>OX453301.1:1222500-1901539 GCA_949710035.1 Crambus lathoniellus | reverse complement strand
AACGGCGTGGTGCGGCAAAAAGAAGTGCTCAACGGAGCGCCAATCCAAATCGCTCACGGACATGTGCCCTAACTCCTCATACTCCCGCATGAATTCAACATACTTCTGGCGGAAGACCGGATCCTTGCTCATGCGACGCTCCATCGCCACTAGCCTACGTTCCGCTAGCGGTCGGGATTCGCCCAGAGGAGGTCGGCCGGCACGAAAGGGGAGACGGGTGATCAAACGACCAGAACGGAGGCGACCAGTGTTATTCTGGTAATACAACTCGCATTCATCCTCTACTGGGTCAACCCGCGGGGCTGGTGGAGGTTCCTCAACCTCCCAAAACTTCTGCACCACTTCGGAGAGAGACACATTAAAAACAAGACCGCGATCCTCATCAAGGGAATCCAAAACGCGGCGAGCAGGGCCCATCACAACTGTACCGAGTGTCGTCTGCAGAGCTACCAAGCCATCTGGCTGCAAAACTCGCTTCCCCGTCAACAAAACTCGCCCCAGGACATCGGCTCCAAGGAGAGCATCAATCGGGCCTGGGCGGAAGAAATTTGGATCGGCGAGTGGGGAATCAGACACCAAAGACAACATACTCGGTCCCAAGTCAACTGAAGGTTGACGGCCAACAACTGTGTCCAACACAATCGCCGAGGTCTTAATGCCTGGCGTGGACTTATTACGTGATGTAAATGTGAAGTCAACATGCCCTAACAACCCGGGGACTTTCACATCGCCAACACCTCTCACGCCTTCCGTGTGGGGGTGCACCTTGAGGCCCAACCGCCTAACTAACCAAGATGACACAACACACCCCTGAGCACCGGAATCCAACAAGGCGCGAACTTCCACAAGGTCGCCATTCAATCCCCTGACAAGCACAGAGGCCGTGGGCAACAAAACGGTCTCTGGAGGGGTGGCTACAATCGACCGTAAACACGTTGATTGCTAGTATGTGGGGTCCCCAGACGTCCCCCCATGGTAAGGGGGTCGCTCATAGCGATCCAGTGGGTCCCAATCTCCCGCATACTGCCTACGTCCAATTCGCCCGGTATCAGGCGGGTTATATCTCCCGGCCCCTTGAAGACGGGGCGGGCGCCGCTCCAAACGCGGGTATTCGGCGAGCGGCGGCGAGAATCGGTGCCTATCATCCACCGTGTACGTCGCCCCATAGTCGCGGGGGCACGGTGACCGATTTTCAGAGGGGGGGTCCCGGGGACCCCCGGCTGTGCGAGGCTCAACACGTTGCGGGGGGCTTCTACGACCTCCCGCAACGCTCGCAAAATCGAACCCCCTAGTTGGGGACCGATTTCCCATTGGGGGGTCCGTGGGACCCCCGCCCGTGCGAGGCTCAAAACGTCGCGGGGGGCCTCTACGACCTCCGGCAACGCCCGCATAACTCATCCCCATCCTTGGGGATCGGTTTCCCATTGGGGGGTCCCTGGGACCCCCGCCCGTGCGAGGCTCAAAACGTCGCGGGGGGCCTCTACGACCTCCGGCAACGCTCGCATAACTCATCCCCATCCTTGGGGATCGGTTTCCCATTGGGGGGTCCCTGGGACCCCCGCCCGTTTGAGGGTCCAAACGTGGCGGAGAGCGTCTGGGGCCACTCTGGTGGCCACTAGAACTGCTGCGGGATGCAAACACCGCGGGGGGTCCGAGCCCCCCACCCATACGAGGTGATCCTGCAGCGACGCGCTGCGGCGCTCCGCCGCCCTCTGGGCTGTTCATGCAGAGGAGGGGATGGTGGTTGCCCTTACAAAAGCGGCATGGGTGCGCTTGGGTACATTCGCGCTGCATGTGCAGGCCCAAGCACGAGTAGCACCATGTCCGTTGTCGCGCGATCGCTCGACGGCCTTGGACGCGCTGGTCGAGGAACTTATCACAACGGGTCGTGCTGTGACCCGGTTCCCGACAGTACAAGCAGCGGGCGGTCTCCTGGACGGCGGCATAGCGGCCGGGCGCGCGAGGGGCCATACGCCCCCTACGGGGGGGTCCGGTGGGGGATCCACTCTGTGGCACAGGTCGTTCGGGTCCCATAGGACCGGCCAGAGAGGAATTATCTGCCAGTCTACTTTCTCCTTCCAGGAACGTCAAGAGGTCCGAGAAGGGTGGCAGATAAGTCGCACTATCCCCACCATACTGCTGCTCAAAACGGACCTTAACAGAGTCCGGCAACTTTCCCAGGACAATGTGCAGCAACAAAAACGACCACTGCTCCACTGGGAGTTTTAAGTTTTTTAATGCGTTGTATGCCACCAACAGCGGATTCAACAAAGCCACTCTCAAGTGCATCACGCTGGCAACGCGGGGTAAATTCAAAATGGCGGCAACATGGTTGTCCGCCAGACGTCGTACGTTCTGGTACCGACGGGCAATCAAATCCCTAGCAATAGGGTAGTTTTCATCCGAGGGGGCCAAATGTTGCACCGATTCAAGGGCCTCCCCCTCCAACACGGATAATAAATAAGCTAACTTCTGGCCCTGGGTCAAATCATCCCGGGCATGTACCAGACTATCAAAAATATTAATAAAGCCCTCCCAGTCCTCTAGACGACCAGCAAAACGCCTTAAGTCTAAGGGGGCCAATCTAGCAAAGAGAGGGGGCATACTTTTAGATGTGACCGGGGACGGGCTCGGTTCATTCTCTCTTGCCACTTGCAAAGGCCGAGCCACCTGGGTAATTCTGTCCGCAAAATCATAACACTGGTCCACATCCAAATCGACTTCTTGTCGCATTTCCACATCGGCCTCAACAGTCCTTTCCAAAAATAAGGCATACTGTTCATCAACAACAGCCAAACGTACGGGCAGATCTACGTATCTGTTCAACAAGGCCTCCGTCCTATCAGGTCGATCCAACAATGCGACCGCAGAAGCCAACCACCGTAACTCAGAACGTATTTTGGCTTTAGCAGAGGAGGCCGTCATTGTAACGTCACAAATTTATCAACAAAAACAACAAATTCAAAATATTCACTATAACACAAAATCTCCAATATTTGGAGGTTATTACTAACCACAAAATTCCAATATTACAACAACAAAGTATTTATAATGACACAAACTCTTAAATATCTGGAGGTTATCAGAAAACAACAAAACTCACTGACTATTGAAATTCACTTGGATATCAACACAACATACTGTTACACAACAACAAGTTAATTTCAATTATTTCAAAGCACAAGTTTCAATGAGTTTCAATGTGTAAACAATGTCCCAAATCATTTAAGTTTCACTAAGTATTGAGTGCAAACTTATTAGCTGACCTTTTATTAGCTATTATTTTAGCAACAAACTTGTCAATATTCACAACTCAAGTTTGCTGACAAAACTAAATAATAATTATTATGAACAAAGAAAGGTATCTGTTTACATTTTGGAACTTCAATACATGACAATTAATTACAAGACATGGAACCAATAACAAAGGAATGCCCTTTACTTTTCAAATGCAAGTTAATTACCATTTACAAGTACAAATTAATCTAGTCCGGACCAGACTGGGTCATCAAACGGCACTGATTAATACAAAGTTTTGGCGTGGGCCTCTCAGGCCTTCAAGCTACGCTCTTGGCTACCAAGAAATGTTCAATACACCCCTGCCTAGACCGCGGAGTCAGCATTGGCGCAGTGGAAGGCTATCATGAGTATAGACTCCGGACAAATCTTGGTTTCAGCCGGGATGTAACTGAACAATAGGACTGCGATACACAGCGCTTAATCTATATTGTGAAGTAAGGTGGTTACATACGGTCTGTGGTCCTGGGCAGTGGAGACAGAGGTGGTGTAAGGGAGCGCGCGCGCCCCTGGGTCCTTTCTTCGTCTTCTTCTGCAGACCTTACCAATTAGTGACCTCACTCACAACACAAATAACAGCGTTCACAAGACACTGGGCGTTTCAACAATAGATACACAATAACACACACGGGGGAGCCTCTTTTATTATGATTTACAGTCCCGACAACATGCGCGTGTGGTAGAAAAGGTTATCTTTCAAAGCATCCGCGACCGGCCACTCCAGAGATGGCATCAAAACCTTGGTCGTACAAAACGGGATCACATAGATAATTTTAGATGTATTCAAACTCGATGTGCCAGGCACATTCAACGCGAGCGATTTTTTTAACAAATTCAGCAAAATTATTCCGACATTTTTTTTGCCACGAGAATTTCAATCAAGTGTCCCTGTCAACTTCAAGTGACAGCTAATGTCAATTTGACGTGACATTAGAGTTGCGTTCAGAAACGTCGATCTTTTCCGAACAATTTCCTATTACTTATTTTGTTTTTTGTAGCTTTGTTCAAGTGGACATTTCGTCTATTATTTTTGTTATATGTAGCTTAACTTAAAAGAATTCACTATGCTTGACTTTTTAAATTTGAGTTTAGTGGCAAACTTAAATCTTAAATTTAATTAAAATTCAAACTTAATTGTGGATGAGTGCTAGAGAAAGTTTATCAGGAACATACTTTTCTGAGTCTTCTACATAATTAGACAATAAAGCCATAAGACTGATTAGAAATCATCATTCTTTACATTTTTCCGGGAACGTCGAAGATTCTTTATCTAAGTACCTAGTTTGATAGATACATAAATTAATTCTTTATTTGTACACAATATTACGAACGGAACAATCACACACGAAATAATAATAATACAAAGATAACAAATTGTAAACCAAATGGTGGCCTTATCGTCTTACTGCGGTTTCTTCCGGGCAACTCAGTTTTGGTTTAGACAGATGGAAAATTTTACAGCCAAAATCACGAAGCTATTTTGCTATTTGTGCGTACTGCGTAGTGTTCTAGATCTCTCTTAATGATTTAGATGCAAGTCAAAAGCAGAGATACTTAGTTGCTTAGACAGCACTGCAAGAAGCATTCACTGATATCTATTCTAGTTGTTTTCATTAACATAGTGATGAAATGATGTTTCTAATGCAAAAACATGTAAACAGTCCATAGTGCATTTAAGTAGATCGTGTTTATTACACTGTCAAGTTGTAACTGATGTGTTCCTAATTAAGCAAAATAAAGTAAAACGATTATTGCTCAATCACACCTCTCAATTTATTAAAATGTTCTATACAGCTTCATGCAAACATTTTAATTCATGTTTTAAACTTGTTCTAACAAATAAAGCCACAAGTAACCACTGCTGTAGCATACCAAGTTAGTTTTGCCGTGTTTTTGTTGTTATTGGCGGTATGATTTAAAATTAGTTTTTGGGGATTTTAATACTACCGTCCTACGTACGTATTGACAAAATATGATTTCAAATTATGTGAATCTAATTTATTGTTATTTTAATGAGCATTAGTATCTTTATTAAACCAAAAATCAAGTAGATCTGTCAAATTTACCGTCTCATTTGGTAGGCTCGTGATACTAAAATTCTTAGCAGTTTACCATTCTCACGGACCTTTGAAGTTCCTTCACATATTCTGTAGTAATCATTTCCATATTTTTTTTTAGATCTGGTCAGTTGAACATTGGTTTCTACTATGGTTGAAGGTACTAAGTACCTTACCTACTAATGTTTATAAAAGAATATGAGAATTCATATACTTACATTTATTTCTATTGATTCATTATCAGATACATCTATTTCTTTTGAATGATTAATAAAATTGATTTGGTTACTATGTGTGTTGTGAGTTTACTGCTTTCAGATGCCAATTGTAGCATCCAGTAGGTACTTATCATGAGCTAGCATCGAGTTAATATAATAATGAGGATCCCGCTACCCTTGAACGTACGAACCAACACAGCATACAATACTGCCTCCAGGCAGCAGAGTGTACGTGCTGTGGTAATGAGAGGAGATAATATGATACTGAAGGTGCAGATCACAGAGTGATCGTTGTTGTGATGATGATCATCGTGGGCTGTGGTTGTAAGTCGGATATTGAGACGAGTGGATCGCTGATACTGAAGTTGACTTATATTGAAGTATATATTATCATGTCATGTATCTTATCTCATTTTACTAATATTATGATTGCAAAAGCTTGTATGTTTGTTCCCCAATCACGGCTATCGGCTGGACGGATCTTTGAAATCTTTTGTCTGTGGAACAGCATATCGGCTTCTTTTGACCCCGGGAGGATATTTTATTCCCACGGGAAATCATCGTGTAGTTAATTCATTTGGGCGAAAAGCTGTTCATGATTTTACTTGTCCTATTTCTATCCATGGTAATATACTTCTTCATATCCCAATTATAATTATTAAATCTATTTACACTAATATTATTCATAGTAATATGAATATTTGTTGATAAGAATGCGGGTCATGCTCGTATGAAGATACCTTGTAGACATTTTTAAGTTTTGATATTAAATTGCGAACTTGTTTAAAATCATTAACTTATTCATTAGAAATTATAATAATATGATCTTTTGATTTTCATGTACGGAGTGGAACCATGTATTGTACTATTCTAACAGAGGCAGAGAATAGATGCATTTAAGATTTGGTGCTGGAGAAGAATGCTCTGGAAACCTTGGACAACTGGTTGACAAGTTGAAAAAGCAAATTGTTGCTGTGACGGTTCAAATTGTACCTGCGGCATCTTCATTATTAGTGTAACTTCCTTGTAAGAATATTTAAATTAATCAGTAATAATGCCTATTACGAACATGCCTTTAAATAATTCCTTTAGTTGTCCTAATTCATATCTTGATTTAATACAAATTGTGCACTATGGTAAATACGTATCTATAACTTGGTTTGATACTCATATCTGGGTAAAAATTGGTAGCTGTGCAGAGGCCTACAGTTGTTTTAGTAAGGACTAAACTAGGTCAAACTTAGCGATAGTTAAATTCATCTAATATTAGGTCTTTAATCCTTTCATGACTCGTAGTTGCTTTTTCCACTATTTGAGTGAAGTGATAAGGGTGTCTAGTTATCAGGTTAAAGTTAAATTCTGTACCTACCTATTCCTAATGTAACATTCTTAGGGATTTTGCTTCTGGCACCATCTAATATTCTTGAATGTAGCTCCTGACAATGCATTGATGTAAACTAGTACCAAGCTAATCCATTTTTCTTTTATGACCCATAACTAATGCTTATAGATTATAACCAGACTTTACTTTAATCATTCCATATACTTACTTACACATGATTATATAACAAGTATAGTTTCAAAATAAGTTTTCTAAGTAATAATAGTCGCTTGTTAACGAATGTCATGATTATGTTAATTTATACATTGATTCAAATAGTTTTAGATTAGTTTGTTATTGATAATTTATTTTATTTGATTATGTATTACTTAACGATTTACTAAAACAATATTTTCACGATAATATCTATATTCTAAAAAAGTCATCGGCTTCCTTAAAAGTTTATTGTTGAGCATTGTGTAATATAATGTATTTGTTCCAATTATGTTTTAAGTTTTAACTTAAGGTTTTTATCACTATAAGATTACCTAACCTAAATAGGTACATAGTTGTAAGACTTTACTATTGAGAATAGTTGTGTATCAGTATATTAGCTGTATACTTACCTAATTAATTGATTCTAAATAATTTTTATATGTGCGTCGGGAGACAGCACGTTATCAGATGGCCGAATGTCATGATTTTAGAAGGTTTTTCTTATTTTTTAATAGCAACACTGGTAATGCCGTCTCTTGCCGCCATTTTGTTAAATTTAATAGGCTAATCTGTGGTAAAATTGGTGGGGTAGCTAGGCTTGAGCCCGATTAACGAGCAAAGGGAGGGGATTCTTCAAACTAGCCTCGAGGGGATAAGTTCACTAAGACGTCGACTGTATCTAGATTGTTATACCTGTACTATGCCTGTACCTGTAAGTTGGATCAATAATTATATGAGTGTTATCTGGAGTCTGCGTTTTCTTCATAAGTCTTTCATTTTCTTTTAAAAATAACCCTTGTACCTATATTCTTTTTCATTTATGTAGGAGCAGAAAATACGAACAATGTTTATCGAGATAAGTTTAACGTAGGAGGTTTTAAAGTTTGAATAAGCCAGTAAAAGCGTAATTTTCACATGTGCTAAATCATAACCTTTCTTTCCCCAGACACATTAAACATCTGCAAAAAATGCTGCACTTCTTTAAAAAACTTTTGCCGTTCTCATATCTAAGCCATTTTTAAGCTTTGTCGGCGTACCTCATTCATGTAGATTTATAATATCTGCAAGGAAGCGCATATCTCCGTGACGTCACTCCGTTTATTTATCGCCGTCACTCCGGTCTCGTCCTGGCGAGGCGGGCCTTGACGGGACGGGCTAAGATTTAGACGAGCTCTGCTTGTGTTTATTAGGTAATACATAAAGGGGTTAGTATCTTAGCCTTGAAGTGAGGAATAAAGGATTTTTGGAAGGGATTTCGACATGTTACAACATAAGATATTCAACATTTTAGATAGTTATAATGTTATAACATAGTAAAGGGATGCTCTGTTGCACATTGTAAGAAACAAGTAACAAAGACAAGGCGCCGAACATCGCCCCTGCGGTCAGCGTTCTGCGGTAGCGTTCTGCGTTCAGCGTTCAGGGTTGCTCACACTGCGCGCGGTCTATACCTAAATTTTGAGTTCAGTAATCCACACGTCACACGCTGTCTTTATGCTAATATTACACGGCTCAACCAAATTAAATCACTTTGGTTGAAAGGCGTTGGAAAAGGGTTGATTCACTTTTACGTTTACATTGTTCAATTTGGTTGCTTTATCCAAATTAAAAGGCAAAAGTGAACCGTGTATTTCCGCTATTACTTAAAAAATGTCACTTGTGACATCAATTTAAAAATGGAATGGAATACTAACAGAACACGCGTTCAGTTTGACCGCTACGGTCTGACTGCGTTTGTGTGTAAGTATAGTTTTCTAATACCGCATACATTACAGAGAACGCGGAACGCAGAACTCAGAACTCGGATTTCTAACCGCTACCCTGCCGCAGTGAAGCCGGCGCCTAACAATAAAAAGCAAAAGTGTCTAGATATTGTAGATGTTTTAGGTATGGAATGGCAAATCTAAGAATTTATTGTGATACTGAAAATAGTTCTTATAAAGCAGAAGGTATTTTTTAAACCACTATTAGTGGCAAGGTGGCAACGATCATATTTTACGATGCCGATGCTTAAAAGAAACATTTTTGTCAACTATTCGCTAAGCCACTTTATCGCTCCCGTGCAGGGTCATTATGGAATCTTTTTAAAACACAAGCAGTTGGCGCGCTAAAGCCTGCCCGACACGCGCCGGTCACGCCTGCGGGCTACGGTGCAGGTGCAGGACCGCATTCTATGTATATTAAAGCCAGCCTCTTTAGGGAATATTACAGCCTTTGAAAATCTTTAGAAGCTAAAAAGGTTTCAAATAAGTGTGTAATATTCGCGTTTTAGGTCACAGGATTCAAATAGTTCTTGAATTTCTTTTATCATTAATTTGTAGTACCTAAACCAGTGAATTACACTAGAACTAATAAATGATATGATTTCAGAAAATGCAAGTTAAAAACATCTTGGAAATTAAGATTTTAAATTATTTTTTTGTATTCACCATTCAATTTTGTAAATTAATTATAAATTTAAAAAATCTAAAAGCTACACTTACATGATTTTTCGATCACAATTTTTATATTAAATCACAGAAAATTTAAACACATAGATACATTTTAGAATCTTAGCCCTAAAAGTATCACTTGTCTAGGAACAAGCCGTATTCTCATAGTTGCCATATATAAAATGACGCATTTTAAAGTTTCAATGCCTTCATAGTGCCATAATATTCTTCGTTCGTGCAAGTCACGTTGCACGTAACGTTTGCGCGCGAGCGCCGTTGTTCGTTCCTGAGTACCGACCGGCTCATCTATATTTTAACCAGAAAGTTCCGTTCTGAAAACCTTAAGAAATCTCTAAAGCGGTGGCTTGGGAAAATTGCATTCGAGCAAATGGACTGGACAGCGTGTGGAGGTCTTTACGTAAAAAGTAACGTTAACAAAAAATAAGTAATTTCGAGAATATTCTTCAAATAATAAATGTAGACACTTTATGAAATATTTGGAGATTATAAAAGCTTAGTTTTCTTCTATACTAATACTATAAAGAGGAAAAATTTGATTGTTTGTTTGTTTGTTTGCAATCGAATAAGCTCCGAAACTACTGGACCGATTTAGAAAATTCTTTCACCATTAGAAAGCTATATTCTTTGCGAGTGACAAAGGCTATATTTTATCCCGATATTCCCACGGGAACGGGTACCACGCGGGTGAAACCTCTAAGGGTCCTCTAGTTTATTATAAATTGGATTAATCTCACCTGACTGACATGGATTGACACTTTGTCTCATCATAATTATTATAACTATCACACTTCAGATATATTGTATTTATTTTAATACTTTATTATAAACAGCACTTTTCACACACAGAGATATAACAAAAAACAAAGATTACAATTAGAAAACTTAAGTTAGTGTCTAATAGGCGTTTTATCGCTTAAATTGATATCTTCCAGACTACCTATCAGTATAGAAATATTGAGAGTGAGTTAAAGGGGGGGTTAAGTGGTCAGAAAAGAATTATTATTATCAACATGAACTTATGAACAAAAAAACAAATACATACCTACATTATAATATTAATACACTACATACATATATATATTAATAAACAACATAATAAAATATCAATGACTGCAAACCGATATGATACAATCTTAAATTTGTGACTACAAAATTATGTTGACGGGTAATACAATGATTTTACTGAAAAGAAAGACCTAAGACCTATCTTTCGTGGAAAAACATATTACTAGTTTTCTACACAATATTCTAAATAATATAATAATAATTAATAATTGCAGTTTAGTCACATGGTAAGTACATTATTGTAATCCTTCTAGTTTTGTCGGCGCCTGAATTTAAATTGCACCTATTGCACCCGGGAAGAAAAAAAAGGCAAGGAAAGCTTTTTCAAACTTTACACAACACACCCTTTATCTTAATTTGTGTAACAAGCATGAACATTTCTTAACCCCACGTCTAACTTAGCGTGAACTATCTGAATAAGTTTCAAAGAGGGATGATCTCGGGCCCGTGGCTGTTAAAGCGGCTGTGTTTGATATTGTTGATTAAATCATTCCGAGTCGGCGGCCCGATGACTGCGCCTTGCTTGACAGACCAACCGATATAAGTATACAATGCTTTCTTGCCATAATTAGTCGGTTCGTTTGATGATAAAGCTTGAGTCGTCAAACGTGTTTGGTTGTTGCTGAAATTTTCTTGCTCGATTCAAATTGTTTCCATGGTATATAATAAATTTAATATTAAATATTGACTTACATTCTTTGCTCCAATCCCAAGCTAAACGACCCCAGTAAATCAGAGATACGGCACCTTGAAAACCGGTGCATACACCGCTCAGCCATGGAGGTCGCCGAATTATCTGGAATGATTAAAAAAAAATTGCAAAGACGTATGTCGGATTTACTTTTCACATTAAACTGAACAAAATAATAAACAAAATAATCAATAAAGCCTTCTATTGTGTATTTTTATTGTTGTCTTTTTTGTACTTGTTCGTGTATTTATCGTGTGCAATAAAGTTTATTTGATTTGATTTGAAAATCGGGTATATTTTGAAATAAATGAACTGGCAAACGTAGCACAACATTAAAAGTAGTTCATTCTGTCTTTAATATCCTTCAAGAAATCGCGCATACGATGTTGCCACAAGCCCTTACTAATAACAAAGTTACTTTGGCTGTCTCTTTTTGTTTTATGCTTATCTGCTACATTTTCATACCTAAATTATCAATCAATATCTTTTTGCATTGACATTAGATTAATCCATAAGTTGTCCTTTTCCACAAGGACTTAAAGCTGTCACGGCTATATGGTCGATAAAAAATTATAAATATTTAAAACACAACGCTGGAAGTGGTTCGCCAATTAAAGGTAATTCGAGCCTTTGAGGCAGTACGACTTCCGCAGAGATAATCTTAGTGTGAACTTGGATACGGGCGGAGGCAAGTTGGGCCTTATCGCAAACTTGGTAGCGCTGTAAAAATATGGACTGAACTTTACGGAGGGGTTTCCTGTTACGGAATATTTTTACTTGACCGAATTAAATTCTTGGGTGTTTCGAGTTTATATTCTTTCGTATAGGTATCTATTTCAGTTAATTTTTAAATGTATCCTACTAATATTATAAATGTGAAAGTTTAGATGTTTGGATGTTTAGATGTTTGGATGTTTGTTACTCAATCACGCCAAAACGGCTGAACGGATTTGCCTGAAATTTAGGATACAGATACTTTGTAGCCTGGAGAGGAACATAGGCTACTTTTTATGCCGTAAAAACGTCACATTCCCGCGGGATAACGTCGTGTAGTCCACGCGAGCGAAGCCGTGGGCGGAAAGCTAGTGAGTTATAAAAGTGTAACGTTAAGGTAACCTTATGGGTACAGTTATAATCACCTGATGTGGTGACATCATACAGTCGTGTGACCTGACCAATAAGTATGTAAAATATATCGAATCGATTCCCATCGGGACTGAACTTAACGGAGGGGTTTAAAAGTGTAACGGTAAGTTAAAAGCTAATCGGTACATTTACCGATATGGTACAATATGTAAAAATATTCGAACGGTTCCCATCCTAAGGGCGCCTTCAAATTAGAGGTTTATGGAAGCGCTTCATCGGCGCTACCTTAAGATTCGCTGCAGGTTGTCGCGATTGTGTCGCAGTAGTCGCACGTCAGTAAATTTTTGTGTCTTGTGGTTTGAACCGTTGATTTAATTTTTAAATTTTCAGTCTATTGGCTGCACATATATATTTCTTGTGATTTGGATCAGACTTATTATCGAAACTTTTCATACAGAGTGATTTTAAACTTTCTCAATAAACACTTTTTTTATCCACAACGGGGTAGCACTTAGTCATCACAACTAATGTTAAGTGATGATACCTTTTTTTAACTACCGAAACATAACAATGCTGAAAACATCGTTGTTATGGCGTCAGTCTTTGATAAGATGGTGGTAGCTAGCCAGGCGGACACATTAATGTCATGTTGATCCGCATTTAAATTCAATTATAAGCTTATCACTCCCCTAAAGGCAAAAATGACGTACTTACGTGTGTCACGAAAGGTGGCGAAGCTATTGCGATTCTAGAAATTTTATTAAAACAGGTCATAGCCCATTTAGACCGCACTGCTCCCACCCAACCAAAGTATGAACAATCAAATATGGACTTAATATCGTTTACTGTCGATGCATTTTACAGTAACAATATAACATAGCGGACAGCGCGCGGTCTGCGAGCTTACCGCCGTCAGACTGCTCAGTAGTTAACGACTCGCCGACGCCGCGCGGTCCGCGCGCTGTCCGCGCGCTGACTGCTAGCGGTAACCGCGCGCCGTCACCGCCGCGCACCTATAGAGGGAATAGCAGTCGACGCGTGGACAGCTGGGAGTCTGCTTGCTGTCGCTGCGTGGACTGCTGGGTGCCTGCTAGCTGTCGCCTTCGTTTAGGGCGGTGTTGGGTAGGAGCGGTGTTGTAGCGGTGCGGTATAAGTGGGCTGGCTACCACGTTACAGTGGCGCCACTGCAGCGCTTCTTAAAGTCTCTAATTTGAAGGCACCCTAAGTTCAATTTGAGTTTGTTAGTTCTGTTGCTGCACACATATTCGGGTTGGCATTAATCGGCAAAGCCGGACGCTAAAATCGAATATAATGTAATATATGAATGTTTGGAAATTACAAACCGCACGGCTGCCGTACATAATCACTCGGCTTGGCTGTTACTATTCACAGCGTTTCGGCATTAATCGACAAAGCGGAATAAATGTAGATGTCAAATTTAATACTGCCGATTCATATGATGTGTTGCCCGAACGAACTACCCGATCGGCACAAACCATTGAAGGCGAACGAGTGAAATAATTGTGACGAGTCGGTTTTGTTGTTCAGTAATTATTACTGAAGAACTGTCCATGCCGACACCCGAATATATGTATAGGAACCTTTAGAATGTATACCTACGTAATTTCACACATATTTTTGTATAAAATTACGATTCGATTCACGTTCCAATGATAAAAGGAAACAAAACCTTATTTCAGCATCTGTTAAAAATGATAACAATTAAAACATAAAAGATTTCCCGAGGACATTACCCGGGATTGCTTTACTATCCAACCGTATAGTTTTTCTATCTGCCATAGCCAGCGCTTCAACCATAAATGGTGGCGCTTAAATTTTAAATTAAATCCCATTTATTATCGCCATAAAAGCGCCGTAAAGACGAGAGTAAACATCGAGGCGTGCCTTATTTAATCGATGTGTCGATAAATTCAGACTCAGAGTCGCGGTAATAGGGCGGGGAAAAATGTCGTTTGAGTGGCACATCCCTAGTGTCGTTGGCGGTGATTGTGCTTAATGGCCCCGTATATCATTTGGCTCAAATCGAATCTGCACCGTTTAAGAACTATAAGCTCTAGACATTTCTTCAAATACCACTAAAATGCATACTTTGTTTGCTAAAGTTACCGAATTACCAAACCGATTGATCAGACAACAATAATGTTTTTAAACTAATTTGTAAGTACCTATCGGATTTTTTTAATTGTATGTATACATTGGGCCTATGATGATATCGTCAATAGCTTAAAATTATCAGAGCGTATACCTATTTAGTGTGGAAAGATGGTATTTCTTTTATTATACACTAGCTTTCCGCCCGCGGCTTCGCCCGCGTGGACTACACGACGTTATCCCGCGGGAATCTGATGTTTTTCCGGGATAAAAAGTAACCTTTGTTCCTCTCCAGGCTACAAAGTATCTGTGTCCCAAATTTCAGCCAAATCCGTTCAGCCGTTTTGGCGTGATTGAGTAACAAACATCCAAACATCTAAACTTTCACATTTATAATATTAGTAGGATCTAATTAAATGGCTGATATGTCAAGTACAAGTCAATATCGTTTATTCTGTTGTGTACGAATACCTATGAACGCCAAGCTAAGCCATCGGTTCACAAATCCACGAATAGAACCAGCCAGAAAACCCTCTATGACTATTTGTTATATTATTTAATTAATATACTTTTTATTTAATTTTGTAAGCAAATGAGAAAAATCAGAAAATATTGTTCTGCGTTTGAAATGGTAATATTAACTGCATTGAGTGGGTGTCGCTCATTCGAATTAGAACTCAATAGTAAAACACTTAACTCGAGTCAAAATGTAAATTACTTTAGTTTGTAAAGTTACATTTAAAGTTATAAGATCTCAATCGAATGGTGGATATCTTGTTTAAGATAATCCTGACTAAGACTAATTATAATATATTTTATTAGAAGTGTTATTGTATGATTAGCAAAACACATTTGACAGATATTTGTTCCAAATATTAAACACACTTTATTTATATCGTCTTTCCTAACATCTTCTGTAAGATAAAAAAGTTATTTCACATGAGAATTTCTTCAGACGGAAAACATTAGAAAATGCTTTTACCAAATACACAACAGATTTTAAATTGCAACGATGACAAAGAGATTTTGCGATCAATGTGAAAATTTTAATCAAATTATGTACCTATAGATATTCTTTATGCTGTTAATAAACGATCGATAGCTAAACTGCACCCTATACAATATTTTTATTTTATTTATTCATGTACACAAAAAAGAGTGACAGCAAATACATGTAAAGAAATACAAATAGAAAAAAAAATATGATAGGCTGCAACTCCACAAGTATGTGTACACAGCACAACAGGCATTTGACAATAAAACGGATACCTAAGTAAAACTAAGGCAAATTAAAGGAAAATAAAGACAAATGCTACTTTCTCAGTCTAATTCAGGCCTTGTTACCATCCCTTACACAAAGATTGCTTAACAAAAGCCTGTATCGATGCCGGCCGGGAGTGTTCCGGCCCAGTGGCTGCGAAATCAGCCACTCCTACCAGGAGTCACTGAGCACGAGCTAACGAGGGTCACTTGTAGGCAGCGCAAATAAAATCACGGGGCACGGCTAATACGGTGGTGCACTGATCTCAGATAGGAGCGAGATAAAAAAAAACTAATTATAATGTGGAATAAATAACTTTAGACGAGTGTGATACTTCATTTAATAAAATTACAAAAGTAAGGTAAACCGGCAATTTGGTGGAAAAAGTTTACTGCGACCGCTGTAGAATCTGACTTAACGACTTAATTATTTTGTTTCAAACACTGTTGTATTTATAGAATTTTTATAACTCATATTGACATAGCATTATCATTGACATTTAATTAGATATTCTTTTTTTTGACATTTGATTTGTGTCCAATTTCCACATTTTTTATTTTTATTTTATTTCTTTTGACATTATTTTATTATTAATTTTCTAATTTATATTACTTTTTTTGAAATTTATTTTGTAATGTACTGATTATTATTATTTTTCTTGACATTTATTTCTCAAGAAAATAATTCTATGCTTGAATGTTGTCCACACACATACACTCACAAACTTATTTTACAGTAACAATTTTGTTTACCTGCGTTTTAAGGGTGATGGCTGAAAATCAGTGTTTTTGCCTCCGGGCAAAAAAAAACTACACTGAGCCTTGGCCCAATTTTGCTGCTGCACATACGTACAATTCTTTGTTTATGTAGTACCCCGTTCTAATTATTATTAAGTTTTCTGTGTCTCCCTTGCCTTGCCTTTTTTGCTTTTATGTTTACCATGTTTATAATTGTATGCGTGTGATGTAGCAAATAAACGATCTATCTATCTATCTCTATCTACGCTTCATTGCTTGTGGTATTTCTGCATGCGTTGCCGGGAAATGACATTCACGGTCTGTTCCACGCACGGTACACATGTACCGATCCTAGGATTTGAACGCTTAACACTTAAAGCCGTAACAAGAAAAAACTGTCGTTAGGTTATTCGCATTGTAAACTATACCATACTTCAGCCCGTTTAGGGAATCAGTTATAATTAACGATTTAAAGTCAATTAGCCTACATTTTGATGAAACTTTTTCAACTGCTGATTGTACAGGTACAGTTGACAGTACATCACCCTAAGCAGTTGCACTACGAAAATTCATTTTAAACCTAAGTTAGGTATTACCACAGAGGGCAAGCGCGCGCGTAAAACGCATTGCTCAAAACAGTCTTCTTCTTATCGAGTCGATAGCAAACCAAACACGTAAACGGCGTCAGACTAAAATTCGGCTACGCGGGTCGCAGCATTGCTAGACTCCATTAGGTCTTCTTGCGTGCAGCTGGTTGGATACGCAGGGCACGATTATCAAGTGTTCCATCGTCTGAGAAACAGCACCACAAGTCTGCGTTGACCAAGAAGCCCCATCTAGACAGGTTGTCCTTAATACGGCCAACCATCTTCCGGAGATTTAACTTAGTAAAACTAACCAAACCTAACCGAACCGACTTAACATCAGGTGTGATGAGGGCTAAGTGCTACCCCGTCATGATAAAAAAACTATAGTGTTCACCTAATTCCTTAGTCGTCTGTACCTACCTCGTAATTGTCGGTAGTGTATAAGCGAGGCTACTGTGATCCATCACGCGGCAATAAACAGAGCGCGAGCACTGTTTATTTTGGGACAATATTTGTGAACGATTTTATTAAAATCATCCATTCCGCCCGTTTGTTTAGCAGATTGTGCTCCAAATATACTACCCTCTTTATTAGAAATAACGAAATGAATGGGGAAATGGTGATGGTAAGCTACCGGTTGACTTGTATGATTTTATTTCAATCAAATGACTGACACTGAGTAGATATAATAAATGCATTTATTAATAGGAAGTTTATGCAACTTGAACCCCTAAATTGTAATAGCACAGAATAAATAAAACTAGTATTCCATCTTCATGTAATAGGAATAAGAGTTCTAACTCATCATACCGAAAGTTCTTATTTATTGACTCTATTTTTGTGTGGAGAAACAGAAGACATGATTCGCCACTGAAGTGACGAATGTGAACGCAAATATTGTACGCTGTTGCGCTACTAATATCAATAATGTAACTATAAAAAAAGAAATAAAAAATATCTTTATTCAACTTGACTTAATAAATAAGCTCTTTTGAATCGTCAATATTTTCCTATCACCCGTTCAAGACTTTTTTAACTGATAAAAGAACAAGCGCAATAAACTTATCAGCTTTATATAACGCTATTTACAAAGATAAATTATATCGTTACCATTTACAACTGTATTAATAATAAGATTACATTAGTTCATAAGGTTATGTGTTACATCAAATCCACGCATTACGGACTTTCAAATAGTCGTCTACTTATCTTTTGCCTTTGACATGACTTTTGAATTTAAGCAAAAGGCAGGTCTACTAAATTCTGTGGAACTATTAGAGATTAAACGAACTTACCTGAAGTGAAGTTCTATCTTAATTATACGAAGGCTTCGTCCGAAGAGATTAGCTTGATTTAACACTTGTAGTACGCCCTAGTAATCGCCAATTTCACACTATATTGAGAATATACCTACTTATAAATTAAAAAGTAATAAAAGAAAATTATTATTTTTTAAATTTTAAAAGTGGGTAGTCAACACCGATCTGGCTCAAGCGCCCATCATAGCTGTCATTTAGTTTAGAGTATTATATTTTTCGAATCATATAGGGGAGTAGTTAATAACTTTTGGGAGGGAGGGAAGCTAATCTCTTCGGACGAAGCCTTCGTATAATTAAGATAGAACTTCACTTCAGGTAAGTTCGTTTAATCTCTAATTATACTTCATGCTTCGTCCTCAAGATTAGCTTGATTTAACACTTGTAGACGTTTAGAGACTAAGTGTTCGAAAAATATGCAAAAATTGTAATATATAGGCTACTGAATAATATAGATTGAAATTATAACTTAACTTATACTATCTTGCTTCTTTATTTTCTCAACATAGAAACAAAAAGCAATAAAAAAGTATTATTTGTTACATAAAAATCAACATCGCTTATGAAATAAACGAAAAATATTTTGATTAAGCACTCAAAACAGTGGTGCCAAATTTTTTATCACAATTGCTGTTTACTGGCCTGTTATAAAATTTGGCAAACGTATGTGATTCTGAAAACCAACCTGCATTTTTATAATCTGGTCTATGCTAAAACCTAAATTTTGCGCAGCTGACGTAGCAGCATACCGGGTATTATGCGCAGTGAACGTAGAAATATCAATTTCACTTAAATGTAACGTATTTTTTATCCATTTGAATAAGGTTTGTGACGTAACAGGCTTATATGGCTTTCGGTAACTAATAAATAAATTGTCGGAATCAGGACAGAGAAACATTTTCATTTCAAGGTAAGTAATCAAAACTCTTGCAGGACAAATACTTGGCTTTTCGTTATAGAATGGTATAACGAGCAATGTTTTTTTTTTTTTGTTATATATATATATATATATTTTCCAGATTCTAACTTTCGTTAGCAAACCACTTTTCAAGACAATTTAAAATCTGTGCTATATTCCAGACTTCATTAAATTTAGGGGATGGAGGTCTGGTACGAAAAACTCCTTTAATAAATCTTTTTATTTCTTGATTTAGTGAGATATCAATTTTAGTTATTAAAGCCAAAGCAGAATGATAACAGTTAATTGTGCCATACTGAGCGCCACTGTTTAAAGCAGATGCAAAAAATTTTGTATATCGGGAATTGATACTTTCGTATAAGTTTAGTTTATTTTGTTGACAATAAATAAACCACTTTTAATAGCAAACTTCGTATTGTTTATACGAGTTATCCAAAAAAGGGGTTAAGCATGACGTCCAGAGAAAATTATTTGACGCCTCTTCGTATCATCACCATCACCAGAGTAATGGAGTTGCGCATTTGTTTGCGGCTGGAATTTGTAGATAAAATTAGGTTTGAATCTGCTTTGAAAACGAATTGTTTACTTATTAAAAGACTCTTAAATAGTGGATACCACGGTTATGTGGACCAAAATGGAACAACTATTATATCTGTGGCATTGTCAGAGATAATCTTTCTTAAACATTTAGGCATCATTGTGAAAGGAGGAAAAACATTAAAATTTAATTTCGACCACGACACTGAAAAAAAAAAAACATTTACGGCGTATGCATCCGGATCCTTATGCCATGATATATATCTTGGACATTTATTATTTCAACGACTAGCGTATCAATGAAAATATCTATGAAACTTTTCAACAATTTGTTGAAAGGCATAATCAGCTAGCTGCCATTCTTGGTCTGCCTGCATAGTATTATCTGAAGATCGAATATGAGATGCAAAAACGTAAAGATTTTTACGTTTACACCATTGCCAGAGGTCTTTTGCGATCTCTGTCAGGTGTGGGGAGTGTATATCACCCATACGGTTTACGTAGGAAATTACCGTGGTATTGTCAGTTCGTAGAAGTACTTGACAGTTAATATCTTAACCAATAAACGCAGCAAGAATTCCTAAATAATTTATTGTCTGCTACTCTCTTTTACACTCCATAAACCACTAGCTCTGTCGTCTCCACATGCAATTCCCCACCCCGTAGTTGAGGCACCTGAAAAACTTCCAGGTCATACTTGTCTATTTTTATTTTGGTGCGGCTCCACCAATAAAAATCCTGTTCCAAGTAACAAGGTATATCCATGTACTAATTATACATATTTCAAATAATTTAGTATACAACCAGCTGCATTTCACGGCGGGACAGGCGGATATTAACAGTCCAATAAAACTAACAAATTCTCTAATTTTACACCTTTTTAAGTTAGAAAACTTTTGTATTGCAAATTTAATTTTGGCAAAGTGACCTAGAATTTCTTTTAGTTTAAACTATATTCTAAGAACTTACAAGACTGAGAAGGTATAAAATTACTTTTATCGGTATTTATAATGAAACCTAAGCTTGTAAGCAACTTTACGGTATCTTGTAAGTTTTAAGACCCTTATATTAGACAGAGGTCATCCAAATATATTGTTAACAGGTAACCATATAATCATGAGTATTTCATGACCGGTTTCATGATGACTTTAGTGAAAAAAGGAGCTGTGTTTAAACCAAATAATAAGACATTAAATTCATATGCTTTTTGATCAAATTGGTATCTTAGATATTTTCGGTCTTCCTTGTGAATTTTTAACAAAAAGTATGTCTTTCAGGTCTACTGTGCACGGTTACAATCTCTCGGTATCAATTTTATAACTGTTCTTAAATCCTCGAGTTTAAAATGTCTTGAGTCAATAAATTTATTTAGTGATAAGTTTAAGATGAAGCGCATTTTTCCCATTTGGCTTGGGTACTAAAAAATAGTTGATAGATATTGATCAGATTCAGAGATCTCTGAAATTGCAGAGACAGCAAATTTTTTATTTCGTGTATGAAAAGAGCCTTTTCCTTTTCACTACATTTTTGGGTTGACGGTGATACAGGTTGCATCGGCTTTCGATTGAAGGGAATCTTATATCCTTTTTATGAAAAAGAACCAGTGGGTCCTTGGTAATCATTAAAAATTCTTTATAGAATAATGATAAACGACCTGCATGCGTTAACGTATTTAGCGTCGGCTGTTGTTCTGTCTCTGCCACGGATACTGCGACTGCTTCGATAAGTTGATGAGCCGTCTACGCGTCGAAGTCGTTGCAGGCTCCTTCGTCCTGGGAGGGCCCTTCGGCCTGCGACTAGGACCCGGACCCTTCCAGTTTAAATTTCGCGAAGAACTGTATAACTTACTTATTAGGAAACTTTTGTGTCGTTGATTGCTTTGGGCCTGTGCTAGACTTGTTAATAGCTTTAGCTGATTTTTTGTTTTCCCTTAAGTTTTCGCCGAATAATTGTTTATCAATTTTAATTTTTTGAAGAGAATCCCTTAGATCCATCTTCACGGCATTCAGAAAAAAAATTGTAAATTGAATTAGAATGTTGACAATCACACATAATTTTTGCCAAATCCATAAGTGTTTTAGCAAGGCTGTATTTTTCTCATTTGCAGACAATATAATAGTATAGATTTTACCAGACAAGTGTTTCCAGCAGTCGATTCCTTCTGTTTCAGTTGAATGGCCTTATTGTGTTTAGCAATAATATCTGAAACAGCTGCTTTAATCTTAGGATCAAGCTCAGGTGGGTCAATCAATTTGCAATTTTCTGGGGTCATGTACTTACGAGTTCTTTACGCAATTCTTTGTTAATACCTGTTGTGACCCAGTGCTGGAAAACTCCAGCACTCCTGACTGAAGTAGGGTCAGTACCTAATATTTCTAATACTACACTATCTAAGTGTATGTTTTCTGTTTCAAGAGCAGACGTTTGATCTGAAGGTAGATCACGCTTCGGAGCCTCAGTCGACGAATGACCATCCTGTATATTTGTAATGTTTTCAGACTGGGATGTACTGGGGATTGGTTCCAAGTACTTGTTCTAATTGTCCTTCAGGTTAACCCTTAGAACATGGTGCGTCGAGGTCAACTATGATCTCTTGGTCGTATGTAAGGGACAGAGTAAGCCTCATGTTCATACAATTTTAGCATGTCAGTATAATATTGTAAGAGACAGTCCCCAGTTATAACAACACGTACTGTCCGCAAACAACACTTAGTAGTACCTTATAACAGTCCCGTTGTACTGTTTGTAGGACCCAGTGACTGCAGTGTATATAATGATGATTATGTTATCATTATTTGAGATTATGTATTGCTTAACCTTAGGTATGCAATTAAATTTCGTAAGAGACAGTCCCAGTTCGAAAAAAAAGTACTGTCCGCAACCTATTGAAAATCGACACATCATAATAAGCATAATACTTTAGAGTACATAGCTGTTTTTTAGCTTAGTCACTTATGTAAATTATTTTCAGTAAGAAGCAGTCCCAGTTCAAAGAAAGTACTGCCCGCAAACTGTTTAACAGTACCAGTTCAAAAGAAAAGTACTGTCCGCAAACTATTGAAAATCGACACATCATAATAAGCATAATACTTTAGAGTACAAAGCTCTTTTTTGCTTAGTCACTTATGTGAATTATTTTCAGTAAGAAGCAGTCCCAGTTCATAGAAAGTACTGCCCGCAAACTGTTTGAAATCTACTTATACGAGAACTTGTAAAAGTCTGTGACGAACTAATGCATTTATGTTCAATTATAACTTTAAAATTAATTAATAATTTTGTTAAAAGTATTTATTTTACAAACTTAGTAATAAGTAGGTAGTTAAATAGTCAAACCGTTTTATCGTTGAACGTAATTATCGTTTGCATTTTTTGCGAAACGTTAGAAAACCAGGTCACTGAACTTCAATATGCAATATAATATGTCAAGGCCAGTGACTTATAAATGTATAAAAATACATAACGTACCTTAAGATAAGGACGACGAGCGATAGAATTGTTCCGATAACTCAGAACAAGATAAATCTCACCGGTGGTGGTGCTTCTTTTTTCGCTCCAACTTTCTCTCCAATCTTATAATTTTTCGTTTAATGTGTTCACAGTTATCTTTTTTGCGTTTGGGCATCCTAAATAATCACTTTTAACAACAACTAACAACTTTTTTAACACAATTTAAAAACTAGATGTGAATCGGCGACGCACTAGAAAGCGAATGACAGCTATGATGGGCGCTTGAGCCAGATCGGTGTTGACTACCCACTTTTAAAATTTAAAAAATAATAATTTTCTTTTATTACTTTTTAATTTATAAGTAGGTATATTCTCAATATAGTGTGAAATTGGCGATTACTAGGGCGTACTACAAGTGTTAAATCAAGCTAATCTTGAGGACGAAGCATGAAGTATAATTATTGTGATCATTGCACAATTTTTGACTATCAGCTATAATGCAATGAAAGTGGCACATACTTTCAGCACACTTGATATCGCAAGAGGCATGTAAAAGTACACTTTTAAATATAAGTAGTAGCTCTATTTCACTTCTTTTTCTGCCAATGAAAGTGGCACATTATTTTGAAGCCGAATGGTCGACACGATAAGAAGAAGAAGAATACTTTGAGCTATGAGGACTTGATATCGCAAGAGGCATGTAAAAGTGCACTTTTAAATATACGTATAGCTCTATTTCACTTCTTTTTCTGCCAATTGACTGAATAACTCAGCACTCTCGAAAGAAGTGTTCTCTTGAATATCTGCCGATAAAATCGAAGCTGTATTAAAAAGAAGCATTATTCAATTGAACACGAATCATAATAAAACGGTAGTGGCCAATAAATCTACACGTGGCGGTACAATGGCGGGCTTTAAAGTGCGCGGGCGAATCAATTCAGAAATGTAAAATGGTGTTACACTCGTCGTACATCCCTCGGATAGGGTTGTCAATACAGAAATCCATCCTACTTTAATATTATAAATGTGAAAGTTTAGATGATTGGATGTTTGAATGTTTGTTTTTTAATCACACCAAACCGGCTGAACGGATTTGGTTGAAATTTGGAACACAGTTACTTTATAGACTGGACAACTTTTGGAACAGGAACTTTTTTATCCCGGAAAAATATCACTTTCCCGCGGGATAACGTCGTGTAGTCGACGCTGGCCAAGCCGCGGGCGGAAAGCTAGTAGCTTATAATTGTAAATGCGACGTATCTCGGTCTGAAACCTTTTTATGCCAAAGTTACTTAAACAATTTTCATGAACTTCGGCAAGGAGAAAGTGTTAAGTGGTTAAAGGTAAATTTAAATTCTAAATGCGATATAATAGAATAATTAAAAGCCTTCTTCTTTGCGTGTCAGTGCCGCTGTAAAAGATACAGCGGCACTGACACGCAAAGAAGAAGGCCGAATTTCATAAAGCCAGTAATATTTTGTTCTTTTTTACATTTTATTACATGATGAAATCTAAAATTGCTGAAATTATTATACACTAGCGGCCGCCCGCGGTTTCTACCGCGTGTACTACACGACATTATCCCGAGGGAATATGATATTTTCCGGGATAAAAAGTAGCCTAAATTACTCCTTATTACATCAGCTACCTGCCAGTGAAAGTCCCGTCAAAATCGGTCCAAAAACATGTCATTTTGGTATATGTACCGTACATATGATCATATGCATGTAGTAAAAAGCGGTTATTTCAATGTTACAAACAGACACTCCAATTCTATTTATTTGTATAGATAACTCGCAACACAAATGAAATCGATCATATTTCGTTTTTAAATAAATTTAAGTATAAAATTATAATTCAATACAGAATTACAAAGTCTTAAAAACTTAAATAGTTATGTCTTTGCTAATTCTTCTTATTTGGCAGCCCTAACCCCCACCGCTACCACGCAGGAGTGGGGGAAATATGTATGCGACTTATGAAGTTGTTACGGCAAATTGTTTTAATTATAATCGCTCTCTGATTGCGAGCGGTCGTCCTGAGAAAATACTCTTTGTTTGTTTTGCACTCGAATATACTTCGCCGGTTACGCTCAAGTTATTAATTTTGCATAATACGTTGGAACAGAAACGAACGTGCTTGCTTGTTATACGGTGAAAATTCTTTTCTTTTCACAATAGGTATATTCGTCTTGTCTATTACTTTTTGCTTTGGCTAGCAGCACTGATTGAAACGTCTGCAAAAGAAGCATGAGACTTGATCTAAGACTTAATTTGATAGTTCAATGAATGTATAGTGACAATAATTATTATTGTTCGTAAAAAAATATTTACGTTGGTACTCAAAGTAATGAAAATTTTAATTTATATTATTCCATATTGCGAGCCAATTATAATTGGTAGAATTCTTAGTTTTTAAATGCTCGGCATAACCTTTAGTATCCCAAAATATATACAGTTAAGATGTGATTTCATTTAAAACACAAAATCTGCCTCAATAAACTTTATCAGTTCTAGCCTGCATATTACTAAAAAAAGAAAAACCCATACTATAATCTGTAAACATAAATTCAGCGGGAGCGAACACTGGATTTCAATTTTCTCTGCGACTCCGTTCTATCGTAGACGAGGCTGGACGAGGCACAAATTGAGGCGAGGCGACGCGGCGCCGGCGACGACGGAAATCAAACGCGCTACCCCGCCACGGCCGGCCGTTACGTGCCCCGATACATTCAGAATAGACGCCGAACCGAAATACGCCATTGAGTACCATACAATATACGTAGGTACAGCCGTTTTCCAGTCGCTATGAAGTTTCAGTCATATCGAGACGACCGATTTGGCGCAGGGGTAATCTACCTGCCTTCTGCGCCAGAGGTCTCGGGTTCAATTCCCGAACAAGACAAATATTTGTGTGCATGAACATGTCTATTTGTCTTGGTCTGGGTGTGTTCTATGTATATTAAGTATGTATTTACAAACAAAAAGTATTTAAGTATATATTTATCCGTTATCAAGTTCACGTAGACACAGTTTCTTATGAAATTAACTACGGGCTTAGATAATTGGTGTGATTATAAGAAAATATTTATTTTATTTATATCGACTAGAAGATTAAGACCCCACATCACGCGTATGTCAATTAGAACATCAGTACCCCTAACATGAAAAACTATCGTGAGGGTAATCGAATAGTAAACTATACCGTCCTCCAAAAGCTGTCAAAGTACTGCTGTCAAATATATATTGAATTTCAGTTCCTTATACGACCAAAAGAGGCGCTGCTCTGGTTTCCATACAAAATAAAACGATAACGATAGTTTTCAGTGCTAGGGGTACAGTTTGTTCGATTGCAGATTCGTACGTCTAATCCGCGTAAACTTGCGATAACCGCGTTCTTGCGAACAACGCTAGAATTTGTGCCGAACCGAAATGCGCCAATTAAGTTCCACGTAATATACGTAGGTACAACCGTTTTCCAGTTGCTAAGAAGTCAGAGTCAGAGGAGTTAGAGTCATATCAAACAGTGAAGTCGAACGTGTTGACGTACAGTAAAATATATTAAGAACACGTTAAATATAATCCCATCTTACACAAGACTTACAATATTACTCGTTTTAACATCACTTTATTTTAATATAAGCTTATTAACTTAACGACTTACCAAAAAAGCAAGAAATTCTTGAAAAAGCTTTTTGCCAAAAATACTTGTTAGGTATCTGTTCGATTTATAATTAATGAACAAGAAAGAGTTTGAGTGCCTGCTCGGTACAGATAAAAGCGGTAACGTTTACTTATTCCAAGTAAAAGTGATGTTGTTTGTTCTCAAGTTTTCTTGTAATAACAACATGCTATAGCAACTTCTTTGTTAATCGTATACATCCAGACAGCATCGCTTATGGTTAAAATTAAGGCTAAGATATTCTCAGGCTGCTTTAAGACAGATTATCTTCATTATCTAATCTTAGCTTCCTATGTTAGTCTCTTAAGTAGAACTCTCGCGTTTCCTAAATTGTATCAGCATTCGCCTTTGACTTTAAGGTATAAAACGGGACCCTTAGCACGAAAAACTGTCGTTACGGTAATCGGTTAGTAAACTATATCGTTCCTCAAAAGCTGTCAAAGTGCTGTTGTCAAAAATGTATTGAATTTATTTCTCTAAACGACCGGAAGAGGCGCTTCTCTGGTTTTCATAGAAAATATCTGGGTGCATACCATCAACTTTATGACAGCGATTCAAAAATAGCGCGATTCAGAATAGGTTCCTAAAATGAATCGCTTTCTTTCGTACTCTGACCTTCTAAAAACTGGATCGCAAATGAATTGCTAAATGTTAATGACCGAACGATTTGTGTCCTTTTTCTTCTACCCGTCTCTTTCACTCGATTCTGTCATGCCCGGAGAGTGAGAGGGACGGGTATAACCTGCAGGTGACATGTTAAATCGACCGGGTTATAAGTCAAATAAGAGTTTCTGACAGCTTAGCGGCTGTGAAATGTCATTGATCGATCACTGAATCGCTGTCATTGATATTAAGCTGTCGTGGTACGAATAAGCGAAGCAGATCAGTTTAGGTTCCTAAACAAAACCGTAATAAGAGTTGATGGTAAGCACCCTGGTCACGATAATTTTCATGTTTTTCATGCTTTCTGGTACTCTACTAGAACCAGAATTCTAGGTCTTAAACTCGTTTCTCTAAGTGTGTGTAATTGAAACGTTTCCATCTCGGGAATCATCGAAGAGCGCGAACTCGTAAACAAATTTAAACATGGTTTTCCGTTTTTCATAACAGTTATAAGTAGTGATAATGACCACGTAAGTTTAAAGTATTATTAAGGCCAATTATGGTTTGTTGTATTTAATTAATGTAATTCAGGTAAACAACGGATACGCCATGAAAACCTATTTAGAACTATAGGAAAAATGTGATAGTAAAAAACCACGAGCCCTATAAGTAGCTTTCAGGCGGGATTCGAACCCGCGCCTCCGGGAATTCGGCCCGATGCTCTGACCAACTAAGCTACCGAAAGGCTTACACGACTCGTCGAATTTTGCTATCACTTGTTACGCTGTAGGCCAGCGTTGCTTCATCAATGTGAGGAAACCCTCGCATCCGAAAGAAACATTTTTACAAATGTTTAACAATCGATTAAGATGAAACAGCCATATTGAGATTTTGTATTAATTTTATGCATTCACAATGCAATTTTGTAAGTATAGGAAAAATGTGATAGTAAAAAACCACAGCCTGAAAGCTACTTATAGGGCTCGTGGTTTTTTACTATCACATTTTTCCTACACTTACAAAATTGGGTGTTTGACTGTTGTTGAAATGTAGATATTTAATTATGACATGCGAAAATATAACATTATTGAATAACAAATATGAAAAAAGAAATTCAATATGTATTATAACAAGCGAATTATGAGCTACTTAATTGTGACTCTAGCTATCTCTTTCTAAAACGAAATTTTCTATGGTGAGAGTATGGCACTATAGAAATGTGACGTCACGTTTCTATAGCGCTCTCCTTGTCTAATTAGTCAGTTTGATGCTTTATATCGCTGAAAATATGCAAGATATTTGAAAATAAATACCTATGTTGTGTTGCTACTAGTTAAATGAACATTTTAAGTCAATAAAAAAAATTCAGTCAAATACCCAATTGCATTGTGAATGCATAAAAATAATACAAAATCTCTATTTAGAACTCTTGCGTTGCTGAACTGACTGACAGACAACGCACAGCCGAAACTACTGGGTTCAAGAAGCTGAAATTATTTATATACTTTTGGGAGTGTAGAAAAGCATTAAGAGAAGATTTTTGGAAACTTCCTCTCTAAGGGGGTAAAAACCCACGCAGACGAAGTCGCGAGTGAATAATAATCCCCAGATTCCAAAAAAAACTGTAGATATGTATAAAAATGTATCATCTTTTCTGTTCTTCTGGGTCATGGTCTATCTAGTTCATTCCAAATTGTAACAGGCGTCGTTTATGTGTGGTTGACTTCGGTTAACAATACCACTAAAAACGACCGAGAAAATAAGAACGCATTACGTAAGAGCATTTCATTTTTAAGACCTCTAAGTAAATAATACCATGTTTTTGACAAATAAAGAATTGAATTGAACTGAATTAAGTGCGCTCTTATTTCTTATAGCTTCCTCATTTTTCTCTTTCCTCATCCTGTCATTTATAACATTTATGATCGTAACTTTCGTAAACTTTTTTACAAGCTTTCTATTAACTTGCCGTGTTAGTTAGTTAGTATGTTAGTTAGTTAGTGAGGGACAAATCTTGCAAGCTTAATTTGACCCACTTTCCAGTGTCCGATGGAGCTGAAACTTTGTATACAGGTTTGGTTCAGATAGAAAGAAAGAAGAAAGAAAAATGTTTATTCAGCAAAAAATATACATAAATAAATAACTTCTTACATTCAAACCAATTATCTAAGCCCATTTTAATTTCATTAAGAAACTGTATCATGGAAAACTTGATAACGAATAAATATATTCTTGAATACTTTTTGTTTGTAAATACATACTTTATATACATAGTAAACACCCAGACCAAGATAAATAGACAAGTTCATGCACACAAATATTTGTCTTGTTCGGGAATCGAACCCGAGACCACTGACGCAGAAGGTAGGTAGCCTACCCCTGCGCCAACACAGAAAGAAAACAACAAAATAATGCATTATCATTAGGTATTTCTTGGTGAAACGGCCTCATCTCAGCTTTTGCCACATCCGAGGTTGTGGCGCTGGTATTCTGATGTAGCCGGTATGTTAGACAACGCAAACAACAAAACAATTGAAAAAATATATTTATACTTAAAATTACCCAAAATAAACTCTTTACACATTAACACAATATTGAATTATTATATTCCACAAATTATTTTGTTTACTATTATAACATAATACTATAAACTTATATTTAAATACTTCCTTAAGGCGCTACTCGGAAAAAGTATGAACTTTTTGATATAAAACTATAGGATGGTTAGAGTTGTTACAAATCTGGTAATAAGATATGTATTTCTTTATACCTTTATCTAGAATCGTATAGTTTCAGAAACACGGTTTTATGATTTTGGCTCGACACTTTTTATTTTCGAAAAGACCTGTAAAAAATACGAAATTTCAAGATTATTCTTATGGGATTACACACACTATTGGAAATTGGTTTAATTAGTGACCACCAATAATATTTAGGATCGTATAGAAGCATTTTTTTAAAATCGCTATAGTTTTTTAATACGAAGTGATTTTGTGTTTTTTTTGCCTAATCTGCAAAATCGGTCTCGTTCTCGCGCGCGTCGTTTTCTCATTGCTATCTCGCTTCAGCATAATTTTTCCGAGTATCGCCTTAACGACTATTAATTTTCTTATTAATACACATAAAAAAAATATTACATACTATAACACAATTAATATTTTATTTTAAAAATAAAATGTATAAGTACCTACTTATTTAGAATTTACTTGAATCAATCACCGACACTGCCGAGTTGTAAATTCAAAAAATGAGTTTTTATTTTATGTTTAAAACTATACACAGATGTTAAAAGACGGATGGGTGGAGGGATGATGTTCCATATTTTTGAGATTCCAGACGACAATACAATATTAAAGTACAGTCAGCAAACAAGCTCACCATAAAAAAAAATTGAATTTGAAATTTTTACTTATAACTTACAGTGCCACAAGCTTTCCTGTTCCGGTGACAGCCGTGACAGAGGAGCCACTTGCAATACGAAATTAGCTGTAAAAATGGACTGTCGTATGAAAACTGTTTTAGTTCTAAAGATAATCACCGGAACAGAAAAGCTTTCTGCACTATATCTATATATATAAAATTCAAAGTCCTGACTGACTGACTGACTGACTGACTGACTGACTGAGATATCAACGCACAGCCCAAACCGCTGAACCTAGAGACTTCAAATTTTGCACATAGATACGTTATACAGTGTAGGCATCCACTAAGAAAGGAATTTTGGAAATTCCACCGCTAAGGGGGTGAAATAGAGGATGAATGTTTGTATGAAAGTCCGTCAGTTTTGAAGTTAGGATCTTCAAACATTGTATTTAGGCTGGCAATTGAAAATTAATATTTACCTGTGTCAGCATTTTTGACAATTCCACCCCGAAGGGGTGAAAAGGGGGATGAAATGTTGTAACTGAGAAGTCCTTCATTTAATTTATTATTAAGGCTTATGGTCGGAAAGTAAAATAAATAAGCAAAAACATGTTTCGTATTTTTTCGAAAATCAACCCCTTAGAGGTTAAATGGTATAAATAAACCTAAAAATCGATATGGATGTCGTTATTGAGGTTTTATGAGATGAAGATTGCAAAAATGGCATTTATTTTGATGTTTAACACGCTGAACATAATTCAACCCCTAAAAGGTTGAAATAGGGCTGAAGTTTTGAATGAAAAATCAGGGGGTAAAAAAGACATTCCAACTTGAAACTTTGTAGGCTTACTTCTTAAAACAAATAGGCAACCCATTTCGTAGTTTTCCGAAAATCAAACCCAGGGGGTAAATAGCGTATAGAAACCTAAATCATCTTAAGTACCTTAAAAGTTCTTGGTAAGTACCTAAGCTACTCAGAAGTAAGTTTTTGATTGTGAAACAGACACCTATTAATTACTAGCTTCCGCCCGCGACTTCGTCCGCGTGGACATTCGAAAAAATACTTAGGGGACCAATTACCAGGATAAAAAGTATTCTTTGTTTTAATTTCATAAAAATCCGATCAGCCGTTTTTACGTGATTAGGCGGGTCCTCCCTCACCAAGTGAGCAGACTCGTGCAAGGCCTGCCGCACGTGGCAAACGTTCTGCCTCGCGCGAGGCTGCTCGCTTGGTGAGGGAGGACCCGCCTAATCACGTAAAAACGGCTGATCGGGTTTTTATGAAATTAAAACAAAGAATACTTTTTATCCTGGTAATTGGTCCCCTAAGTATTTTCTCGAATGTCCACGCGGACGAAGTCGCGGGCGGAAGCTAGTCTCCGTATAAGAAGCGATTACTCGATGACATTTTAGATTTTGTTTTAGTTCGTGAAGCGTCAGGATATCATCTAACTGATGGAATAAAGCCCGAAATGGGTAAAGATCGTTTCAAAAACAAAACACCATTTTAGTTAATTTTCTGAATAGAAGAACGAAAACCATTTTATTTTGCTAGTCTTCAAAAGATCGTTAGGCCATACAGTTTTTTGTTTCTTTTTATTAATTTTTATATGAAAAGCCACAGGCAAACTATTTTCATGCACATTTTAATTGTTGTGGCGTTGTAGCGGCAATTTACCTTATTTGTGAATGTGAATATGTGAGTCCTGTATTTTGGTTGCTACGTATAAAATTCAGGAATATTATCTATACTAATATCATAAAGAGGAAAGATTTGATTGTTTATTTGTTTGTTTGTTTGTATCGAATAGGCTCCGAAACTACTAGACCGATTTCAATAATTCTTTGACCATTAGAAAGCTACGTTCTTCCCGAGTGACATAGGCTATATTTTATCCCGATATTCCCACGGGAACTGGTATTACGCGAGTAAAACCGCGAGGATCCACTAGTCCTTTATATTTTAGCTCAATGTTCACGCCGCGCGTGATTCATTCATTCACGTTCATTCGTGGGTTCGGCGCCAACCGCCGCCCGCGCGACATCGCGACCAGTTGGCCGTAAGCAGCCGTGAGGAGCGCCCGGTCCGGGTACGGACTTGTGACCCGTGTGTGTTCGCTTTGAAAAGCGCCGGGAAAGTTTTAGCTGCCTATTAGGGCATTGTGTAGTATAAGAGTGTTAGCTGTAAGAGTATCCCATCGGGGGTTGTGTGGAGATCGTTTTGTCAGGCGCGCGCCGGCGAGACAACGTTCAGCCCCCCTGGATTACGGACACTATTTTCTAGTAAGGTAGGATTAGCTTAATTTACTTAATTTTGCATGAGAAACCTTCGTTTCAATAAACTGTGGAACACAGTAGATGTGGTCATCACAATTGTGCGTGATCATATTTTTGGTAGCAGAGCGTAGTTAGTTGATATAATTAGTTAATTTTCATATTAAAATTAACTAGGTACATAAAATTTCATAGTAAAAATAAAAAGCGTACCTAAAAAGCGTACCTAAAAATTTTTTTTTTTTGTTGAAATCTCGAGGGTATGCCGAGACGATTGAAGTACTAAGAAATTGTTCTAGTAAATTCTCGAAGCGAATGTTTCTCACTTGGTGGATCCGATAATAGATAGACACTTATATAATTGTTGTCACATACTAGTGTTTTGATACGAGTTTACTCGCCTAGATGTGTATATTTTTTTTTGTGTGTCCGGATTTATTTGACGAATAGTTCGTTCGAAAGTGTGTTTATTAGTACCACATACTAGTGATTTGATACGAGTTTACTCGCCTAGATGTGTATATTTTTTTTTTGTGTGTCCGGATTTATTTGACGAATAGTTTCGTTCGAAAGTGTTGTTTATTAGTACCACATACTAGTGTTTGTTCCGAGTCCGCTTGCCTAGTTAAAAAAGTGGAACTAGTTTTAATTATTAGTAGTATTAAATTACGAGTATTATTATTAAAAATAGTTTTGTTTTTGTTTGTTGATAACGGTTTAGTAGTTGATTTGCGAGGTATGCCATACCGTTAATCCTATACGCTTTGTTTATACCGTTATATTGTTAGCCCTTGAAATTGGTAAGTTGTTAATAATTTATGAAAATAGTAGGGTCCGTGTATGTCGTCCGAATTTTAATTGTGTTTTATATTATCGTGACGCGACCTATTTCTATTGTTTTTTTTTGTTGATGTTTACCACTTTTATATTTCTTTGTTTGCTTTGTTTATAAAACGGATTATAAATGGCTCCTACGAATCCGACCGCCGTATCCAGGGCTGGCATCCAAGGAGCTTTGCGTTGGCTTGCTTGTGCGGTCACATTAATAGACCGAGCCGACCGGGTAGGCGCGTTGCTAGCCCGGTATGGCGGGCTGGCAGCTCGGCTGCAAGACCTGGAGCGCCACGCCATGGAGTGTCGCGCGTATTATTTGGAAAACCCCCCAGCTGATGATGCCGTGTCGGAACAGCTGGAGCAGGATGTAGCCCAGGCCTATGAGCTGGCTGACCAGTTCACGGAGGCGGCTGAGAGGGCCCTGGCTGTTCGGAAGGGGGAGCCGGTTTTGAGCGGGGAGGTCAAACCTACCCCGACGGCGTTGCTAGGCCGATTGCCTACTTTGGAGATTCCCACTTTTAATGGGGATCTGTCAGCCTGGATGGGCTTCATTAATTTGTTTGACAGTTTGGTGGATTCACGACGGGACTTATCCCCTAGTGAGAAGTTGGCCTATTTGCGCTCCTCCCTGCGAGGAGAGGCCAGCGCGGTAGTCCAGCACCTGCTCATCAGTGACGACAACTACCAGGTGGCTCGCCAGCTTCTGGTTAGCAGGTACCAGAATGTCCGGTTACTGGCGGACACCCACGTGGCCACGATTTTGGCCCTCCCGCGAATCACGCGGGTACACCTGTTACGGAGGGAGTTGCTGAACCCGCTACTGTCAGCGGTCAACTCCCTAAGGCGATTGGACCTGCCGGTGGATCAGTGGTCCTTTGTACTGCTGCACATAGTCCTCGCCAAATTGCCCGCTGAAATGAAGGGGCGTTTCGAGCAGAGGTACGGAGGCGACAGCGCCTCGTATCTCCCGCCCTTCGCGGACCTCCTTCGTTTTTTGGAGGACGAATGTAGGGTGACGGACCACCTGGAGCCCGCCCCGGTTCCAGGTGTTGGTCGTATGGTGGCGGCGAGGGAACAGCCCCGTCGCCCGACCAATCGCTATGCTGCCTTCCAGCAGTCCCCTCCCCCCGCACCGAGTGAGCGGTGCAGGTATTGCAGGGGAGATAGGCATGTGGTGCACGAATGTGCCAAATTTAGAGGCCTCCGCCCAGAGGGACGGAGGGCCGTTGCGAAACAGCGCCAATGGTGCTATAGGTGTTTGGGGGAACACATGCAGTCGGCGTGTCCCCAGACCGAGGATTGTCGTCTTTGCGGAGGGAGGCATCACCCCCTCCTTTGTTTGGACCGCAAGGACGCCGGGAGCGACCGGGGTTCGAATTCCTCGCGCACGGGCGGGGGCCCGGCAGCCCGGAACCGGTCCCCTAGAGATTCGGCGGGGCTTAACCCCCCCGTTCAGTCCCCCCCGGAGAGGGGGAACTATAGGAGAGACGCCCCCGCCACGGGCGGGGGTAGGGGGGTACCCCAAGAGTACGCCACGGTGGCGATGGGCACGGGCCCTATTTGCTACTCCCCCCCCCTAATGGAGAGGCCTCGATTGGGGTACTATGTACCGAGGCACGCCCCACACGGGTATTACCCTGCACCTAGGAGTGCTGTTGGTCGGGGCCAGTATGTACCCGATTGGGACCCGCTCGCCCGGTACGAGCGTCCCACATTTGGCGCGAGGGGGACAAGTACCCCCCCAAAATTTTTAATGGCGCCCCTGTCGGACCCAACCACCCCTCCGGAGCTTGTGCTGTTGCCAACAGCCTCCGTGAATGTTTGGGGACCTAAGGGCAATGTTGTCACGGTGCGTGCCCTTTTGGACTCAGGTGCCCAGGGGTGCATAATGTCCAGGTGGCTTGTCCGACAGCTGGGTCTTTTGCTTGTGCCGCATCACGAAGCGGTACGGGGGGTGGGAGTCTCGCGGATCCCTGATCCGATTGGTCGAGTTGAGTTCTCCTTCTCCCCCCACTTCACGCCAAGGCCGAAGATCGGTGCTTCGGCGATAGTTTTTGATAAGGTGGTTGGACCACTCCCGCAAGTGCGAGTGCCGCCATCCACGATTGAGCTGACGTCTGGACTGGCTTTGGCTGATCCTTCCTTCCACCGACCGGGCCCAATACACTTGTTGATTGGTGCGGATGTCCTCGGTCGTGTATTGTATGGAAGCAAGCGAGTTTTGCAGACAGCCGATCTTGTCGCCTTGTCCTCGTCGCTGGGTCATGTGGTGATGGGAAAGGTACCACAGACACCAGGGACCCCGTCGGTAGACCGCCAGACCATTGTCGGTTCTACTTTGTCCGACGTTCTCCAAAAGTTTTGGGAGGTGGAGGAACCTCCCACTGCCAAGCGGTTGGATCCGTTAGCCGAGGAGTGCGAATTGTTCTACCAGAACAACACTGGGCGCCTCCTCTCGGGTCGCTTGATTACCCGCTTGCCCTTCTTGGCGGTTCGCCCTCCCTTAGGGAGCTCCCGACCGATGGCCGAGAAGAGATTGTTGTCCATGGAGCGTAGGATGGCCAGGGATCCCGCATTCAAGGAGAAGTATATAGACTTCATGCTGGAGTATTTGGACCTTGGGCACATGTCCATCTCGCAGTTGGACTGGCGTAATGTGGAACATTACTTCCTGCCACACCACGCTGTTTTGAAGACTTCCAATGGGAAGATCCGCGTGGTCTTTGATGGTTCAGCGCCCACGTCAACCGGAGTGTCGTTGAATCAGTGTCTGCATGCGGGGCCGAAGTTGCATCACGATGTCTGTGATGTTTTGACCAACTTCCGCCGGCACGCTGTCGTCTTTGTGGCCGATATCCGCATGATGTTCAGACAGACCGTGATTCACCCGGAGGATAGACGATACCAGCTCATCCTTTGGCGTGAGGATCCCCAGGATCCGATGTTGGCTTACGAGCTGAACACCAACACTTATGGTTTGCGGTCGAGCCCCTTTGTGGCGATCCGTTCGCTTTTGGAGCTCGCAGAGCGCGAACGGCTACGCTATCCCCGGGCATCTGCTCTTATTGAGGGGGGGGCCTTATTTGTCGACGATATCTGCACGGGGGCCTCGAGCTTAGATGAGGCTCTCGTCTTACGTGATGAGCTGATTGCGCTCTTGAGGGCTGGTGGCTATGAGTTGCGGAAGTGGCTGTCTAACTCACCGGACCTATTGGCAGATTTGCCTAAGGACCACCAGCAAGAGCCGCTCCTCTTTGAAAATCCGGAGACTCCAGACATGCTGTCTGTTTTGGGAGTCCAGTATCGACCAGTCCCGGATTTGTTCACATATAGATTGGAACTGCCAGACCCAAAGGTCTGGACTAAACGCACGGTGCTGTCTACTGTAGCCCGTACCTTTGATCCGAACGGTTGGCTCAGCCCTGTAGTGTTTTCGATGAAGTGCTTCCTACAGGAGCTCTGGGCTGCGGAATTGTCATGGGATGAGCCCCTCTCTGGTAGCCTCCTACGAGAGTGGGTGAGGTTCGTGTCATCCCTACCCGACGTCAATCGGGTTTGTATACCGAGGCAAATGCTGCCTTCGGGAAAGTTTAAAGCCTCCCTGCACGGCTTTTGTGACGCGTCCGAAAGCGGATACGCGGCAGCCGTTTACATCCGAACGGTGGATGCAGCAGGCGTTGTCGCCGTACACTTAGTTACGGCCAAGAGTAAGGTCGCCCCCCTTCGGACTAGGCTAACCATTCCGAAGTTGGAGTTGTCCGGCGCCACTCTCTTAGTACGGCTACTCAATCATGTTGCCGACACCTTGGGAAACGGTGTCGACTTGGAGTCGATATTTGCGTGGTCTGACAGCCAGGTCGTCCTTTGTTGGCTGAAGAGTTCAGTCCACACCCTTGAGGTTTTTGTGGCCAACCGGGTCTCACAAATTCAGACTTCAAAGGCCCCGTTGATTTGGCGCCACGTACCGGGCGAATTGAACCCCGCAGATTGTGCCTCCCGCGGCTGCGAGGCGCCTGAGTTAGTGGACCACCACCTATGGTGGAGTCCATCATGGTTGTTACGGCCTGAGCGCTCATGGCCTGCCACCCCGGCTGTGGCCAGAGTCCCAGACCTAGGCATGCGTGTTCACGCCGTGGAGACGGTGGCGGCTCCGCAGATGGAGTTTTTGTTAGACCGCTACAGTTCTCTTGATAAGTTGCTCGGCGTGACTGCTTGGATGAGGCGCTTTGTGCGAAATTGTCGCCAGCCTCAGGAGAAATCGTTGTCTCCGGTCCTCGCCCCACAAGAGCGGCAAGACGCTCTGTTGCATTGGTTGCGAGTGACGCAACAGCGAGAGTTTGAACCGGAGCTGAAAGCCCTGCGCTCAAGTAAGTCCAAGTTGAAGGGACCCTTGGTGCGGTTGAATCCCTTCTTGGACAGTACCGGATTGCTGCGTGTCGGAGGTAGGCTCAGACATGCCAACCTGCCGTACGGATCACGCCACCCTTTGTTGCTCCCCAAGGATGGACCGTTAGTTAGACTGTTGATTACAGACCGACATGTAAAGAATGCTCATGCCGGTTGTAATGCTTTGACCGCGCTCCTCCAACGAGAGTTCTGGATTTTGTCAGCGCGGAGAATAATCCGATCCGTTATTTTTCGTTGTCTCCCGTGTTATCGTTTGCGCGCCGATACGATGCAGCCCCAGATGGGTGATTTGCCTGCCGATCGAGTGAACGAATCGATGCCCTTCTCAGGAGTTGGAACGGATTTTGCGGGGCCATTTACCGTTAAGACATCGCGGCTTCGTAATGCTAGAACGGAAAAGGCTTACTTGTGTGTATTTGTTTGTTTGGCCACTAAAGCGGTCCACCTGGAGGTGGTTAGTGCCCTCACCACAGAAGCCTTTGTAGCCACGTTGAATCGTTTTGTGTCTCGCCGCGGAATGCCGTCGTTAATCAGGTCCGATTGTGGAACCAATTTCAAGGGCACCGATAGGTATTTAAAGGAAGTTTGTGAATTTTTGGATAGGAATAATTTTGAGATCGGATCCACACTCTCTCGCAGAGGGGTACGATGGCAGTACTCCCCGCCATCCTGCCCCCACTGGGGAGGGATTTTTGAAGCAACTGTAAAGGCCGCTAAAACTCACCTTCGTCGCGTTATTGGGGAGACGGTCCTCACGTTTGAGGAACTCGCGACCGTATTTTGTAAGGTTGAGGCGGTCCTCAACTCGCGTCCGTTGTGTCCGTTGTCTTCGGACGCGAATGATTTAGAGGCCCTTACGCCGGGCCATTTTTTGATTGGCAGACCGCTTAACGCCTTGCCGGAATATCCTTATTCCGAAGTGCCCTCCGGACGGCTCTCGCGATTTGAATTGCTCCAGCAGCTTACGCAGAGTTTTTGGCGCCGTTGGCATCTGGAGTATTTGCACATTTTGCAGCAACGCGTTAAGTGGTCGGATAGGACGACCCCACCCAAGACTGGAGACCTCGTGTTGGTAAAGGATCCAAACCTGCCGCCCCTCCGCTGGCGTTTAGGACGCATTGTTCAGCTTCATCCGGGGTCGGATGGTGTGCCCAGGTTTGCCGAGGTCCTGGTGGGGGACTCTGTTTTGAAGCGAGCGATCGCTACCCTCTCTCGCCTGCCCTTAGATTGAGTTGGCGGACAGTTTGCTACTGTCCGGGACGGGGGGATGTTCACGCCGCGCGTGATTCATTCATTCACGTTCATTCGTGGGTTCGGCGCCAACCGCCGCCCGCGCGACATCGCGACCAGTTGGCCGTAAGCAGCCGTGAGGAGCGCCCGGTCCGGGTACGGACTTGTGACCCGTGTGTGTTCGCTTTGAAAAGCGCCGGGAAAGTTTTAGCTGCCTATTAGGGCATTGTGTAGTATAAGAGTGTTAGCTGTAAGAGTATCCCATCGGGGGTTGTGTGGAGATCGTTTTGTCAGGCGCGCGCCGGCGAGACAACGTTCAGCCCCCCTGGATTACGGACACTATTTTCTAGTAAGGTAGGATTAGCTTAATTTACTTAATTTTGCATGAGAAACCTTCGTTTCAATAAACTGTGGAACACAGTAGATGTGGTCATCACAATTGTGCGTGATCACTCAAAATCTCAAATACGATAATCCATCGAAGCTCGCAGTGTTTCATTATCATTATCATTATCATAATTATTTATCAGTACATCTAGCATGCAAAACTATTGTTTTCGCAATCGAATAGTAATAATAATAAATTTTCTTACAGCCACACCAATTATCCTGCTCACATGTGTTACGGAAGCTGTTTACGGATAAATATATGCTTATACCCTTTTTTTTTGTAAATACATACTTAATATACAAAGAAAACACCCAGACCAAGACAAATAGACATGATCATTTAATGCACGCTTTCTGAAATTACTCAACTCTCATTATTTTTCCTTTTTTGCATTCACAATGCAATTTTTATCATTGAAAATGTAGTGTTGTACTTGAAATCATGTTTATATAAATGTAGTATATATTTATTATTGATAGTATACAATTACTTTGTGAACATAGCAAAATAAAGTTTGTGTGTTACGTGGGACATTTGTTAAGAATGATGTTCCAATAATATCAACAATTAAATTGTTTACTTTTACAATGCTACTTTTCTAAAATTTTCCATAGAAAATATAACTAATATTTATTTTGTATTTTGTACTTATATTAATTGTATAGAAAATATCATCATCATCATCATCATCACGTCAGCCGAACGACGCCCACTGCTGGGCATAGGCCTCCCCCAAGGATCTCCACAACGATCGGTCCTGCGCTGCCCGCATCCAGCGGCTTCCCGCGATCTTGACCAGATCGTCGGTCTACCTTGTAGGGGGCCTGCCCACGGAACGTCGTAGAAAATATAAGATGTTCTATTAGCACCACAGCAAATTAGGTACGATTGTCAAAATAAAAATATGTAGCTTTCTTCCACAAATTATCACAAAACATGAACCTTCACCGATTACACTATTCTACACGTGTTTTGGTACTGGATTTCACATGGTCAAACATCTCCTGAAGATGCCCCGGGTTGGGGGCGAAACACGCGTAGAGTAGTGTAATCGGTGAAGGTGCAAGTTTTGTGATTATCTGCCGAAGAAAGCTACATATATTCATTTTAGAAAATGGTTAGAGACTTCCGCAAGGTGACGCCCGATTCAATCAAATAATTAGATATTAGTTTTTTTTAGCTTTTCTAAAGTATATTAGACTAACTGCTTGTTCCCAAGTGGTACCCGTGGGTACATCGGGTACATAAAACCTATTTTAGAGCCTACGTCATTCGGGAATAATATGAGATCTCCTGGTGAACGAATATTTAAAATCGGCACAGTACAGTAGTTTTAGAGTTTTACTATAACAAACAAACAAAAAATCTAATCTTTCCTCCTTATAATATTAGTGTAGATAGAGATATTTAGAATATCATAAGGATTTCTAGAAAACTTATATTTTTAGTAACCACTTTTCATACATTTCATAAATTATCAGTTTACAAATAGCATCATGTAAATTAGCACAGACTTCTTTCGCATTGGCAACTAGTTGTGCCGCCTGGGCCGCGAAACTTCAAAATGCCAAACAGGCAGCCTGCGCCCGGGGCAGGGCGGGGCTGAACCGCGCATGCGCGCCCCCCGCGCGGGGTACTTTACCCGCGCATCGGGAGCTTACCCGAGTTTCGGGGTAATGGGACATGCTGTGGGGAATACATTGAGATTTGGAGCTTCTTGGTTCATAGGTTTTGGGGAATACATGAAGTTTTCTGGTTCATTACATTAATTTGGATATCCTTTTATTAATTTGAACCAGTATTTTTCTAAAGAAGGTGATGTTAAATACTATAGTAGTTGTATGATAAAAATACAATCATATTAAAACGTAAAATAGTTGAAAAAAGCTAAAACATTTATAATAGAAATACTCAGATGTCAAAAAATAGGTGCATGAAAATAAAAAGTAGTGTTTTCATTGCAAATTTATTTTCTACCATATATTTACGATTGCACTCGGCTATTTCCAAAACAAACAAACACCAACATAAATTTCAGTAACGCTTCTAAAAAACACCACCAACCTCCCTCGTAAACACGGTTACATAATCTGGGAGTTTGTGCCTAACCCTGGCAATACCAGGACTCCGTCAGTCGTCGGCCGGCCGCCGCGAGCCGTGGAACGCGATGCAGTCATGACGCCCCGCTGACGCGACAGTGCGTGTCTTGTGTACTTACGCGTTCTGTGCGACATTCACTTGTCATGTTGTTGTGGTTTTATAGTGACCATCGGTGAGTAGTGTTGCTAGTAAGTAAATTTTCGGCGTAATTATAGGAGTTTTTGTTAAGTGGCGGGTTTGATGGATATTTTGTGTGTAGTCGTTTGGCTTTCATAAATAGTTTGTTAGTGGTAATGTAAGTACTTTATTTTTGTTATTATTAATTGTTTTGTAAAGTGAATTTTGTTGAATTGAATGGTGTTGTGAAGAGGTTCGTTTTAAACTTATTTTAGGACAAAAGGAGAGTTACAGTAAAAAATAATGTACTTAGGCGGTAACTATAAGTTAAACATCAAAGTAAGGTACTTATTAAAAATGAAAATAATCTTTCACTAAAATAGTGTCCGAGATATTTAAATAATAAAATCAATTGTAGATTTTTTTAAAGTTTCTTAAGAACAGAATCTCAACTAATTACTGAAAATAACACATTACGCATACATTTTTCAAAAGAGTGCCGATTTAGTACGTTACATGTTGCTTTGAAAATTGTTTTGTATTTTGATTTTGAGATAGGTACAATTAATTTTATCGAATAATAATCAAGCAATTTTACAAATATTTTTAATATAGTGAATGTAAAGTAGCATATGAAGTATTGCCAACTACCCCTACGTTAAAACGGCAGCAGAAAAGCCACGCAATTAACCCGCGCCCTTTGCCGTAGCGGCCTCTACGAGCTGCGTAGCAATTAGTGCTACGCCGTAGCACCGTAGCACCGTGGCGCCGGAGTTGCTACCTTACATAATTATGGTCTTAAGTTGTCGACATCGGCCGAGATACGTTATGACATGGCTGAGAGAAAAAATAAGATTAAAGTTGCCAGCTTTAATAATTAAAATTGCTGTAATTATGAAAATTTATCACGATCATTCTTTTACAGAGAAAATTACTCAGTTTTTTTACTAGAATAATATAATATCTAAAGTAGGTATTACTTTCTAGATTTTTCATAAATTATTTGCTCATGTTTTGTGTTCTTTGTGGGCGGGGTGTCTATTAAAGATCCAATCTTTGAGTTTTCAAATCAAATAAAACAATCCCACTATGAATAAGCTTTTCAAGCAATTACCAGAAAATTATTACATTTTAAATAAAATTTCTGGAATCTAATATATTTCTTATGTTATTAAGTTATTATTCAATAGATGAGTCAGAATGCACAGATAATCTTCTTTAACATTAAATATGAATCTGAATTTAAAATGAAATTATTTAGCCTACCTATGTATTATTTTTAAGTTTTCTGTTTTCAATCGAGCACTTATGATTTTCTTGTACTTGATTGGACTTGTGTCCCACATAATATGGACAAAACGTATGAAAAATTAATTTCGTAAAACGCGTAGACGTAACATTTTTAACCCTTAAATGCGCGGTGTTGTTTATTAACGACATACTGAAAACCACTTACTATTTTTCCTTTGAAGGAATAATGTCTATCTGAAATTAATTTAGGTTTCTCGAAATAAAAAAAAAATCGCGCATTATAGGATTAAACCAACAAAGAACAGTGTTGGGTATTAAAAATTAAATAATGAAAAGGGTTTTTATATGAGAATCATTATAACATTAACAAATGATTTAATCACAATAATCTTAGTGATAGGATAGGAAGTAATGAATTCAAACTTAAGAAAATTGCGAGGTTCTCTTTATGAGTGTGAGTAAAACAAATCGACAATGTTATAGGTAATAAACAAACATTTTCTATAATATTTAAAGAATAAAATATTTTCATAGCTGTAGGTGAGTAAAAATTGGTGCAAAGGATACTTTAAAAATTACCGCTGCTGTGTGAAACTGAGTGGGAGCGGGAATGTTGAACAGTAGCTCTGAAAATACATATTACCTTTGAACATCCATACTAATATTATAAATGTGAAAGTGTGTTTGTTTGTTTGTTTATTTGTTTGTTTGTTTGTTTGTTTGTCCGTCTTTCACGTCAAAACGGAGCAACGGATCGACGAGATTTTCGGTATGGAGATAATTTGAGAGCTGGAGAGTAACATAGGCTACTTTTTATCCAGGAAAATTATAAAATAAAAATGGTAATTTTGTAAATAAAATCGATAAACTGTCGTACTATACAAAACTGTCATTTCTTCCATAGCCTCTTCCAAAGAGGTATGTCAAAGAGTATTGTTATCACTGACGTTTAAGCCGCTTTGGATTACCTACTTTTTGATAAGTGACATTTGTTGCAGGCAGTGTATAAAACTTCTTCGCGATCATTTATTTTCATCTGTCTATCATAATAGATTTAGGTGATACGAAGTTTACCGGGTCCACTATAATTAATATGGCAAAACAACGTTTGCCGGGTCAGCTAGTCTTATATATAATAAAGTGTTGTAAATATTATGGAAAGGAAAATTACTACTTGTTTTCTTGTTTAAAGGGACTGACTAGTTTTAGAGTTTAAAATGTATATTCAAATAATACAATTTGAAAGATAATTAAACTATCGATCCAAAATTACTATCGTTGATTATTATGTATATAAGTTCAGTTTCAATTTCTAAAAGATAAATATTATATTCTGCACTAAGAGCGTCTCAACTTAGCTTATCATGCGTACCGCAAAAGAATGGAGCTCCCTCCCTACGTACGTATGTTTTTGGCACATTATAATTAGTGGGTCTACAAATATGCACATAATATATCGTAATTTACAAAACTTGTAGGAAGCGAGGAGGCTTTAACTTTTTTTAAAATTAAACGTTCAATCAAGTATTTTTAGTAAAGCCGTTCAAATCTATTAGTAACTAGCGAATAGATAGTAAAATAATTGTGAAAGGCAAGTAAGTACCTACGAGCTAAGTGTTATTTAAATTAAAAGATATCCTTAAGGTGGTTCGATCAGCTCAGTAGCGCCACCAATAGAAATAAATCATTTACGATTTATCAAGGGTTTAGAATAAAAGTTTCGGTTATTTTAAGTATTTTTTCATGGCCTCAAATATGAGCATTAAGTTATGGATCTCTATATTGCTAAATGTGGCCACTTTTGGTACTATTGATATTCACGACTTATTGCTTAAGTTTGAGTACTTAAAAGTATATTTATAAAATGCATTTTACTCTTTTATTTGCGCAAAATAACCGAAACTTTTAATCTAAGCCTTTAATAAAGCGTAATTGAAATATTTCCATTGGTGGCGCTACTGAGCTAATCGAACCACCTTAACGGTTTGTAGGAACAAAATGTTAGCCGATCATAAAAACTTATACCCATTTGAAAAAATATTTTATATTTACGCTTTTACGTGTTGTTGTTGATCGAAGTATTTACGTCAATTATTTATACTTATGATGCTTAAATGTACTAGCGGATAGTTTTGTTGAATAATTGTTAAAGGCGTGTAGGCGCCGACTTAAGTTGTAAGTGAGCGAACTATTAAGAAGATTACGAGTGATACGCAGCTTAGGGTAACTTAGAATTCAGGTATTCTCGGTTGTGCTTGAGGAAGTGGTTTTTGGTGTTAAGTTACTGATAAGGGAAGTGAAGTTATGTTTGTAAGGATAAGGCTTAGATGGGTATTTGAAAAGTGATAGTGTTTTTAAGTTGAAAAAGGGGACATTTTTGTAAAAAATAAATTACAACTTAATTTAAAATATTAAAAGATATTAATTAAAGTTTAGTGGAATTATGAAAACTGGATATCAATGTAAGAAAATGTTATAGCTTTGTTTTTGTTTTACAATGTCTATCCCATTTTAGACAACTTGGAATAGTCAAACATTTTAAGAACGTCTTAGGGTGATATTAATTCATTATAATAAACCTTAGAAATGACTACAATAGTAGACGGATGTATGTATGAGGGAACTGTACAAAAAAAAAAACTACAGTAAATATCTTTCGTTTCCTTTTTCAGTACTTACAAGAATATTTAAACTCAAAATCTTTCAGCGGAGTTTTTAGGCATATTACGTTTACAGGCAATGCAATGAAAGTAAATAAGAGAAAGAGCCTCATTTCTGGGGAAAAGCATAGCCTTTTTTAATAAAGTTCCACAGCATATAATTGAACTACCATTGCATAAATTTAAATGTTACATTAAAGAGTCGCTGATGAGCAAAGGATACTATAAAGTAGACGATTATTTGAATGACCGCAATGCATGGTCATGATGTAACACATAACATAATCACTGTTTAATATGATGTATTTTTATACTAAGCAATTGTTGTATTAGTAACGATATGTTTTTTTTTTGTAAATGTCGTTACCTAACTAAGAAACGCTGGCAAGTTTCTTGCGCCCATTCTTCTTGTCAGTTAAAAAAGTCTTGAATGGGTTGTAGGAAAATATTGACGATTCATAAGTACATATTTATTATGTCTAAGTGAATAAAGAATATTTTTATCTTATCTTATCTTATCTTAAATATTTATTCTAATTTGTATCTAATTTCCCAAACAAATTGCGCAATAATGTTGGCCATTAGTAGAATTGCAATCAGTGGTGTTCGCGCAGGCGTAAACAGCAATAAACTTGGCTCCATGATTGTAATTTCTAAATTATTGTCGTGTAAATGGCGCTGCGATGAAAATTACCAGGTAATCATGTTTAGCGGCGATTTGAGTGGCAATATTTGGCGACTTGTATATCTTAGTTCCGGTGACTGGTGAATCTGTGGCAAATGCTTTAACCTAATAGTGTTCAAGAATGGAAAACTGAAAAATCCAATAAACAGAAGATAGTTTTAGGCATAAGTGTGTAACGATGTCGATTCGTACCAGTCATTATGCATGGTTCAAAACTCCATGATGGCTGGAAACTCCATCAAGTTCTACATACTGGCCGAATCGAATCCTATCCTGTTCTTTCAATTCAAATTCAAAATCTTCGTTTCACGTGCCCTGTTCAGCATTTTTGATGCATAGTCATACCAAAACCACCAAGCCGTACAGAGCTCGCGGAGCATTACCAATTATTATATTGAAATTATTATACCAGTTAATATTATATCAGTTTAAATTGGTATATAAATTTAAAAAAAAGAAGAACAAAAGAATATCAGGAGCGATGTCAGTTTTTTTCACAACGAGATGTCATGTTAACAAATTAGATCAATTATAATTATTATTGTCCACTGAATTGGAATAAACCATGCTGAAATTGTATAAAAGTTGTTTGGAACTTCGCCGAATCCTACTACCTTAATACTACAGTGTTAAACACGCACTCCTCTTCCCACGTCATTTCAATCAACTTTTCACTTTACTCATACCAATCTGTTGCACACTTCGTTTCACGCAGTTTGACATCTCCCCTGTTAACGTACCATCGATTCCTGTGTTTCGCTACACGTCATCTCGTATCGAAATTCGTTCAATGGGCCGCGATGCAAAATCAGTTTTAAGGTAAAGACGTAAGGTTCCGTTTTGGGGATAGCTCTTTTTTGTATATTCGGTGATACACATATTTTAGGCGCAAAACTCAATGGGTTTCGTTGGCATTATTCTATATGGTTGCTTGCGTGTATAAAACTTTTAATGGAAGTTAAATATTGACTATAAATTGATATTTACGTAACGTACGTAAGTTACGATTATTACTTACCCTACTAATAATTTACTGAAATACTGTATAAACGTTTGTAAGTGAACCTCGATCAAATCAATGTACGAGTACCTACATGAACATTACCTACTAATGAAGTATAGGCAGCGAATGTTTAAGAACCAAGAGTACTACTCGTAGATTGTCGTCCATGGGGATTTTCTACTACTACTTTATGATAAGTGAAATAAACATCTTTCATACAAATAAATTACTAATAATAGTGAATAAACTTTATTTTTAACTAACGCACAGATCCATGTTGTCAAATTTTTTTCACACAACATCTGTACGATTTAAGTTATATGAAATTGAGGTCATCTATTTACAATATTTCGTAGTGCGAAAAGCTAATAACAAAATTCAATTATACCGAATCCCAGCTTTATTAATCCGTAACAAAATGAAAGACGGACTTGGAACCCCACTCCGTGTTGGTCCCGGTTCCGTTTTCATAACAACATTACGCGCGTAATAAAATTTCGGTCCCACTAATACGGTGGGGCTATAAATCGTCGCCTACGCGAAGGTGCGGATGTGTTTTGACTGTTTGTTCGCTGAGGTTTGTACGGAACGGTATTCCATTACGTGTTATAGCAGTTAGGAGGTTACAAGGAAATAAAATGTGATATAATGTGCTCTTTAAAGAGCGTGCGTAAAAGTTATAAATAAAAAAAAAACAGCCAAGTGCAAGTCGGACTTGGTGAAGGCTCCGTACCCCGATTACATACACCTAGCCTTCGAGCAACGCGGGCCTTCCGTTCCGGGACGGAAGACCCGCGTTGCTCGAAGCACCTAGCCAAAATACCTCATTTTTCGCCAGCAAAAATTACTTTGTTTTTCATAGTGGTTGCATGAATTACAAAGTTATATTTGCGGTTTTTGAAATGTGTTATCCTTATTTAAATTTTTAGTGTTTTGCATTCACAATGCAATTTTTATTACTGAAAAATGGAAAATGAAGTATTTAGAGAACGACTCCGTAGCTCAGTGGTTAGAGCAGGCGCTCGGAAAGCGAAAGGTCGTGGGTTCGAGTCCCATCGGAGCTAGTTGTGAGACGGGTCGATTTTTTCTAAATACTTCATTTTCCATTTTTCATGTGTTATCCTACAAATATTATAATTGTGAAAGATTAGATGATTGGATGTTTAGATATTTGGATGTTTGGATGATTGTTACTCAATCACGCCAAAACGGCTGAACGGATTTGGCTGAAATTTGGGACACAGATACTTTGCAGCCTGGAGAGAAACATATGCTAAATTTTATCGAGACAAAATATCACATTCCCGCAGGATAAGGTCGTGAAGTCCACGCGGGCGAAACCGCGGGCGGAAAGCTAGTTATGTCTTAAGCTGCTGGTCATATCTCGTTCAAACCAATTTTCGTTGAAAGCGTTTAATAAGATCTTATTTACACGGTCCCGATATTGGACTAACTTAGAGGAATTTTTCAAGTATTGGGTCTGTGTCTCACATGACAATTTTATTGAAATTAGAAATAAACCTTTAAGTACGAATTTTTCTTTCGTTAGATTTCTGTTATTAGTTATTACCTCACGCATTGTAAACCTTAATTTTCTTTCCTCACACTAACAAGTATCAACGCTATAAAACGTAACATTGTATTCATCCCCAATTTCTTGTTGGCCATCGTTTCTGCTGTCCAATAAGCATTGCCGCAAAGTGTCAGTAACGCGCGTCATAAACGGCACAAGATTTATACGGGCCTTATTGGCACAAGTGCTGCCACCTAGCGGGGGACGAAGCTTTTATTTTTGTCACCTATGCTTCGTTCGAATGGGGTTGGTTTAATTTTGTTGCGCTGTTTGGTCTTTATTGGTGATGTACAAATGTTGTAAAACACATATTTGAGACTTTGGTTGAGAAGCTGTTGACTGATCATTGACTTTCTTGTTTCAAGACACAGAAGTACTTATTAAAAAGATTTGGGTCCCAATATTTACTTGATAAGTAAGTTTAAAGGCATAATAAAAAAATTTAGGGTTGTTTTAAACAGTATATTCTATTAAACTTAGCTGTAATAGCTATTGTGAATTATAGGATTTTTCGGCCTTATTATTACATTGTTTTCGATTCTCCATCGATAAAGAGAGTAAAGTCGTAGTGACATTCATATTACCTATTAGAAATGACTAATACTTGGGTATTAGTCATTTCTACCTTGGTGTAGTACTTATAAATTCCTTGCTAATACCTAAATATTGATAAAGTATATGTAATCGACAGTGTCGGCTTTAGTTCTGTTTCAGTGATACAATTAGTAATAAGTATGTTACCGATCGTTGTGGAGATCCTTGGGGGAGGCCTATGCCCAGCAGTGGGCGTCGTTCGGCTGACATGATGATGATGTTAATGGTGCATATAATCACCCTTTTAATATTTACTTATACGTAGGTATACCTCTCTTTTTCCTGACTCATTACCTACATTCTTATACTAATACCTACTGATAAACACATATTACACTAAAAACACATGTTTTTTAGGTTTCGCACTTGTAACTTACAAAATAAACTGTAACTGCATGTACAGTCAGCGTCAAATTGATATAAGCGTCTAGAGTAGTCAAAAAGATCTGAAAACATAAAACCAATTTGATCTAGGCAGTTCAAATCATCATATTGTTCTAAGCGCGCAAGGTGTTCAAAACATCTAGGCACTCATTGTTTCATATTTATATGAGCGGTCAGAGTGTTACACCAAATTTTATCTAAGCAAACAAAGCTATCAAAACATCTGTGCATAATGTACAACACCATAGTGCACATAATATATTTTGAGAGCTTTGTTTGATTAAATGATTTTGAACACTCTGACCGCTCATATAAATATGAAACAATGAGTGCCTAGATGTTTTGAACACCTTGCGCGCTTACAACAATATGATGATTTGAACTGCCTAGATCAGATTGGTTTTATGTTTTTCAGATCTTTTTGACTACTCTAGACGCTTATATCAATTTGACGCTGACTGTACTATAATCATAAAATAAATGTCCATACAAAGTGATTTTCAATTACAAACCAAACGTGAGTCCTATTGTTTCGACACCCCTTCGTTAAGCTCTACAGGGTTGTACATAAAAAAAGATTTACTGCCTCACCTCTCATAAATAAAACCGGTGGGCATATCGCAATAAAACCGCGTTATAAACAGTAGAAAATCAGTATTTATCCTCTCATATATCAGCTGCGGTGACACGCCGATAATGATTCTTACAGCGTTCGCGCCGGAACAACGTAAAAGGGCAGCTCTCGTAAATCAAGAAGAACCGCCTGTAACGTGTGTCAGTATGTACCTGGCCATGGCCCGCTATTATTTCTCGGCTGCTTGCGCTCCTACAGGCCATGCTGCTCGGATTGGCAACGTCATAAATGTCAATGTCGCACCACTGCTCCTAATTTCTTGTATGCATGAGATGAGATGAATTCCTGATTATAGCGCCTTAAAATCAAATAATACGCGTACATAACTAAGGGTTGTTTTATTTTAACTATATCACAGTCACGAAAATGTTTATTAAACACTCCTACTGATGTTGTAAGCTCCCAGTCGGCTCGAGGTATCGCACGAATCCATCGCTGACGCAGTGTTCCTCCTTCGGGAATCCAAATCTTTCGAGATCCAAGGTTTCATAAGTAATTTCCAACAATGATCACGTATTTATATGCACTAATTATACAATAAATATTGTATTAAAACACCCACAAAGCAAACAAGAAAATTACACAGCAGCGTTTCTTGACATGACCAAAGAGTATTCCGACTTGCCACATCCAGATAAAAAAATTATCCAAAATGTTCAAAAATAATAGATTTTTCTTTTTATTTTGTAACAAGCAAATTTAACCAAGTTGTTAAATAAATGCGTGCAAAATCCAAGAAAGTGTTATATTTAAATGAACAGTTCGCGCAGAAATCTAAGATGTGAATTGAATTACGGCGAAAGTTATTTTTTTTATTATATTATATCAAGTTTAGCCTAGTCAACGAAGAGATATAGAGGGAAATGTTTGGAACACAATTTTTGACTTTGGAACTTTTTTTTGTGTCATATTCTACATCTACAGGTCTTCCGAAGCAGCCGAGAAATAATAGCGGGCCATGACCTGGCACATTCACCACAATATCATTAGGCTTCAGTGATGGAAACTGACACTATTATACTATTTTAAGGTCATTTTCAATTTTACGACTCTGTATGAAATGAAACAGGAAGAAAAAAATTACCTTATAGGAAAAACCGGTTATTAAAAATTACCTTGACAAGATTCTTGCCGGTTCTTCTCCCGCTGTAGGATTTGCGAACCGATGGCGTAGCTTTTTTGACATTCACAAGTGCTGTATCATTCTTGACTGAATAGAAGTTAAACATTTTCATTTTCACAGCTTTAATCACCTCTGTGGTATAGACACTAGACCATGAAGTTTGACTTAATACTCTGAGGTAACTGGAGCTCTCACCCTGAATAAAAAAGTGTCGCCAGCAAATTTGACATTTATGTATGTAGTGGCAGGTAGTGGCTGTCAGTTGTCTCATATGACCATACGTATTTTTTTAAAGTGTAGGTGAGACGGAAGACAGCCCCTGTGTTATTTGTGGTATTCAAAAAATTGTTCGTACTGGAGCTCTCACCCTGAATAAAAAAGTGTCGCCAGCAAATTTGACATTTATGTATGTAGTGGCAGGTAGTGGCTGTCAGTTGTCTCATATGACCATACGTATTTTTTTAAAGTGTAGGTGAGACGGAAGACAGCCACTGTGTTATTTGTGGTATTCAAAAAATTGTTCGTACTGCACTCTCCAGTTACCTCAGTATTAAGTCGAGCTTCATGCACTAGACACATCATCGGTATCAGACGCACTGATCCGGTGACCTCAACTTCAGTTTGACGTCCATCTCTTGTTGTTAAAGGCTGTTCTAAAAAATACTTGTAATCATATCTGCAGCAATGGTTGTAAAACATATTTTAAACTCAAAGCGATTACGATAAATATTGGAGATACACAATCAAAACACGGGTTCACTTCCTATTGGGGTTACATGTTTTATTTGGTTTAGGACTGACGAATACTATTAAAAATACTTAATTTTCATCAGTCTAGACCATCAGTTCAGTCTCCTATCAGTATATTTATTTCTTTTATTCTTTATTTTCCTATTTAAACTAATAATATAGTAAGCCAAAACGCTTATCTAAAAGTTGTTAAAAAATATATAAAAAAATTTGAACTCCTTTCATTGGTCAGTCACGTAACTGCTATATTATTACTGGTTGACCAACTTACTAACCTAACCACATTTTTTCAGCACATCTTTCACCGTCGAAGTACCTAAAGGGCAAAAGATGGCAATAATTTTCACCATGTTTGTTGAACAGAGTTCATCCCCTGCCATAAAATGGCGGGAATCCTCCCCTAAGGTCACTTACTTTAACTATTGCAAATCAATGACTTGAACTCAAACCTTACCCGAGTTCAAGCATGAAAACTGTAAGTGCATTATGTTTCATAGCCATCTTACCATAGTCCCAGAATAGAATAGTCTTTGATATCTTTTTGTACCGTTTTAATTAAGTTTGCTCTAATTTTTACTCTATTGAGATACCTATACTAAATTAAATAATACTCTGTATTACCATTCAAACCTGTTTGTGTACTATTGTGTACTATTTTAGTACGTGCTTGTACTGAGTAGGTAGTAATTACTTTTGGGAAGTCATAATCAAATCTAGTCATTTTCTGTTTGTCGCTGCAAATGAGCTTACACTTCGCATTCGCGACTAAATAATAGAACATATTTAATATAATAATATGTGTGTGTTATTATTATAATTATTCAGTGTGTCATAAAATGAATAGAATGCGAGTGTAATCTATGTAGGTAAAATTTCGTTGGAGCAAGTTTAAGGTTTGGTATTTCTTCTAAAAGGTATGAAATTAAATTTTTAGGATTTAGTTACCGTCTCGTGACGACGTAAACGTAACGTATACTTTTTTTATTGCTTGCGCTTTGGGTAAGACATTTTTATTCTGTGACCATTGGATAGTTAATCGATTGTTATTGTTATAGTAAGCTACATAGAAGCTATTTTTAATTTAAATCTATCTGTTTATTCTATCAGGCATCGAATTCAATCGATGGCGTGACTCACGTTATATTTTTTCATTACTATTCAAAGTAATTATGTTCATGTGTGTCACTGTACTTTGTAGGCTATTTTTAAATTTAGGTTATGTTTCTTTATCACGTGTAATATTACATTACTGAATACATACTATAGTAGAAAATAAAATCATGTCTTCAATTTCTCAGGTGAGAGAAATTTGGTTTTTGTACAAAAAGTTTTATTTCAAGGCAAAAAATTAATTATTTGATCATGAAAAAATAACATCCTATTTTGAGACGTATGTCAGTCAGTAGTTATTTTTATTATAATTATATTATAATAGTAATTCTAGACCAACTACAAAAGAGCTTCGATTCTAGTACAGATGTTTTATCTCAAGAGCGCGTGTGAGCCACGCTTGTGTGTGTAGACCGCAGCCTCCCATTATCATATAAACTGTCTGTCAAACCGTGTATACGTCGCAGGCGGATAGTTGAATCCGCCGGATGGTAAAGTATGGCAGCATGTACCCCTCGGAAGTCCTGTAGAACACATGGTAGGTTAGAAATGGTTATTTTTATTTTGTGACTCCGTCTACTTATGGAAAGATAAAATAGCTTACGGAAAAATGATCGGCCTAGGCGTTTAATTGAATGGTGGATTCAACCATTTGGCTGCGAAATATACACCGGTGCACACAACAAAAGGCGGACCGCGCTCGTGAGATAAAACTACTAATAGGAGCAAATATTTACATTTTAAATTATTTTATGCATTCACAATGCTATTCTGTAAGTAAAGGAAAAATTGTGATAGTAACAAACCACCAGACCTGCAAGAACCGCCCGTAATCCCGCCTGAAAGTTGTTTGCAGTGTTTTTATTATCACAATTTTTCCTTTAGTAGCAATTAGGTTTTTTTAGCTCGATGTAATACATGTTTAGTTCCAATATGGCTACAGTTGCTTATAATTCGTCGAATTGGTAAGTATATTGATTAACATTATTTGTGTTCTTTTTTAAATAAAGTTATAACAAATTCCGTATTTAACTGGTCAGAGTGTACTTCATTTCAGAAGGTTTTTTTTTCAAAGACACGACTGAGCAATCCATGTTTCTCCAGAAGAAACATAATTAGGAACGTTGTCCCAAAAGGCATGTAGTAACAGGTCATTAAAATCAAGTTCATGTAAAGGCTTTAAAAAAAATAGAACAAAGCTTTGAAGTTTTTAAATCTTAATTAAGGACCGTGTAATGTTTCATGTGCACACATCGCGAGGTAAATTTAATACGGTGTCCTCAATATGTTTAATTTAATATGTCAGCAAAGATGAAAGCGATGGGAGTGTAATTTAATATTCCTTGCTTTCAGCGGAGGCTTCGTTTTTATCATAGCCCAACGAGTACAGTTCAGAAAACATCAAGTTAAGCAGTTGCTTAACGAAAAGAGCTTTTATTGCTCATGTAATAAAGGCTTGCCCAAAGTCAATGTGTACAGCTTGTTGTGTTTGAGAGTGTATGTTGGGCGGCAAGGATTTTTTCAAGGCCCATTCATACTCGATAGTAATAGAATGATCTTGTATGGTTTACCTATAATACACTATTTTGTTAGGAATCCATAAATGTTAATGATATATTTTATGATGTCTAATGTAGTTCACACATTAGACATCATAAAGGGTAGGTATAATGGAAAGGTATATTTATTAGAGATTAAACGAACTTACCTGAAGTGAAGTTCTATCTTAATTATACGAAGGCTTCGTCCGAAGAGATTAGCTTGATTTACACTTGTAGTACGCCCTAGTAATCGCCAATTTCACACTATATTGAGAATATACCTACTTATAAATTAAAAAGTAATAAAAGACAATTATTATTTTTTAAATTTCAAATGCGGGTAGTCAAGACTCAAGAGCGACCTGGCTCAAGCGCCCGTCATAGCTGTCATTTAGTTTAGAGTATTATATTTTTCGAATAATATAGGGGAGTAGGTAATAACTTTTGGGAGGGAGGGATGCTAATCTCTTCGGACGAAGCCTTCGTATAATTAAGATAGAACTTCACTTCAGGTAAGTTCGTTTAATCTCTAATTATACTTCATGCTTCGTCCTCAAGATTAGCTTGATTTACACTTGTAGACGTTTAGAGACTAAGTGTTCGAAAAATATGCAAAAATTTGTTACTAATTAATATAGATAGAAATTATAACATAGTTTGCTTCTTTATTTTCTCAACATAGAAACAAAAAGCAATAAAAAAGTATTATTTGTTACATAAAAAATCAACATCGCTTATGAAATAAACGAAAAATATTTTGATTAAGCACTCAAAACAGTGGTGCAAAATTTTCTGTTATAAAATTTGACAAACGTATGTAATTCTGAAAACCAACCTGCAGTTTTATTATCTGGTCTATGCTAAAACCTAAATTTTGCGCAGCTGACGTAGCAGCATACCGGGTATTATGCGCAGTGAACGTAGAAATATCAATTCCATTTAAATGTAACGTATTTTTTATCCATTTGAATAAGGTTTGTAATGTAACAGGCTTATATGGCTTTCGGTAACTAATAAATGAATTGTTGGAATCAGGACAGAGAGACATTGTCATTTCAAGGTAAGTAATCAAAACTCTTGCAGGACAAATACTTGGCTTTTCGTTATAGAATGGTATAACGAGCAATGGTTGAGCTGCGCTACCACTAGATGTCTTTATGAGAATGGGAAATTTTGATTTTAATTGCTAAAGCAGACTTTTTAATATTACAAATATTATTTTTTGAAAGGGTTCGTCATACCCTATGGGCTGTGACAATGGCTAATAAAGTTTTTTTTTTTTTTTTTTTTTATACATATTTTTTCCAGATTCACCACTTTTCAAGACAATTTAAAACCTGTGCTATATTCCAGACTTCATTAAATTTAGAGGGTGGAGGTCTGGTACGAAAACTCCTTTAATAAATCTTTTTTATTTTTTATTTTTATTTTTTATTTTGTGAGATATTAATTTTAGTTATTAAAGCCAAAGCAGAATGATAACAGTTAACTGTGCCATACTGAGCGCCACTGTTAAAATCAGATGCAAAAAAAATGTTGTATATCGGGAATTGATACTTTCGTATAAGTTTAGTTTATTTAGTTGACAATAAATAGACCACATTTAATAGCAAACTTCGTATTGTTTATACGAGTTATCTAAAAGGGAGATGTACAGAGAAATTGTTTGACGCCTCTTCGTATCATCACCATCACCAAGGTAATGGAGTTGCGCATTTGTTTGCGGCTGGAATTTGTAGATAAAATTAGGTTTGAATCTGCTTTGAAAACGAATTTTTTTATTATTAAAAGACTCTTAAATAGTGGATACCACTGTTATGTGAACCAAAATGCAACAACTATTAAGTATATCTGTGGCATTGTCAGAGATAATCTTTCTTAAACATTTAATAATCATTGTGAAAGGAGCAAAAACATAAAAATTGAATTTCGACCACGACACTGAAAAAACATTTACGGCGTATGCATCCGGATCCTTATGCCATGATATAATATATCTTGGACATTTATTATTTCAACGACTAGCATATCAATGTCAGGCCTATGAAAGTTTTCAACAATTTGTTGAAAGGCATAATCAGCTAGCTGCCATTCTTGGTCTGCCTGCATAGTATTATCTGAAGATCGAATATGAGATGCAAAAACGCAAAGATTTTTACGTTTACGCCATTGCCAGAGGTCTTTTGCGATCTCTGTCAGGTGTGGGGAGTGTATAACACCCATACGGTTTACGTAGGAAATTACCGTGGTATTGTCAGTTCGTAGAAGTACTTGACAGTTAATATCTTAAACCAATAAACGCAGCAAGAATTCCTAAATAATTTATTGTCTGCTACTTTCTTTTACACTCCATACACCACTAGCTCTGTCGTCTCCACATGCAATTCCCCACCCCGTAGTTGAGGCACCTGAAAAAACTCCAGGTCATACTTGTCTATTTTTATTTTGGTGCGGCTCCACCAATAGAAATCCTGTTCCAAATAACAAGGTATATCCATGTACTTATTATACATATTTCAAATAATTTAGTAAACAGCCAGCTGCATTTCACGGCGGGACAGGCGGATATTAACAGTACACCTTTTTAAGTTAGAAAACTTTTGTATTGCAAATTCAATTTTGGCAAAGTGACCTAGAATTTCTTTTAGTCTAAACTACATTCTAAGAACTTACAAGACTGAGAAGGTATAAAATTACTTTTATCGGTATTTATAATGAAACCTAAGCTTGTAAGCAACTTTACGGTATCTTGTAAGTTTTAAGACCCTTATATTAGACAGAGGTGATCCAAATATATTGTTAACAGGTAACCACATAATCTTAATTAATTTCATGACCAGTTTCATGATGACTTTAGTGAATACCAAAGAAGCTGTGTTTAAGCCAAATAATAAGACATTAAATTCATATGTTTTTTGATCAAATTGGTATCTTAGATATTTTCGGTCTCCCTTGTGAATTTTTAACAAAAAGCAGGTCTACTGTGCACGGTTACAATCTCTCGATATCAATTTTATAACTGTTCTTAAATCCTCCAGTTTAAAATGACTTGTGTCAAAAAATTTATTTAGTGATAAGTTTAAGATGAAGCGCATCTTCCCATTTGGCTTGGGTACTAAAAAATATTTGATAGATTGATCAGATCTGTTATCTCTGAAATTGCAGAGACAGCAAATTTTTTATTTCGTGTATGAAAAGAGCCTTTTCCTTTTCACTACATTTTCGGGTTGACGGTGATACAGGTTGCATCGGTTTTCGATTGAAGGGAATCTTGTATCCTTTTATATGAAAAAAGAACCAGTGGGTCCTTGGTAATCATTAAAAATTCTTTATAGAATAATGATAAACGACCTGCATGCGTTAACGTATTTAACGACGGCTGTTGTTCTGTCTCTGCCACTGATACTGCGACTGCTTCGATAAGTTGATGAGCCGTCTACGCGTCGAAGTCGTTGCAGGCTCCTTCGTCCTGGGAGGGCCCGTCGGCCTGCGACTAGGACCGGACCCTTCCAGTTTAAATTTCGCGAAGAACTGTATGGATTAGAGCTTGGCTTCTTATTAGGAAACTTTTGTGTCGTTGATTGCTTTGGGTCTGTGCCAGACTTGTTAATCTGATTTTATGGTTTCCCTTAAGTTTTCGCCGAATAATTGTTTATCAATTTTAATATTATGAAGAGAATCCCTTAGATCCATCTTCACGGCATTCAAAAAAAAATTGTAAATTGAATTAGAATGTTGACAATCACACATGTTTTTTGCCAAATCCATAAGTGTTTTTAGCAAGGCTGTATTTTTCTCATTTGCAGACATTATAATAGTATATATTTTTCCAGACAAGTGTTTCCAGCAGTCGATTCCTTCTGTTTCAGTTGAATGACCTTATTGCGTTTAGCAATAATATCTGAAACAGCTGCTTTAATCTTAGGATCAAGCTCAGGTGGGTCAATCAATTTGCAATTTTCTGGGATACATGATCCTTATGAGTTCTTTACGCAAGTACCTAATATTTCTAATACTTCAATATCTAACTGTATGTTTTTTATTTCAAGAGCAGACGTTTGATCTGAAGGTAGATCACGCTTCGGAGCCTCAGTCGACGAATGACCATCCTGTATATTTGTAATGTTTTCAGACTGGGATGTACTGGGTTGGTTCCAAAAGTGGCTCCAGCACTTGTTCTAATTGTCCTTCAGGTTAACCCTTAGAACATGGTCAACTATGACCTCTTGGTCGTATGTAAGGGACAGAGCAAGCCTCATGTTCATAAAATTTTTAGCATGTCAGTATAATATTGTAAGAGACAGTCCCCAGTTATAACAACACGTACTGTCCGCAAACAACACTTAAAAGTACCTTATAACAGTCCCGTTGTACTGTTTGTAGGACCCAGTGACTGCAGTGTATATAATGATGATTATGCTATCATTATTTGAGATTATGTATTGCTTAACCTTAGGTATGCAATTAAATTTCGTAAGAGACAGTCCCAGTTCGAAAAAAGTACTGTCCGCAAACTATTGAAAATCGACACATCATAATAAGCATAATACTTTAGAGTACATAGCTGTTTTTAGCTTAGTCACTTATGTAAATTATTTTCAGTAAGAAGCAGTCCCAGTTCAAAGAAAGTACTGCCCGCAAACTGTTGAAAATCGACACATCATAATAAGCATAATACTTTAGAGTACAAAGCTCTTTTTTATCTTAGTCACTTATGTGAATTATTTTCAGTAAGAAGCAGTCCCAGTTCATAGAAAGTACTGCCCGCAAACTGTTTGAAATCTACTTATACGAGAACTTGTAAAAGTCTGTGCCGAACTAATGCATTTATGTTCAATTAAAACTTTAAAATTAATTAATAATTTTGTTATACTTTATCAAAAAGTATTTATTTTACAAACTTAGTAATAAGTAGTTAAATAGTCAAAACGTTTTATCGTTGAACGTAATTATCGTTTGCATTTGTTTTTGCGAAACGTTAGAAAACCAGGTTACTGAACTTCAATTTGCAATATAATATGTCAAGGCCAGTGACTTATGAATGTATTAAAATACATAACGTACCTTTAGATAAGGACGACGAGCGATAGGATTGTTCCGATAACTCAGAACAAGATGAATCTTACCGGTGTGGTGGTGCTTCTTTTTTCGCTCCAACTTCCTCCCCAATCTTATAATTTTTCGTTTAATGTGTTCACAATTATCTTTTTTGCGTTTGAGCATCCTAAATAATCACTTTTAACAACAACTAACAACTTTTTTAACACAATTTAAAAACTAGATGTGAAACGGCGACGCACTAGAAAGCGAATGACAGCTATGACGGGCGCTTGAGCCAGGTCGCTCTTGAGTCTTGACTACCCGCATTTGAAATTTAAAAAATAATAATTGTCTTTTATTACTTTTTAATTTATAAGTAGGTATATTCTCAATATAGTGTGAAATTGGCGATTACTAGGGCGTACTACAAGTGTAAATCAAGCTAATCTTGAGGACGAAGCATGAAGTATAATGATGTTAATATCGGTGCGCAGTTGTTCATAAATTTAACGTAAGGAATCGTGTTTGTTTAATGTACCTATAAGGAGTAATTTTGTAATGAAACTTTATGGAGATACGTTGCGAATTTAAAAAAAATGTAGGTACCAAACGTTTTTCAAACCTTCCAATTTATAATGTTATCAGTATTATACCTACTTCAAACAAGGGATTTGCTCATCATCATCAGCCATTTAATGTCCCCACTGCTGGGGCACTGGCCTTCCTTATGGATGGATAAGGAGAATGGGCCATGACCCACCACGCAGGCACAGTGCCGATTGGTGGGTATTAACGACTGCAAATGCGCCGGTACAAACGCCTGACGTGCCTTCCGAAGCACGAAGGAGCTCGAGATGAAAGGTTTTTCACCCATCCCGTGACCGACCATTGCGAAAGTTGCTTAACTATAGCAGGGTGCTTACCATCAACTCTTATTGCGGTTTTGTTTATAGGACCTAAACTGATCTGCTTCGCTTATTCGTACCACGTCAGCTTAATATCAATGACAGCGATTCAGTGATCATTCAATGACATTTCACAGCCGCTAAGCTGTAACATACTCTTATTTGACTTATGACTCGGCCAAGCTAACATGACACCTGCAGGTTATACCCGTCCCTCTCATTCTCCGGGCATGACAGAATCGAGTGAAAGAGACGGGTTGAAGAAATAAGGACACAAATCGTTCGGTCATTCACATTTAGCAATTCATTTGCGATCCAGTTTTTAGAAGGTCATAGTACGAAAGAAAGCAATTCTTTTTAGGAACCTATTCTGCATCGCACTATTTTTGAATCGCTGTCTTAAAGTTGATGGTAGGCACCCAGGCCGAGCGTGCTAACTACTCTGCCACGGGCTCTTCGGCTCCTTACAGCTATTAGAACGCTGATGCCCGAATACTCGTACGCTACTTATCTTTGGGAGCGTCTCACCACAGCCTTCTCTATCGTCTTCTACACGATAGAGAAGGCTGTGGTCTCACACATCGCCCTGAAATGTCAAACGTATGAAAGAGATGCCATGATGTTTGAGACGCTCCCAAAGATGATTTGCGTTCGAGAATTCGGGCGTAAATCTATATTCTGCTATGTAAACGTTACTTTGTAATGACTTCGACGTCTAATGACCACTACTTAGCGATTCAATATTCTGAGCGTGACGGTGCAAAACAAAGATATCTGATTCAATAACATTTTTTCGCTTATTCACGCAGCATTTTACAAATAGGAGTATGCTCTCAGCTTTGGCTTCGTATAACAAATTAACCAACAATTTATTTTCCTTGAAACGAAGCTGTCATTTCCATCTCGTCTGCTTTTGCGAAATATATGCATGCCGCGTGCGTCAAATCGTGAACCACCCAGGCAACCACGTTCCGGCGAGATTCGCTTATACAAGATATACGCAGACGCTACTATAGGTACGCGTGGTCGGATTCAGGCGCAAGCAAAATTCGCCTTTAAATGATGAACCGGGAACTACGAACTATTATAGCGCGTATACATTAGGAAAACTGTTATGTCACGGCAACTAGCGCCATTTTGGACACTTTGGAAAACATCCAAGTGTTTGGACTTCAACCGAATTATACAGAACTCTGCCACTATTTTTGTGTACATATTGGAAGAATGTAGTTAAGTTATTAAGCATGTCGATAGGCCTTCTTAGATAACTTGGTTTGTTAAAGAAGTTACTGTGACATATTTTGTCTTTTTCCCGCATCGTAAACATCTAGTTCAATGTCTTATGTAGATAGTCAATACTTGTTTAATAAAATGTTTATTAGTAAAAATGGTTCTTAAGGGTGACAGGGAGAGTATGTAAACATTATTTTCGCTTAGACTGAAACTTCTTTAAAATTTGTCAAATAAACTGATATTTTCAAGACTAGCTTTGATAATTCTTGCGCACCAAATAACTTTTTTTATATCTACTTAACCTAAGACCGGCGAAACTTACCTATATAGTTTTTAATAGGTTATATTTTAAACTCAACACCAAAATAGAGCACAAGTATTAAATGCTTAGAATTGTAAGAAAATTTCAAGGAAGTTTTTGAAATACATTCACCAGTTTCAGCAGTATTCAACACAGCGCAGCATTTACAGTGCAAACGAAAGTTCTTATGAAATTTAATATCGCTATAATTCTGAGAGCGTTTCAAACGGCGCTAATATTTTCCGGTATAAAAGCTGCCATCACTGCCATCTAGTAAATGGAAAGCAAACTATATTTCTACAAAATACAAACTCTATTATTTCTTGTACAAAGAGGGAGCCTCTTTGGTACAATGGGGAAAAACTTGTTTATATTACGAACTGCATTTGATGGGCCCGGACAGGCGCAATCAAGCTTGAACGCGGCGCAAGCGATGGGCGGGCGGCGGCGATGTCAAGAATTTTCTAACAATTGTAAAGTAATAACGGCAGGGTCGAGGCTAGCGTTTGCTGCGTGAAGCGGAGTAATTGTAACGTCTTGGGCATTGAAATAGTGGACTGCTACCGAGCTTCTTGGAAATGACTTTCCTCTAGATGGGCGTGGCTTATGATGTTTGTCTCTTTGATATTCGCATGTACAATCTAAAACAACACCCATCACTCGAAATACATAGATTGAAGTGTGCAAAATCTACAGTGTTCTTAAGCATTTCAAAAATATAAGAGAGTTTGTAATAAAACGTACTTTGTCACTGAGTATGCAGGTTATTAATAAAGATATTATTAAGAACCATATTCATTACTAGGTAATCTAACTTTGGTTGTGGTTGTTCATCAAGTTGACATTGCGAGCTTTTCTTAGAACTTCTTCTTTTCGTGTCAATGGTAGATATTTCAAATAATATTTTGCCAGTAGTGCGCGACGTCAATCCCTCTCCGACTGGCTTCATAGAGGTCTTGTAGAGTGCAGGATGTGGGGAGACTTGGGCAGCAGATCATGTGCTCCATAGTTTGGATCGCTCCACAGGCGCACGCATCGTTTGAGGCGAAGCCCCACCTTTTGCGATTTACGCCACATCTGCCTACTCCAGTTCGAAGTCTGTTTAGGGACTTCCAGGTTTTCCAAGGAAGGCTGTGACCTGGGGGTACTCTTTCCGAAAGTTCCATGTTCGAATTGGTCCGAGGGAACTTTTTTGCCCACAGGCCAAGTCTAGCCTGTGAAGGGTGTTTGTCGGGAGGCAGAGGTGGAACGTTGGTTATGAAGCTTCGTTGGCTTTTAAGGCGTGCAGCAGGGGGAGAATGGTCGAACAGTGGGTGCCTTTTGTCCGTCATTTGTTTTAGGCGTTCCACAGAGCAGGCAACCTCTCGGCGGACGCTTGGCGGGGCAATGCCTGCGAGTGAGTACAGGTGGCACAGATTCTTAGAACTTAATTTATTTCATCAATATATTGCCTATGAACCATATTTGTTCTGCAGTCCATGTCTTTAATAGAATAACAGATAAAATTAGATACCGAGGCTCTAATAATTAGATCTTATCATTTATAATTATTATTTTAATCGCTGAAGCTTAAGACTTTTACCTCAGTCGGAGAGCTTGGACGGTTGATTGCATTTGTTGTAGATTTTCGCGGTTCACAAGATTTTCGCCAGTTTGTGAAGTCCTTAATACTATGCTTCTGTGGCGGTGATGATTTTTAAATAATATCTTAAATGCATAGATCGTATAGGCTACCAAATTGGAATTGAATTGCGCAAAGTGGAATTTTATTTTTATGTCCTATTCTGTCCTGAATGGAGTGTAAGAAAAAAGTTGAGTTTTTTTTTGGAATGAAACACTAGATAAAACAAGTGTACCTACTTTAAAAAAAAACAAAATTATTAAAACAGAATTTAAAACTATGTACGAGTAGGTATCGCATTAGCATGACATATTATTAAACTTAACAGTAGATAGTCAGAACCAGAAATAAGTAATATGAACTTGAGGTTTTAAATTATTTTTATGCATTCACAATGCAATTCTGTAAGTTTAGGAAAAATGTGATAGTAAAAAACCACGAACCCTATAAGTAGCTTACAGGCGGGATTCGAACCCGCGCGCCTCCGGGAATCCGGCCCGATGCTGCCTTTTTCCTATAATATGAACTTTTAAACATAAAACACCTGAACAAATTGTGTTACTAACCCACGACCTTTCGGTGTTTGACTTTAGGTAGTAGTAGGTAGGCTTAAAGTACGTAGGTACTACGCCGGCCGGGTCAATCTATGTAGAGCCGGAGTAACGGCTGAGTAAATCGTTAATTAATATCGTCTTGTTAGCCTGGTTACGCTGTCTAATTCGAACTTGATCTCCTGGATAACAGTGTTGACCTAAATCTTGGAGCCTTTATACACTACGACTTTCGTGTAAATAATCGTATAGTAAACTATACAATCCGTCAAAATGCTGCTAAAGAACTGTTAGGCTGTTAGACGATCAAATTATATTCCCCAATTTTACAAATTGTGTTACAAAAAATACTATTGACCGTTTAGAGTTAATATTGAAGATTCAGATTGAACAAAAGTTTGAGCGAGTTTAATTTTGATTGCTCTATATTTTTCTATTGCATTGTGTAGGATCAGTATTGCGCAATATTTATACAGTTTTAAAACAAAATCGTGAGTGTATTTGTGCCTTTTCTTTGGATTAATCTTTCGAACACAGAGGAGTTCGTTTCCTTCGTTCAACAAAACTACAGCAGCAGCTGAATCTTATTCGGACATGTTGCTTTTCGCACGTCATACACGGAATCAACACTGTTCTCCAACTGAACACGAAAACATTGCGTAATCCGTGTTTTGTGCAATATAATTGATCGTTTGGCTTCCACGCATCTGTCAATCTTATTGTAAAGTCGACCAGCCCTCTGATTCACAAACCGTCGGAAACGGAATTGGATTCGAATTCTATGCTGTGTCTCTGTCTATTCTACAGTAAGTGACAGAGCCAGTGCATACATTCCGCCGTCGGGAGCACTTCCGACGGTTCTTGAATCAGGGGGCAGGAAAGTGCTTTATCACCTTTAGTTTTAAAATTCTTTGTATACTGTAGATTGATAAGATCTGATATCCTGAGAAAATATATTGTACAATGTTATTGTAGAGTCTAAGGGCCGCCTTAGTTTCCATACTTAAACTGTCAGTTTTGGCAATATTTTGACTGATGGTAGGTATAGTTGAAACGATTAGGAGAAGGAAAGTTGTCCGTGCTTGGGGTACAGATATTTAAATATAAAGTGCGAGTCAGATAAGTCTGCACGCGGTTATAATCGAATATTAATATTTTACCTTAGCCTTAGAACAAAAAAAATCACATCAAAAAAGTAAGAAATAATCCCTCACTAAATAAATAACGTAAGTACTTTGAAGTCCATGTCCATGTAAACCATTCTACGAGATAAGTGTAATAAAACTAGTTTATGCCGCATACGTCAGAAGTATCTTAGAGTATGTCAGTCCTATATGGTCTCCTCAATATATAACATATAAACATCGTTTAGACCGAATTCAAAAAATTTTTATAAACCACCTAAATTATCGATCCCGTAAAGCCCCCTACACATACGAAGATGGCTGCGCCGAACATGATCTCCTTACTCTAGAACAGAGGCGCGTTGTACTAGATATGGCATTTCTACACGACATAGCAAACAGTGCAGTGGACTGCCCGCATTTAATAACTAGATTATTATACTGCACTCCAAAATACCGCACTCGTCATACACCTCTTTTTCAGATTCCTCGTCATCGCACTAACTACCTACAGAACTCGGTTCTACATCGTATAGTTACTGCATATAATAAAAGGTTCTCATGTATTGATCTTTATGCAAATACTAAGCGCAAATTTAAGCTTGAAGTATCGAGAGAGATAAAAGGAAGCACAAAATAATTTTGACCTTCATTAACAATACGGAGCGTGAGTCATTCTACAACCTACGTACCTAATGTCTAACATCTCAAACAAAACTAATTGTAATTTCTTTTTATTGCTTACAACGTAAAGCTTTTTTTTATTAACTAAAAGATCGATAAATAATTTTATGAATAAATATTTAAAATGTAACGTATTTAAACTTAGGATGAATAGTTAAGTTTAGTTACCTATGTAAGTTTGGATTTCAGAAGGGAAATCTATTATTGGCCCTACTATTTTTTATAAACTTAGCATTAAGTACTCTCATGTAATGCGCTGTTGATTTTCTCAATAAATAAACATAAACAACATAAACAAAGTCGGGCGTGAAACATGTACAATTTTTTGTTGTTTTTGTTAAAACCTGCCCTTCTTAAAAAAACCTCCTTTTTTGAAGTCGGTTAAATACCTTGAGGTATCCCCTTTTTAACAAAACAAGAATCATCTAAATCGGTTTATAAACAAAGGAGTTATGCCTAAAGATACGTATTAAATTCACATAAAGACGAATAGAGAACCTCCTCCTTTTTGATTTAGAAGTCGGTTAAAAATGAACTGAAACTATCGCCAAAAATGCCCCAGTCGCGCGCAGAGTTAGATTTATTGCGCTCACATTGCTATGATCAACGATAATCGTTTAAATAATTATGAAAATCTCGTGACTGTCACTGTTTTTTTCATTCATATTCTGGCTATTTCACGTTTGCATCAAGATTTTATTATTACATTAAAGTAGTCAGACTTTGCTGCGCGTTACAAGGAGTAAAAATTATCTCAGAAGGTTAAAAAAGTCGCTATGTGTAAAAACCTTTTTTGTAAATTGAGCATTTGGAAATTAGTTTTGTAGGGCGCAATTAATTGATCTGGGTCACTATGTTACAAAAGAGCTAATAAATAAGATATTTAATACTTCGATCAACAATAACACCTAGTATTTAATATCTTATAAATTACTAGCGGCCGCCCGCGGTTTCACCCGCGTGGTTCTCGTTCCCATGGGAATATCGGGATAAAAAGTAGCCTAAGTTACTCCTTATTACATCAGCTACCTGCCAGTGAAAGTCCCGTCAAAATAGGTCCAGCCGTTTCAGAGATTAGCCGGAACAAACAGACAGACAGACAGACAGACCGACAGACAGACAGACAAAAATTGAAAAACATATCTTTTGGTATATGTACCGTATATATAATCATATGCATGTAGTAAAAAGCGGTTATTTTAATGTTACAAACAGACACTCCAATTTTATTAATTTGTAGTATAGATAATAGGTTTTTTACTTATTTTCATACCATGTTTAGACGAATGATACAAGATATGAAAAAAATACGTAAGTACTTCAGATAAATTGTATAGGACTGCCTGGCCTCAAAATCCTCTAACATCCTTAACCAACTAGATGTTTTTAGATTTAACAACAGGAGGTAGCCATTGCCGCTATCAAGTCTTAATAACTGAATCTGAGAGGTTGCAAACAAAATTAAGTCCCAATTCCACAAAATTCGAGTGGATGGGTTTCCTCCTTATTTGCGGAACAATCGATCTGAGGAACCACCGCCCTCTGTTCTGTAATTATAGATAATCCTGAATTGTTCTCGAGAGCAAGTAGTGATTACTGAGTGAATGGGGGGAGGGGGTTGTGTCCTACAAACGCGAAGATGACTGGGCTTGACGCCCGCAGGCGACCACGGCTGGTCCAATTCGCAAGATAAGGTTTAAGCGACATGAGGAAATATATTGCAGTGAACAACATAGAATATGTGTGTGATAAAACATAAGGAAGAAATATTAAGACTTGCTTTTATGGTTATAGTGTTTTGAAAAGTTTTGCCTACTGGTTTAAATGTTATGAGGATGTAAGTACAAACTCCATGTTAGGATAATAATGGTATATACCTAACTGTTAAGAGAAGGGCTTACTTCGAAAGTCATACTAAAATATTGCTTATATATTACTGAAAATAAACAAATTGAACTACGGACATATTTTTTTATATATACAGGGCGTCCCAAAATTAACTCACATGGAGGGAAAGTACCTTAAATACTGAAGATATAAAATTTTACTGAAAGGAGACTTCATTTTTATTTTAAAAAGAAAACGAACTGCATTTACCGAATTTTGAATAATCACTTGTCTGAACTGGGAATCGAACCCGCTGAATGTAAAAAAAATATTTCTCTAATTTAATTGTACTGATCGAAAGACTCGATTATACCTAAGCATTTCATCTAAATAACATAGCATCTTAAATAAAAGGAAAACTACGAAATTTAACATTTAATGTTGAATAACAAGTTTGTGCAGCGTTATGAATAGCCTTTTCTTTGACTGTCGTGCTCAATACAGACTTTAACATTTCAATATAGGTATGACTAATGAGTGAAGATTGGAGCAATTATACCTAATTCCCTATCACAAGTGTTTGATAATGTGATAAGTAACACCACCTCGATTGGTTTTAAAAAGTTTGAATAATTTCGTGCGGGTTCGATTCTCGGTTTGGACATGCGATTATTAAAAAAAAATTGAATGCAGTTCTATTGTTATTTAAATAAAAATAAAGTCCTATTTCAATAAAACTTTCTATCTACAGTATTTGGTGTGGTCTATGCCACCATGTGACATAGTCTTTGGAAGCCTTGGGGGCGTCCCACGACTATGCCATATGTTGGAATAGACCGCACCAAAGTAACTATTCAAACATTTTTAAACCAATCGAGCTGGTGTTACTTAACACATTATAACTTTATCAAACACTTTATGATAATTGCTCCAATCTTCACTCATTAGTAATACATTGAAATGTTAAAGTTTTGAGCACGACAGTCACAGGAAAGGCTATCCATAACGCTGCACAAACTTGTTATTCAACATTAAATGTTAAATTTCGTAGTCTTCCTTTTATTTAAGATGCTATGTTATTAAGAAAAAAATATAAGGTATGATCGAGCCTTTCGATCTGTACAATTAAATTAGAGAAATATTTTGTTTTTACATTCGGCGGGTTCGATTCCCAGTTCAGACAGTTGATTACTTAAAATTCTTTGAATGCAGTTCGTTTTCTTTTTAAAATAAAAATGAAGTCTCCTTTCAGTAAAATTTTATATCTTCAGTATCTAAGGTACTTTCCCTCCATGTGAGTTAATTTTGGGACGCCCTGTATAGTATGGGCTTGCTCCTGGCTTCATACTGAATTAATTAATTAATGTTCTAGACTATTTTTTACAGTTTTTATGCAGTGAACTATATGTTGTGGCACATGATTTCAAAGGTAATTTAATAAGCTTTCAACATCTTTCAATGTCACAGACAAATATTATTTCCCTTACGTCATGGAACCTTAAAACAAAAGACATAATTATTTACAACACAATACTGTTACATACTGTGTTGTTTTGGAGTCCTGAAACAGTATAAACATTGAGCATCTGTGAAAATTGGATATCAGTCCAATATTTCACGTCACTGGGAACTCTGAATCTAAAAGAAAATGGAAACCGCTCAAATTGTCATCCTAATCCAGCAAGGGTTGTCTCACATTGCTGTATTCATATTGCTTCGTATTCATTTAGACATCCACAACTTCAACCTTTTGCAACAATTCCCTATATTTAGGTAGGAAATTTTATTCATTTTGAATCTTTTTGACATCATTTGAAAGCTGATAAAATAACCTTTCAAATGATATACCACAATCTATAATTCGTTGCATTGAAAGTTGTAAGAACTTGTCCTGAGCAACCTGTGATAAAGTGATTCCGGTTTATTGCTCGAGAGTGTATTTTAATTTGTACTAGTAAAAATGTTATTGGCTATCGCTTCAGCTTATCCCTTCTGGCACCGTTCCGCGCGGTCGGTTCGTACTTAAGAAGGGCCTCGTGATTATGTCGAGTCACGTGTCTGGATGAGTCCCAGATTATTATGTACCACTGGCCGCGATTATTTCATACTTTACACAAAAACAACGCTGCTGCGGACACCCGCTCTCACAAATGTCTGTGACACTTTTTTGTCGTTTCTATGACGGAGGGTAGGATGTCATCAAAACATATTGTGTGGGCTGAATACGCACTTGAAAGCTGAAAGCGTTTTATTTTTGCTGTATGCTAATTGTTCCGCCCTGTGAAGGGTGGGATTGTGTACATATTGTTAATACATATTGGACAACATGCAAAGTTCTGTCGAAGATAACCTTTTTTGTGAGAGATAGAAAAACTACTTGTAAAGCTAGCAAAACAAGAAGGGGTCTGCAAAACTATTAAACAGAGTTATTTGATTTCTACGTAAAAGCTCAATACAATTCAACATGTTAAAATCTGTGGTACACCAGTAGTCACTTTCACTATCGTCGTCTCGTTACTTTTAAATCAAAGTTAACCCCTAACTCACAACGCCAAATTTTTCAACATGAAAAATATTAAATGTCTAAAAAGAGTGCGAGTACCACAGGAATATTTCCCTCATTGTTCGCCTCGTTGTTTGTGAGCGATCAAGATGTCGAGGCCTCTAAATAAAACATAATCTGTGCAGATTCCGCTCCGCTTTAGCACTCTTAAACAACTAACGTCTTGTGAGCTGAAAGTGTACTTGTACTGCTTAAAGCGATTTCTGCTGAAGCTATTGGATCTTTCGATTTGTTCCGAGGAAGTAATGCGAAGCAACAGTTTTTTCATCCCATCGATTCGAAAAGCGATGATTGTTTATCTAACAACAGGGTCCAAAACGATTCATTGTTTACCTGTTATGACAAGAGGGTATAAATGAGATTTGAATTTTGAACAGCTTCATAACAAGGGCCAAAGCGATGAGATTTGAATTTAGAACATAATTAAAGAAGCATTGGTTGGAGCACAGCCGTCTCTATCGTCTTCTACGATAGAGATGGCTGTGGTTGGAGTGTAGCAAAGGGTGTGCAGTACTTAAAAAAAAAATCAACTGATTTTGTATGGGGCCGGGACTTTTTTCGGGACCGAGAAATTTTCAAAAACGGAATTTTATAAAATTGAGAATATCTCGTAAACGGTGAGTCGTAGCTAAAATCTAACAATATTTCCAACCCCCCTACGGCCTCCCCGGAGATACTTATATGGAATCTGATAGACATATATTTTATTTTATTAAAAAAAATTAATTTCAAAACTCAAATTTTTTTCTTGCCCGACTAGCGCTATGATGTATCCGAACGACAAAGAAAGTTAGGTAGTTTGAGTTGTCTTTACTGCTTTTCTTATAGAGGGGAATGAAAAGCAGAGTGTATTACTCGGCCGCAAAATTATTTTCACCTCGGGCGGCGTATATTGAATCCCTCGCTGCGTTCAGGATTCTACTTTAGAATCCCTCGCTGCGCTCGAAATTCTACTCTAGAATCCTTCACTGCGCTCTGGATTCAAAATAGCTCCCTCGCCGTAAATATATTATTTTGCTCCCTTATAATACAATCTACTATTGTTTGTGAATTATTTATTAGTTGCTGGTATTACAATGCGATAGTCAAGTCTTTAATCCGATAATTGCTTCTTAGATTTTACATATTTTTTTTTATTTCAACTAACTTAATCTTATAATGATATGCAGCAAAACTGTGTTTTCCTATCTCACTAGAATATAGTTTGTACTTAGGCCAACCACCACAAAAGTGACTTAAGCTTGAATCGACGATGTATATTTTATATTATGTTATATACTATGCCCAGCGGTGAGCGTCGTTCGGCTGACATTATGGCGCTACTCGGAAAAATATGGACTTTTTGATTTAAAACTATAGGACGGTTACAGTTGTTAAAAATCTGGTAATAAGATATATATTTCTTCATACCTTTATCTAGAATCGTATAGTTTCAAAAACACGATTTTATGATTTTGCCTCGACACTTTTTATTTTCGAAAAGACCTCTAAAAATACGAAAAGTGAAGATTATTCTTAAATGGGGTTACTTACACTATTGGAAATTGGTTTAATTAGTGGACACCAATAATATTGAGGATCGTATAGAAGCATTTTTTTTTAAATCGCTGTAGTTTTTTTAATACGAAGTGATTTTGTGTTTTTTTTGCCTAATCTGCAAAATCGGTCTCGCTCCCGCGCGCGTCGTTTTCTCATTGCTATCTCGCTTCAGCACATTTTTTCCGAGTATCGCCTTATGATGAAACCTTTTACAACAAGTTTGATAATTGAAAGCTGTGCAAAATAAGCACAGCACTAAACTTTAAATCTTACAACTATGACGTCCCCACGAGGGTGAATATTTATGTATCGAGTATTGAGCGATAAAACACTTTTCCCAATAAACATGTACGTAGGTATGGTCCTCCGGGATGACTTTATCCCGGGTCCGAAGTACCCCAAGTACCCTCGTCACGGGAGGGTTAAGGTCAGGTTACCGGTCAAGCGTGAGTCGCCATTGAAAAGTTGATGAGGCAATCTAATAGGTTTTTATGGGCGTGTGAGGATGCGAATTAGCTGTTTTATTTTTAATTTGGAGAGGGAATCAGGATGTTCGTAGGGGTGAAATAATGAAAAATGTGTTTTTGGTAATGATGGAATGATGAAGTCATTTTCACTCACTCGAGTATGTAAATTGTGCGATGTTTGTGTGATAAGTCGGAAAGATATTTCGGAAAGATACTTACATATTTTATAAGCTTTAATTATAAAGGTTCTGATTTCGTAGTCGTGCTTATCGTGCCTTCCAAGTTTGAATACTCAAAGCTTCCAAGCAAGGATCCGCCTGTATTTTATAAATTCGTAACAAAGGTGTTTAAGTTCTTATTTCTTACCTTAGAATATCCGTATTCATAATCATTCTGGAAACTACCTGCATTGTCAAAATAAATCACCCACTACGGAACCCCAAAGCCCTTCCGATTCCAGTTCCTGAATTACACTCTCCGGGGTGAAAGGTACCGTACCCAGAGTTTTCACAGCTAACTTTAAGAAATAAAGTTGTAACTTAGATTTCATGGGTTACAATGATACACAGGAGCTTGAGGTATCTAAATCTAGATATCAAACATTGGACCAGAGGCTTTCTCATAAGCTGTTGGAGTAACAAATGAGATTGAAGCGATCGAAGCGAGATGGCGTTAGGTTAGCGTTGTCTATACTAATATCTATACATATAATAAAACAGAAACGGAAAAAAAGTCTGTACATGAAAGATTTAAAAAAAATAATTACTTCTATGTGATGTGTACAGGATATAGACCCCAAAACGATAGATATTAAAATTTTTGTCTGTTTGTCTGTTTGTCTGTTTGTCTGTTTGTCTGTTTGTCTGTTTGTCTGTTTGTCTGTTTGTCTGTTTGTATGTTCGCTTTTCACGCAAAAACTACTGGACGGATTTATACCAAATTTTGTGAAGTAATAGCTTATAACCCGGGTCAACATATAGGGTACCTTTTATTGCGGGAAAATTTCTTATTCCTACGGGAAAATACAAAGACCGATTCTTACTAAAATAGATGGCGCCACATGATTATGAAAATACGTTATATTTAATCGCTGTCTCAATTAATAATGAATCATGTTTTTTTTTTTACCTGCTTCAAAACATAATATAAATTGAAACCCATCCAGGCCCATATAAAATCATAAAAATAATTTCATGTTATTTACGTCATTATATCTACTAAGCAATAGATGGCGCAGGTAGTCAGTAAGATATACCTCTCACAAAAGTACATTCGAATGATTATTTTAATTAGGGTGAAAGCCCCCTCTGTTGCCACTTTAAGATGCTTTTCACTTCTTTCGCATCATAACTTCTAAGCAATAGATGGCGCAGGAAGTTAGTAAGATTACGATATACCTTTCACAAATGTACATTCGAATGATTATATTAAGTAGGATGAAAGCCCCCGCTGTTGCCACTTTAAGATGTTTTTCACTTCTTTCGCCTATGGTCTTAAGTAGGTATCTATAAAATACAAAATTTATATCTAAAATTGTCAAGAATGTATCTTATACTTTTCTTTACATTTTTAAATTCTTACAATACAAAAAAACTACTTAAAAAGATTTTACAGACTCCAAAAAGTATTTGTCAACTGAAAAGGAAGAATTTAATATCTATAATTTAGGTACCTTTTTGAGGTCGGTGCCAGTCCGTTTATTTTTTTTAATTACTTTTTATTTCTTAAGTTTTAGTGTACAATAACAATAAGTTTTAGTGAATTGTACTATAACATACCCACGGAAACTACTAAACTGATTTTGATGAATCTTAGACTGTTCCCAAAGTTAGAATACACCTAATTTAAATCAAATAGAATCATCTCGATATGCCTTAAGATTTCGAGAAATTCGTGGACAAACATAGTAAAAAACATATAACTAAGTATTCATATACTTACGAAATTTAGTTTTATTTTAGTAAATTAAAAACCTATTTTTTAAACTTAAAATGTGCGAAGGGTGCCGATTGATGTGTTTTTGTTAATCAAATTTTAAAAGATACATCGAGAAATCAATACTTAACTAACTTAGATAAAATAAAAGAAGCATCTAATTCGATGTAAACTGAATTATTACTATTGTTATTATGACTTAAAAGTCATAGATAACAAGTATATTATCAAGCAAAAGTTATTAACGAAATGTTTTAAGCTAAGTAAGCACTCGGGCCGTGGCCAAAACTGAAGTTTTCACCCTATTGATGTAATATTTCTATTTCGCATTTCCACTCGACGCTAGATGTCGCTACAGTAAGTATAGTGGTGCCACAAATATATCTGACCCGGTGACAGTGGTCGTGGAGGAGCCACTAGCAATACAAAATTAACTGTCAAAATGGACTGCCGGCAGTCAACAGTATATTTAGTACCAAAAACTAACCACTGTGTGAAATAAGTTTGTCGCAATGTAGACAAAATGTCACCAATGTAATTTTGAAAAATTTGCTCATAAACGCTAAGTGGCCAGTACGTAGATACCGACACCTACCTACCATTTTTTATGTCATTTAACCGGCTCTGGCTACTTAGGCCTTCAGCCGTAGGTACCATCCAATAAAATAAAGGAATATTAAAAATAGTTTTCTATCTAACTTATTTATTCATTTATTTACTAGGAAAGCTTATATAAATGATGTTAAATTAAATAATTAAATGGTATATCATTACATTTTATACCTGTTACTTAAAGAAAGTTAATTACAAGCTCTCACTAATAGGAAGTGTCTCCATATCAAAACACTAGCCTTCCGCCCGCGACTTCGCAAGCTCGGACTAAACGACGACGTTATCCCGCGGGAATGTGATATTTTTCAGGGATAAAAAGTAGTCTAAGGCAGCCATTACACAGTCCATCCAGATCGCGATCACTGATCGTGATCTTGATCGCGATCGAGATTTACTATGTAGATATTTTGCGATCAAGATCGCGAGCCGTCAATCACCTTCGTACACAGTCAATCTAGATCGCGATCATTGATTTTAATCGCGGATCGCGATCCAGATTGACTGTCTAATGGCTGCCTAAGTATGTCACTTTTCAGCTGCCAAACTATTCCCATTCCAAAAGTCAAGTCGATCCGTTGCATCAATTTTGACGTGAAAAACGGATAAACAAACAAACCCTCTTTCACATTTATAATATTAGTATGGATACACACAATCTCTTTTTCATTTTATAGTAAAAATATGATTGGCCTGATATTATGCATTACTAAGTAAGAACATAAATTTTAGCTTGATACCTCCCACGCATACTTGAGAAAAAGTTTCTTGATAGGTAGACGGACAGATCTATGAATGAGGGCTCAACTATGTTCATGCAGCATTTGATAACAACATACCATGTTCATACCCTAGCCTGCATATTCGATATTCTTTAGACCCTTTTAGTAGAGAATAGGATTTCAAGAAGAGCGTTATGAAATCTGGGCAACAAACACACATAAACTAAACTAACACAAAAGTCACTACACCGCGCGTACGAAGTCGCGGGCAACAGCTAGTTATAAATAATTTAATAAATCGTTTTTTGATTTTCTCCACAAACTTGGTGAGTTATAAACTAATTACAATTAGTTAGCACGTAACGTTGTACTTGTGGAGACTGGTGCCTGAAATAAGAAAAAGCCTGAGTTTCAGGAACACCAGTGACCCAGATGTACATCCCGGATGTAATAGGTACACATTTGTAGATACAATTAAATTTATAACCATTACCTATATAAGTAACATTTTAGTCCGGTCAAATTAGACCAAAAAATGAGAGTGAAGGTACATTAATTCGCAAGAAGCCGAAATTCGGTGAAATTGTAAAGAGGAAAGATCTGCGGTGCCTATGTTGTGGTCAGTGATATCAGAACGTAACAGGATAAATTAACAGTTGATCCTAGCTTATCCTCTCAAATCGAAGGCGAATCTCGTATCTATAAGCGGATGCCATTGGTTTAATTGTTGTCCTTGATTGATTATTACGGTGATTGGATTCTTCTGTCGCCACTTCCGTGTTTACCGTGCGACACTATTTATCTTGGTTAGGCTGGGAGTTAAACGGCCCTTTTAGACGACTCGTGTACGCAAATAAGGTGTTCGAGGATCTAATTGTCTGGTAGACTAGCGAACTACCCCGGCTTCACACGGCTGCAATTCAAATTCAAATTTAAATTCAAAATCGTTTATTCAATTTAGGTTTGTTTAACAACACTTATGAACGTCAATGAAGCTACGCCATCGGTTCGCAAATCCTACGGCAGGAGACCTTGTAGCGAGAAGAACCGGCAAGAAACTCGCCAAGGGCTATTTTTTTCTCCCTGTTTTAACTTATACAGAGTCGTCAAATTTGAAAAATGACCTTCACATAATAGTAAGGTTACTTTCCATCACAATACAGAATACCGCTTAAATTAAGTACAATTTTGCTTATTACCTAAAACAGTAAACAATTTTCAACCAAACAAGGAATCAAATAGTTTAATGAACACACTAATCTTAATCTTATTCACATTATATTATAGGATTCATAAAAAGGAAACTGCAAGCTGCGCCGCATATTCAAATCTATAAGTATTAACAAATAAAAGGAATTTTTGAATAAATAATACAATTATTAGAAAAATTGCTGTAACTGTAAGATACAATACCGATTCCCGTTGTCCCCATCATGGGGACATCATAGTTCAATGTAGTTTACATAATACTTGGTCGTGACTCGGAACACACCGATAATTTCTACTGTAACTCAGTTTTGGTTAAATTTATGGAACTGTATAACTGGAAGAAAGTACTTACAAAATTTCAAAAAGATACTACAAACTTACTTTGCTTTACTTTTTTACTTTCACATTTTTTCTATTCTTACAGAATTGCATTGTGAATGCATAAAAATAATTTAAAATCTCAGATAAGTACTACAAGAGTAATAAAATAGCATTAAATTTGATCGTAGGTCTCGTTCAAAAAAAATCTTTCCAATACGATATTGACATCACGAAGGTACCAACGAGCATTAGTATAAAAAAAGATCTCATTTGAAACAAAGCCGCCACGTGTCGCCGGAAGGACCAAAGCCGCATTTTCGCACGCAAAATTTTTCCCCGTCAAACCGCCACCACTCTTTGACCCGGTTCGATCCGGCCCGGATTCCCCGGATTTATTCGCCGGATTAAACCCTGGGTACCAACTATTTGACGTAAACAAAGCTTTTGCCCGGATGCCAACTGAATATTTTACCTGCCGTCGTATTTGGATAAAATAATGACATTATAAAATGAATGATGTTTTTTGACTATTTTTGAATTAATGCTAAGTGTATTTGGATAAAATAATGACATTATAAAATGAATGATGTTTTTTGACTATTTTTGAATTAATGCTAAGTGTATTTGGATAAAATAATGACATTATAAAATGAATGATGTTTTTTGACTATTTTTGAATTAATGCTAAGTGTATTTGGATAAAATAATGACATTATAAAATGAATGATGTTTTTTGACTATTTTTGAATTAATGCTAAGTGTATTTGGATAAAATAATGACATTATAAAATGAATGATGTTTTTTGACTATTTTTGAATTAATGCTAAGTCTCTAATTGCATTGGCGGCCCCCAGGCAACAGTCGTACGGCATAATGTTATACCAAAATTTTTCTTTAAGTTAATACTAAGTAACTAACTTAGTTAATTACTTGTTGGTTTAAGTAATAGCGTGGACTAAAAGTTAGACCTGGTTCAAGACTGATGCTAATTCTATCGTTAATTTAAAAAATGAAAGTGACCTGTTTTAAACCAGGGTGCCTACCATCAACTCTTATTGCGGTTTTGTTTAGGACCTAAACTGATCTGCTTCGCTTATTCGTACCACGACAGCTTAATATCAATGACAGCGATTCAGTGATCATTCAATGACATTTCACAGCCGCTGAGCTGTCATCAACTCTCATTTGACTTATAACTCGGCCAAGCTAACATGACACCTGCAGGTTATACCCGTCCCTTTCACTCTCCGGGCATGACAGAATCGAGTGAAAGAGACGGGTAGAAGAAATAAGGACACAAAATGTTCGGTCATTCACAATTAGCAATTCATTTGCGATCCAGTTTTTAGCAGGTCAGAGTACGAAAGAAAAGAATTCATTTTAGGAACCTATTCTGCATCGCGCTATTTTTGAATCGCTGTCTTAAAGTTGATGGTATTCACCCTGGTTCAAAACTGATGCTAATTCTATCGTTAATTTGAAAAATGAAAGTGAGAGCACTAGTTTTGTACCAGTTTTAAAGTAGGACAATTTTAGTCCACGTTTTCGAATAAGGGGGATTAAGTTTTATTTTGCCACGCTCAATCAAGTATAATGTTTCTTATTTTACACTTATTACACAGATATCTATTACAAATTTATTTATATACTTTTAAATAATACTTACCTTATAATTTGTTCCACAAATCTTATACAAGAATAGAAAGCAATATTCATCGCTAACAACACCGGAGTCAACAATTCTTGTGAAGAGCGTTCCCCGAGTTGACGGCATTTGTGGAATAAAACAATAAGTTACCAACTTCCCGCGGCATCGTATATTTATCAAGCCGTAATGAGAGTCGAAACTTGTTATTAAACAAGCCCCCGTTTGTTCTCCGTTACTCCCAACTACTGCTCGTATGCGTTAATGCGAGCACTTCCAGGCGGTTTTGGTAGTGTTGTGGTGCTATTAGAGGATTTGGATGTCGATATAAATAAATAAATAAATAAAATTTTATTTCAGTTTCATGCTAGATAACTACAAAGTTTCTAATTCTATACAGATCTTAAAAGTAGTTGGTCTTATTTAGGTTAAGGAGTAGGTATGACTAACAGTTTTTGTGGACAAAGATAACTATATTGTTCGAAGCATATATTAGTTTCCTAAACACAATACAACGTGTTAATAAGCGCAAAACTTCTTAGGCGGTGATTGTGCTCATGAATATGATCAACTTTCACTATGGGACCAACACTGCAACTCAACAAAAAATCGAGTAGGTACGTATTGACAGTTTGTATGAAGCAGCTGATAATTTTTTTGTTAAGTTGCAGAGTTGGCCCCATAGTAAAAGTTGTTCATATTCATGAGCTAAGAGGTTTTGCGCCTATTCATTAACACGTTGTATATAGTTACACAATGTATAGAAATAGGCATAGTGCAATAGGTTCTCTGTAAAATATACTTGAAGACTTTAATGTCGTGATCGGCTGCGGCTGCAAAAATATGTGTTCGAAAGAACATTTTACAAGAAAAAAAACTTTATTCCTTTTTATCAGATTTTATCCAACTATTTCAGACTCGAAAAAGTTATGACAGTTCGCCAGAGTTTATTTTTTTAACTTGTGTTTGTTATTTTTGTATGTTGAGCATAGGTATTTTTTTTACTTGAGACATATCAGGTTTATAATAGTTATTTTCAACACACTTGCTCATAAAGTGAGCCTTATTACATCGATCTTAGGGCCATAAACCGAAATATAAAACACGCGTGCATAATATTATTACAGTACTAGTTGCGTAATAGAATTATCCCTACAAAGTTAAGTAAGTACCTAACTGCAAATTATATGCGAGTAAACAGAGACTTTTCAATTTAACTGGGTAATACAGTATCCCTACAAAGTTAAGTTAGTACCTAACTGCAAGTTATATGCGAGTAAACAGAGCTTTTTCAATTTTACCGGGTAATACGTTACAGTTCTTTTTTTGTAACAACAAAGAGGTTTTATAGGGTTGAAAATCCATTTACGTTTTTAGAATAAATAAATATGTCCCTAATTAAGTCAAAAAAACATAATTAAGTATATTATTATCAAATTATTTATAATTCACAATAATTTGTTGTAAAACATTTGCGTTTTATCACTATTATTATAATTATTTTGAAGTAGGCTGTATAGCTGTATGTAATCAATGACCTTACATTTGGCGCGTGCAAAAAAAAAACTTGCGCGCTTTTTCCCTTAGCTAATTAGGTTAATTAATTTATGAATGAATGCAATAAATGTTTGTTTTTCCTCGCAAGTGTGTTGAAAAAGTGCGTATGAAACTCGTGAGCAACTTACTCACTACACACTCGGCTGATTTACGCCCTCGCCTGCGGCTCGGGCTGCAACCCACAGCCTCGTGTATAATGAGCAACGTTAGCTCACTTGTATCATAATATACTATTAAGTATTTATTTCAGATAACAAGATCCATAATGGTATACAGTCATTCATAAAATAATAATCTAATTCCTGGAGCATGCATACATTACATACGTACCTACTTACTCTTTTAAATAAGAATAAATAGTCACATTACATAATAAATTCATTTCAAATACTACCTAGGTAGGTATATGAAATAATTTTACAACGTCAATATTTATGCGTCTTGATGACCTATGAATATTTATAATTACCTACTAATCTATAAGAATGTGAATTGACATCCTATAGATATTCAACAGAAATAAACGAGCAATTTGAATACAGCACATCACTACCCATATTGGAAATAATGAACTCGCATCAAAATGAACTCGCGGCGAGAATGTCACATGCCATTTCTGTTCCGCGTTTGCTAAGGAATGCTCGTACGAGGTAGTTAAATACTTTGCTCAAACAATAAATTTACAAAAAAAAATAAACACAGTGATACATAACTAATATTGGTATAAAATGTACTGGTATCAAAATGAACTAGCGACCAGCATGCCACATGCCATCGGTTCCGAGATCGCTACAAAATGCTCGACCGACGTATTGTTGAACTCTTTATTGTGAAAATTTTACCACATTTCCAAATAGCGTCCAGAATTATCTCCATTATTATAAAGCTACATTCTTCTTGGATAGCGATTTTTTTATAGTGAGGGGAATGCATTTACGCATATCCCTTCCGCGTGCGGTGTGCGAACGGTGGTTATTTTGGACTCTCCTGGCCACTTCTTGAACCTCCATCCAGTGTCAGATACTCGATGGGGGATCAAAAAGGAGGAATACCCACTTAACCCCTCACTTCTTGCTCTCTCCGCCGTCAATTAGGTCATAATGTAGAGGGTGGCGAGCTCCTCCTACTTCCTGGATAACGTTGGTTATATTTTATCCCGATATTCCCACGGGAACTGGTACCACGCGGGTGAAACTGCGGCGAGCCACTTAAAATAAATAAATAAATAACTTCTTACATTCACACCAATGCCCAGCCTATGCCCAGCAGTGGGCGTCGTTTGGCTGACATGATGGTTCACACCAATTATCTAAGCCCATGTTAATTAAATTAAGAAACTGTATCATGGAAAACTTGATAACGGATAAATATATACTTAAATACTTTTTGTTTGTAAATACATACTTAATAATACATACTTAACACCCAGACCAAGACAAATAGACAAATGTTCATGCACACAAATATTTGTCTTGTTCGGGAATCGAACCCGAGACCACTGGCGCAGAAGGTGGCCTACCCCTGCGCCAAATCGGTCGTCAAAATTGTATTGGTATATAATCATTTTCGATACCAGTTCATTATATTATAATGAACTGGTATCAAAATAAACTCGCAGCAAGCATGCCACATGGTTTAGCTCTCGGTAAGGAATGCTGACTGCGAGCGCGAGCTATGCGGTACGACGTATTGTTATTCTGAACTTTGTAGCATCGAGGCTCATAAATTGTTCCCTAATAACAATTAACGCCTGTTGCTATTCTGTTTGGCATACAATATTCAGTCGAAAACACAACTTGCAGGTTGCACTAATTAAACCTTATTTCGTATGCGGTGCGGTTGATGTAGATCTTAAACTTGATAATATGCTGTTACTGTACATTTACTAATTTATTGACATCAACATCATCATTAAAATAAAACACATGTATACACTTTATGGTTTCTTTGCCGTTTAATTTATTTTATTTAATATTTTACTTTTTGCATTCACAATGCAATTTTTATTATTGAAAATTTTTAAATGAAGTATTTAGAAAAAAATATGAGACAGGCCGATGTTTTTCTAAATACTCCATTTTCAATTTTTCGTTTAATTTATGGTTAGGCCTAAATAATGATTTATTTATATTTATTTATTCAAAACAACTTGTAGGCTTACAGAGTACTCCAAAACGCCAGCAAATCTCAATACAATACAGTTTTCATGTCAATACAGTTTTGTTAATAAAAAAGTAATGAATTAAATGTATGAAGTTTATTAAACTACAAATAAATTAATTTCAAAAGATTAACATTACAAACAATATGTCCATACTTAGTGTAGTCAATGAAGCTAGTTGACCCCCACAGTAATTCCTCAGTCAGAAAAAACTTTACATCATGATAAAGTATCAATAAATTAAAAGTATGGTATAAATTTCCAAAAAATAATAATAATAGAAGATTAGGTATTTTTTAATGAAAGTCTTATTTCATTGATATCTTTTTTAGGAAAAATGCTCCGTCTAAACTTTCTTAACCGGACATATTCATGTAACGTATAAAAACAATAATATGAAATATCCAAAAAAATATCCCAGCAGAAACACCAAATTTTAATAAAACAAAATGGGGTGACTTGGACTGAAAATGTCTCCGTCGAACTTTTTAACGGAATTATACCATTTTGCCAAGCATACTCATGTTTGAAAAAAGTTTTGGATTTTTATCAATTATCACATACTAGTATAAATAACTCATTTGGTAAAATAAATTTGGACTGAGAAATTACTCGGTTCAATATATCAACAGATTTGTATATTTAGGTATAAATACCTAACTTCCGTGTGAGTTTTTTTTTGGATAATCATTTAAAAGTTTATGGCTCATGCTATTTTATAACTCAGCAAAGTTTCATCGACTGAGGAATTAGTGTATGGGTCTCCATACAAAGAATCTGTTCATTGCTTACACTAACTGCCCAGGTTTATAATGTTGCCCTGTTTATAGTGTCCATACTGCCCAGGGTGCCTACCATCAACTCTTATTGCGATTTTGTTTAGGACCTAAACTGATCTGCTTCGCTTATTCGTACCACGACAGCTTAATATCAATGACAGCGATTCAGTCATCATTCAATGACATTTCACAGCCGCTAAGCTGTCAAGAACTCTTATTTGACTTATAACTCGGCCAAGCTAACATGACACCTGCAGGCTATACCCGTCCCTCTCACTCTCCGGGCATGACAGAATCGTGTGAAAGATGGGGTAGAAGAAATAAGAACACAAATCGTTCGGGCATTCACATTTAGCAATTCATTTGCGATCCAGTTTTTAGAAGGTCATAGTACGAAAGAAAGCAATTCATTTTAGGAACCTATTCTGCATCGCGCTATTTTTGAATCGCTGTCTTAAACTTGATGGTAGGCACCCAGGGCATAATAAATGAAACTTTAAGAGTAAAAATACTTAAGCATAAAAACTGTAAAGCTAAAGTTGTCAAAATAAATAAAATACGATGGTATGCGCGGTAACCCTATCAATACTTTATATTTACTACTACCAGAAACCAACTAGAAAGATCAAACTCAAAAACAGAGCTATACGAAACTTGGTCGTGTGAAACGAGAAGAATTCAAATCTATTTTGAACCAACTTTCCAAACAAGAATTTTATAAACTCAATCGGATCTTTCCCGATAAAACCTGATTCTTAAAAAAACAATAACCTAAAGGGAAGGCTTAAATAAACCTACTCAACTGTGCTGAGTTTTACATAGAAGTTTGATTCCGATCTGTTCCCTTATATTTCTCTCAAATATATTTTTTTACAGATTTTGCGAATTTTGTTCAAGTGCTGTTAGGCGTTCAATCCGATTTGGTGCTGTTGTTTTTCATTACAGATTCGTTTTTCCACCACCAACAGTTTTAACGGGGGCTTATATAAAGAAGTGCTCCTTTATTTTTTCCAAAAATATCCATTTCGTATAGTCATGTTTTGACTTTGATGACTGTGTGTTTTTGGGCTTGTTAATCATGTGAATTTCTTCTTCTTTGACTTATTTACGCAGTTGTTATAATTCTGGGTGTAATAAATTATATTAATAGCGATTTATTTAATGGATCTCTATTCCTTTTAATTTAACATTAGTTTTAATAAATAATATAAATGACAGCTTAGAAAGCCAACATGTTAATTATAATATACTTCATAAAAATCCTAGATTCACAAAAAATAACAAAACAGTACAAAAAAAAAATATTCTTATCAACCAAAATGTTTTTGTAGACACCATAGAGTGTAGAAAACCTTGGACCTTATTTTTTTAATATAATTCAATAATTCTATCGCTTGGGCAGTTGGACATCTTTATAAGAAATTGACAGATAAGTTTAAGATAAGGTTATACTAGAAAATTGTTGTGGACGGGCGCTTAGTCGCACAACGGCACTTAAAGATGTTGCTGGTTGGATATGACGTCAAAAGGTAGGTCTGGAGAAAACTGTCCGATATGATGTCGTCCAGATAAACAAAAAACACTTCTTAAAATCACTGTGGATTTTTATTTCACGGCAAAACTAATTTATAAAGAATTTAAAATGACTGAAACTACTATTAAGGAAAACTATGGATGGCAAAAACACTAATTTAACTATTGGTTAAAAACGCGACCACTATTAATTAATCCGGCACTTAAAACTGTGATTAATACTGAATTACTGCATAAACACTTCAAAACAGGCACTTAGAAACTTTTCTTAATACTTTAGAACACTTATTTTAACACTTCGCACTTAGATTTCTTCCTTTGCTCTCGAAGTCGTATTCAGATTTTGACTACTTTTCAACTGCATGCCATGTGCCAGCCGACTCTCGCTTTTATACTGCCCGCGGAGAGTCGAGAGTCCTTTGGAACGTTCGCGACACTTATGCTCGATTGTTCCCGAACCCTGCGGGCCCCGCGCGGCGCATCACTCGCGCGCGATGTTTCGGCGGGCGAATATTCTGGCAATGTCCTTGCCTATATAAGGCAGCGAAATGATTTCGCGGGCTTTTTGCTGCGTAGCGTTGCAGTGGCGCGGGCCCAGGATTTTTTCTTAGGCCTTCTTTAACCCCGTAGCGGCGCGTATTTTTGAATTCAGTGTTTTCCTTAGACGTCGCTGACAAAAATAATTATGAAAATCGGTTCACAAATTGACGAAGAAGTCGGTGAACATACCTACATAGAAATAAAAACATCCTTCTCCTTTTTGGAAGACGGTTAAAAATAACAACACCTCAAAACTGTTGCTCCGACTGCTCTAAGACAGGGCGTGTAAGAAGAAGTACCTAGTTATAATTGGCACACAAATTGTTTGTTCTAGTTAGGCATTTAATTTCGAAATAAGCACTGTGCAGTTCCAAAATAATAGTGTTTTAAAACTTTATGAGTAAAAATATTTTGACATTTTTGCCCCTACTAGTCCTTCGTTTCGTAGTTGGAAGACAGATAGTTCCCAAGTAAATCAGGTTGTTTAAGTTCAGGCCACCTGGGCTGCGGGTGGGTTAATTACTGCTATGGACGGGTATTGATAGCGGACGGGTTAACCAGGGTTGGCCAAACTTTGATCCTGTTTGTATTTACAATTTTGCTTATGTTTTAACATAAAAATAATATTTATGGCTCACGTCCAGTATTGGACGATATAAGTAGATGATGATATACTTATTTTTATGACCAACTTTTCCCGTAATAATATAAAAAATAATCGTAACAATTAGATGATTTAGTATTGTGAAAATCTTGGATTTATCTTTGAAAGTATGTAAAGTTGGACACAAAAAAGAAAACTGTTAAACTTTGATATACTTACTTAAAACAATCGCCATTACATAGAATAAAGGATGTTAGATTTATAGTGGCCTGCGACGCGTCAGTCTCCTATACAAACGTTATACCAAAATAATTTAAAATAAGAGCATGATTGACCGTACTTGTAATGTTATTTGGATTAAGACAGTATTTATCTAGGTTTCTATTGAAATATTAATCCAAAATATATGTATAGTAGAGACACCAAAGAGTACGCGCTTTTAAAGAGTACGCAGTGTGTTTAGTAGTTTTACTGCGCGACAAGGATCTTTTGACATGCGGTCAAAATGTGAACTAACTCTTCTCTAGCTAGTCAATCAGTCAACTAGCGCTCTTGACAATGTTATCCAAGTGCCAGACTAAGATCCTTGTCGCATATGAGTAATCGCTCTGCGTACTCTTTGGTAGCGCGTACTCCTTGGTGTCTCTACCCTATAAAAAAATAATGCCAATTACATTTTTTTTATACAAAACTGCAGTTCGTATTTATTTTTAATAAGTATTTAGGAATATTTTAATGGAAACCTAGATAAATACTGTCTCAATGCAAATACTATCACAAGTACCTACATAAAAAAATGCTCTAATTTCAAATCTTTTTAGTATTACGTTTGTATGGGAGGCTGACGCGTCGCGGGCCTCTTCTGTGATTTGTCCTAAAATCACCTTCGCAAGTAATCACTGTGATGTCTGTACTTTTTGAATGACACAAAAATATAGCAAGTGGCAACCTTAGTAACATCAGGTGGTCTTCAAGTTTCTACGCTTTGGCTTGAAAACTCACCAACAATAAATTGTTTGGACATTGACAGTTCAACATTCGCGATATAGATATTTCAGGCTTTGAAAGAAGAGCACTAGAAAATATCTAAACTGTTTAGCTTTAGTTTCGAAAAAAAAAACTCAAAACGGATTTTAGTTATGTATCTGCCTGAAACCAGGTGTCGCCCTCAACACACTGAAATTGCTATTCACAGACAATGTGTTCTAGTTACATATTTTTTACAAGAATTCAAATTTGCAAAGCAAGCATTAAATAAAATAACGGCGTACTAATTTACTCTCATACATGATGACAGTGATGATTTACGATTGATAATTATTAAAACTTATCTAGTATATCATCATCCGAACAACATATCCACCACCCACGACACAAAAAAACCTCAAAAAGTAAAAAAAAGATCTCTCTCGGTTGGGGGACCTGCAACATTTAAGATACCTACCATTTCAGCACTTCTCTTTTTGTGGTCGCCTGATCGAGAGTAATATTTATGTTTTTTTTGACAGGGTTCTTTATTTTTTTTTTATTTCATCCATCATAGATTACAATTACAAAAGATCCATACTGCAGTTAACTTAAAGAGCTGATGACCTTAAAACGTCTAAACAGATCTTCACAAAATTATAGCTAAGAAGCATCTCGATCACGTCAGCTTTTGAACAAAACAAACTGCATCAAAATCGGTCCATTCGTTTAGGAACTACAAAAACACAGACAGACAGACAGATACACGACACGTCAAAGTTACGTCACGTTATAAGTTAGAAAAGTTTTTTTTTTTTTTATTTACAACGGTGTAGCACACAGCCACAGGCTGAAGGTGGAAGCGCACTACTCCCGGAATCCTCAATCACTGAGGAACTGGCTTCTTATCTTTAACTGCCGGAACACAATAATGCTGAAAACATCATTGTTATGGCGTCAGACTTAGATAAGACGGTGGTAGCTAGCCAGGCGGACTAAGAACAAGTCCTACCGCCAACCAAACCGAATACAATATGTACCCCCACTGGGAATCGAACCCGGGACCTCTGGGTCTGAAATCGGTGGTGTGAACCACTAGACCACAGAGGCGGTTAAAGTAAGTTAAGTTCACATCGTATAACGATTCATTCAAGTCCCAAAACTGCAAACAAACTGTGTACAAGAGCTTTATTCTCATTTGAAAGCAGAAAATGTCTGATGGTAACACTTTGTAATATAGAGCAATTTATTTAGCGCTTAAATTATACTTCACTAACATAATAGGAAGACTGCATTCTAATTAAGAAGACGCCGGAATTTCGCCGTGCTCACAATTTTGCAAGATGCACTGGAGCAGATTCATAATGTTGCTTGGTAAGGATGGATGCACAGGGAGAGCGATGCGGCAGCTGCCCTAGAGATTTAAACTCTGCAATGTTGTAGCGGTATTAAATTAATAGCGCGAATTAGCGTGTGGGAAATAGTTTGTTAAAGGGCGAAAAATAACATTAAATTTGCAATTTCACAAAGATTTAAAAAGTTATTATTTTCATGGAAAAACAAATAGTTTGTATCATAAATTGTTTAGTATAACAATTCGAGTTGGGGCTGGCATAATGGGGTATTAATAAAAGAACGCTGCTTGCAAATTCTCAAAATTTTTTTCTTTTTTCCTAAGCCGTATAGATTTTTATTTTGATGAAAATGTAAACCCCCCCCCCCCCTCCCTTATCTCCGAAATTTGCATTTTGTTTCTTTTCTTTTTCCGAAATTTTAAGAAAAATCTGAAATTATTTTATGTGATAGAAGTTTACCTTCCGGCCGCGTGGTTCGATCGCGTTGTCCGATTGATCGAACCACGAGGATCATTATGTAAAGATTACAGAAAAAATAAGAGATGTCTCTAAATAGTTAACATCAACTTTCAGAAAACATCAACAAAAATTATATTAGTTCCACTATCGGTCAAGAGCTGGCGTTGACCTAAAACTGCAATATTCTACACCGCAAATTCTCTGACGAATGTAGCCTCGCAGATGAAAACATTTTCACGTTATATTTATTTAAATTTATGATGGTACGGAACCCTCCTCGGTGCGCGAGTCTTGACCGGTTTTTTTATCATAAATTAGTAGGTAACGTCTCCGTCGCGTAGTCGCTATATTAGAGCGTAGCTCTCGCTTGCACTCTAAAGAGGCTTAACTAGGGTTGAACGATGAAATTGATGCGGTATTTCAGCGAGAGCCGCGTATCACCGTCGCTGCCACTTTATTTAAATGTATGCGGGAACTGATACCGCCACTACACTCCGCCGAAATAGGAGATGCTCACAGATATACATGGCTTCGCTGAACCTCGTTTCAACTTGATTTGTTTTGCATTGGCAGTTTGGAAGTCAGTCGTATTCCAATTTACTTAATAAAGTGTAAGGAATCGGTTAATTGATATTGGAAGGAATTTAGTTTTGCCATATATCATTGAAATTGAATGCCCTGAAACAACACACACCTTTTCAAAGTGCAAGTGAATAGTTTCTTCTGGATGAACTCGCTCCATCTTAGACCCCATCTCTTAGACCAGGCGGAGACGACAGTTGGAGGTGTACAATTTTTTACAGCATGCAAATTTGCGAGAACGTCTTAGACGACGACATTTGTAAGCACTATCAAAATTATTATTTTTATCCCTGTGCATGTGTATATGTGACAAATATGCGTTTGCATACTTTTCACACACGTATTTTTTTGTCATATTTAAAATTAAACTTCTAGTGTGATGCACAGGGATAAAAATTCTAATTTTAATAGTGCTTACATAAGTCGTCGTCTAAAATGTTCTCGCAAATTTACATGCTGTAAAAATTGTACACCTCTAACTGTCGTGTCCGCCCGGTCTAACTGCCCTTGGGCCAGATGGAGGTCAAGAGTAAGCAAATTTAATATTAAAAAGAAACTAATTTATATTTAAGTGTGTAGTCACGAGTACAATATTATTACAACTCAATAATCTTTTGTTAAATTCCAGCAAAATTCATGCTTTCGAGTGATTAGCATTTACTTACAATGTGTTTACAAACGTTTTTGATGTCAAAGTGCCAAGCTCAAAGGTTTTCTTAAAACAATAAAAACAAAAAACAAACACTGTACCCAGAAAATGTCGGCAACAACTTATTGATTCAACTACAGCCGTCCTTCTTTGATGTTGTCAAAGTTTTTTCTTGCCAAAGTAATCCCTTACGGCGGCTGGAATTTGCGTAATTGGATGTAAAAGTTTGTCGCGCGACACCTAGGAGGCGACTGCAAACAACATTATGAGTTGCCGAGTGTGTGAGGAGCAAAATTTGAAAACAAACGAAGCACCAATCTAATATGATACGCTAAAATTTAAATTTTGTTTCGCTGCTTTGTTTCGAAATTAACAAGTTAAGATAAGACTAAAATTTTGATTAGAATGTATGAATCACATATGAATGGATGTTTGAGTAAACATATTGGCTTGCTTTGGCTTTTCTTGATTGGAAGTGATTATTTAACTACTTCTTTGTTTTCAGCTCAACACTTCGCAAGTCTGTGAATTTTCTAAGTAGAAAAACAAACAAATCTCTAATTTTGTTTATGTTTTCATTACGACGGCATTTAGTAAATACAATAATTTTGTAATTGTCTCTTTCTCACATAAACACCACCATATGGAATGTGTATCTTACAAAATGGCCGCGACTCCGTTAAACAGCTGAGATTGATGACGTCACGATCATCATTAACCGCCGTCTTTTAATGATGACACGCGGCGTGTCGCGTGTACACGCAGCTTTATATAATGCGCGTTCATTAATCTGAGACGCGAGCGTGTGTGTGGCGGCTTTAATCATTTTATCATTAAACGGTGGGCCAGTAGCTTTGAAGTGGATTTTTGCACACTTGGGACGTTTTAAACGAAACAAATCGCGTTTCGCCTAGCTTCCATTGTGACCTAGGCTTTATGCAAACTGTATTCGTACGTTAACTATTGGATTAGTTCTTTTACACTTTCGTCTTACCAACAAGAAAAGTAAATTTATTAGTTAGTAATAAAGTTCTGTTAAAAGTTTAGTTCTAGGAGTACATTCTAACAAGAGATCTAACCTTAACTACTACCCTTAACCTAGACCTAACTGCCTCTATGGTCTAATGGTTCACACCACCGATTTCAGACCCAAAGGTTGTGGGATATTGTATTCGGTTTGGTTGGTGGTAGGACTTTTTCTAAGTCTGCCTAGCTACCACCACCATAAAAAGTAAAGTAAAGTAATCATTTATTCGGTGTTCCATTATATATGATACATTACAATACACATTTTCTTAAGCTAGACATACACCCACTTGCAGGAAGCTCCATTAAAGTTAATGCTTCATTAAGTCTATTGCTGCCACTTTCCGTTGTCAAGAAATAAAAAGTGACAGCAATAGATTTAATGAAGCATTAACTTTAATGGAGCTTCCTGCAACTGGGTGTAAACCTATGAAACAGCCGAAAGGGCTGACCAGCTCAGCTCATGCTGTGGCTTATAGCTACAACGCTGATTTTCAGCTAGACCCATTACATAAAATTAATCGATAAATTACTACAATCTGTTGTGGCAAACATCTAATTATTATTTAAGACATATTATAATTATATCTAAGTAGACTAATATGTTAACATGAACAAATAAAATACATTTTTTATTTCTTATTATTGGCTTCTTAGAACATAAACTATCTAAAGATATCTTTCTTATATGTTGTGCTATGTTTATTATTACCACACTTTTATTAGCTTCACTTGTAACTAAGTCACAATGTAAGAAAATCTTGGAGTTCAATTTTAACCTACTTCTAATTGTCGTATTGTCATCACTCCTTTATCACCAATAGGAAACACCTCGAGTTCTGGCTCATTTGTTTCGTTCTGATGAGACCTATTCGCTACACTTGGTGGTGAGGGTCTGATGATGGAGCAGAAAGGAAGTCAGTGACACTCCTTAATGACCACTAGGAAACCCCTCGAGTTTGAGCTCATTTGTTTCGTTTTAATAAGACCTATTCGTTACACTTGGTGGTGAAGGTCTGATGATGGAGCTGGGAGGAAGCCAGTGAAACTCCTTAATGAACACAAGAAAACCCCTCGAGTTTTGGCTCATTTGTTTCGTTCTGATGAGACCTATTCGCTACACTTGGTGGTGAGGGTCTTATGATGGAGCAGGGAGAAAGCCAGTGGTTCTCTTTAATGGCCAATAGGAAACCCTTTGAGTCTGGCTCATTTGTTTCGTTCTATTGAGACTTATTCGTTACACTTGGTGGTGAGGGTCTGATGATGGAGCAGGGAGAAAGCCAGTGGCACTCCTTAGTGGCCTATAGGAAACCCTTCGAGTTCTGGCTTATTTGTTTCGTTCTAATGATACCTATTCGTTACACTTGGTGGTGAGGGTCTGATGATGGAGCAGGGAGGAAGCCAGTGGCACTTCTTAATGACCACAATGAAACCCCTTGAGTTTGGGCTCATTCTTTTCGTTCTGATGAGACCCATTCGCTACACTTGGTGATGAGGGTCTGATGTTGGAACAGGGAGGAATAAATTAGTCTTATACTTTATTACATGTAATGATGTAATTTATTACATCTTATTAAGGAAGCCAGTGGCATTAATTAATGTTAATTTGGTTTGCCATTTATTAAACTAAAAAGAAAAAATAAATAAATAGTTTAAAAAACTAAACAAACACACTTTCAATAGTAACAGACTAAAAAGTACAAAATAACCGTCTATTCAGTAACTGAAATTAAAAAGCGTGGTGCGCGTTGTAAAAATTAAGTTCTTGAAATAAATGCTTTGCAAAGGGCGCACCACGCTTTTTAATTTCAGTTACTGAATAGACGGTTATTTTGTACTTTTTAGTCTGTTGCTATTGAAAGTGTGTTTGTTTAGTTTTTTAAACTATTTATTTATATAATATATAATTTACATACTACACCCATAATACGCATATAACTAAGTCTGTTGTTTTCAGTATTATTGTGTTCCGGCAGTGAGAGATAAGTTGGCCAGTTCCTCGGTGATTGAGGATTCCGGGAGTATTGCGCTTCCACCTTCAGCATTATCACCACTTAACATCAGGTGTGAAGAAAGCCAAGTGCTACCCGGTTCTGAATAAAAAATAAATAAAAAATAAAAGAGAACCTTAGAGATTACTAAAGAAACTATTGTTACACATTTGGTTCTCCTTGCATTAAAAATACATACTTAATCAACAGAATAGATAATGTAAAAGAAATAAGTTTTCTATGTCAACTTCCTACACGTCTTTTAGCTAACAAGAAGTTCCTCGATACCAGAAACTTATCATCATTGTCAGAACTATTAATTGCAAGTCGGTTCCCCGTTATAATACATTATTAAATGACATGTCACGCGCGGGACGATATAGCGACGTATTTGGGCCACAGAAGGTGATTAATTGTGATTTTATCTTCGACAGTTAATCTAGTCTTCTGGTAACTTGTCAGTTGTTGGTGACTGACTAAAGGACAAAGCACATTACATAAACTCGGAAAGGGATCGACACCGTATCGCCTTCGCCTCGCCGTCAACCAGGCGTCAACCTAACGCAAGCACGTAACCAAACCGGATCAGCGTTGGTACGTCGTCGGCTCGGCTACGGCTAGGCGACGCCGCGCTTACGTATAGGCGACGCCGCGCTTACGGTTCGCCGCACAGTGGTTCCAGATAAAAAAAAAAAGAATGGGAGAATAAAATGATAAAAAAAAAGAAGACAAAAAATGAAATAAAAAATTATTTTTATAAAAAATAAAACCGCCTTCAAAATGTGCGTGAAACATGTACAATTTTTTTGTTGTTTTTGTTAAAACCCGCCCGACTTCAAAGTACTTACGTTATTTATTTGGTGAGGAATTATTTCTTACTTTTTTTATGTGGTTTTTTGAAGGCGGTTTTATTTTTTTATTAAAATAATTTTTATTTCACTCTTTTTAGTGCATCGTGCAGGCAATTTACGTGTTTTCTGGTAAATAGGTATGTGATCAAACTGAAAACCTCCCTTTTCGAAGTCGGTTAAAATACCTTGAGGTATCCCCTTTTTAACAAAACAAGAATCATCTAAATCGGTTTATAAACAAAGGAGTTATGCCTAAAGATACGTATTAAATTCACATTAAGTGGTAACGAAAACGACAGTATTTTCAAGATTTTCATTTTCAGACCACTGTGCGTAGAGCCGTAATCTCGGGTACGGAGAGACGTGAGCGCGTGGACGACTAGCGGTAAGCGCGGGGATAGCAAGTTGAGCGACCCGCAAAGCGGTTCGTGAGCTGGTCCCGATCCCGAGGCGAGGCGATTACGTTACGATTCCGATTAGTGTGCTTTGCAGTAGGGGGTTTCATACAAAGAATACTGAACCGCTCGAGTTGATACGTTTACGATCCCTTTCCGAGTTGATGTATGTGCTGTGACCTTAAAGGTATCGGTTCGAACCGGGCGACGGACGACAACTGCAACCGACATGACGCCGCGCCATACTACTTTCTAGTTGATGTTTCTTTGTTTTGTATGAAATCGAGCGTCGACGCTTGTTGTCGTCCGACGCCCGGTTCGAACCTCAGATCATATATACTATTTTAGTATTATATGATCTGAGGTTCAAACCGATACCTTTAAGGCGAGGATTCCCGACCGAAATAGACACGCTAACGCTTGCTCGGCCGCGCTCGATACACTTCACGCGGACGCAGCGGCAGCTGGCAGTGAACTGTGAACTCGCGAGCGCCCCATGAATCGAAAATCACTTAAAATTCAATTAAAAATTAACTAATAAAAAAAAATATTATGACGGCCGGAAACCCTCGGCTAATCAAAGACAATCATTTTCGTATATTTTTCATTAACTAAAACCAAGTATATTGCAAGTAATACGATATTTGGATTACGATTACACGGATGTTTGGATTTTTTATTTGACACAGTAAAATATCACCAATCGAAAAAAAACGGCCGGAAGCACTAGATAAATAACTGTAAAATAACATTTATTTTTTCCAAGTTTCAAGTTTCAAATACTTGTGATTTGCGAGTAATCCATAATTTAAAATACCCTATTTTGGGGAATCGCAGCCTTAAGGTGCGTTTTCACAGACGTGGAGCTGCTTCAATACATTTGACAGGTGTGGTGACACCGCCTGTTGTGTCAAATGTAGGGTACGTGCAACATAACTTGGCGCGTGTCAATATCTAAAACTAAAATTATGACATGGGAATAAGGCTTATTTTTCCAACCGACCACGACGATCAGCGCCTTCTGACAAATGCCAAGTTATGATGAAAATAAAGCTCAGAACCAGCTCGGCTCAGCGCATTTTTTTATATTTTTTATTAGGTATGTATTGAGTATGCATTTGATCAACATCCAGCTTAGCATGATGCATTCTAGGGTGTTGTATTGTCCTACTAATATTATAAATGTGAATTAGATGTTTGGATGTTTAGATGTTTGGATGTTTTTTTACTCAATCACGCCAAAACGGCTGAACGGATTTGGCTGAATTTTGGAACACAGACACTTTGTAGCCTGGAGAGGAACATAGGCTACTTTTTATCCGGGAAAAATGTAAAATTCCTGCTGGATAACGTCGTGTAGTCCACGCGGGCGAAGCCGCGGGCGGAAAGCTAGTATTATTATATAATATATAATAGAAATTTAGATTTTCAGTAAAGAATCACCATCTATTATTTGTAGTAGTTTGACTTTTGCCTGACAACATAATTAATATATCGCCGTAGGTAATCTAACTGGCTAACCAAAATTGGCGATGCAGGATCTTATACCAGTACCCTTAGCACGAAAATCTATCGTTATCGTAATCTTTATCTTTCTTTCAATCTTATATGGAACCAAATTCAATAGATGTTTGACTTTGGCAGCACTTTTTATGTATGGTATAGTTTATTATTACGATTACCATAACGACAGTTTTCGGCTCTATACTTCTAAGTTCCGATACAAATGAAACGATTTTACCGTAATAAACTCAAAGATTAATTGGTAAAAGTATTATTCTGTCGCCGTTAATTGTCATATTGTTTTCCGCACCGAAATTTTGAATAGCAGCCAAGTAAGCTGACAGAATTAATAGCCCCTCTTAATCGCAGAAAGAGTTACGTCGTCCCAAAGCCAGTTTACCATTTGAATACGCAAAAGCGTTTACGCGATTCGTCGTTACGCAAAAAGTGGGCAAATGTGGCCCATTACAATGTAACAAAAGGCGAAAGTTCGCTAATAATCCTGGGAATTTGTCCTTTTTTGCGGAGTTCTCCGGGATAATTATGTAAGTTCACGCACGTACTGAGAATGGAAAGAACTTGCTGCCTTCGATCAACCGTAACATTGAACCCATTTTCGGTTTAATTAGTTTCTGTGTACGTGTTATGGATATTGATAAAAGGATTTGGGCTTGTCAAAATAGGTTTACAGTAAAGCTTTTTTTTATCCAAAACGGGTTCGCTCATAGCCTTCATCGCACCTGAAGTTAAGTGATGATAAGGCTGAACGTGGAAGCGCACAGAGGAACTGGCTATCTTATCCCTAACTGCTGGGCCACAAGACTGCTGTAAGCTTGAATATTATGGCATCAGATAAGATGGTGGTAGATACTCAGGCAGACTAAGAACTAGTCCTACCACCAACCAAACTGAATACAATATGTACTTACCCCCACTGGGAATTGAACCCGGGACCTCTGTGTTTGATACTGGTGGTGCCACTAATGTGAACACAGCGCTGGTTAAAAGTAAATATTATGCAGCATTTACACGGAGGCAATACTTGAGGCAATACTTGAGGCAATCCCCTAAGACAATACATTTTATCTATTGATCACTGGCTTAAGGACAATCCAATATAGTGGACTGTCTCCATTTACACGATGCCAATATTGGACTGGCTTATTGGATTGTCTCAAGTATTGATACGAGAACGTTAAATTTGGCAGTAAACTCATGTATAAAAAGTTACATAATAAAACCAAAGCCAAGGTCACACACAGCTCATTAGACCGACCCGACACCCGACCAGCACACCACCGCCTCGTCGCCGTCGCTCGGCGTCCACTCGTTGTCGACAGGTGGTCCACGGGTGAATGCCGCGTTGTCACTAGTGAACGTCGCGTGGCCAACGAGTGGACCTCGCGTGATCAACGAGTGGAGCTCGCTTATTTATTCACTATTCACTGGTACACGAATTTCCGCGTAGACAGCCAGTGTTTATTCCTAGGTAGTGTACACGGGGAGCACCGCATCGCCCTCGCGTGAACTGGCATCGTGGCAATCTGGAATGTGGCACGTGGCAATCTGGCATGCCGGCATCGTGCGGTTCACGCGAGGCAAACATACGAGCAGCGAGCTATCACCGAGTCATCCACTCGCCGTCGCCACGTGGACACCTCGCGAGCGAGGCGATCCGGTGACGCTACGGAGCTGATGTAGTGAGCGCATACCCATACAAATCCATAATTAAAGAATACTAACCACCCGAGGCGAGGCGGAGCGGGGCGGGTGCCGGGTGGCTCTGGTGAGCTATGACCTTTATGCTGACTTTCCTCGTGTAAAACTATACCTTATCATTTTAATACCTATATAACTATCAACCTCGCATAAACTGTTTTAACCAACAACAGAGCTCGATGTAACTCGATGTGTTTTTTTTTTTTCTTCACACCAATCAAGTCACAATATTCGAATGTAAATTAGTAAGGTCACTGAATTTCTGGACCGTCGGGATCTGTCGGGACCTTGCGGGACCCAATGGAAATTTACGAGATCTGATTTTTTCAGTAATGAACCTTGGCTTGAGTAAATTTTAACTTTAAATATTTATTCTATTCCAAGTCGGATTTGTTTAAAAAGGGTTCTTTTTATCCTTAAGGCGATAGCCATTGTTTACTTTTTATGATTAATTATCAGTCTTTTTTTTGTTTAGTTCTATTATTCTTATTGGTACTTGGGAAAAGAAAGGTCACACATGATAAATCTATTTTAAGTTAGAGAGTGTAGGTTCATTGGTTTTGATTAGGGTTGAACGAAGAAATCAAAACACTGTTTATCCAAGTTAAAGTGCTTAGATGGTTAAGAACTTGTACTAACTTCTTAACAAAACTTGCTTTGAATTGTCCATTTTTGATGCCCGTATAATAATAGGTCCTTGTGAAATTTCTGTTTTTTGACAAATGTTCATTGATCTCTAATTTTTTTATTATTATCAATATAATAAGGCAACTCGTAAAGATCCTGTGCGACTGACCAACATTATTTGTGATGAAATGTGATGTTTAGTCGTTTTCCGTTCATCTAAATGTATTGTTTTGTTTAATTTTAATTTTAATTTCCCTTGTAAAAATATGGATTATCCGAAATAAAGATTTATTATTATTATTATTAATATACCCATCAAAATTAATAGTCACTTTCGAAAATAAAGTATGTTGTCATGTTAAATTATCTAAAACAATAATAATTAAACATGCCGTGGCGCGTTTAAAATTCTTAGATCTAAACGCTTCAAAGTACCCAATTTTTCACGTTTCTTCAATTTGACTGATTCGAACGGATTTTTTTATTAATCTAAGGCAGTTTCTAAATGAGATTATAGGCAATAGTTAGATTAATGTTGTCTGATCATATCTCTAAAGTTTCGTTGAATTCTGAGTTCACTTGTCCACGAAATCCCCAAATGTCTTTGTATGATAAATTCCAACTTCTTACAATTTTCCCATGAATACGGCAACTGCATACGTCAAGACCTATTATATCATAGGTGCTTCAAGACTTCAACAAACGCTTCTAAACTTACACTTAATACCTTCCACGGCTCAACTTATCCAATTTTTAGAACAAAGAAAAGAGTGTCGTTTGAGGAACTTAAAGCGGCAGTTGTTATCACTCTCCAATATCTATCCTTTAAAATAAACTGTGGGGGGAGCTCGCCCGAACGCATTCATCGGGCACAATAGGCCCCAGGGGCTCCGAGTGGGGGACGGTCCCTTGCGGTGGTGATATCCTCGGAGCTTTTGTTATTGCTTACAAATCCAGGTTCCTCTTAGGCCCGCCCCACAGTTTGTGTAATGAATTCTTTAAGTATTATCTGTGCTGTCATAGAATTTATACGAAAGCGTTTCATTGAGGGTTTGCGAAGATTTTGATGTACTGAGTTCTCGAAATGACAATGGAAAGAATTTTATGGGTTGTTTTTTGTGTTTCGAAATAGGATGATCTGATCTGATAATGTGTCCCATCGGAGCTGGTTGTGAAACGGGTAAATTTTTTCTAAATACTGACTTAATTTTAAATTTTTCGATGATTTGGTATTTTATATTAGTTAAGTAATCATAAACGAACTATAATTTAAAATTACGTAAATTTTATTTTCTAATAAGGTAAGTAAAAGTTTTAATAAAATTCTCTGCTGCTGCTCATTAGGAAACTCATTAATTAATTAATTTTGTACTAATTAAGTACGTTTTTCTTGTTGTAACGGCTGTCTTTGTTTTAGCGAATTAGCTGTGTAAGCTTTTATTATAAGATCCTTGTTCTAATTATCTTAATATCTTTATATAATTTGTATATATTTTGCTGTTACCTTACCTAATAAATAATAATAATAATAATATTTCTTGAATTTGAAGAAGACTATGTAATAAACCAAGCCGCAATAACAATTTTATCCTCAGATTAAATACAGATTAAGGTAAATAATATTTATTACTCCCAGATTAATCAGTCTCAAAAGAGTTAAGTTTCAAATTATATTTGACGATAAAGCGATAAAGAAGGGTCTGTTAAAATGTCTTAGTTTTTAGCAAACATTGTTTGAATTTTTTCAGCTTTTTCCTCTTGGCTCCACGCTGAAGGATCTCTCATAATTGGATCGTAATTTTATAAATATTTTAGCCTCATTATCTTCAGTTTAGTGGTAAGAAATCATCTTTTTACGTTGGTTTTCTTGGTTTGATGTAGGTAGGTAATAAACGTCATTATGCTAGGTTAGCCGTTCATTAATTTAACTACATGACAAAGATATTATATTATAATGCCTACTTATATCAGAACTAGTATTTGCCCACGCTTTTTTTCCTGTTGAAACTTTGCTAAGATAATGCTTTGTAACAAAGCGAATCACTAGTATTTGTAATGTACTTATTACTTTGATCAACTGCTCTACGCTACATTAACGTTTTTGGTTACCTTTGCGTAATACTATGCATGTACATAAGTTATTGCGTATAAGTAACGTACAAAAATATCTTACACCCTCATACAAAACATCACAATTGCAAAAAGTTTTCGGTGTATTATAACTTACTTTCTATCTTCCACATTCATCCACAATCTACACAAAACGTTTCTACCCAACACCGAACTCCTATAGAACCAGTACATAATACTTTTGTATCTGGGTTAAAGCTTTGGTTCTCGCCCTTAGGGTACCATAAACGGACAATTCAATTACTGAACTTGCGGAATGCGGGCCTTGAGTCGGACGCGCGTCGACCGTCGTCGTCGGCACCCGGCTTTTCACACTTTCCGATTTATACCGAAGAAGTTAGAGGGTCGCATTCTGTTTTGTTTCGAATAAGTTTTTGGCTCTTTTAGCACGGAGGTTCGGCTACGTATTTCGGTATTAATACTGGTTTTAAGTTTCATTGTTGTATGGGTTTGGTATTGTTTTCGTTGCAGTTTCATTTCAATTGAGATCATAGTGAATTAAAAACCGCTGTGAGTTCTGACGAAAATATACTTATTTCCTACGTAATTAATTTTCTAATATAATGTAGAAGTAATGACTGACAATAATTAAAACGGCAATGAAAAGCCATACACAGGGTGATCCATCGGGATTCGGGACGGGTCAGTATGGGAAAGTTTGACTATAAGAGGTAGAGAAATTTGTTCTGAGGAACCATGTCGTCGATTTTAGAGTTAAGAAAAACTGCATTCAAAGATTTTCAGAAAAACTCATACAGGAATCGGGAATCGAACCTTCTAAGTTTTCAAAACAATAATGGTAAGTATGTTATTTTATTACGAAAGTTGATTGCGTAGGTTGTTAATAGGAATACATTTTACTATGGAACCCTTTGTCTACAACTAAAAGAAAATATGAGTTTTGTTATTTGTCATTATGGCTTTATCAAATGGCCTGCTAGTTCGCCAGATCTAACCCCACTTGATTATTTCTTGTAGGGTAACGTGAAAGAAGAAGTTTACAAAACCAGCTACAACACCGTTGAAGAACTAACAGCAGCCATAGAGACCATTTTAACGCAGATTAACCACTTTTTTTTTTTTTTTTTTTTTTTAACCACTTGAAAATACATAGGTAACGCAGTAACAAAATCGTTACCTAAAAGAGTTAAATTATTGTAGAAAGTAGCTGTCATTTTGAACATTTAATTTTACTTAAATAAAATATAATAGTAAAAGGCAGCATTTTATTTTAATTGTACACATAGGGTTCCGTAGTAAAATGTATTCCTACAAACCTACACAATCAACTTTCGTAATAAAAAGATATAATTCATTTTTTGTTTTAAAAACTGACAAGGTTCGATTCCCGAGTCATGCATGAGTATTTTTAAAAATCTTTGAATGCAGTTTTACGTAGATCCAAAATCAACGACATGGTTTTTAATATCTTAATCATAATCTCTATTTCTTATACGACCCGTTCCAATGGATCATCCTGTATATTAAATAACATTAAAGTAATTCTAAAAGCAATAGAATACTTTTTTGTTTGTTGATAAAAGTATAACTGTCTCGACATTTATTTTTGTAATAATTTATTTGATATAAATAAAACCATGTTCCATAAACAAACTAAAATTATATTGTATGTTTACTTGGAAAAATATAAGACAAATAACTCTATTTTAAGACAAATATCTGCTCGGCATCTCAGTAAAGCTATATAAACGTTTAAGGAATGTTTAACGGAGACAATATTGAAATAAAACTGTATCAAAGAACAGGCGAGGTGGGCAAAAATAGATGTTTCCGAGCAAACAACGTTTTACAATGAGTGAACCGATTATCAGACTACTTTATTTCTTGATTGCTTTGGTTTTTTTATTATTCGTGTTTTACCGAACTTTTTGCTCAAGAAATTACAATTAAATTTTATCAAGAGGGATAAAATTTAATTGTAATTTCTTCTGTTATAATTTTTTGAATTTTGCATCGGATTCCTTGGATTATTATTGTCTCTTGCTTATGGAATTTGTTTTCAATGTCCTGAATTTGAAACTTAAATGTTTATCGCTTTAAAATAAGTTATACTGTTAGACATTTTTGATTACTTTCATTTAAATATTATTTGGTATGTTTACTCTATCTAAAAAGGGAAAAAATAAGTTTTGTAACGTTATGTGAAGTTACGGCTTACCGCGGTTTTACAGGTTCCCGTGGGAATATCAGGATGAAATATAGCCTACGTCACTCGGGGATATTGTAGCTTAAGAATTTTTGAAATCAGTTCTGTAGTTTTTAAGTTTATCCATCATTATTAACGAACAAACAAAATATCAAACCTTTCCTCTCTATAAAATTAGGATAGATCATATGCCGGCTCTACACGTTGGTCAACATTAAGGCCAATGCAACGTACATTACCTCCTTGGTAAGAACTTTTATAATATTATTTGCTCCAAAAATCAGTACAGTACGATGAATTGACGGGTTTTTGGCCACAATGTTGGCCAACGTGTACAGCCGGCATTAAGGGACAAGTTATAATACACTAACATCTCGCTCTTTCGTTATCTAAACTCTTAAACCTCAAGCAAGAACAAACTTAACTTTGATAACCTCACCAATGGTAGGTCACGTCCAGAGGTCAAGCCCAGAGGCATTAAAAACGGCGCAAACAAGTACCAGCCAGAACCTTTGTAGAGAAAATTTAAATTTTTTTGCTGATCAAAGGGCTTGAACAACGAAATGTAAGGAACTGAAATATACAACTTATTTCTTAATCTGATTCCAATTTTAAGTTCTTTCAACTTATATTATTCGATATCTGAACCAACAAGGGTAGGTATTACAAATCTATAATAATATTATAAATGTGACAGTGTGTTTGTGTCCTCTTTCAACAACATCGGATCAACGTAATTTTTGGTATGGGGATAGTTTAAGAGCTGGAGAGTGAGATAGGCTACTTTTCATCCCGGAAAATATCAGGTTGGATAGGCAATTACTGTTTTTGAGCAGAAGTTATAAAAAATAGATAAAAATGAAGTCTAGTTTAGCTTTTTTCACAGAACACGAGTTACAGGTGTAAAAGTTGTAATTAGCAACGGCGCCTTATCACTACTTAACATCACACACACGAGCGTGGGTAAGCCACGCTTGTGTGTGTAAATGTACATGAACACTTTCCCAGCGTAAGTTCGGGAGCGCTCAGTTTTTGGCCGAATTCCTGGCCGACGCACACAGAAGCGCGCATATAAGTTGTATTACAACTACAAGTATGGCTCAACCGCGCTCGTGAGATAAACAATCTGTACCCTGTTGTGGGTAAAAAACCTATACCTCAATTACATTCACGGCTGGCTTCGTGCCTTGTCTCGCGGGCCACGAGACGAGCTTATGTTTACACACTCGCGGCGTGCTCATTTGTTATTGACCTTTCAACGATGACGGATGTTTCAACGATGGCGGATGTCGATATATTATTAACAGCATCGACTGTAATTTTAGTGAGCTTTTTATACCACGCACAATTTAAAAATACAGATCACTTGCCTGCCTATCACCACACAACGGGCACGGTCAAACGTTTGTAATTTAATGAAACGCCAACGCGAGTGTGAACACCGCGCTTGCATCCCCTTTCGAGCGGCCCAAAAGACCGCTCCCGACGCGAGCCCGGAGAGAAACGAGACGAGCTGCGAGACGCGCCACAAGCGTTTGTTTACATTCGCGTCTCGCGGCTCGTCGCGCGGCTCGTCTCGTAGCTCGCGCGAGAGTGTAACTGAAGTATTACATTCGCGTATTAACGTTAACCTTTTGTCAACAGGTGAGGGCGAGCGCGGGGGCGAGCGGCGGCGCGGCGCGGGCGCGGGGCTGTCGCGCGGCATGCGGCGCCGCCCGCTGCTGCCGCTGCTGCTGCTGGCGCTTCTGCGCGCGCACGGCCTGCTCGCCGCGTCCGGAGGTAAGTCTAGTTTAATAATAATGCCTTTATTTTCCGAAATTTACATAATTATTATAGCTAGAAGTTCTTAAACCTAAATTTTATAAACTAAAATAACAATAACTACACTTAAAGAATGTCTCTAATTTTGGTATGCCTTACGGCAAAGGCCTCCTCCAACTCTTTCCACTGATTTCTGTCTGCCACTACTCTTATCCAATAGGGCCCCAAGGTCATTTTCATTTCATCCTCCCATCTTCTTGCTTTACGCCCTCGGCTCCTGGTGCCATCCCTTGGATACCAAACTGTGACCTGTTTGCTCCACTTTTCCTTTCTGCAACGAAGCATATATCCAGTCCATCTCCATTTGAGCTGGTCAATACGTGACAATATGTTTATTAATTTCGTTTTGCTCCTGATGTCTGTACTTCTGACTTTGTGCATTAGTTTCAGGCCCAGCATGCTTCTTTCCATCCTTCTCTGGCATCTTGCTAGTTTGTTTCTATGGTTTTTCGTCAAAGGCCAGGTTTCACAACCATATGTAATGCAGGGTAGGATGCAGGTGTCGAAAGTCTTCTTCTTGATCTTCAAGCCCAGTTCTTTGCTCTTCATGATTTCTTTCAAGGCCCAATACTTTTTCCACCCAGTCGCTATCTTTTTATCTATTTCTTTTGACATTTGGTCATTTGGCGATATTATCTGGCCTAGTCAAGTTTACTCTTACTTAATGACCGCCATCATCATCATCATATCAGCCATACAACGACGCCCACTGCTGGGTGGTATAGGCCTTTTTTCGTCCTGGGGGAAACGCCTTCGCGTACCCCCCGCTCGGGGAGACGAGGGGGTTATGTGGAGCTGAACCCACTTAAACTCCCAGGGTGCCTCCTCAGCACGTGGGGTGGAGTGATTGCGAGTCCAAGACTGCTAGGTATAGGCCTCCCCCAAGGATCTCCACAACGATCAGTTCTGCGCTGCCCGCATAAAGCGGCTTCCCGCGACCTTGATACCTACCTCATTTACATTCGCGGCTCGCGTCTCGTCTCGTGGCCCGGCTACGAGACGAGCTTATGTTTACACACTCGCGGCCTGCTCATTTACTGACCTTTCAACGATGGCGGATGTTGATATACTATTTAACAGCATCGACTCTATAAGTTTAGTGAGCTTTTACTTGAGAACGATTTTGTGATTATTTGCAGAAGAAAGCTACATTTACTTATTTTTTACAATACTAATAGGTATATGTTTTCTTATAAATTAAAAATTCATATTTATTTATTTATTATAAGGTTGTGTTACGGATTAGAGCAACAGAGACAAGTATGATGAATTTAAGTGAACTTTTAGCTTTATTCGGACGTCCGGATGATGTCTTTACAAATACATGAATTAATATAGGTTCTTAGAACTGTTGAAATAAAACCATTAATAGTGGATTTATTGGTCTTCCGAGCCGGAACGGACGCTGTAAATCAGCGTCTTTAGATGTGATAATTATGACATATTGAACAACACAACAGGGTGCCTACCATCAACTTTATGACAGCGATTCAAAAATAGCGCGATTCAGAATAGGTTCCTAAAATGAATCGCTTTCTTTCGTACTCTGACCTTCTAAAAACTGGATCGCAAATGAATTGCTAAATGTTAATGACCGAACGATTTGTGTCCTTTTTCTTCTACCCGTCTCTTTCACTCGATTCTGTCATGCCCGGAGAGTGAGAGGGACGGGTATAACCTGCAGGTGACATGTTAAATCGACCGGGTTATAAGTCAAATAAGAGTTTCTGACAGCTTAGCGGCTGTGAAATGTCATTGATCGACCACTGAATCGCTGTCATTGATATTAAGCTGTTGTGGTACGAATAAGCGAAGCAGATCAGTTTAGGTTCCTAAACAAAACCGTAATAAGAGTTGATGGTAAGCACCCTGTACCTACCTAATTCTCAAACAAATTACCTGAAGTTTGACGTGTGAAGGCTGGTGATTAAGTACTGTTTAGGTTCTGATTAATCAGTCTTTACGATCACTATACAACCGTTATTAGCAATTAGGCTATTGAAATCAATGATGTCCACCTTGTGGTTGTCTACTTAAGAGTTAATGACATGACAAATGACAAGTTATATTATCATGTCAGCCGAACGACGCCCACTGCTGGGCTGGGCTGCACAAGTTATATACACATTCGTAACTATTGCATTTCCTTTATGAAAAAATAACGCTTATAATTTTAATGTCACTTTTCCAAACGAAATTCGTTAGCTACCTTTGAAGTATGATTGCAACATATTACACAAACAAGATGTTTGCATTATCGCGCATTTACAGAAAATTGGAACACACGCGTAGCATTCTCAGCAATCTAGAATAAGATCGCTTACTAAGATAATGTATCTTTAATTATACTCAATATTATTATCTCAATATACATCTTGACACCGAACAAGTCACATCTCTTTTATTACCTTAGCCTCGGTAAAGCGTCATACCTCTTCATGGCGACCCTTTGCCAACCGAACTTATAAATTTTTGCGGGAAAATCATTACTACATGGAGCAGCAAAGCAAAATTTTCAACACCATACTAGCAGCAGTCTTCGTTGCGGTGCTATTTGGCTCTACACTTCTGTTCATCGCATTACTTGGGAAGACAAAACAATAATATGGGAGCACCACAAAGTAAAGAAGAAGTTATCATCGCACAAACCGCCAGCGGCGACGCCCAAGCAACGCAGAAAACTTCAAGCCAGCTCACTACAACAGAAATTTTACTATCCGTCATACTGCTTCTCATCGTTATACTCATCATTTACGCCTGCATCCGGAAAATTTGGGACCGAATTGTCAACCGACTCCGTAGAGAATTCAACAGCGCAGTTCTAAGAAACACAATATCTTCCGTGGAACTGGCAACGACGTCGACTCAACCATCAACGTAGACCAGGAGGTGTCCAGGGTAGAAACCCGGCCCATTGTACGAGGGGCAAGGGAAATCCCAGCCCGATCTTCAGTTAGCTGTTTCAAGCGGTCCAGGAACCCATCTTAGAAGTCTGAAGATCCTACACACTCAAGGAGCATGAGAAAACCCCCAGCCCGCAGCCCCAGCCCCCACACGCCACGCCGGTCACCACATACCTACTCATCGTGCAGAGACGTAATTATTTTATTCGCGCGCTATAATGCCACCGTAAGTCGTAAGTTATTTTATACCTAAACGTTTTAAATAATATGTAGGATTACATTTTTTTTCTTATTAGATAATGTCATTTATTATTTCCGATTTAAATGAATTGCATAAGAAACTATTGTATATTAAAGATAATTTAGTAAAACTAGGACCAGATAGACGTCAAAAAGAGTTAGGTTTTACGAAATTTAATGAAGCGAAACTTGAATACGCGAAATTAGAGTATATTTTAGCTCAAGTACATAATTTAGTTGAAAAATCGGAGGTATCAACTAAAGATATAACTTTAATTAATAAAATAGCAAATGACATTCAGATCATTTATGACAAAATTATTTCTTTAGAGACTTTAAGTGTTAGTAGTATTTCAAAAATGGCAGAAAAAGATAAATTTGACTTGAAGACAGCCATTGCACTTTTACCAACGATGACAGGTCAAGAACACGTCACTAAATCTCTAATTGATGGTATACAATTATATAGTTCAATGATCAGCGATGCTACTCATGGGTTACTTATTGATTTTGTGATTAAAACTAGGCTCTCTCCTAGCGCAAAATTACGTTTAAAAAGTAGTTATCCAACTATTAAAGATGTAATTAGAGATATGAATACGCATTTGATTCAGAAAAAATCTGCTGTTGCTATCCAACACAAATTACAAAACTGTCGTCAAGGTCATAGGTCGATCGAGTCATTCGGCTCGGAACTAGAACAACTTTTTGTGAATTTAACCATAGCACAAGCGGATGACGACGCTACTAAGTTTGAAGTATTGCGTCCCATTAATGAAAAGGTTGCAATCAAGCGCTTTTCAGATGGATTAGTGAATCAAAAGCTTAGTACTATCATAGCATCACGTCACTTTGATTCTTTACCAGAGGCTATAAGAACTGCCCTAGACGAGCAGTCAATGTCTACCAGACACGAGGAAGTTATGAACATTAAAAAGTTTCATACTCGTAATTTCTCACGCACACCTACTAATTATCCGCGTCAGCCAAGTAATTATTCTAATAAATATAGTTACTATAATAGATTTAGCGCAAACAATAGGTACGCTGCCGGAAACACGAGACCACAACAAGGTAAGTACATGTCGCGAGACTCCCGCGCCGCGCAAGGAACACAATCACGTTCACGTGACCGCGGTCGGCCGAGCCCGCGCCCGCCGCGCTCAGCTGTGCCTTTTCAACGTGTGCAGTACGCTAGCCACGAGCAATCGACCAATAGTGAGTCACAAGCGCGTTCTGAGCCCCAGAACGATAATAATTTAGATTTTTTTCGTTCCTACTGAAAATTATGTTTTAAACTACAATAATAGTAGTACCGTAACTTTTAACGTAAGTAATAGCAATATCGATCTTTTAGTCGATAGCGGAGCAAGCCTTTGTGTTTTAAAATACGAATGGTTATGCGATTATCCGAAGTTATCGAATTTAATTACATTTGAGAAGTTAGTTATAAAAGGTGTTAGCGGTAAACTAGTATCTGAAGGATATATTTACTTAGATTTGTCTTATAATGGGTTAGTTTTTAGAGAAAAAATGTATGTGTTTAAAAATATGTCTTGTTCTGCAAATGGTATTTTAGGTGATAATTTTTTGAAACGCTATCAAGCTATAATTAACTATAAAGAAAATACTTTGCTTTTAACTAAAGATAGTAATTATGTGTCTATACCTATATTGAGTCACTATAGACATTTGATACCGCCACGATGTGAGGTAATAAAATATATACCTACATCGTTAGGCGACGATTGTGTTTGTTTATCTAAAGAGATACAGAAAGGAGTTTTTATAGGAAGTATAATAGCGAAACCTTGTAATGGTCGCATGCCAGTAAGGATATTAAACACCACTGAGAAAGAAGTTGATCTAGATCTTACCGATTTAGAGACTTTTTCATTGAATGATTTTGAAGTCTGTAATTTTGAAAAAGAGGAGGTTTCTGTCGATCGTGTAAAAACATTATTAGGATTATTAAATTTACCTGAACTGAATTTAGAAGAAAAACGAAGTATTGAAAGTATTTGCGCTAAGTACGCAGATGTTTTTCATCTGCCAGGCGACAAACTCTCTTGTACAAACCTAATGACCCATAATATAACTTTAAAACCTAATGTCTCGCCAGTTTATGTCAAGCCACATAGATTACCGTTCGCACTAAGGAAGGAAGTTCAGAAACAGATAGATATTATGCTCGAAAATGATATTATAGAAGAGGCTACGTCAGAGTGGTCTAGTCCCGTCTTGCTTGTACCGAAAAAAACAGATAGGTCAAACGAGAAACAATGGCGATTAGTTATAGATTACAGGCAGTTAAATAATCGTATTGAGGACGACAAATTCCCTTTGCCTAATATAACTGATATCTTAGATTCGCTTGCAAATAACATTTATTTTTCAAAATTAGACCTTTCGCAAAGCTATTATCAGTTATCTTTAAGCGAAGATTCACGAAAGTACACAGCTTTCACTGCTGGTGATAAAATTTTTCAGATGAAACGCTGTCCCATGGGTCTCCGGACATCTGCGAGTGTATTTTCACGTCTTATGACTATTGCAATGTCAGGCTTAAATTATAAAAAGGCTTTTATTTATTTAGATGATTGCGTAATTTTCGGGAAATCTATAGAAAACCACAATAAAAACTTAATTAGTATACTAGAGAGATTTAGAAAAGTTAACTTAAAATTAAATCCTATGAAGTGTGAATTTTTGCGAAACGAAATAATATATCTAGGACACAAAATAACTTCTGATGGAATTTTACCAGATGAAAGTAAAATTGCAACCATGCAAAACTATCCAGTGCCGATGAACTGCGACGATGTCAATCGTTTTGTCGCGTTTGCAAATTACTACAGACGATTCATACCGAACTTTGCAAACATTGTTTATCCTTTAAATCAATTAAGAAAAAAGAATGTACAGTTTCTATGGTCATCAGAGTGTCAAACGGCATTTGAAAAATTAAAATCAGCATTAATTCAACCCCCTATTTTATCTTATCCAGATTTTTCAGAAAGTAACATCTTTCGGCTACAAACAGATGCTTGTAAGACAGGTTTAGGATCTGTTTTATCTAACATGAACGGTCAAGTAGTCGCGTATGCGAGTAGAAACCTGAAACCCGGCGAGACGAGATATCCCATCATAGAATTAGAACTTTTAGCAATTGTTTGGTCTGTGAGACATTTTCGCCCTTATTTATATGGACGTAAATTTAAAATTATAACAGACCACAAACCGTTAATTTATTTATTTAACTTGAAAGACCCAACAAGCAGACTTACTAAATTCCGATTATTCCTAGAGGAGTATGATTTTGAAATAGAGTATGTTCCAGGACGAAACAATGCAGCTGCAGACGCATTGAGTCGCATACCTATTACATCTTCTACTTTAAAATCATTACATCAAAACACAGTATCAGTTTTAACTAGAGCACAAAGTAAAAAATTAAAAACCCCCACTGATTCTTCTTCAGAGAGCTCCACCAGCACTAGGCCTGATCAACCTATTGCGGTAGAACTTCTCAAGAAACCCGATGACGTAACTGAATTAAGTTTTAATCAATTAAAGTTTGACAATTATTCAAAGTCTAAAGATAGCATTATTTCTAATGCAAGTTGTTACGTTTACGTACCTTCGCAATCAGCGATATATCTGAGTACCCGATCGTCATCTACCCCAGAGGTGTTAGCGAGGGACTTAGAGTCATTATGTCAAAAAATAGGCATACATGAGGTACTTATTATTAAAGAAAAATGTAACGAGAGTAAAATCAAAAGTCTTGTACAAGCAACAAAAAGAATTAACTCTGTTACCCCGCGCTTTCTCATAACAAAAAATATATTAAGAATATATGATAGTGAACAAAAAAGAGTAATACTAAATGATTTCCATCTATTACCTACCAGCGGACACGCAGGAGTTAATAGAATGATGAACAACATTAAGCAATATTATTTTTGGCCAGGTTTGAGTAATGATGTAAAACTTTTTGTTAAAAATTGCCATCAATGTCAATATCATAAGCATAGTAATAAACATATTAAGCAGCCCTTAACCATAACATCAACAGCCCACTCATCATTCGAAAGAATTAGTTTGGATATAATGGGTCCACTCGATGTTGATGACTATAATAATAAATATGTATTGACATTACAATGCGATTTAACCAAATTCGTTGAAGCGTATCCATTACCTAGTAAAGACTCGGTCACAGTTGCTCAATCTTTTACCAATAATTTCATTTTACGTTATGGTATTCCTAGAGAAATATTGACTGACCAGGGAACCGAATTCATGTCATCAGTGATGTCCGAAACATGTTCTCTATTACATATTAAAAAATTAAATTCTACGGCGTACCATCACGAAACTGTAGGCGCTTTAGAAAATACTCATAAAACCCTAGGAGCTTTTCTGAGAATCCAGTGTAATAATTATAAACATAACTGGAGCACCTGGATTCCATATTGGTGTTTTTCTTTTAATACCACAGTGCATAGTGAAACTAAATATACGCCTTTCGAATTAGTTTTTGGAAAAATTTGTAACCTTCCAAATAATTTACAATCAGAAATCGACCCCTTATATAACTATGACAGTTATCCCCGAGAACTTAAGTATCGTTTACAACAAGCGCAATCCGACGCACGACGTAACTTGATACAATCTAAAGAGAAAAGAAAATTATTGTATGATAAAACTAGCAATAATGTTACCTATCAGTTAGGCGATTTGTTATTATTAAAGAACCAAGTAGGAAATAAATTAGATAGTATTTACAATGGCCCTTATAAAGTTTTAAGAGATATGACGTCTAATGTAGAAATTTTAAAAGAAAATAAAGCTATAATTGTGCATAAGAATAATACCAAACCATTCAATAAATAACTATTTTATTTGATACGTAATTATAAGTATAGGTACTTAATTACATACCATGTTACTTAACACTTTGTTATTGTTATGATTAAGTGTAAAATGTGAAGCTTCCGTTTTAATTCAATACCATTTCAATTCGATACCATTTTAATTAGATACAATTTTAATTAGGTATATTGTTTATATTGTAAAACGTTTTTGTATTAGTACGATTTAATAAATGAAATAGTTTTAACTTTGCTATGTTGATAATGTTTAAATTTTGTTTACTTATTTTACTTAAGTAATTAAATTTTGGTTAAGTTCGTTAAAGTCAATGTTACGAGTCTGTTCCTTTTTGCAGGGAGGGGATGATCCTTCCACTTTTTCAGGGGAGATGAAGTATGATTGCAACATATTACACAAACAAGATGTTTGCATTATCGCGCATTTACAGAAAATTGGAACACACGCGTAGCATTCTCAGCAATCTAGAATAAGATCGCTTACTAAGATAATGTATCTTTAATTATACTCAATATTATTATCTCAATATACATCTTGACACCGAACAAGTCACATCTCTTTTATTACCTTAGCCTCGGTAAAGCGTCATACCTCTTCACCTTTATCGTTAGTCTTCAAAGAAATATTTCAATCCGACTACATTTAACAGAAGCCAATCCGAGTCGGAGGCTTTCAAATTAATAGGCGAAGTCTTTGGAATTAAGCATTCGCCGGATTGGATCGCGAGAACGATCCAATGGGACAAATTGGCGTTGTAGCGAATATAGCGCTAAGTCGGAAACAGCATAGCTTGATTTGCATTAGTCGATGTTTTATGTAAGTGCAATTAAGTACTATTGTTATGTTACTTTTTGAAGTGAAAACTTCTTTAACGGCGTTGTGCACTTTTTGTGATGGGTAAAAAACTTGCGTCAGGACACGTGACCGTCAGATAGAAAATTCGTAAAACGGACATGGTGCCTACCATCAACTCTTAATGCGGTTTTGTTTAGGACCTAAACTGATCTGCTTCGCATATTCGTACCACGACAGCTTAATATCAATGACAGCGATTCACTGATCATTCAATGACATTTCAGAGCCGCTAAGCTGTCACATACTCTTATTTGACTTATAACTCGGCCATAAGCTAACATGACACCTGCAGGTTACACCCGTCCCTCTCACTCTACGGACATGACAGAATCGAGTGAAAGAGACGGGACAGAGTTTTGAATCGCTGTCTTAAAGTTGATGGTATGCACCCTGGTATCAAAAACTGTTACAATGTCATTAGAATACGAAGGCAAATTTCTCAGCTCTAAAAAAGCTCAGGTTAGAAAACGGGCGGCATCGAAGCCAGATAAGACCTCAGTTCAAATCCAGTCCGTATTTTTTTATGTCAAATTCCTTCTTTTTTGTGAAAAAGTCTAGGGAGCCTTTTCACTCCCGGAGTGCAACCCGTTGTTTTTTTACTACCCGACTACGACAGAAGGAGGCTGCGATAGTATGTATGTAGATTTCTATGTTCTCTGCTACAGCCTTAAAGGTTTGAAGGATTTTAACGTATGAGAAGTCGTTAGATTCGTCTTGAATGCGCGAGTGACACTAGGTACATTAAAAAACGAAAGGCGGATTTCTGATGACGTATTGCAATATTATTCTTATTTTCTTCCAATCCCATCAAGTTTGGTCTCAAAATTAAGGGTTTTAAATAACAATCCATAAACATAACTTGCACTAATTTATATTAAGTACCTAATTAAACCTTACATAAGAAAGGTTATTTATTGATAAATGAACTAGAAAGTCTAAAATAAAACCATAATTATTAAAAAAACAAAAACCCGACCGCAAAAAATTAATCATATAAAAAGCGAAATACAAGCATTTTATTTTTTTCTTTGCAGTTAGAGGGGGGGGGGGGGGGAGGGTCCTTTTAAAATATAAATTTCACCAAACCGGCACCTGACTGCAATAAGAAATTAAAGGGCAGTCGCAGTAGGTTTTTATTAAATGTTGTATTACTATATGAAATGATGATAACTTTTTCACTAAAATATTCGATTACAAATACAAAAAACAATTTCATTATAAACAAAAATAGTATATACGAAATGTTAAAGTTATAGTTACATAGATACCTAACTTTTTTAAAGACCCTCCTAATAATTTAAAATACAAATCTAAAAATGGAGTTCTCGAAAAACAAAACATAATTGTGTCCGCGCTACATAACTTGGGATGTGACAAAGGGCGCTGATCGTCAAAAATAAGCCTTATTCTCATGGCATAATTTAGTTCCAGAAATGGACACGTGCCAAGTTATGTGGCGCGTACTCTAATACGCCTCAACACATAGAAATCTTGATGCACAGCCTTCGATCAACAATAACACCTAGGTCTAGATACATAGTTGGAGTGACAAACATGGCTGAGAAAATATGCGCCCATTGCGCATAAAAAGCCACTTTTTTTTATTCATTTATTGAACAATAAAAGTTATTACAAGTGTTACAAAAACCAGAAAGGTTTGTCCGTACACTATCTCGTTCATCGGTGTACTCAATGGAAAAAAATAATGTTTAATATTTAAACTAATTTAAAAAAACGACATTATTATACATTACTTTAGAAAACCTTATGAGGGTAAATTAAAAAAAAACGAAATATTCGTCATAGAATTCATTACATTTGTTTTTATTCAAATACATTAGCAAAACAGACGGTCCGTTCTGATAAGATACAATACAATATACAGTGGCGTAATTTGGGGGGGGGGGGCAAGGGGTGGCAGTTGCCCCCCCAGAATTGTCCAACCCAGTATTTTGCCCCCCCAGAATTTTAGGGACTCCAGAACGTGGCACTTTCTGCATTAATCATTAATAAGCGCAAATTACTACTAAACAAATAAGTTTCTTTTTTTATTAAAAAAAAACCTTTCCTTTAGACAGTCTTGCCTTTCCAGAACCCAAAACAAGAAGAAGTACCTAATATTATTACTATACCTACTTATTATTACTTGACGGTATTTATAGGTTATTGGCCTGTGCGCAGGCGATGATGTACCTACCGTCATCGGCGCGCGGCGCACGCGGGTACCTACATATAAGCGATTCTGTTCGCAAAGCGCGAACCAATCGTAATGTTACGCGAGACCCATTACGTTTGCTATTGGCTGATGTGTTCGCGCCATATTCGGTGCTCGTTGTTCAAACACTGCACAGAAATTGCTGACACTTGCGGATTTAGAGTAGCAGAGTTACCCAGAAGGGGAAAAATTCCCTCCAAAATTGGGGGAGGAAGTAAGGTTCCCTTTGAATCAGTAGAGCAGTATTACAAAGTTACGATCCTTTGGCCAGTAATTGACATCTTAAACAAGGAGATCGAGTCTAGACTTCAAGAAAACAATCTGGATATACTAAATCATTTAAGCAATTTTTTAGGTGGAGCTGACGTAGATGAAGAAAGTGTAAGATGTGTGTGCAAATACTACACTGTAGATAGTGAACGTCTTTTGTCTGAACTAAAATGTTTTTGCAATATGGAAGAGTCAAAAAACAAAATAACCATTCAAGAGAGAGCTGTGATTTTTGTTACAAAGTCTTTGAAAAATGTGTTCTCTCTACTTTTTGAACTGTACCGTTTATATTTTACACTTCCAATGAACTCAGCATCCTGTGAGAGGTCCTTTTCTTGCTTGCGGCGGTTGAAAACATATACTAGGAATACGATCGGCCAAGAAAGATTGTCCTCTTTAGCTCTTTTGGCCATCGAAAGGAGTGTTGATGTAGACATTCCAAAAGTAATCAATGCTTTTAATTTAAGCCAAAGGAGAAGGCTTCATTTTGTTTAAAATATGTTGTGGTGATGTTATTTGATTAAAGCTTTTATATTTTTTTGGTACTTAGGTACATTGTTTGTTTAATCACTACATAGTATAAAACAAAGTCGCTTTCCGCTGTCTGTCCCTATGTATGCTTAGATCTTTAAAACTACGCAATGGATTTTGATGCGGTTTTTTTAATAGATAGAGTGATTCAAGAGAAAGTTTTATATGTATAATACATGGTACCGAATACCACTGACCGAAGCGAAGCGAGGGCGGGTCGCTAGTTTTTATATAAACGATAAAATATCAGTATCGTTTCGTATCCGAGTCTGTCTGAGAAAGGTATCGTGCGCTTCATCATTTATTTCCTTTGCCGCTATATTGGTAGCCCTGTTTTCCAAGGAGGCGCGAACGCGTTAGAGAGAACATTATTTGACAATCATTTTTCTTTCAAAATTTCGAAATGTTTTGGGCAACCAGTACAACCACGCGGGCGAAACCGCGTGCGGCTGTTAGTATATGATAAAATACAGTATACTTAGGTTTTTTTTTGGTAGGTCTTGCCCCCCCAATTTAAAACTTGAAATTACGCCCCTGACAATCCTACTAATATTATAAATGTGAAAGTTTAGATGTTTGGATGTTTGGATGTTTAGATGTTTGGATGTTTGTTACTCAATCACGCCAAAACGGCTGAACGGATTAGGCTGAAATTTGGAACACAGGTACTTTGTACTCTGGAGAGAAACATAGGCTACTTTTTATCCCGGAAAAATATCACCTTCCCGCGGGATAATATCATGTAGTCCACGCGGGCGAAGCCGCGGGCGGAAAACTAGTATATAATAACTTGAGCGTATATTTATAAGTAGTTCCTGTCATTTATGGCATAAGAACCTTTTCTCTCAGTTGTAAAAAGTTTTGATTTAGTTCGTGAGCCATGGAAGTGCACAGCCTACTATTTTACGCCTAACGATTGTCTTCAGTCTGACCATTTAGATCGATGAGATACGAGTGGCAAATCGAATGAGCGCGGGCACTGATGCACACTGCACTGTTGCATTGATCTTGTTTGGCAATATATGACGAGCTGCGTTTGCAGAGCTAACAGGAGCCGGTCACCTGGAAAGCTTAGATGCAGATGCAGGTTGGTAAATACTACCCCTGTTCGGTGCATCGTTTGTAGTAACACAAACAATTCTGCGATTTGAACTTGTAGGTATATTTTGTCCTTGAAGTAAGTAGGTCAAGACTCTCAAGAGCCAAAGTTATGATAAACCTGTATCTTGATTTTGGCCCCCGGAATACAATTCTTTATAAAAGAAGGAATAAAATTGAAATTCTGGACTTATCTTTTAAAACAACTTACAATGATGATGATTTTTGAATAACTGAAGGAACTTGTCGAAACTATCAAAAGTATATTTTAATATGTTTTATTTAGAGGCAAACAAATTAACTGGCTTAAAAAGATAAGGACAATACAGAACTTTCCCACTTCGATAAAACTGACGTTAATATTACGGAAGGGAAGTAGAAAGGCCTAAAGTCCTAGATTTTCAGATCCAGCTTAACCGATACCCGTTCCAGGCTGACAGGCTGTCGCGTCACAGGCATAGCCGCCGATATCCCTGCTATCAACAACCCTCTCTACAATTTGTCACAGTGGAAGCTGAGATTTGCGGGGAGGCAACTTTGGGCGGTAACCTGAAATAGATGGGTTTCCCGCATATTTGACTGCATGTTAAGAGGGATATTGTTGATAATAATGAAATGACAGTCTTTATCAGATATGTGTTTAACAATTTTTCGTTTTCATTGTTATGACACAAATCACTGAAACTATACAAGATACGGTCAGGAAAGAACGAAACTAAACTAACTTCGGTAAATATTAAACTTACCATGATTTCAGAAAGTAAATTATACCAGCCATAGCCATGATAGATGTTCAAATGCTCCAATTCTTAATCGGTGAACAGGCAGGCTGTCGCGGCACATAGTCGCCGATATCCCTGCTATCAACAACCCTCACTTTGTCACAGTGGGTGCTGAGATTGTCGGGGAGGGAGATTTAGGTGGTGACCTGAGATGGATGGGTTTTCTGCATATTTAACTGCATTTTAAGCATAAGGAAAAGCGTTAGTTAACTATTATGTAATTGGTTTTTTTAATACAGTTGCTCAAAAAGTGGCGTATTGCAGGGACGTATAGCGTTCGGGATGTGGGCTATTACACACTCGAACTTTTTTTTTACCTTTCCCGAACTCGTGCGTTTTCTTTCCCAACTGTCAAAATATTGTCTATTAAAAAGAAAAAACCAACCACGAAGTTTTTACAAAAAAAAATCATAGAAGTTTTTATGATTCATGCAAATATTTCTAAAAAGAAGCTACTAATTAGTTTCAATATAAGATTTAAAAGTAATTTTAATTATACATTAAATTAATATTAGTATCGGCCAAATTAAATTTATGAATATAAAAAATACATAAAATTGGCTGTATGACCACAGATTACTTAATATGGTATGACCATAAACTTATTATACTTACCCCTAGTATAAATAAGTTTATGGGTATGACGTGCACTATTTACCATAGTATCTGCTTATAGGAGTTTGCGCAAGTAAGTGAAAAGAAAATGAGGGACCTTATTTCTTAATTTTCTAAATTAGTTTTTTCTGGTTTTTATTGTGGTAGGTACTTAGTATGGTGGAATTAGTGCAATAATGTGGCTTTAATGGAAAACGATGTGGTAAAAGAGAGAAATAAGGAAAGGCGCTCCTGTAGGATTCGGATTGCTTTTGTTAGGTTTCATTTCATTTCATCTCATTTAATTTAATTTTCATTTCATATCAATAAAAAAATTCTACTGAAGCCTTGGCTATATGATCATAGTAGTGGGTCTCGGCCTGAAATAAATGATTTTTATTTTTTTATTTTATTATTTTATAGTTTCCTTTGCCAACCCAGAATGGGTGAAGAAAACAAAAAAAAAGTCTCTGCTATATTCTTTTACGATTAGTTAGTTGAGTTTATTGTGTTTTATTATTTTATTAAATTGCTTAATTTTTTCGCAACTGTATTAAAAATAGTTGTTCAGTACACGTGCGGAACCGTCATTGCAACTTGTTCCGACTGTCAACCCTCACCTTCGGCTGCGCCTCGGCTCGGGTAGACATTTGTCGGAACTCTTTGCAATGACAGGCTTTCCGCACTTGTAATGAAATCTACTAATGTGGCTTTTTACTCAACTCCAATTTTACCGATTTCAGCGTACCTACCTATACTGTTGAATGGTAAGCCTCAAATCCGGTGCAAAATGAAATTCAAGTTCACAATATGGTTCTTGCTTTTAAAATTTGCCTGGGTGCTTCTATAGCAATAACAAGTGCTTAATAACAATATCAACTACCCAAATTACTAAAGCTCTTCGGCCATATAAAAAAATCTAGAAATAGTTTTTAAATAAGGCTTTATGCTGCTAGTTCCTTTATATCAATATAACTTATGTTCGGTTATTACGACATAACTTAAAGCAACACGTCTCGCGATGTTTCATCGCGCCACACAGGTAGTAGCAAACCGCCGACACCCATAATTTATTCTTGCAAATCTCATTATGGCGGCGAACGTGCCAAATTGATATTTACCACGGCCTGCACCAATAAATATAATTTCACAAATCCTGAAAAACAAAGAAGTAGAGGGCAAAAAATAACTTGGAATTTTGGGCCTCCGTTGCATTGGATCCGTGTATGATTAATTTTGTAATAACTTATTTCGCTTAACAAATTGTTTTCACTTTTTTGCATTCACAATCCAATTTTTTAGTATTGAAAATTAAGTATTTAAAAAAGTCGACCCGTCTCACAACTAGCTTCGATCGGACTCGAACCCACGACATTTCACTCTCCGTCCGCATTCGCCTGAGCATTCAAACCTGCATAAAGTGTTTTACCTGTAAGTACCTGTTTTGTCGGCTCAGAAGTTCAACTGGTTTAACTATACTTATCAATTACTTTAGTAAGGTCGTACGTTGCAGCTTTTTATACCTGAGGCTTATATATTTTGAACAAATTATTTAACTGAAAAATAATGCCTGCAAAATAAACTTACTCTCATAGCAAAATATCATTATCTTCACTAAATCTAATTCCTCTAATCAAGACACAATGATAAATTCAAATAATTTTATAATAAAAATGTTGATGTTATTATTTTATCTTCCCTAAATTTGAGCTCGTTCTTTATTTTTACCTTATAAAATAACCTTACCTTACTATAAAGGTACCCTACTTTCTAATACAGAAGCTTCACTTAATATAATTAACTTATTAGCATCTTGCTACAAAACAACATATTTATACCACCGCTCTCACCTTACGGGGCTGCTAATTAAAAAATAATGAGCAATCCCGAACAAAAATATGCAAATTAGTTGGAGATTGACTTTGCCCAAACACAGGAGATCATTTTTCTTGTCCATCCACAAGGGACAAGATAGCGCGTATCCATCTCAATTATTCCAGACTTGGTGTCCCCAAGAGGATTTGGGCCCAGCACCGGCACAAGATATCTTTATTTATTTATTAGCTCATACATCATTTTGGAACGGGAAGCAGCAATTGGGAATTTATGAAAACATTCCCGAAGGCTCCGAAGGTATTACATTTATTTTAGAAATCAGCCGTTCGACGGCGTAATTCGTTTTGGTTTTTATACATTTTTTGTGCTTTGTTAACTTTGGTACCGTCTTAAAGGAATTTGAAAAGAAGACGACCTTTTTCCTACTTATTTTGTTCGTTTTGCTACCCCGAGCTTCGTAATTAGTACTACAACTGTAAAGGACATGTCAGCCGAGCTGTTGTTCCATTTGAGACCTTAAGGCTATGTGAATAAAATCCGCGTTTCTTTGCAATTAAAAAGCTGTAACAACGGTTAGGCAGCTCAGACTAATTACGCAGTGGACTGACGTTAGTGTCGCAATGCGTGTCCCGGCTCGGGTAAATGTTTTTATTTTAGTCCAAAACACTTTTTAACGATATGGAGGACAAGGAATGGTGTCTAAAACGGCCTTTAAGTGTCACAGCTGTAAACTACGGTCCTCTGTATAAAAGAAATCGCGACCTTGCCTACTGTGCTGTAACAAAACAGGCAACAAAATGAATGTTTTGTTGCCCAAATAGCAAATAAAATTTTCCTGACCAAAGTTTAGCAGAAGTCCTGTCCCTGTAATTATCAGTTTCTGTTGATAGGATTAACACGTGGAGCGCTTCTTAATACTTAAAACGGTAGATCAAATAACTTTCGAACCCCGGGTGCTGAGTGATCTAAACGTAGAACCCACGGGTTAATAGATATTATACCATCATACAATTAATATTCCAAAAACTGGTGCTAAATTACCAGTGGTATAAAATGTAATGTTGATATTCATTGATTTTTTGCAACATGCCTTAGTTGGAGCCACTAACAGCAGCAGCATTAGCAGCAAAAACGTATGAATGGTGGAACACACTTGGCGAGGAATTCGGGGCATCACGGGCCCGTCAGCGATGACTTGCGGGCTATGCTGTGAGGTGGTGGTGTAAGTCATAAGCCGTTACGATTTAACGCAGAGGAAGTTTAATATTGAGCAAAGGCTCGTAGGTCGCATGTGTGAGTTGTGACTGTTGTTCTATTAAAATGTCAGTTCAGAATTATAGTCTAACTACTGTACGTGCTTATCCACACGACGACGTTTGACAAATCGTCTCTTTTTAACCGACTTCAAAAATTGAAAAGAAGGAGGTTATCTATTCGTCGCGTTTTTTTTTATATGTATGTACACCGATTATTTGAAGACGGCTAAACCGATTGAAATGATTCAAACGTTATAACATCAGGTATTTTCCCAAGTTGGTTCCATTTTTCGAAATTTTAAAATCGGTTCAGTAGTTTTCAGGAAATCTTGAAAATACTGTCGTTTTCGTTACCACTTCATATGAATTTAAGACGGATGTTCAACTATCATACCTATTTACCATTTACGAAATTTGCCTGCATGATACACTAAAAAAAAGAGTGAAATAAAAATTATTTTTATAAAAAAACAAAACCGCCTTCAAAAAAATCCACCTCATGTCAGCCGAACAACGCCCACTGCTGGGCATAGGCCTCCCCCAAGGATCTCCACAACGATCGGTCCTGCGCTGCCCGCATCCAGCGGCTTCCCGCGACCTTGTCTAAACAACACAAAAAAACAAAAAAGTTAACAGGTTTCACGCCCGACTTCAAAGTACTTACGTTATTAGAGGTATTATTTCTTACTTTTAGGTGGATTTTTTTGAAGGCGGTTTTATTTTTTCACGATTCGTTATTTTTTTACGGCTGCAGTGGTTTTTATAGTGAATACGGATACGTCTTTAGTATACTTAAGTGTTTCGTGTTCGTCAATGATGGATCCGGTACGTATAAGCCGCTTTACAAAGTCGATACTGACCAAACTATGCAAATGTTTTTTCTCTTGCACTATCGGATACACACGATCACTTTTAACTGGCAGATCTAGCTAAGCATTTAAAACTGAAAGTGAAAACTAAGTGTGTGTACGATGAAAACTGACAGTTTCTTAATATCAGTTAAAAATGATGTTATTTGTGGCCACATATTTTTTTACTGAACTGACGGAACTGAGAGTCGTCGTCCAATGACATTTTGAAATTAAAATGGTGTTTTCTTCAGCTATAGGTGAACGTGTGTGGGGCACAAGTAAATTTTGACTATTAGATAAAACTGTTCATTGAAAACTGGCAGTTCGTGATCACAAAAGTAGTCGTGTGTAGTGGCTATAACAGGTTTCTCATCTATCAACCATCTCTTAATATTAAACACATGAACCGAACACGTCTGAATTCTAACTCTGCTACAAGATTTTATTAAAGAAGCATATATCACTTTGCTACGTCAGCCTTCTTGTACAGTTGTTTTATTATATCGCTTTTCACTTGGTCCCCCGGTTAGCACTACTGAAGATGTTTCTGGGCCCTTGCCAACACGAAAGTGCGAGCTTGCATGCCAAAACGGATTCCAGCCCTGTTTGCTATGATAAAAAATCAATGTCGGAATTTTAAAATTCTCCAGAGTGGATAAAAAATAGTAATTTTGATCCCAGTGATATTTCAAAGACTAATTGGACGTTTAACTATGTACTGAGATTTTAGATAGATAGATAGATGAACACTTTATTGACCACACAGAGATACAATACAAAGTACCTACATCAGAAAAGGGTGAAAATTATGTGGGCAAAGGCGGTCTTATCGCTAAGAGCGACAGCTTTAGCTGTTGGTAATAATAATATTAATCTACCCATGAGGTGAACAACGAGAAGATAAAAAGAAATTTAAAAATGCAATGGTATTATGGTAATTGTAGTATTGTCCTGATGGTCTGATTCATCACCGCACTACACGACGGGTCTTACGTAAACGTACTCGCAAATGCTCGTTATGCCGTCTCAAAATTCCATTTCGATTTTGGCGACTTCTAGGTGTTTATAAAACTAATTAAACAGAAAAAAACGGAATAATGGCCGTTAAACGTACTCGCAAATGCTCGTTATGCCGTCTCAAAATTCCATTTCGATTTTGGCGACTTATAGGTATTTATAAAACTAATTAAACAGAAAAAAATATCCTTCATGTAATTTACTTCTAAACATGTTATTTAAGTATAGTAACTATTTCAGGGGTTATCAATCGTTGAATTCATGAAGTTAAAAATTGTTATTCACTTAATCGAACCATTTTTTTGAAACACGCGTGATTTTTTCACTACATTTTTACGATTTTCAAGCTTCTCTAATAAGTACTTGTTTTTGTACCAAACAAAAAAACGGTAGAATTTTTCTATTTATTAACCCTTCAAACAATGCCTGTACCATTAAATAAATTGTGCACACATCCATTTTTCCGGGCACCTAAGCTGCGATATCGATTGGTGGTCCACTCCGCTTCATTAATCAGGTGATGGGTTGTTGCGCGCAATGTACACCGTCCATTATTTTATTGCGGCCAGGTGCGCGCGACTGCTGCGCCCACATTTATCAAAGTAACACGAAATGACGTATGGGATGGGCAGAGTCGGTAGTTTATATAATTACTACTAAAATAATACTTGATAATGTACAATATTATTATTATAATCCACTCATATAATCGATAATTCTATCTATTCTATATTCTATCAATTTTATTTTTTCCTAGGCCCTCAGAATAATATACCTAGTTTAAGTATTTTTTTTTCTCTACAAAGTGAAAAATATTCTGCAAAGTAGGCTCTATGACGATAAGAGAAGTTACTTGTAATAATCAAATAAGGCCTCTCTTGTCTCTACATTTAGAGTAAAAAAATTGTTGTGCGCGGTTTGGTTATGAACCCATTTGATTTCCGGTCCACCAAATTGAGATACAGAGAGCATGTGAGGACCCGTCAATATGGTCGAATAGCGGTCGAGAATTTTGTTAATACTTACTAATTAAAATTTTCTATGAGACTGCACATAGGTACCTCTGTATTCAAACACTTATGAGATGTATTATGAGACAGTCACATACAGTACTAATAAGAGTGGAACAATGATAGAAGTAGCTATTGTGAAAGTGAGGATAGAAATAGAAAGATTAGAAAATAGTATGTAGTACTTCATATTGAAAACATCCGCTTCACGAGATTCTTGCCGGTTCTTCTCGTTACAAGGTCTCCCTCCATTTGCGCCGTTTGCCTATCTAATTATTTTTTAGCAAAAATAAATTCAAGTGAAAACATACTTGAATTACAAACAATGTTTGGTATCTCTTTGCCTTCACTTTATTCAACTCAATTTGGCTGTTCACTGAAATTAAAGAGGAATTCATGTTGGAAATTGGATAAAGCAAGGTAATTGTGTTAGAAACACAGTGCCACAGTGAAGGGACGAATCAGTAGGCTAATCAGCTCTCCTGCAAACTTGTTTCGGACTTTAGGTGTTGAATAAATCGTTTGTGCCTCGGAATTCGTTTAATACTTATTATATTCATTTGACAATTGATGAGACATTAAGAGTCGAATAATCATGGATAAGTATGCAACATCCTATCTCAAAAGCAATATGGTGGTCAAATGCTTACCCAGTACCATATATAAAAAATCTTTTTATTCAGTCTTAACTTGACATAATATCCTCTGAATAGGGAAAAGTGCATACTAATGTTTCCAACACGTGTTCGTCTTGAGAATCGCGCTTCATACCTAGCTCTACGTCTTTTGTTTATAATTCGCTTTTGCCTGTACAATGCAATGCTAGGTTTGTTGAGGTCAGCCAGCCACGTTTTCTTTTTACCTGACTGCTATAGAAGAAGGGTAGCTCCATGACAATTTCTCGAATAATCGCTATTATTGTAGTATAGAGTAATTAGTTTCATTTTAATTTTATTTCAAAGAAACACCAACGGCTTCACATTAAAACATTGACAAATATTGCACTTAAGGTAGGTTATCTGATGTGTACACTTATAACAGGCGTGTAGGTACAGCATTCACACATTACACGTCACTAACAACGTAAAACAAATTAAACGTAATAAAACAACAGATTGTAAAAAAATATTAGTTACTGAATACACCTGTACTGTGTACCATCCCGTCAAATTTCCATCGAGGGTAAATGATGCCTTCCCATGTATTTACATCTATGGAGGTACTACTGTACGATATAATTACGAGTACCAAAATAACGGGGTGAGAGATGAACGCTATTTTGAAACCGAAATCATTTTTTAAAATGAAACCTCCTTTGTGGTCTAGTGGTTCACACCACCGATTTCAGACCAAGAGGTCCCGGGTTCGATTCCCACTGGTGGTACATATTGTATTCGGTTTGGTTGGTGGTAGGACTTGTTATAATTCCGCCTGGCTAGCTACCACCATCTTATCCAAGTCTGACGCCATAACAACGATGTTTTCTGCATTGTTGGGTTCCGGCAGTAAGAATAAGATAGCGAGTTCGCTTAGTAAGTGAGGATTTCGGGAGTAATGCGCTTCCACCTTAAAAAAAAATCTAAATTTAATATCGTTTATTCAATTTAGGTTTGTTTAAAAACACTTATGAACTTCAATGAAGCTACGCCATCGGTTCGCAAATCCTACGGCAGGAGACCTTGTAGCGAGAAGAACCGGCAAGAAACTCGCCAAGGGCTATTTTTTTCTCCCTGTTTTAACTTATACAGAGTCGTCAAATTTGAAAAATGACCTTCACATAATAGTAAGGTTCCATCACAATACAGAATACCGCTTGAATTAAGTACAATTTTGCTTATTACCTAAAACAGTTAACAGTTTTCAACTAAACAAGGAATCAAATAGTTTAATGGACACACTAATCTTAATCTTATTCACATTATATTATAGGATTAATGAAAAGGAAACTGCAAGCTGCGCTGTATTCTTCAGCCTTATCACCAAATAACATGAGGTGTCATAAAGGCCAAGTGCTACCACAGAATATATATAGTTGCATAAAAATGTACTAGAAAAAATCGACCCGTTTCACAACTAGCTCGAATGGCTCCAGAGCTCAGTCGCTAGAGGGGTGGGTTAGAGTCCCATCGGAGATTGTTGATAGACGAGTCGATTATTTCAAATACTTCATCATCATCATCATTTTAACCGTACGACGCCCACTGCTGGGCATAGGCCTCCCCCAAGGATCTCCACAACGATCGGTCCTGCGCTGCCCGCATCCAGCGGCTTCCCGCGACCTTGACCAGATCGTCGGTCCACCTTGTAGGGGGCCTGCCCACGGAACGTGGTCCGGTTCGCGGTCGCCATTCGAGAACCTTTCCGCCCCAAATACTTAAAATACAATACTTTCAAATACTTAATTTTTAACAATTATTATTATTTGTAACTAGCGGCCGCCCGCGGTTTCATCCGCGTGGTTCTCGTTCCCGTGGGAATATCGGGATAAAAAGTAGCCTAAGTTACTCCTTATTATATCAGCTACATGCCAGTGAAAGTCCCGTCAATATCGGTCCAGCCGTTTCAGAGATTAGCCGGAACAAACAGACAGACAGACCGACAGACAGACAGACAAAAATTGTAAAAAATGTTATTTTGGTATATGTAGCGTATTTACCTATAATCATATATTTCTTCATACCTTTATCTAGATTCGTATAGAAAAATGGAAAATGAAGTATTAAGAAAAAAAATCGACCCGTCTCACAACTAGCTCCGATGGGACTCGAACCCACGACCTTTCGCTTTCCGGGCGACTGCTCTAACCACTGAGCTACGGAGTCGTTCAATTATTATAAAAATTGCATTGTGAATGCAAAAAACTAAATATTAAAATAACTAGATTCGTATAGTTTCAGAAACACGATTTTATGATTTTGCCTCGACTCTTTTTCTTTTCGAAAAGACCTCTAAAAATACAAAATTTCAAGATTATTTTTAAATGGGGTTACACATACTATTGGAAATTGGCTTAATTAGTGGACACCAATAATATTTAGAATCGTATAGAAGCATTTATTTTTAAATCGCTATAGTTTTTTTAAACGAAGTAGTTTTGTGCTTTTTTTGCCTAATCTGCAAAATTGGTCTCACTCCCGCGCGCGTCGTATTCTCATTGCTATCTCGCTTCAGCGTAATTCTTCCGAGTATCGCCTTAATAAAAATTCTCTCACACAAAAATATGGTGTATTCCATTTATATCCCCTGGGTGATATGACGATAATAGGTGATTCTTAAGGTCCTTTGATCACCCGGAAAATAATCACGATCACGATAAGCGACTCCAAAAAGAAATTATTTTTATATCGAGATCTTATTGTGCCACATTAGTACCTAATAATAGTAGATAGATATATCGGGTGTTTTCAAGATTTCTTTTTCGACACATTTTCCTTATTTATTAATATTATTTCTTACTTTATTGGTGTATTATTATCTTCTGCTTATCATATTTTCCATCAAAGAGGCACGATTTCACCAAAGCAAAAGTACCGTGTGTTGAGGTTAATCAATTTCAAAGTCCTTTGAAATATTCATGGCTTCTGTCCGCAGATTGTGGAAACGATCTTTATTAAAATGTGGCTGGAGAGGATTCCTTTGCTTATTATTTAAAATTAGCAATCTTCCTAAGTACCTATTGAGATCGAACAGATCTTAACTGTGATGAAATTGGTCTAAAACGGGCTAATTTAAACGAAATTGTTACAGATAAATATTTTTTTTGTCACAAAAACCAAGTAAGTAATGAAAAGGTAATGACTGAAAAATGGAAAATGAAGTATTTTAGAAAAAATCAACCCATCTCACAACTAGCTCCGATAGGACTCAAACCCACGACCTTTCACTTTCCGGGCGACTCCTCTAGTCCCATAGTTCGAGTCCCATCGGAGGTAGTTGTGAGATGGGTCGATTTTTTCTAAAATACTTCATTTTCCATTATTTCAATTATGAAAATTGCATTGTGAATGCAAAAAATTAAAACAAAATAAGGTAATGACTGTTAACATAAATAAAGCAACTTATAACAATTCCTTTAGCGTATTTTTTATTATATGTGAGACACTGCGATTTGTATTAGGAGATTATTTGTATTACAGATTACCAGCACATTTATCTCAATGGGGTAGCAAATACATCTACACCATCTTTAAGAGCATAGCGTTAAACATACTTTTCTTTAAAAAAAACCGGGGTCGAGAGAGTGTGTGTGTCTTTAGATGTGAGTGTTTGTGTATACAAAGGTTCAAGGTCCAATAAAATATGCAGTTTAGGCTGTAACAATCTCTTGTGAATGAATGTCAAATAAGCTACGCCATCGGTTCGCAAACCATACAGCAGGAGACCTTATAACGAGAAGAACCGACAAGAATATAATATTCATGGGCAATTTTTGAAGTGAAAACTTCTTTATCATTGTGCACTTTTTGTGATGGGTAAAAAATGAAACTCGCGTCAGGACACGTGACCGAAACGAAAAACTGTTACAATGTCATTAGATTACGAAGGCAAATTTCGCCACCGTTTCCAAAGTTGTAATGGCTTAGATTAGAAAACGGGCGGCATTGAAGCCATAAGACCTCAGTTCAAATTCAGTCCGTATTTTTTTTCTTTTTTTTGTCAAATTCATTTTTTTTGTGAAAAATTCTAGAGAGCTCTTTTCACTTTTTTTTCTTGTGTAGACTAGAACAAATAGATCGTATCTCACTTTAAGTACCGTACGTATTTTTTTAAACAATATCTTAATAGTATTCAAAACAAACAAGAAGCCGCGATACGTCTCAGCGAATAAGCGGAGTTCGTATGGAAATATTATGCAGATTCCCGAATTGGGGCCACGACAGCCTTACGTGACGGCGATACGGGATGTGAACACAAAATAATGTTTTATTAAGCACCATATTTAACTGAGACGCTGATATCGGGGAAAAATGAACGATGCTTAATCCATCGATCATCTTAATCTTTTTATCTTTATTTCAAACTAGCTTTCCGCCCGCGGCTTCGCCCGCGTGGACTACACGACGTTATCCCGCGGGATTGTGACTTTTTCCGGGATAAAAAGTGGCCTATGTTCCTCTCCAGGCTACAAAGTATCTGTGTTCCAAATTTCAGCCTAATCCGTTCAGCCGTTTTGGCGTGATTGAGTAACAAACATCCAAACATCCAAACATCCAAACATCCAAACATCTAAACTTTCACATTTATAATATTAGTAGGACTAGTCTTCTGCCCGCGGCTTTGCGCGCGTGGACTACACGTTCCTCAGTGATTGAGGATTCCGGGAGTAGTGGGATTACACTTTCAGCCTTATAACCACTTAACATCAGGGTGATGAAGGCTAAGTGCTACCTCGATGTGGATTAAAAAAACCTTTCACATCTTTATTATTAGTATTATATGGATATTTAAATGGGGCAGTAACTCTTTCTTCTCTACTCCACTTTGAAGCCGGCATCTCCTCATTCACTCCTTTCTCATTCACATCAATATCACTACAACCTAATCGTCTTTTCAGCGGTTGCTCTCCCTTTCACTCTGTTAAGCCGTTGTATTTAAATATAAGTTGTAATTATTGTACATAGATGGCGTTGTGCCAAACGTACGTAATGCTGAACGGCGGTGTTAAGATTTTTTGGTGATTGATATAGTCTTGTCGATGCACCCAATAAATTATCCTCGACCTACACACTAGTTTTATTTACGTTGTGAATAACAGTATTTTGGACCTCTATGGGATTGTACATGGTCCTAACCGAGTCGGAAGTTTCGGTTGGTTGACCTGGAACCAGCTCAGTACGAGTGACAGGAGCAGGGACCACTGAGGATCGGAGTTTTGAGTTTGCAGCAGCAGCTGCAGCAGTGACGTCAGCGGATCCGGTGCGACCACGAAGCGAGCGATTGCGTAAGCGGAAGCGTTTAGTGAGTTGTGCTGTGGTGAAACTGTGAGTACATTTGTGTCATTCATTAACTTAGAATAATTTCAAGAAAGTTAGAATTTGGAAATTTTAGAAGTGTTTTCATAGACTTAGAATAATTTCTCCAAAAGTGAAATACGGGGAATCCACGCTAGTTTGCGGAGCCAAGTGCGAAAACACTTAGAAAAATTTCGTAAATTTTACGATTGACTTAGAAAATAATTTTGAATTTTCTCATACGGTGAATAGTTAGAATAACTATCGAGATGGATGCCTACGGTAAAATACAAGATGATACTAAGTCAAAGATTCAGAAGGGAAGGTCTAATTTTAGAAAATCTCCGAAAGATAGGATCTCTTTGTCATACATAGAAACACGTCTAGAAGCCTTAGAAAAACAGTGGTCTTCTTTTGATGAAACACATAAGAAGATTATAATGGAAGTTTCTGGAGACGTACTTGAAAAATCTACTTATTTTAAAAATGACATGTATGATGAGACCGAAGAACTGTACATAAATTACAAGTCGGAGTTAAAGGAAGCCATCCTTAGGTTAAAGAAAGATGTTAATGTTAATGAATTTTATGATGCAAATGCAACTAGCAGCACCCAATCCTTTACTGTTAAATTACCGAAAATAGAAATACCTAATTTCAGTGGCAAATACACAGAATGGAGTAGTTTTCGTGATTTATTTTTGTCTTTAATTCACAACAATAAGGGATTGGATGACGTTCAAAAGCTGCACTATTTGAAGAGTCACTTGTCTGGCGAAGCCGAGCAAATGTTAAGACACATTCCTATCACGGCATGTAATTATAAAACTTGTTGGGATCAGTTAGAGCATCGTTACAACAACAAAAGGTTTTTAGCCAATTGTGTACTAAAACGTTTTATGAACCAAAAAAATGTATTGTCGGAATCTTCAAGTGCGATAAAGGAATTACTGGACACAACTAATGAGTGTTTAAATGCTCTTACTAATTTAGATGTAAATGTAGATTCCTGGGATCTTATTGTAATTTATGTAGTTTCGTTGAAACTTGATACAGAATCTCGAAAGTTGTGGGAAGTAGAAGTCAGTAGGTGTAATGATGAATTGCCTAAACTTGTTGATTTTAAAAACTTTTTAGATCATCGTTTCAGATCTTTAGAATTTCTAGACAATAAAGCCACTAAACAGAGTAATGTTCGTAATAATGTTCCTAAAACAATGCATGCAATTCCTGCTGTATCATGTATATTTTGTTCCGATGCTCACAAACTGTGTAATTGTAAAAAATTCGCAAGGGAAGATGTAAATGTACGTCGTACTTTTGCCCAAACCAACAAGTTATGTTTTAATTGTCTTGCTCCGAATCATTCGATATACAATTGCCGTCAATCAACCAGCTGTCGCATTTGTAAAAGGCGACATCACTCTTTACTGCACCCAAAGTTAGGTCCTAAAGATGATCAGGTAAACACTTCCGTAGTGGAAGGGGGCGCTCAGTCGTCCAATGTAGAATCATCTCAAGGCGAGGCATCAAATATAGTATCATGCTTTTCTAATGCAAATAGTCAAGTATTATTGGCCACTGCTTTGGTCAATGTAGATACGAAAAATGGAACTTTTTGTATCAGAGCTCTTCTGGACCAAGGTTCACAAGCTTCATTTATAGCAGAGTCTGTTGTACAAATGCTTGGTCTTAGAAGAGTTTCAAACATGAGCTACATTTCAGGGTTAGGTAGTGATCAAGGTTCATCCTTGCAGTCTAAATGGACCGTTATGGTCAAAATTCAGTCACGCCATGACCCCAACTTTATAGTTGAAGTTAAAGCTCATGTTCTTAATAAGCTCACTTCTCTTTTACCTGAGAGGAAAATGTCTGTTCCGATGTTTTCTCCTCAGATTCCTGCTATAGAGTTAGCAGACCCGAAGTTTGATACTCCGAGTAAAATTGATATTTTACTGGGGGCGGAAGTGTATGGTCAAATTTTAATGGATGGAGTTGTCAAAGGTCCACCAGGTTCTCCAATTGCGCAAAATACCAAACTTGGCTGGATCCTTTCAGGCCATATATTTTCCCCTCCAAGTTACGAACTTTCACAGACACGTAATGAAATAATTAGTATGCACACTCAATTGAGTATGAACGATCTCCTGAAAGGTTTTTGGGAGCAAGAAGAACTGTCTTCAGCTGTGAAGAAATGTCTGTCTGAAGAAGAACAGCAATGCGAAGAGCTGTTCGCCAAAACTACTTCTAGAGATGATGAGGGTCGCTATATCGTGAAATTGCCATTCAAAAAGGTGGACCCAAGTTGTCAATACGGTAATTCTTATGATATTGCGCAAAAACGATTCTTTATGCTCGAAAAACGATTACTGAAGAATCAACCACTGAAGATTCAATATTCCGAGGTTTTGGAGGAATATTTAAAATTAAATCACATGGAAGTAGTGCCGGAAGTGGAGAAAGCTAATCCCAAGGCTGTGTATCTTCCCCATCACGCTGTCGTTCGCAATGAGAGAAGCACCACTAAGGTTCGGGTCGTGTTTGATGCGTCGTGTTCGCTTAATAATGGAACTTCGTTGAATGATGATCTCATGGTAGGTCCAACGCTTCAACCCACACTTCGACACCTTATTTTACGTTGGCGCTGCTATCCTATAAGCCTGGTAGCAGATATTGTGAAGATGTACCGTCAAGTCAAGATAGCTGCTGAGGATGTTGATTTTCAACGTCTATTATGGCGTAGCGATGTTAATTCAGAACTTCAGCATCTCCGACAATTGCGTGTAACATTTGGTACATCAGCGGCACCTTACTTGGCGGTCAGATCCTTACAACAGCTCGCACATGATGAGGGAGATAAATATCCTTTGGCAGCTAGCAGAGTCCTTAGGGAATATTATATGGATGACCTTATGACTGGCTGCGAAAACATAAACGAGGGAGCACAGATTTATCAACAAATGAACGAGTTACTTAAACTTGGTGGTTTCCAGCTTCAGAAATGGAGTAGTAGCAATAGTGAGTTGCTGTCAAAGTGGGATAGAGAAAGTAAGAATTCAAAGGAAACTTTAGAGCTAAAATTAGATACGGTTATCAAAATTTTAGGTCTCACTTGGAATAGACACCAAGATGAATTTCAATACACTGTCCAACTTACAGCACTGGAAACACCCATAACTAAGAGGAAAATGATTTCGGAAATAGCAAAACTGTTTGATCCCCTCGGTTGGCTAGCTCCTGTGGTCACCACTGCTAAAATATTTATTCAAACAGTCTGGCTGTCAGGGATACAATGGGATGAAGAATTGCCATGTGATATTTTGAAGGCATGGCTTGAGTTTCGAGATGAACTTACACATCTCGCTCAATTTAAGATTCCAAGATGGATTGGCACTAGCACCAACGATGTTAGCAGAGAACTTCAAGGATTCTGCGATGCTTCAAATGCAGCATACGCAGCTGTAGTCTATATGAGAATCGTTGATTTTAAAGGTGATGTGCATGTACGATTACTTGCCGCAAAGACGAAGGTTGCTCCGGTGAAGCAAGTCTCGATTCCTCGGTTGGAGTTGTGCGGAGCGGTATTGTTAGCCAACCTGCTTCAAGAAATTGCAGAAGTTTTAGAGATTCCGAAGGAGTGCGTGTACGCCTGGACGGACTCAAGTGTAGTCCTTTCATGGTTGAGCAGTCATCCCAGCAAATGGAAAACCTATGTCGCGAATCGGGTCTCTGAAATATTAACGCTTATGAATAATACTCAGTGGTCACATGTCAAGTCCGAATCTAACCCTGCAGATTGTGCGTCGCGAGGTATAAATCCGAGCAAACTATCGGATTTGAAGATCTGGAGAGAGGGTCCACAATGGCTGCAAGAAAAGGTTATTAATTATTCAAAGGGACAATTTAAATTAACGGATTTAGAAAAGAAAAAAGAGCAAATTTCGTGCCACACTATTCAGTCAGAGTCAGAATCTATATTATGTCGTTATTCTTCATTGAATAAATTATTAAGAGTTGTTGCATACATACGTAGATTCCTTAAGTTAAAGAAAGAAAAATTTACGCCTTACATATCTAGATTAGAAATAAAAGAGTCTTTACTTACCTGTATCCGATTGTGTCAAAGGAAAAGTTTCCTGGAAGAAATAAAATGTTTACAAACTTTGGGAAAGATAAAGAAAAGTAGTAAACTTACCTCACTGTGTCCGTTTCTTGATGCTGATGGTATACTCAGGGTGGGCGGTCGCTTACAAAATGCTGAAATAGATGAAAATATGAAACATCCAATATTGCTGCCGTATCAGTCGCACTTCACAGATTTGATTGTGGATGATGCCCATAATCGCACTCTTCACGGCGGTCCACAATTAATGACAAACTTTTTAAGAACGCAGTATTGGATAGTTAATGCGAAAAATCTTGTTCGCAAGGTCGTTCGGAAGTGTGTTGTATGTCGTCGCCATTCTGCACAAACAAGTCAGCAAATGATGGGACAGCTACCTACGGAACGTGTCACAGTCTGTCGACCTTTCTATCAGAGTGGGGTTGACTACGCAGGACCCATAGCTATAAGACCGTATAAAGGGCGTGGTTATCGAGCCGTTAAAGGATATATAGCCTTGTTCGTATGTATGACCACTCGTGCAATACACCTCGAAGTCGTTAGTGACATGACATCCGAGGCATTTTTAGCAGCTTTTAAGCGTTTTGTTGCACGGCGAGGTCACTGCGCAGATTTATGGAGTGACAACGGCACGACCTTCGTGGGGGCCAATAGGGAGTTAAAGCATTTATTCCAAACGGAAAAGTCTGAAGCCGCTAATGATATTGCTGAGTGGTTGGCAACAAATGGTACCAACTGGCACTTCATTCCACCTCACTCGCCGAACTTTGGAGGGTTGTGGGAGGCTGGAGTGAAGTCCACAAAGCACCATCTAAAAAGGGTTATTGGTAACAGTACCTTGACATTCGAAGAGATGTCCACGCTTCTGTATCAAATAGAAGCTTGCCTTAACTCGCGTCCACTTTCTCAAATTAGCAATAATCCAGATGATCCGTATCCATTAACTCCCGGCCATTTTCTAGTCGGTGAGCCGTTGCTGCTTATACCCGATGCAAACTTTGAGCAGAGTAACGTGAGTACTCTTAAAAGATGGCAGTTTGTACAGAGACTACTGCAAGACTTTTGGAGACGATGGTCTCATGAGTACTTGACTCAATTACAGCATAGATATAAATGGTCCTATATTGCTCCTGAACCTTCTGTAGGGGATGTCGTGTTAGTAAAGGAGGATGACCTCCCACCGTCCAGATGGTTGTATGGCGTAATTAAGGAAAAACATGTTGGTGCGGACAATCTTACGAGAGTCGTAACCTTGCGATGCAAGGGGTCTCTAGTAAAAAGACCTGTATCCAAACTTATAATTTTACCTGTCACTTAATAAATGTAAATACCTACTACTATGTTTTTTTGTATTTTAATTTAGTCAAGTATGTGTATGTGTTAGTTATGTATTATTGATGTATTGCATACCTAAATTTTGTTGTTTTTGTTAAGTTTCTTATTTGATTGTGTTGTTTCTGATGGACGTTCCGTTCATGGTGGGCGGAATGTTAAGCCGTTGTATTTAAATATAAGTTGTAATTATTGTACATAGATGGCGTTGTGCCAAACGTACGTAATGCTGAACGGCGGTGTTAAGATTTTTTGGTGATTGATATAGTCTTGTCGATGCACCCAATAAATTATCCTCGACCTACACACTAGTTTTATTTACGTTGTGAATAACAGTATTTTGGACCTCTATGGGATTGTACACACTCCCACTACATTAACCCCATAGATCACGATAAAAAATATAATTTCTTATAATTCTGCCAATTACCTACACTAAAATATGATAGTATAAAACAACCGACATCGCTCGAAGGATTGCATCATTGAAGTGGCAGTGGGCGGACACATAGCGCGGAGAACCGATGGCCGTTGGGGCAGAAAGGTTCTCGAATGGCGACCGCGTACCGGACGACGTTCCGTGGGCAGGCCCCCTACAAGGTGGACCGACGATCTGGTCAAGGTCGCGGGAAGCCGCTGGATGCGGGCAGCGCAGGACCGATCGTTGTGGAGATCCTTGGGGGAGGCCTATGCCGTTCGGCTGACATGGTGATGATGATGATGACAGTTAAAAGCTCTTGAATTAGAAATAGAAACCTAGGTAACGCTTAACGATATTATTTGTTCAAGAATTAAGCTGATTGTATACATACCTAAGTCTGATTGTCAAGATTCCTTTTTACTTTTAGTGCGATTCGAATGTCGAAATTAATTCAAAATTATTATTTTTTATTTCATTTAGATTGAGGTACTTATGAACGTCAAAGAAGCCACGCCATATCGGCACAGGGTAAAAAACTACTACATGTGATATCGGTTCGCAAATCCTGCGGCGGCGGGGCGGTGCGGGAGACCTTTCGAGAAGAACCGGCAAGAAACTTGTAAAGGGCAATCTTTTTCTCCCTGTTATATTTTATACAGAATCGATACATAATCAATCAAGTACCTAATCAATGTAATACCGAGCAGTGGAAAGAAAAGAAGAACGGGCAGAATTATATTCTAAAAGTCTTAGTAGGTAAGCGCGATAATATGAAACTAACCGTAGTAGTTTGATTGTTTATGTAATTCAATAAAATATCTCATAAGAGAACTATACGGGTAAAAGCTATCAAAACAAATCACTCTAATCGTAAATTATCTCAAGGACATTTCGAAGGGTGCATAAAACATGATTTTCACAGAAAAACAACATGTCGTAAAGAATAAGATTATTACTTTTTATTATTATGATTATACGTTATGACGTGCATACACGACATTAAACCAAGTCGAGCGTTCATTGTTTCACTCGTTATTTCAAACGTTGTTTGTTAACCAATCTAATTAATTAAATTAAGTAATAAATTAGCAGGAGCGCTCACAAACGGAATACAATAATGTTTTATTCAAACATTCCCGTAGGATATACGGGGATAGGGGGATCTGCATAGTTTTTGCAACGTTTTGCAATCATGAGGATTTGTGTTCTACGCGATGGAGAGAGGGAACCTTTGTATTAATAGCCTTTACATGAACTTTGTACCTTGGTTAACTGTTTTAAGCTTAATGAAAGCTTTCTATAAGTAAGATGTAGTCACTGGGACCTGCCGGCCTAGCATGAGCGGCTTTAATCACGCGATATGATATAGTAAGTCATGCTGTCTTGCTTACCCCACCAAGGTGTAAGCAAGACAGCATGACGTGCTATATCATATCGCGTGATATGGTGGACATGCTAGGCAGGCTGATTAGGACCGTATGTCGTCATGCATTTAGGAATAACTTCTGAGCACGTAGCTTAAATAATTTCTTGAAAATAAACCCGTTTTGTCTATCTTTTGTTACTTTAAATACATTTTGAAGGGAGTAAAAGAAAAGAAATAAAGTTCGTTTAGGAAGTTTCTTTGACAGTTACTGTTTGTTACGGCTAATAAATGATTTTTTAAATAAAATTCGTGTAAGAAAGACTGTTATGAATAAAACATACGATAATTGTGCACGAGATGACGTTCCAGCTTTACTTTGGAGAAAACTTGTCAGTCAATCCTCTAATTTCCAGGTGAATGTTAGAGTTACCATCACAACCTTTATGTTCAATCTCACAAGGTTGTTTATAGGGTAACATTCGCAGCATTTCATTAAGTGCAGTCGGATTACCTAGGAACCTAACTCACAGTGATTCGACAGCGTCCGTGACGGCTCAGCGATCGCTCAGCTTAGCCGATCAATCCCGTATCGATATGAAATCTGGGATAATAGGTTGCTCTCACTGAAGGCACGTTTTGATTGCCCCAACTATTTCTTTGCCAATGTGAGCCGTTGCCGTGTTACCGAGATTCAAATGTAAGCCAGACAATTTGTTTGATGACTTAGCAACTTTGCTGATATAATCTTTTGTAGGTCGATAGCAGACTTCAACTTATGATAGTGGAAGTTAGTGCACTTTTACAGAGATGGGTCATGAAATGGAAATACTAAAAATATTATCTCATGTTTCTCCAAGCTTTTAGAAGCACGTTAAAGGACACAGCACATTACATCAACTCAGAAAGGGATCGACACCGTATCGCCTTTCGCCTCGCCGTCAACCAGGCGTCAACCTAACGCAAGCACGTAACCAAACCGGATCAGCGTCAGTACGTCGGCTCGGCTACGGCTAGGCGACGCCGCGCTTACGGCTAGGCGACGCCGCGCTTACGGCTCGCCGCACAGTGGGATAGCAAGTTGAGCGACCCGCAAAGCGGTTCGTGAGCTGGTCCCGAGGCGAGGCGATTAAATTTTTTGTGATAATTGCATGCATCGTTTTAGTATTTTTGAGTATTTTAGCACCATCCACCCGCATTAACTTTATTCAGTTACTCCGTGATCATGGCGTGTGCAACTGCGCCGAAATATCGGGAACTCAACAACAAATCAAAACATTGTAAAAATCCCGTTTTTCGTAATATTTACAAAAACTGTTATCTCATGATTCTCCAAGCTTTTAGAAGCACGTTAATACGTATGTCATGGTTCAATTTGTAATTATTAACACCCTCGGATCCACAATGGGCTCACTTTGAAGTTCACGGCTCTCAAATCTGTAGAATACTTTATGCCTAAATGTATACCGAGATGGGCTTGGAGTATTATACTCGTTTTATTTAGACTATGAACGTGGGCGTGGGCGGTATTTAAGTGAACAAAGTTTGCTAAATAGTTGATTAGATTTTGAATAATAATATTACCTCTAGGGTGGCGGCTGAGAAAACAGGAAGTTTCTCTTAAAATTCAAAGTTTGTATATTGCTTAGAATTTCAACGCAATACTTTGTCTTATACTTATTCCTACACGCAAATTCCTGTAAATACCTACCTATTCGTCTTTTTAGTAACAAAATTGAGATAATGTAACCGACAAATCAAAAGTATGTACAAAAATCTCATTTTGCCTCGAAAACGTTCTTTCACTTAACCAGTAACTACACAACCTCAATTCCGCGTATAAAATGTTGAGATACGCTCTGGTTTTATTGCACTACTAAGAAAAATAGCGGGTAGACCTTCATAACTAGAGGTAGTAAAGAATTATGCGAACAACATTGTCCTGCTAAGGAGCCTCAGAAGAAATAGCTTTAGTGCACCGTAAACGGTTGCCGCTCCCGAAAACTACCGGATGGTGGGGCACACGATTCAAGGGTTAACATCTTTTATGTGTTTTGGCGGAATAACAATTTGATTAATAAAATAACTTTTAACTTTTTTTTATACTTTTTAACTGCACTGAACTCGCTTAGCATTTGTTTAGGAGTTTTAATTTGATTAGTATCTGTTGCTTAAATGGAAAGAGAATAATAAATAAATAAAATGATGCTAATTAATCTTTTTTTGTTACTATTATTCTGTTAGGTTTTCGATATTTTGTTATTACTATGTCGATCTGACGCCTACACTATATTTTTGTTCTGTCGCAGCACATTACTCTTTTATTACGAGTAAAATTTATTATTAATCATTTATTTTAAGTCAATTATACGTTATAAATAATATTGTTCGAGCATCGATGGAAATTAGGTTTTCTTTGTGTAGTCAAACTTTAAATTTAGGTTTTTCTTTTGTCTGTCACATTTCGCTGTTAACATTACACTACATTTACTGTCACCCTACCGCCATTAAGGCTCATCCAGCCGGCCAGTGGCGCGTCCGAAACGAGCGGTAGTTACATCCTCCTTATCGCGCTTTAAGCCTGACCCGCCGCAATCATTTGCACATGTCCGCAAATATGTTGTGCCGTTGATGGAGTTGATAGACAGGCTGCGACATGTTGCCGCCGCTAGTTAAACGCGGTGTTGAAAACTTGTTTAAGTGATGAGTTGGTTTAAAACATTTTTGCCGAGCTTATTTTCCAAGAGCCTAACTAAAACGCTTGCACATTAAAAGTTGTTAAAAGCTATTTTGTCTACTATACCATTAAATTTAATCAATGTTTACATCTTACAGATCGTTAAGCTCATCATCTTCACGACCTGTAAGATTTATACACTCGTATGACGTATACAGTTGTTAAAATGTGTTTAATGAATTTTAACCTTATGCTGAACTCATGAAGAAATCCTGCAGGTCGTTAAGGCTGACCTGCAGGATGCCTGGGTAAAATAAGTTTTAACGTCTGATGTTAATCAGTTAATCGACCTTTGTCATCGATGACAAGATAAATAAAAACCATTAAATTATTTAGTCCTTAACTGTCCTATGAAAACGGAATCTTTGGTCACCGCCTTCTATAACGGCAGTCGTTCACGGTCGCTCATTAGTCCGAATCGTGCATCATCCTTTATGGACACCCGAGCAATAATGTTGCCCAGTAAACGCGAGCAACTAGTGCCTACAATATATAAAGACCTATTCTTTCTCAGTTCAACTAATTTGGTTATATTTACTTTATAGGAAAATTTATACTTTTTTATATATATTACACTTCGAATATTGTTTTTTTTAATCAATATAGTATTTTAGCTGGGGTTAGATGTGCATATGATTTTAAGCCTTCGTATTATAACTTGAGCAATGATGTTATTAAAAGCGAGCGACTGCAATACATAACGGCTTATTCTTTCTCATTTCAACTAAATTATATTTTATTTTGCTATATTAATCTTAAGCCTTCGTTTTATATGTAATCTTTAATGGAGACTTTGACAGGGCTGTACCATTTGCAACAGACTTTATACAGTGGTATAATCGAGGTGGGTGACCAAAAACTTTAATCGTGTGCTTGTCTTTTTTTCGACTGCATTTCTATTTTTTGAGGACATCCAATAGGCGTTGGGCCTTCGTGGTTTTGTAATGCCTAGACATTACCTGAATTCATAAGAAAGGCCTTAGTCCCAATAATAACTAAAGATAAAGAATATTTCTTTTATTATAAGAAACAAGCACTAGTACAAAATATTGTAATAGGAGAATGGTAGAAGTTATGTAGGAGAATCGTTAGAAAATATATTTCTCTCAGTAAATGGATGTTTAAACAAATGCTCATGTAGACGTGTGATATAAAAATAACAAAAGCTAGTTTCCTTTATAGTTATTGTAATATTTTTCGAAAAATATATGGAGCGTTGAAAAGGTTTACTTTATCAGTGTCGAGACTCCACGTTTTAAAGATGGTTTTGTTTGACGTGGTTTGATGTTTTATTCGTTAGTTTATCACGGAGCGCTATGTGCACTTGGAGAGTAAAACTTTCAATACCTCCAAAGCAATGCACAGTAGCTGTAGTACGAAAACAGTTTCTGCTGTTATGATAAGCGTTATCGTGATTGTACCTCCTCCTTATTTTGAGGTATTCCTCCATCTACCCGTTTTTATGTCGGCGCCAGACATAGCACAAACATTTGTTCAATTAATATTTGTTCAAATGTTCGACGACCGATTTGGTGCAGGGGGGACACACCTTCTGCGCCAGTGGTCTCGGGTTCGATTCCCGAACAAGACAAATATCTGTCTGCATGAACATGTCTATTTGTCTTGGTCTGGGTGTTTACTATGTATATTAAGTATGTATTTACAAACAAAAAGTATTTAAGCATATATTTATCCGTTATCAAGTTTTCCATGATACAGTTTCTTAATGAAATTAAAATGGGCTTAGATAATTGGTGTGAATGTAATAATATCAATCATTTATTTATTCATACCTATTATTGTAACAAAGGAGTAGGTATATATTACTTCGTTTTAGATTGCAAGACAATTTGATATGTCGGAGAAAACCTTAAATCAGTTTTATTTTATTAAATATCCCATCTCACAAGTAATTTACAAATTAATTTTCGTAGATCTTCTATTACTAGACGCTCAGACTCGTGACGTATATTATATAACGTTATATGTTTTTTTATATAAAATAATAATTTAACAAACAAGTAGGTATAAGAATATTGTAAACAGCAAGAAGTAAAAATCACTGTAAAATGTATTAGAAATCCTACTATTTAAATTAAAATTTAATTAATTATTATGGCAGCGACTACTAGTAGCCTCCTTATTTATGTATGGCTAGCGTTTTACGTAAGTTTAGTTTTTTTTATTAATGCAAAGTTATTAAATATCGCTTTGAAGAAGTGATATAACAAAACACTACATCAACTACTCATCGCTTCACATTAAAACTATATTAGGACAATATAAGGTTCCTTCATTTCATATTCTGTAACTCTAATATTCATAATCTCAATAGTATGATATAAGCGAAATTGCCATCCCAAATGTATGAGAGTATATCTGTGCGGTCGCGGAATTGTTTCCTGACCCACTTTGAGATATTGTATGGCTTTGTCAGAGCAATCCTTCGTGTTGCAGCATCATCCCTTCATATCGTGCATGAGGCACTTCTGAAAGTAAGTAAACAGGGGAAAAATTGCTTGGAAGGAATGACTAAGTCTGTAAGTATATAGATTTTGGAGTTTCGTAAATTTTCAGTTATTAAATTTTCAGGCAATCATTTTTGGTTTTTTAGTAATGGTGTTGTTATATTGGGAAAAATAAACAATATCCTACATGTGAGTGTTTACATGTTTGTTACTCAATCACGCCAAAACGGCTGAACGGATTTGGCTGAAATTTGGGACACAGATACTATGTAGCCTGGAGAGGAACATAGGCTACGTTTTATCCCGGAAATATATCACATTCCTGCGGGATAACGTCGTGTAGTCCACGCGGGCGAAGCCGCGGGCGGAAAGCTAGTATTACTGACTGACTGACATATCAACGTACAGCCCAAACCGCTGAACCTAGAGACTTCAAATTTTGCACATAGATACGTTATACAGTGTAGGCATTCACTAAGAAAGGTTTTTTGGAAATTCCACCCCTAAGGGGGTGAAATAAGGGATAAATATTTGTATGAAAGTCCGTCAGTTTTGAAGTTAGGATCTTCAAATTTTGTATTTAGGTTGGCAATTGAAAATTAATATTTACCTGTGTCAGCGTTTTTGACAATTCCACCCCCAAAGGGGTGAAAAGGGGGTGAAATGTTGTATCTGGAAAGTCCTTCATTAAATTTATTATTTAGGCTTATGGTCGGAAAGTAAAACAAATAAGGAAACACATATTTTGTATATTTTTGAAAATCAACCCCTTAGAGGTTAAATGGGATAAATAAACCTAAAAATTGAGATGGATGTCGTTATTGAGGTTTTATGGGATGACGATTGCAAAAACGGCATTTATTTTGATGTTTAACACGCTGAAAATGATTCAACCCCTAAAAGGTTGAAATAGGGGTGAAATTTTGAATGACAAATCAGGGGTAAAATAGACATTTCAACTTGAAACTTTGTAGGCTTACTTCTTAAAACAATTAAGCAACCCATTTCGTACTTTTTCCAAAATCAAACCCAGGGGGTGAAATAGGGGATGAATATGAAAGTCCGTCAGTTTTGAAGTTAGAATCTTCAAATTTTGTATTTAGGCTGGCAATTGAAAATGAATATTTTCCTGTGCCAGCGTTTTTGACAATTCCACCCCCGAAGGGGTGAAAAGGGGGACGAAATGTTGTATCTGGAAAGTCCTTCATTAAATTTATTATTTAGGCTTATGGTCGGAAAGTAAAACAAATAAGCAAACACATATTTCGAATTTTTTCGAAAATCTACCCCTTAGAGGTTAAATGGGATAAATAAACCAAAAAATCGATATGGATGTCGTTATTGAGGTTTTATGGGATGACGATTGCAAAAATGGCATTTATTTTGATGTTTAACACGCTGAACATGATTCAACCCCTAAAAGGTTGAAATAGGGGTAAAATTTTGAATGAAAAATCAGGGGGTAAAATAGTCATTTCAACTTGAAACTTTGTAGGCTTACTTCTTAAAACAAATAGGCAACCCATTTCGTAGTTTCGAAAATCAAACCCAGGGGGTAAATAGGGTAGGTATAGAAACCTAAATCATCTTATGTACCTACCCTAAAAGTTCTTGGTAACTTAAGCTACTCAGAACTAACTTTTTGATTGTGAAACAGACACTTATTATTTACTAGCTTCCGCCCGCGACTTCGTCCGCGTGGACATTCGAGAAAATACTAAGGGGACCAATTACCAGGATAAAAAGTATTCTTTGTTTTAATTTCATAAATTTGAGTCGCGTGAGCAGACTCGTGCGAGGCCGGCCGCACGTGGCAATCGTTCTGCCTCGCGCGAGGCTGCTCGCTTGGTGAGGGAGGACCCGCCTAATCACGTAAAAACGGCTGATCGGATTTTTATGAAATTAAAACAAAGAATACTTTTTATCCTAGTAATTGGTCCCCTAAGTATTTTTTCGAATGTCCACGCGGACGAAGTCGCGGGCGGAAGCTAGTGTAAGTATATTTGTGAACATTTTTCAAAAGTTTATTTGTATTTACAGCCGATCTTTGTAAAGAAAACTTAGGTTCCTATCAGTAAATTAATAAAAAATAATTATGCAAGACAAAAATAAAAAAGTAAAAAACAAAAAACCTGTTTGTGACATTTCTTGTTTTGCCCCTGTCCCCTTCAAATATAGCATAGGTTACTCAAACATAATGTAATTTACTACTTGTGGAAGAATTTTCGAAATAGGTCCAGTAGTTATTGAGATTTTTTATTAAAAACAAACAAATAATTAAATCTTTCCTCTTTACAATATAAAGTATCTCATCCATCGCCAAAAATGTATGGAAATGGAGGTCAAACACCACTGGAAAATTGGTATGATAACTATTCTAAGCTTGCTGTATATTTGTAAGCTCCTAAAAGTCATTAGTGACGTCATTATCTTCCTTGGATATTCTTTGATGTACCGCCAACAATGTGATTAATTCTGTCGACATTAAGGTTTGGTGCTGAATAAATACATGTGGCTTCTATTTCTACGAGAAATATATTTTCTGTGGAATATAAGATAAAACTTTGTTATGGAGATTTTAGAATAGTTTTTGAAAAAAATTCAGCGAGTTAGTTTAACCTAAGCGTCAAAGTTTAAGTAAGTTGAAGCAGCTCGCTATATTAAAATACATATATTATGCGCTTTCGCAATAAGGAGAATTGCAGTAGGTAATTGAAAATAATGAAATTTGCTATGGAAAGTGGAGTTAAAATTAGAATAAGAATAAGAATATACTTTATTTCGCAAGAATGTGGTTGGTACATCAAGATCTTAAAACAAATAAAAGTGCAGGACACATTCACCCAGCCTGGGCATGCAAAAGAAAAAAAAATGAAAATATATTAGAATTAAAATTAATGTCAAGCTAAAATTATTCATGTCAAAATCAGTTAATTCAATTTATACAATACAATAAAAATGTTACATTTTATAGTCAAAGTACTCACTCATACTATAGAAACAATTTTGAATTAGCCACTTTTTAATTTTATGTCTGAATTGATTCTTTGTTAGCATCTTAAAGTCATTTGGCAGTCTATTAAATATTACAACAGCCATAGAATGACTGTTCCTAGAGGCCAGTGCTGTTTGTCTCGCATGTATTATGTAAATTCTTATCACACGTTGTGCATAAAAAAGTAGGTATGACTTTGCCTACCAACTGACTAGAATAAACACAATCTCATCAAAAACATTAAATATCTGAAGTGAGAGCCAACTTCATTTTTTTTTTTTTTTTATATTAAAAAGGGGCAAACGAGCAGACGAGCCACGTGATGGGAAGTAGTTATCGTCGCCCATGGACATCTACAACACCAGAAGGGTTGCATATGCGTTGCCAGCCTTTGGATCAATATTAGGAAATATGCCTTAGTTGTTGACTTCAACGACAAAAGATGTGAGATCTAAATGGGTGCCAAGTTTAACGGTCAGTCCTGAAAATTTAGTACATAAAATGTTTTATAACAACTTAAAATATAATTTCTTCTTATAACTTAGGATAATATATTGAAGCCTAAGGTCTGACTTGGCTAGTTCTCGTATACGAATTATTATTAGGTACTTACTGAAACAGTCATGGAAGAGCCCTATGTTCATCTTTAGTTTCTAGTCTACCAGCAAGCCAAATTTTCGGAAGAATACAATAAGAACTTCGGCTTTAGAGCAATAGCCAGTGTTATTATAATTGATAGTATACCATTTTTTTTTTCATTTTTTCAGCTAAACTGCAAACATATTCGTAAATAAACACCTTATTTGCTTGCACTAAATCCTAGGCTTTCAATTCAATTCATTTATTCTGTCAACCATCTTGGGTCATCATTAAAACATAAATTACAATAATCAAATAAATTAAAATTTTAAAAAGTGTAAAAAATGCTTTATTTGTAAAATTACATTTTACAAAAGGTATTAAAGAACAAAACCTTTCATAATAAGAGACTGTGGGCTCCTCGATCAAACTCAGGATATATTAAAACATTCATTTATCCAGCTTACTCCGTAAGCAAATCTCTCGAGATGTTAACGTCAGGTTAACTCAAATAAAATTTAAATTCTGTCAAGTCAAAAGCCTTGCCTCTTGTGCTGCTCACTCATCCCCCCAGCCCGCAGAAAGTAATTTATTGTGTACATTGATGAATCACCACTTTTGCCCGCTCTCCCTTCGCCCTTAGAAATGCATCGTAATTGTTTTGGATTGAGTTCCAAGATACCGAGTGATATTTGGCACAATGCTCGGGCGTGAGAGACGTGGATGGTACTGCTTCGATAGAGATCCGTTGCTAGAAAAAAAATGTTTCGTTATGTTATGATATGACATTAAGGAATGACATGAGCCAACTAGCACTACCAATCGATTGTATTAATTTTCTTCTAAATAAGCTCAATTAAAAAAAAAAGAATCATTCAAGGTCTTACGCCCGAATTCTCGTACGCAAATCATCTATGGGAGCGTCTCAAACATCATGGCATCTCTTTCATACGTTTGACATTTAAAGTGACAGGGCGATGTGTGAGGCGCTCCCAAAGATAAGAAGCGTACAAGTATTCGGGCATTATTGAATTACTTATGCCCGAATACTCGAACGCTACTTAACTTTGGGAGCGTCTTAAGCATGGCCCTGTCGCTTTAAATGTCAAACGTATGAAAGAGATGCCATGATGTTTGAGACGCTCCCAAATCTGATTTGCGTTCGAGAATTGGGGCATTAGTCAAGGTCTTACGAATTACGTCTACTATTTATTTAATTACTTTGCACAATTTGAAACGCATTCCAATAGTTTTAAAACGGTTAAAAGTGGTCTCTTTTGGTTCAAACCCATTTTGAAACTATTTGAACGCATTTTATAATGGTGTAAAGTTGTTCAATACATATTAGACCAGTGGTTCCTAACCTTTTCATTAAGACCTAAATAGGGTTACGGATTTTACCCCTCCCCCAGTAGCCTAACTATACCGTTACACGGTTACCCCCTACGGGATTCCTATTATTTCTTTTTCGAAATTTGTTTGAGAGTCCAGTTTATGTATGAAATAAATTGTCAATTTCTTAGTTTGCGCGATTTTTTTTAATTCACGGAAGAGCTTATTCGTTATAATTTCTTTTATTAATTATTATTTCGCAGGGTAATGAGCTTTCGGCGTTCGAGACAACAAACAGCTCATTCAGATTCAAAAGTACATATTTATTATGTCTAAGTGATTTTTTTTTAATTTTCCTTTTCACCCCCGCGAGAAGCCCATTTTACCCCCGAGGGGGTAATTACCCCCAGGTTAGGAACCACTGTATTAGACGTTATTCATAGACCTTGATTAATTTCTTTTTTTAGAAATCGAGCTTAGATAAATAAATAAAAAAAGCGATTGGCGGCGCTAGTAGGCTCATGTCAGCCTCTTAAATAGAAAATGTTATAAAATTCCACTGGCGACCGCTGCTTTCTTTACTGTTCAAATCAAGAACCAATCTATTTTATTCAGTCAGCTATGCTATAATATTACAGCTCTTGTGTTTGTCAAAGAAGCTTCACCATCGGATCGCAAACCTACGGGGCGTGTACCCTACTTTGTAATCAAACGGATTCTAGTCGGTGTATTCCGACCTCGACGAGATTCTACTGGTTATAGTTGAATTTAGAATGCTAAAAAGCATGGCTTTCTTATTATTTCCGAAAAAGTATTAATCTAAACTTTATTGAATTCAAAAAATGTGTTTCTTTTTCATGTTTTTCATAAAAGCTGTTTTCACTTCTCAAGCTCGTAAAGTTCGTCTTTATGTTGGGTATAGGCTGCATAAAATCGCTTGTTATGCTCTAGTGCATAAAGTAAAATCTTCGTCTAAGTCTCAGACTTTAAGACAAAGGTCGTCAGGTAAACAGCCACACATGCAATTAAACATCATTATAATATAAAGTTGTTACTTCATTCTGTTTCTTCAATTTTGTACATAATCCATGTTAAATTACTAAATTAATAAAACTAGACAAAATTTTATGAGTTTTCTCTTAGAAAAGTCATTATATTTTGCGTAGTTTTATTATTAAGTATTTCAAGAGCATTATGGACTACGATCTTTGCTAAAGTCACTCTGCTGCCACTGCCACATATATAAAGAAAAAAAGAAAGAACGTCTTCCCGCCAATATGGCGAAGTCTTTATTTTTTCTTTTTTGCAATATTGTTATTTATTTTTCTCTCACTCGAAGTGAAAAGCAGAGTGTATAACTCGTACATAAAACCCATTTTACCCTCGAATTGACTGTCCACCCTCGCCTACGTCTCGGATAAAATGGTACGTTTTATGCACTTGTTGTACAATCTACTATTCTTTGTAGCATGATTTGGTATTAAGCTATACCTAATTGTAATCTCGTGGTGTAAAACATTTTTTTAGTTAAAAAACCGTGGTTGGCCCGTAGTTGGTCATAAAAATGTACAGAACACTCTGTTCCACAGCCTAATTCGGTTCACCCCGGTTTTTTATTTGAAAGTCATCTTTCGTAGCCCCTTTTGGAATCGCATTGAGTTAGCAAATTCTTTAAGTAAGACTTAAAGGCTTTACTTTTAACGTGACGTAAAGTTGAACAACGAAAAAATACCAGTGTTTTGACTTGAAATAGGGTCTCTCAACGACCACTGAGAGCAAAACTATGGGAAAAGACGTTCATTTCGATATAATGTAGATTAATATATTAATTTTGTGGGTGTTTTTTTTTTAATTATTATTGTAATAGTAACGCCTAATTGAATTGAATGATGTCTTTAATTAATGTTATTGGTGTATGTAACCGTTTTAATTAAAGTAAATAAATAAATAAATAAATAATTATGGTGACGTAGCTTTCATCATACCTGATGTTGTGGTGATAAGGCTGAAGGTGGAAGCGCACTCTCTAACTGCCGGTACAGAATAATGCTGAAATTGTCATTGTTATGGCGTCAAAATTAGATAAGATGATGGTAGCTAGCCGTCGGACTACCACCTACCACCAACCAAACCGACTACAATATGTACCCCCACTGGGAATCGAACCCTGGACCTCTTGGTCTGAAATCGGCGGTGTGAACCTCTAGTTAGAACGTAGGACACACATGCATAATACAGACAAGGTAGGTAGGGCAGAGGTACCCTTTGTGGCCACTTTAAGGATTTTTGGACTTTTAAACACTAAGAATTAAAGTGTCTTATGCCCGAATACTCGTACGCTACTTATCTTTGGGAGCGTCTCACACATCGCCCTGTCACTTTAAATGTCAAACGTATGAAAGAGATGCCATGATGTTTGAGACGCTCCCAAAGATGATTTGCGTACGAGAATTCGGGGGTTAGGTATTTAAAACACAAATTATATCTTAAATTATAGGTAATTTATCTACCTTTAAGGGTACATAATACAAATTTTAAAAAGTGAAAAAGTTTTTTGTATGTAACACAAAATGTGTGATAGGTGCCAAATGTACCGGTTTTGGCCACTTATTGATAGTTAAACTTTTGTAAGTATTAGCGAAAAATCAAAACCAAACCCAGGTTAAATCAATATATTCAATGCGCTAGAAACCAATCAATTGCAAAACAACAATTTAATTGTAAAAAACAAAGGTTTATAAAGTATTTCATCCAAAACAAATTCTTTAAAATTTTAAAACATAAAAAATTCTAACGGTTGTTATTATTACCTTAGAATACCTTACTTTAATTGCCTTTAGCAAAATTGGCGAAAAGTTGTTTATAAAACTTTTAGAGCAAAAAGTGGCCAAAAACCGGTACAGTGGCCAAAACCGGGGCTTCTGCCCTACTTGATATTTTCGCGTAGCATCACTTCGCGTCACGAGCGTTGCCGTTGCCGCGTCGGTTGTTCACCTAGGACAACGGATTAGCTACGAACCAAATAGGGCCTGGGTGCCTACCATCAACTCTTATTGCGGTTTTGTTTAGGAACCTAAACTGATCTGCTTCGCTTTTTCGTACCACGACAGCTTAATATCAATGACAGCGATTCAGTGATCATTCAATGACATTTCACAGCCGCTGAGCTGTCATCAACTCTTATTTGACGTATAACTTGGCCAAGCTAACATGTCACCTGCAGGTTATACCCGTCCCTTTCACTCTCCTGGCATGACAGAATCGAGTGAAAGAGACGGGTAGAAGAAATAAGGGCACAAATCGTTCGGTCATTCACATTTAGCAATTCATTTGCGATCCAGTTTTTAGAAGGTCATGGTACGAAAGAAAGCAATTCATTTTAGGAACCTATTCTGCATCGCGCTATTTTTGAATCGCTGTCTTAAAGTTGATGGTATGCACCCTGTGCGATTGATTGCATTTCGGTCAAAATGTAAATTTGGGACCTAAAATAATTTCTACATTTCTGACCTTTAACAAGGGTTCATTGAAAAAGTAATACAATTTATAACAGTAGCACACAGTAGGTAGTAATTTAGTATAATTATGAAAAGAAAAATATTTGGACCTCGCAATGGCGGTGTGGTAGCTCAGGCCTTTAGCATAGTCATGAATATGTAAAGTAAATGTAAATGCCGTTAATTACAAAGTCTCTTTTATAATAATTAGCCATACAGAATATAACATTGGAAGGACAAAAAGGCGTTGGTTATAAAACTTATATATTTGAAATACCACTAATTTGTAATAAATATAAAGGCAGGAGGCCATTACAGGGATCTTTATCCATACTTGGGGCGTGAATTATCGGGCGAGGAGGTGGTGATTCAATAAAATACAGCGAGGTTTAAAATAACGTCCAACGGCAATACGTGGATGTGTGCGCTGGGGTTGACGAGCGATGTCAAAGTTACTCATGTCACCAGATGGCCACCTGTCCAGTACTCGGTGTTCGTTATGGTAATGTCAATAAGGAGTTCAATCAATCAATCAATCAAATAATTTATTGCTAAACCATAATGTTAACAGAGATGTTACGTACATAATAAAAGACCATTGTTATGGACCCTGTTGGGCACGCAAATTTGGGCTAGAAGAGAGAGTTCCTAATACTTTCCGTGAATGCGCCGTCAAATATAATATTCCTGGTGGTAACTAAGTATTCAGATTGTTATCAAAAGAAATGTTATTCATAAAAAAATCTGATAGCAACGCTTCGATCAAAAGAACTAGGTGTTATTGTTGATCGAAGTAGCAACGTTGTATTTTCAGTTAGCTTACATCCCTTTCCTTTCAGAAAAGTGATTCCCACCTTTTTCTGTAACAAGAATCAAGTTCTGATTAAAACTCGATCAAACGAAACAAAAACAGTTGTTAACTGCAGTCTTCTTTAAGCGCGAGCCGATCAAGCCAATTTACCTTACAAAATGCAGCAATCCCAAATGTATAGGCGAAAGTATCCTCTCAGGGTAGACAATACCAACAGCTATATTTCAACAACCTTAGCGGACCAACTTTAAAGACCCCCAGCCCTTTAAAGGTTTGGTAAACAACGCGCCACTCGAGGGTTCCGTGTAACCTGGTCCTGTCAGAAATGAAGACAATGGCGGGAACATTAATAACTTTCTTTGTCTCCCAGCACGTTGCTCGGCTGATGGGTTTTCTTAATATTTTTTAGGATGTTTCTTAGAATTTCTGGATCCCTAAATCATTAAGCCTGACCTACATCAAACAATCAACGTCTTCCGTTGAAATTATTTCTCGATTCTGGGATGCCGGTTGTTTGAAACTGTCTGAGCGAATGATACTGATACTCCAGTTGCTCATTGTTTTGGTTCAGAACAAAAGATAAGTATTTAGGTTAATATAACTGAAACATTTCGGGCATCAACTTGTTTATTTTAAAGTAGTACCTACCTACGTTTCATTATTAAGGAGATATTGTTACTGGAGACATATTGACATTGTTTTAGATTGTAAGTGATCCAACAAAATTCTTATCTCTATGAATAGATGATTGGAATAATATCATTTCTTCATTCAACAAAATGGTTTAAGAAACATTAAATAAAAGCTGCATATACAAAAATCGTTGTGCGTTTATCGGAATAACATAAAATAAATAGACATAAACTTAATAAATTGAGTTACAGTTGAAACAAGATGAAAAGCATTAAAACTCTCAGCAAAGCACAAATTGTTTTCTCTTCTATTCTGTAACGTCTTTAAATAATCCATATGGATTATTTCCAAAACAAAACGCTTAGTAAATAATTTGAATTTACCCATGTAAGACAAACTAATGAACAAAGTGCGTCATCATTTTGTGACAAGGAACCGTTTAGCGCGACGCATAAAGATAATGCTGCTTCTAAAAATTGTATCTTCCGGGCATACCGTCTGATCTCTTCTCACTTATTCATGTTCCATGCCTGGGAGATACAAAAACGGCCCAAACGTTTCACAAATGGCCCCCTTTTCATGGAGCTCATGTATATTTGAAGGAAATTTGTTAAGGGTTTTTTTCTCGTATAAACATTTACGCCAGTCTCCTGAGACAGCGCTTAGCGTTATTGCCGAATGGAAGTCTTGCAAGGTGTTAGTGTGATATTTAAAAGACTTATTGCTCTCTTGCGCATGTTTGTTTTTGTCTTGTCGTTTCTTATTAAATTACCCTTATGTGACGTTTATCGTTAGTAATTGCAACGACTTTAATTTAGGGCGTGTGTTCTTAAGCTTCTGCAATACTGCAATAACTCCAGAACGAAATTACCACTCGTGGCTTTGGCCGCGTCAGCTCGACTATGACACCGATATTTTCCTGGGATTAAAAGTAGGCTAAAAGTTTGTCATTCTACCATCGTCTATCTCTGTGACAAATTTTATACAGGTATATGATTGAGTAACAAACATACAAACACCTTATCATAATATATTTTTTTATAAACTCAACGGGGTTGCACTTAGCCTTCATCACAACACTAAGGTGATAAGGCTGAAGGTGGAAGCGCACTACTTCCGGAATCCTCAATCACTGAGAAACTGGCTATCTTATATCTAACTGCCGGAACACAATAATGCTGAAAACATCATTTAATGGCGTCAGTCTAAGATAAAATGATGGTAGCTAGCGAGGCGGACTAAGAACAAGTCCTACCACCAACCAAACCAAATACTGACAATCGAATCCGGGACCTCTGGGCCTGTAACCGGTGGTGTGCATCACTAGACCATAGAGGCGGCTAAAATATAAATTAGATAGTCCTTAGTGCTCATAGCAATACTCATTGGAAAACAGAGGATTTGCTGTTTTTAGCCTTCATTAAGTATGTCATGCTGCTTCCATCTTTGCATTCTCGTGTTTTTAGCTTGCAAAAACAAAAAATCTATCCTCATATAATCAGACAACACTATCAAATGATAGATAAGAGCAAATTGTTACAGCAGAGGACTAGTCAAGTGGCTTTCTATTATCGATATCGCCAGTAGAATAGAAAAACAAATGTAGGGATTGACATTAGCGATTGAAAAGTCACGTGACCGCTAATGTCAATCCCATACATTTTCTTTCTTTTCTACTGGCAATATCGATACTAGAAAGTGACTTGTCTAGGCCCTCTGATTACATATCTAGAGTAACGTTGTAAGGTTAACAAGCAATTACTTTTAACATGCTCTTTTCACAAAGGTAATGAGATTCAAGATTCAAGATTCAAATTTGTTTATTCAATTTAGATTGTTATTTACAATACTTGTGAACGTCATAGAAGCTACGCCATCGGTTCGCAAACCCTACAGCGGGAGGCCTTGGAGAAGAACCGGCAAGAAACTCCAAGGGTTGTTTTTTTCTCCCTGTCTTATTTCATACAGAGTCGTCAAATTGAAAAATGACCTTAACATGGTATGACTAAGGTCAGTTTCCATCACAATTACACAATGGGTTATGATAAATACAGTTAAGTATAGGCGAACTAATGATCATAGCGGTGAACAATTTTCAGTTACTTAGGAACTCTACTTAAAGCTTTAATATTAGTTTAAAACAAAAGACAATTCTACTATATACTGCAAGTTGCGCCATACATGTTTCAAATGTAATTCTTAATAAAATGAATAAAAACAAAAGAAAACACATTTTAAGGCAAGCAGATAAGAGCAGACCCATTCCCACTGGCAGCACCCGTTCACGAGCATGACGCATGAACCAGCCATCGCTTCGCTCAACCATATTTTAGGGAACGTAACGAGAGTCGCAGCATGCAGAGAACGAGCAGATACGAAATAGCTGATACACGACACAAACGCGAGCTTTGCACTGAGATATTACGATAGCTTTGATGCGCGAATGTCCTTTCATTTAGAGCGCCATCTAGTTTTTGCATGCTTTGTTAAATATGTATGTTGACTCAATTACCTACTGTATTTAAGGCCCAATACAATCATATCAAGATGGATTCGAAGGGCCGCGAACGGAATTTGACTATTTCAGCCTACGTTCCTCTCCAGGCTACAAAGTATCGGTGTCCCAAATTTCAGCCAAATCCGTTCAGCCGTTTTGCAGTGATTGAGCAACAAACATCCAAACATCAAAACTTTCACCCTTATAATATTAGTAGAATTTACGTTATTTATTGGACGAGCAATACATTTTTGTTTCGTTCACGAAATACAGACAATCTGCAAATATTAATCATAATTGATTTAAATAATATTTATTTATACATTTAGGACACACACAATAAAATAAAAAAAGAAATAAGTATAATCAAGAGTATTGTACAGGGGCACGGCTTATTTCATAATGAAATTTCTTCCAGCCGGCCCGTTAGAGGATAAAATAACATAGAGAATAATATATAATAATATTGTAATATCTATAATAATATAATAATATTGTTTTTCTACCGCAATACATTCAGTGACATAACCTGTCATTGCGAACAGGCCAACAATTCTTTACATTGACAACAATAGTTTAACACAACCCCGTGCAGTGAAAAGCAATCAGTTTTTCCGAAGTTATTGGACCCCGTCTGGTCACCTGATCTGCCCGCCCGGGGCTGTTTGGAGTAAGCTCCGTATTAAAAGCTATGCGATTGGGTGATTTCTGTTGTTGTCTCGCTGCTTTTTTCCATCAATACGCGACTTTTCAATAAATTTAATTTAAATAATTTTAACCACCGCTTTGCTCTTTTCGACATTATTTCGGAATCCGTGCTTCACAAGTTTAGGAAAAAATGTCGATCTCTAATGCTTCATATTTCACAACGCGATGTTTTTCTATCTTACCGAAAAGGAAAATACTACGAAATATCTGATGATTTAAACGCTTTCGTATGGAAACTATATTTTTTTAACGGTACAGTCCCGTACACTCGTACATACTTATTTAGGTTGGTAGGGCTTGTTCAAAGTCCGCCTGGCTAGCTACCACCATCTTATCTAAGTCTGACACGATAACAACCATGTTTTCAGCATTGTTGTGTTCTGGTAGTTAGAGATAAGATAGCCAATTGGTCAGTAATTGAAGATCCGGGTGTAGTACGCTTCAGCCTTCAGCGTTATGATCACTTAACATCAAGTGTGATGTAGGATAAGTGCTACCCTGTTGAGGATTAAAAAAATATTAAAAAATTTGTTGAAACTTTCTCGCTTCCTGCTCCGCTAGTACAGTCGCCATCAGATATATTGTAGCAGACAAGGTGACCAAATACTTGAACAATTTAAAATATCAATAAGTTACACACCACACTACAAATTACCAATAATATCTAAACATTCATTACTTCATTAATATCTGAGCAGATGCTTGTCAATAATTTAATGCTTTAACTAAATAACTCTCTTTCATCGTTATTTAAATTTTTACTTTTTTGCATTCACAATGCAATTTTTATGGTTGAAAAATGGAAAATGAAGTATTTAGAAAAATTCGACCCGTCTCACTACCAGCTCCGATGGGACTCGAACCCACGACCTTTCTCTATCCGGGCGACTGCTCTAACCACTGAGCTACGGAGTCGTTCTCTTTCATCGATTAGAATCGTCGATGCTTTAAAGAGTTCGTACGAGACTCCAAAGGAGACGGCAATTCAGAAAGGATCGAAGCGAAACCACACACTCTGCGAAAACGTCGCAAAGGTCAACTTGACCTGGTTTTCTTCTAGTTTTGTATGTAATCCGGAGGTTTCCAGAGCCTTGCCTATTCAGCCCTAAGTGGGTTATCGTTATGAAATTTGTTAGAGAGTTACGATTTACAGATCAAAGGATTCGGGGCTTAATAAAAAGTATTGGGAGAGTGAGTCCCAATAAGTACTTCGTTTGTACTTGCCTTGTGTTTACTGGGCAAATACATGACCTTTTTCTAGATAGGGCAGGAGACCCATTTGTGGCCACTTTAAGGATTTTTTAACTTTTAAGCACTAATGGCCGTTTTCATCAAAACTTATGAATCGTCCTTACACTGGCTCGAAAACGTCGCTTACACTCAGGTGCTGAGTTAACTTGTTCGGGTATAAAGTAAGCAAAGACTTAGGCGATGCATTAGTTTTGGCGAAAACGGCCATTATTGCTAAATGGTCTTAGGTATTTAAGACAAAAATCATATCTTAAATTATAGATATAATATATAATAGATTTTTTTTTCTATAAATACATACTATAAACTATAAAAAATAGATTATAATATATTACTTAATTAACTTTAAAGATAATTTTTTCAAAATGTACAAAGTTTTTTTTTTAATTTTTGTATATAACTGTGCGAATGGTGTCTAATGTCTCGGTTTTCGCCACTTATTGATAGGCAAATTTTTGTAAGAACTTATAGTGCAAAATTATAACCAAATCTAGGTTAAATGAATATATTCTAATGTGTTAGAAACCAATTAATTACAAAACAGCAATTAAATTGTAAAAGAAACAAAGAAATTCAAAAACAATTCATAATGACTTTCATCCTTACTAAATTTCTTAAAATTTTCATAGAAAAATAAATTAAAACAGAAAATTGCGTTTATTAAAAAAATAAATGACACAAGGAATTATAACGATTGTTATTATTTCCTTAAAAACCGTCTTTTTATCGCCATTGGCAAAAATAACGAACAATTATAGCAAAAAGTGGCCAAAACCGGGGCAGTGGCCAAAACCGGAGCGTCTGCCCTACTTTGAGTAGGTACTTCATAAAACTGGATTTTATCTTTTTCTAACTGAATCTTGAGCTGAGATAACATAGTGTTGCATGTAGCAAAAATCCCAAACAATATTTGAGAATTTATTTGCGTAAATGTCTTAATTTTATTTACATTTCATTGAAATTTCACATCTCAACGCTAGGTATGATAATAAAAAAATAAATAACTCATGTTCATGACATGTGAGACGGGTCGATTTTTTCTAAATACTTCATTTTCCATTTTTCAGTAACTCATGTTACTTTATTCCCGTCAGAAATCTTTTTGTAAGATTGTTTGTTGTTTTTTCTAACTTAAGCAATAAAGCGTGGGTTCGAGTCCCATCGGAGCTGGTTGTGAGACGGGTCGATTTTTTCAAAATACTTTATTTTCCATTTTTCTATCATAAAAATTGCATTGTGAATGCAAAAAAGTAAAAATTTAAATAACTTAAGCAATAAAGTATGTTTATTTTAAATAAACATTTTATTTTTATATTCTATTATATTATATAGAAAGGAAGGCGGCTGAAACTTTTTAAAGAAGAAAGGACTTCCAAATTAATATTTTAAACTTTTAAAAACCATTCACTTCCCTCTCCTTTACCCGAACGAGTCCTAAGTGACGTTTTAAACATCAGAACATACATTTATAACGAAGCCTTTCTAAAAATAGATGCTGCTTTCTAATAATACTTAAGTCTTTCATGAATCCTTAATTAAACTAAGAAAATTATTCTGTCTAGAGTACTTTTCTTATGAAAACGAGGCTTATCTTCCTCATGTTCCTTAAATAAACGAGGAAGAAGTTTTAAAATAAGGACAATTACGGTTTGTTTTATTTGTAATTAATTAAAAGAGCGGATACGCCATGAAAATATCTTAATATTTTTATTTTAAGGGATCAAATAAGTATGAATAAAATTAATGATCTTCACATACCCAGCACGCATAGCACATCTTAACCCCCTGTACACACTGGGCGCTCGGCGAGCGTTTGGTGAGCGTACGGGAGATATTTTGTATGAGAATCTGTAGTTCTGCTACTGCTCACTAAAGGCGCTATACAGATTTGCATACAAAATAGGTACAACATACAAATAGGCTCTTAGAGCCTGTACAGTCACGAGCAATAATATAACTATACAACAACAATATGGCGAGCGTTAGGTGAGCGTACGGGAGACTTTTTGTATGAGAATCTGTAGTTTTGCTACTGCCCACTAGAGGTGCTGTACAGAGTTGCTCACAATGTAATGCTATCGCTCGCCAAGCACCCAATGTGTACAGGGGGTTAATCATGAAAGCCATGAAAACCCAGTCTTAACCCTTCCAATAATTCTATTATCTCTCTCCTCAATAAATGCAGTCTTTCATTGTCTATGGCCGAATTCCTGACCAACGGCAACGTTAGGAAGTGAAAATCTAGAAAAATGCAGTTCACCTAGTACTCTCAATAACTGTCTGCTACTGTCCCGGACAGCTGATTGTATCGGGTAGAAATGCTCCCGGTAAAGTATTGTTCAGAGACTCGAAATTGTATTATCTGCCTTTACCGTTTCCTGTTGAAAGTAGCTTTCTAGAGAAAAGTACTTTGGTAATTGATACGGATGTTCCGGAACTGCGATGTAACGATAGTTTTTAGGGTTGTAAGTAAAATATATCTGAATGATTTTAAAATAGTAATGTGGCAATGAAAACTTTGATGCGCCATCGTATAAGGCATCGTCCTAATAGAACGCGATTACGCGATCATCGCGCGAGTAAGCGATGACATCGCGTGTTCGCGCGATGGCAAAAACTGGGTGTCCTAATAGAACGCGATTACGCGATCATCGCGCGAATAAGCGAGTCCTATCATCGCGCGAGTAAGCGAGTCCTATCATCGCGCGAATTGACGACGCGAGCGACCGTGGACTAGGGCAGTGGCACGGTCAATACCAACAGCCATGGACGTCAGAGACGCTCAATTTTTGCTGTCGGGAAATATTTGGATGACTTATTGTGCGGATTTAGATGGAAATAAAAAAAACAACGTGGGGAGCAAAGTGCTTTGTTAAAAAGGAGACCAATTCGTGTTGAATTCTATTGCGTTGAATTTGAAGCGTGCGTTGCGTCGTTGTCAAGTCTACTCGGGCCGGCAAGGCGAGAGGGGCGCGGGCGCGGTGCCCCACCGACGCAATTATCGCGCGAATTTCAATTAGGACACGTATTGTTTGGTCGCGCATTCGTACGAACTAAGTTCGCGCAAATAGATCGATCGCGTCGTGCAATTGTCTGTTAGGACACCTATTCGAGTTCAATATGTTTGATCGCGCGTTCGTACGAACTAAGTTCGCGCGAATAGAATTACAAACATTTGAGTCGCGCGATTGCGTCGTGGGTTTGTCAGTTAGGACACCTATACGAGTTCAATATGTTTGATCGCGCGTTCGTACGAGTAAAATTCGCGCGAACCTGCGATGATCGTGCATTCGCGTTCTATTATTATTCGCGCTACGCTACAACCCACATACATAACGAGCGTTTAAAACAAACTAGGCAAACAAGAAATGATATTTTATATGAAACTAGCCTTCCGTCCGCGGCTTCACACGCGTAGACTACACGACGTTATCCCGCGGGAATGTGATGTTTTCCGAGGTAAAAAGTAGCCTACGTCACTGTCACTTAAACATCGCAGCCCCACCAAACATCCTCCCGACGGAAGATCAGCGCTGGCCACTAGGCAAGCATTATGCTGAGTCGGGACCGTTTTGGGACATTGTGTTTTTGTGTACTTAATATGTAATTTTTCTTTTGGGATGTCTCAAATAAATGTCTTTTCTGTCTTTCTTTCTTTTTCTCCAACTCCCAAACTATCCCCATACTAAAAATCACGTCGATCCGTTACTCTGTTTTGATGTGAAAGACGGACAAATAAACAAACAAAGAAACAAACCCTTCAGTCGCAGAATGTACCTTTCGCAAAATGTACCGCGTGCGCAAAACGTCCCTTTCTCATATTGCACCTTTCGCAAAACGTACCTTTCTCATAATGCACCATTCGCAAAATGCACCATTCGCAAAATGCACCTTTCGCAAAATGCACCATCCGCAAAATGTACCTTTCGCAAAATGCACCTTTCGCAAAAAGCACCTTTCGCAAAATGTACCTTTCGCAAAACGTACCTTTTTTAGTAAAGCTTCCAAGAGCATTTTCATGGAGAATGTTCAGATTTTTTAATTTATTGTAATAGCAAATAATGCACTAATTAAGCATTAAAAAGTTTTTAGGGGATAAGTCTTTTGAGAAAAAATAAAACAACTCATCTCATAAAATCTTTTTACCATTTAAAATTTAGTAGTGCATTATTTGCTTTAACAAGTAAATAAATTAAACAACCTGAACATAATATATTTGTTTTATTACCTACAAGCAGAATACGAAACCCAAGGAGATTATGAAATCTGAATATTGTTTAAAAAAACTAGTATACACACAAGCAGATAATGAAATTCGAACATTGTTTAATAAAAAAAACTAAAACAACTACACACACGCAGATTACGAAATGTGAATATTGTTTTATAAAAAAAAAAATATACACAAGCAGATTATTAAGTCTGAACATTGCTTTTTTTTATTTTTTTGTTTTTATTTTTTTTATTTATCCGTTATCAAGTTTTCCATGATACAGTTTCTTAATGAAATTAACATGGGCTTAGATAATTGGTGTGAATGTAAGAAGTTATTTATTTATTTATAATAAAATACCTACCTACACACAAGCAGGTAATGAAATCTTAACCTCTCGACTCTCAGGGGTATAAAAAAAAAATATTTTTTTCGGAAAATTTAATATTATTGGTTTTCCATATATTATAATTTTATCCGATAGGTTTTTTCATGTACATTCTAAATATATATACTTTTTATATGTTATTAAAATTTCATCGATAGCTATGTGAAAAAAAAATGATGAGTAGTTTTATTTTTTCTCAAAAGACTTATCCCCTAAAAACTTTTTAATGCTTAAGTAGTGCATTATTTGCTATTACAAATAAATTAAAAAATCTGAACATTCTCCATGAAAATGCTTTTGGAAGCTTTACTAAAAAAGGTACGTTTTGCGAAAGGTACATTTTGCGAAAGGTGCTTTTTGCGAAAGGTGCATTTTGCGAAAGGTACTTTTTGCGAATGGTGCATTTTGCGAAAGGTACATTTTGCGAAAGGTACTTTTTGCGAATGGTGCATTTTGCGAAAGGTACATTTTGCGAATGGTGCATTTTGCGAATAGTGCATTATGAGAAAGGTACGTTTTGCGAAAGGTGCAATATGAGAAAGGAACGTTTTGCGCACGCGGTACATTTTGCGAAAGGTACATTCTGCGACTGAAGGAAACAACACTTTTAATTTTAAAATAAATGTGAAAGTGAAACCACTCCGTAGCTCAGTGGTTAGAGCAGTCGCCCGGAAAGCGAAAGGTCGTGGGTTCGAGTCCCATCGGAGCTGGTTGTGAGACCGGTCGATATTTTTTCTAAATACTCCATTTTCCATTTTTCAACACTTTCACATTGATAATATTAGTAGGTTTGAATAAAATAACATTCCCAACCATTTGCAAACAAAATCTACCTTCACGTATATATTAATTTGTGATAGAGATGCCATATTTACCATTAGCATTAAACACGTGGTGTACCAACACACAAACTCCATGGACACGAAACTTGAAATACGAATATCGTTCAGGGGATTAGAGTAGCTCTTTAAGTAATCCAATCCCCGAAACACAGGGGACTCTCTCACCCGAACCGGCTCGCGAACTCATTTGCTATGCTCCAAACTCGCTGCCCGGGTTTGAGCTAAGTCCAGATTTCGCTTTTCAATTTTTAGTTTGCATGGCTGAGCGGGGGAATAAAGTTGCTCAGTCTAATTGGATATGATGTTTTGGATAATCTGGTTTGTTTGGATGGCTGTGTTGAAAACATTATTCTTGAATAAACATTAACTAACAGAGGAGCGAGGTATTAATTTAAATGATGAATGGCTTTGAAAGAGACAGATTTCTCTAAATTGCTCTATGTTTGGAAGGCACCAAGGTTTGACTTTGGGAATAAGGCGCAAAATTTTATCAATTAGAATGCTTTACTTACAAATTATTGTTGAGATTTTAAGGTAAAGTACCTAATTATTAAAAAAAAGAACACTATTTGTTTGATTCTATTGAAAACCATACTTAGTACACATAAAATTTTCCCCCCAAAAAAGCATATTCAAACTTTGTAGTTACACAAAGAAAATTTTATTATTTACACTAGTTTTCTGGCCGCGGCTTCGCCCGCGTTTACTACACGACGTTATCCCGCAGGAATAAGATGTTTTTCTGTATAAAAAAGCCTAGCCTAGCCTATGTTCCTCTCCAGGTTACAAAGTATCTGTGTCCCAAATTTCAGCCAAATCTGTTCAGCCGTTTTGGCGTGATTGAGTAACAAACATACAAACATCCAAACATCTAAACTTTCACATTTATAATATTATAAAGTAGGATTAGTAGAACGATAAGGGAGCGTTGCTTAAGGTCAACTAGTAAAGCTCGAAATACTTACTGTATAAGCTTTTTCATTGCTCGCTTTCCAAAACATCTACAACTGTGTCTAAATCCAACCCTGCACTATGTTGAAACACGAACTCTGTTTAAGTGCCTGATGAAAACACATTTTACTTTGGTACGTACGTGTAACGTTTTCCGCGGAAAATCTCTGGTGATTTAAAAACTAGACGAAACTCGGAAAGCTTGGGCGGTGGAGGGTTAACCGTGTCTTTGTTTATGCTTGTAGTACAGTTACCAAGAAAAACAAATACTATATACCTACTCGTACCTTAAAACTGTGACAATAACAATAATGTTTGAATGAAACAAGGTTCTATAGGCAATAACTAGCGCTATATTTGAGATTAAAACTCACTTCGAATTCAAAGGTTATAAATATGTTTCTAATGCACAACGGGGTAGCACTTAGCCTTCATCACACCTGATGTTAAGTGAACATAGTACAGACAATAATTTAGTGGCATTCACTTGTTATAGATGCTAGGTATATACCAGGGGCCAAGTCTGCTAACGTTAATTCACAATCGTGTCTTAATCGTGTTTCGATTGTAGTTCAGTTGTAGTGCTTTTTTCCACACTAGTTACAAGAAATATGTACTTTTTTCACAATACTATTGATGGTCACACCACACACTACATTTACATCACACCATATGGCCAAAATTCTTGTAACTAGTGTTTAAAAAAGCACTACAACTGAACTACAATTGAAACACGATTGAGACACGATTGTGACTTAACGTTAGCAGGCTTGGCCCCCTGGTCATATGACCATAATCTTAGGAAAAGTGGTATAAAAGTAAAATAAAATCTTATATGACATCCTTATGAATACGCTAAAAACAAACAACAGGAAGCACATATAAAAGCGATCATATGAGACAAAAGGCGAAGCTAAGGAAACCATGCATCTTTAGACATGCTATAAAATACGGTAGAGAAGCTAAAAGTATATCTGAAGAACCCTTCCCAGCTAGGGCCCTTAATGAAAAGGGGTTATTTACACGAGGGCCAATCGAGAGCCCTCCTCTTTTACAGGTAAATGTGCCATGAATATGCTTTTATATGAAACCTTACAAGTACACATATCCTTAGTTTAAAAAATCAATTCGCCGCTTAACAACGTGGGAAAATGGGACAGACTTTGTGATTATGTTGCATACAAAGGGAAAAGATGACGGGTTTATATTTAACTTTCGTGTTTTGTATTAATAATGCTATTTTAACAACCATTGCAAACAAAGGGTGCTACTTGAAGACACACTGACAACATCATTTAAATTCCAGCTCTATGTATTAATGAACATTGAGTAGTATATTTCTTCCTTATATATGGAGCGACAAATTTTTCAGCATTACTGGCATGGGAAGTTTGCGGCTGGTGTGTTGGCGCCGCCCAGCAGGGCTAACATGACAGCAACGACATATTTGTCGCGTTACTTTCGACCAATCAGATCGCTCGGAGATAGCGCGCTTAACTTAAGGCGAGGATTCCCGACCGAAATAGGCACGCTAACGCTTGCTCGGCCGCGCTCGATACACTTCACGCGGACGCAGCGGCAGCCGGCAGTGAACTGTGAACTCGCGAGCGCCCCGCGAATCGAAAATCTCTTAAAATTCAATAAAAAATTAACTAATAAAAAAAAAAAATATGACGGCCGGAAGCCCTCGGCTAATCAAAGACAATCATTTTCGTATATTTTTCATTAACTAAAACCAAGTATACTGCAAGTAATACGATATTTGGGTTACGATTACACTGATGTTTGGGATTTTATTTGACACAGTAAAATATTACCAATCGAAAAAAAACGGCCGGAAGCACTAGATAAATACCTGTAAAATAACATATATTTTTTCCTAGATTTAAGTACTTGTGATTTGCGAGTAATCCATAATTTAAAATACCCTATTTTGGGGAATCGGCGCCTTAAGCGAACGTGCATTGGTTGGAAGGCGTGCGACAAACTATGCCGTTGCCGTGATGTTAGTCCTACTGGTAACGTTTCTCCCTCCTGTCAGCTAGTGTACTGAACAAGATCTCATCACACAACGTCCGACCCTCCGACCCGAGGAAAAATTTGTCGCTCTTGCATCGGTTTATTTAGCCACCAAAAAAGTTGCTTCCGGGGCACTGAGTAAATCGTCTGCAATAGACGTAAAAGCCTATACTTCTACTACTACGATGATGAAAATAACCCATGACCATGAGCTACCTACCTGACGTGACATGACATGCAGGGCAAATGCAGATTAGGTTTCAGCGACTGCAGCCTTGATCAAAGGTCTCACGCGCCTTCTCCAAGGGATAAGGGCGTTTGTGCACTACACTGAATTTTACCGATCCGGAAAAAAACGGATGCTTGTATTTTGATAATTAATCATTTATATTAGTAATTAATCAAATACAAGCATCCGTTTTTTTCCGGATCGGTAAAATTCAGTGGTAGTGCACAAACACCCTAAGGGTAATACATTTTTACCATCGCAATTATTCGATAACCTTCTCTATAACAAACCGAACACTCTATTCAGTGCGCAAGATACTCGCTTTAAACAATAGTTGAATATTATCTATCTGTAAACACAAGACAGTAAGAAAATGAATCCTATAGCCGTAAAATTCTCTGTCCGTACATGGAGATAAGTCTTGAACAGATAAATCCTTAATCGAAGTGTCTTCTCCATCTCCGCATTCCGAGAAGCATGCATTTCCACTGCGGTCCCATCCTACAAACGCCAATCAGTTAGAAGTTGTCCTTGTCACGAATGGGGGCATTAGGTAGGATTATAGAGGACCTAAATTTCGTCGGATACCCCGCTATTTTGTTCGGAGCTCGCTCGGAATTTCATTGTGATAAAACGAATGCTACTACTGATTTTCTCTCCTTAAAAGTTATGAATTAATTTTTCTGTTCAATCTTTTATTAGGGATATTTTTTTTTGTATTTCCTTAAAATAAATTAGATACCTAATATATTAATATTAGCGATTATGTTCTAAGCAAGATATAACAATGGTAAACGAGATTATGAGCACAGAATAATTCAAAATTCTGATTCTCATTTTAAAATCTCTTCTCAGCACAAAGAGAGATTCAGAACGTTTCAATATTAAAGTCATAACGTTTAAAACATAACAATATTGTTTTACGGCACGTATTATTATTTGTTCATAGTTTTGACCAAAATGAGTTTATTACCTACATTTTCCTGCAGCAACTTATTGTAGTCTGAATTTAACGTACGAATAAATTCATGCATTGCTGGAATTTACCCAAAACAGTAATTACTGTACATTCAATTTCATTATTTTAAAATTACTTATTCATATTCATTTCATTAACGTAGTTAAAAGCGTCTGTTTTTTTTTTGTTGCATGAACCTGAATAGTATACGTACGAGTTCATAATATTAGGCCCATACTCAACCAAAGCGGAGAAGAGATGAGCGGAGTGCAGATGTGTTTTAAACAAACGATATTGACACATCTCGTTTACACTCAGCTTTAGTTGATAAAACTGAGCGGAGACGTATCATATTTGTATCGCGCGATGGAAGCGGAGTTGCAAGCTGTGCCACGGTGAGACTAAGCTGGGTGGCGGTGGTACAAAGCCGAGATGTGAACTGTGCCTCTCAAGCTGACGACTGTGCACAGTGGAAATAAGATGTGAGCGGCGTGCAGTGACTGTCTGCCTTTCGTGTCAGATCACGCTAAACTGTGCGTTCAAATCCAACGCCCGCCAGCACACATCTCCGCTACAGTCTAGCTAGCCAGTACGCAACTCCGCACAGCTTCGGTGGATACACCCTTTCTTTTTTGTTTATAGTGAGGGCAGATACACTCTTTACGTATACCGCTAACAGTATGTTGGACTCAGTCAGACAAGGTCTGTCTCTCGCCGCGCTCAGCCCTTCCACCAAGGCTATTAGGCTTCCCGTCAGGGCTGGGCGGTTCTAATCCCTATCCCGCCCCCCGACGAGCTCGGAAGCTCGAGAGGGGGCCGGACAGAAGGAAAGAGCCTCTTCTCAAACTCCCCATAAGGTTTCGGTGGATACACCCTAACGGAAAAACATTCTCTTCTCCGCTTCGGACATCTCCGCACATCTCTGCTTTGATGGAGTCCGTCCTAAGGCATTTTAATCTAACCAGAAAGTGTGTGAAGCAGCAAAAGTAATTTTAAAACGAAAATACTTGCTTTAAAATCTGTTATTTCATTTAAATAAGAACTTAAATCAATAACACCTAATGCATACCAAACCGCGTCATAATTGGAATCGCTCGCTGGCTAATTATGAGCGATTCAGCTAATCGCTCCGCTTACCGCGCGCTGCGGCATCCATTTGCGCCGCGTAATGTCTCAGTTCTGCGCGTAATATCTGGATGTCTGGCTTGGTAATTTCTGTAAGTTGCTCTCGTTTTCATTTGCGTTGTTGATTCAATTGACAAACTTTCTTTTGAATATTTTTATGAAATATATACCTAAAAGTATTTCTGTAAACTATTTTAGTGATTACAATTCATTTTATTAATTATCACAAATTGTATTTTTGGTGCGAACTAAACTTACTGGGTTGGGAACACTACTCAGCTTTGGGAGCGTCTTAAATATCATGGCGTCGCCTACATACGTTTGACATTTAAAGCGACAGGGCAATGTCTGAGATAAAACTTAAAGTTGAGTAGCGATCGAGTATTCAGTCGTTAGGAACGTAATATCTGACTTCCACCTGTAATATCTGAGTCCTACCTGTAACATTTATTTCGAGTTATATCTGGTGCTATAATTTTTCTTGTGCTTACTCAAACACGAAGATGACATTCAAGTAAATCCGCTTAGTAAGCATCGAGTACGAGTATATACAGGATGTTTGTTTAAAGATGGGACATACTTCGGCTGTTTCACACCAAAGTGTAATACCGAATGGACCAAAATGTATGGAACAGCAGATTTTTTTCGCAATATGGCACTTGGTCCCATAGTAAAAGTTATTGTATCTTATCTTTAAAGAAACAGCCTGTATATATAATCTACTATTGGCTCCCCACGATTTTATACGTTCCCGTGGGAACATCGGGTTATTTATAGCCTATGTTACTCAGAATTATTAAAGCTTCTACTGCTGGAAGAATTTTTAAAATCAGACACAATATAGATTTAGGCCTTAATTTAATATCATTGATAAATACATTTCAGAAGGCCCCGTTCAATAAACACAGTTCAGCAAACCACATCCGAAATACAAACAAATATATTATTGCTCTTTGCAAAACAAACAACACGCATCACAGGAAATCACTTTGTGTCTAAAATGAAAATAGCCAGTGCCGTGGACTGTTTAATACCTTCCATTTGCCAATGAAACGGTCATGTTTATTTTTTTATTAACTTGGTTATTATTTCCGGATTCACCTTATATGGCTAAGGATTATAATATTATGATCTCGCTTTTACATGTTTGTACAATAAATTTACACACAGATGTTTGTCTTTTACAGAAATCAACTCTAAAACCTCTGAGCAGTAGCCGTAGCAAGAATAAGTTTTTTGTAAAGACTTCTTTTTTTATGACAAGCTTTTTTGTTGACTGTACTTTAATATTGTATTGTCATCCAAACCAAACCTGTATGCAAAGTTTTGGCTTAATCGGACACTGTGTAGCTGGTAAAATTTAGCTTGCAAGATTTGCGAACGTTCATACATATATTACACTGCAAGTTAAAAAAAGCTTGTAAAACTGTCGTTATTATAACTGTTATCGTGATCGTTCCTATCGAAAATATCGAAAACCTGAGCAGCGCCTATTTCGGTCGTTTAAGGAACTGAATTGCAATACATGTTTGACAACAGCAACTTGACAGCTTTTGTAGGACGCTTAGGACGGTATATATTTTTATATTCGATTACGATAACGATAGTGATTCATGCAAGGGGTACGAACTCCAAGAACGAAAAACTCTCGTTACTCGTTACCCATCAAAGCTGTCAAAATTCTGCATAAAGCAATACCTTTGTAGCACTACTCTGGTTTTAATACAAAAGTAAAACGAGAGCTAGGGTTTTTCGTGCTTGGGATACAAGAGGCAGAGGATATTAGATCATTTTTTTTCTAGTGCGTAATACTTGATTAAAATTAACATTGTCGTTATTAACGGTTGTTTTGGATTACCTAGTTTTTGCGCACCACATAAAATACAAAATAATTTCTCGTTCGTAATTTATTTAGGTATTTAAATAAATAATAAATAAATAAAATCATTTATTTCAGGCTTTCACCCATACATTAATCAATATAAAGTTCTACACAATACAATACAATCACAATTAATCAGTCAATAATAATAATAAAATGCATGTTAACATAAATAATATTAATAATAATCATCAATTGGAAAAATAATAAATCAAACTAGGTATGTAAGTATAAATTAATTAAAACAACATAATATTAAAATTAAAAATAAAATTGCATTATAAAATTAAATAAATAATTAAGTACTTGGCCTCACCTAACTAGCACAGTCGTCCAGTGGTGGCTGATAGGACACTCGCACTTACCTCCCACAGCCTTCAGGATACTATTGTGGCTGCCGCACACTCGGTTCATGAGGGAGGCTACTTTTTTGCGCATAATGGCATAAAAGTCATTGGTCCGCGCCTCGGCAAACATACCAGACGCGCTGCAGCGCCACGGCAGCCTCAACAGCATCCTGAAGGCATTGTTGTATTGCACACGCAGAGTGTTGTAGGCCTTCTGCGTATATCTCACCCATAGGCTGCCAGAGTAAAAAGATTGGCAGAACGCCTTGAAAAGGGTAATTTTTACTTGCTCTGAAGATTTAGCAAACCTACGGGCAATCATATTGCTTCTGACCGCCAACGCTCTACGTTCGCGCTCAATGTCTTGGTCATCTTTCAGGTCGTCTGTTACAATGTGGCCTAGGTACTTGTACTGCTTGACTCTGGATAAAGCTGCACCGCAAAGTTTGACAGAAGGCACGTCTTGTGGCGAGTTATTGCCAGCAGCAAAAACTATGCACTCACTTTTCTTAGTGTTGTATTTTAAACCATGAGCTAGTGCATAGCTCTCACACACCTGCAACAACTTTCGTAGAGCGCTGATCGACGGGCTCAGCAACACCATGTCATCCGCGTAACTGATGTTGTTGACATTGACGCCACCGATTGAACATCCCGCATGCATGTTGCTGAGCTCGCGAACCAGCTGGTCCACGTAAAGGTTGAATAGTTTAGGAGAAGTCAACCCCCCCTGCCTCACCCCGCATTCCAACCTATACTCTTCTGAGCGCGCATCCCCCCATCTCACACAATTCATTTGATTTTCATACCAGTGCCTAAAGATGCCAGTGAGCTCAGACGGGAGATTCACCCCATCCAGTTTATCCCATAACACTGGATATGACACCAGATCAAAGGCTTTGGACAAGTCTAAAAAGCACGCATACACTGGCGTGCTTCTGTCCGTGTAATACCTGACGGTGTGCTTCAGCGCCAGGATGGCACTTTCTGTTGACAAGCCCTCGCGAAAACCGAACTGGGCTTCATGAAGACTAATATGCTCATCCAAGCGCCTATTAAGCACACCATCAAGCACCTTAGCTGTTATAGTGGCCAATGAAATGGGTCTGTAGTTGGTCTTGTCGGAAGAGTCTCCCGTCTTGTTTTTAACAATTGGTACAACAATGGTTTTCATTATATCCGGCGGCAAGTACGAGTGTCGTATGCAAAGATTAAATAATAGTGCTAAGACCCTAGGTAAGTGCACCCCCGCATGCTTAAAATGTTCTATACTAAGTCCATCATGACCAGGAGATTTTCCCTTGGTCATGTGTCTAATGACGTTCGCAACTTCTTTCGCTGTAATGAGCACCAGAGGTACATCTGTAGCCTCCCTTGTCTTATCATCCTTCCGCTTATTAATCAAGGGCTGCGCCGGTACTCTGAACTGCTCCTTAAACATGTTGGCAATGGCTGTGGGCTCACTCACTCCGTCAACACTCACGGGCAGGCGCGGCTTGCCATTTAGTTTATTGACATGCAACCAAAAATCTTTAAATTTTTTCGCATTATGTGAAGTTGCCAAAATATCCATTTTTATTTGTTCTTCGTGCTTTTTACACCACTTTAATTTAGCTTTAAACTTTTTTCGACTTTCATTCATATTATTATAAAATTCCCCATTTTTCGGTTTCCCCTGTAAAACCCACATATCAAAATCAAGCCGCGCCAGCCCGTGTAGATGTTTTACGTGCTTATTCCACCCAATAACGTACTGTTTTTTGTTAGGTTGCTGTTTATAATGTCTATTACACCTATTACTAGTTAGAGAGGCCGCGTCATTCAATATGTCTATCAGTCTATTGTACATTCTATTAATTATATTTCTATGGTCAGTGTTAGAACACAAAAAGTCACAACAATGTTCACATGCAGTAGGAAAATTTAAATCTTTTAAATGTTTATGACAAATTTTACTATAGTTACTAATTTGATGTATGTCCCACTCCCCCCATATTGAATATTTTTACATTTAATTTGTATGTCAATCTTACATTTTAATATTTCAAAATTACAATCACTTCACTACATAGTATAAAACAAAGTCGCTTTCTCTTTCCCTATGTCCCTTTGTATGCTTAAATCTGTGAAACTACGCAACGGATTTTGATGCGTTTTTTTTAATAGATAGAGTGATTCAAGAGGAAGGTTTATATGTACTTTTTATCCCGATATTCCCACGGGAACGGGAACCACGCGGGTGAAACCGCGGGCGGCCGCTAGTTTATAAATAATGGGTAATGATCCGACCAGTAAACATTATAGCAAACGTATACATCCACAACAGTATGCCATGTCGCTCTAGTAACGAGGCAATGATCGAGCCAACTATGTGTTCCGTGTATTTCACTGACGTAGGTATAACATCCCGAGTCAATGCCCAACTTTTCTATGTCTGCACACAACCACTGTTGTTCATTACAAAATGACAAAAGTTCATCGCCAAAATTTCTCCCCGGATGCGCGTTAAAATCACCTAACACATAGACGCTTTCCTCCCCGACACTCTCAACAATAGCATTTATCGCGCTTAAACAGTCTGTAAATAGGACCAAGTTTTCAGAGCAATCTGTCGGTAAATACGCACTGACTACCATAAAAGTCCGATTACTCACCGTGGCTTTTATGGCACAAATCCTTTCGTTGTTACACTGCACTACCTTAACGTGGGAAAAGGCGTCGCGACGCCAAAGCAGGGCGACGCCGCCGTGCGGGCGCCCGCGCAGCGGTCCCGCGCCCGTGTCGACCGCCGAAACGCCCGTCGCACTGAAACACTTTCACGGATTTTGCCACGCATTTATTGAAAAACTTGGTTAATTTTTAGTTGTTTTTAAAAGGATTTCATGTTTTTTAAAAAGAACTAAAAAAAATAATAAAGTTGTTCATTTGTTGTTCATTCGTTTTAAATAAATGCGTGGCAAAATCCGTGAAAGTGTTTTATTTAAATGATCAGTTGCGCAGAAATCTAAGATGAATTTAGGTATTTATTCATAGCAACGAGGTAAAAAGAAACATACATACTGGTAAAATAGTGGTCCTTCAAAAACAAAACTCTTATACTTTGTACAATGGCAACTCATTTTCAAGCAAATAGGGTCTAATTCTTTAGCATAATCTGCATTTAAAAATGTGTTTTGCTGTTTTTCTTGGGTTTTATTCCAATAGCGTAAAGCACCTTTTGCTTTGCACGAATGAGCTGTCATAGGACCCATGCTACATTGTAAATAGTATAAATTTATACTATATTAATAAATTGAGGTGTTCAATTTCAGCGCCACTTTCATAATTTAATCGGAAACTCGACTCGTGCCCTAAAAGGGACAATAGATATTTATCGAAATTGCTCCGTAATACAATCCGTCATTTTCTTGAAAGGATTATAAACCAAATAAGAATTTCTCTTTCCAATTGTACTCCGGTCTGTATTCCTGAGATTTGATATTCCGTATTATAATAATACCTTCTTTTTTCAGGTAAGCCTTTTTGAATTACGTGCGCTGCGGTGAGTTATTTAAATGAAATATTCATATGTTACAAAAAAGGGATTCTGGTTCGTATTCACAATGTAAAACATTAGAACATTCTATTTAATGCTTAGCGGGAAAACTTTGAGTAATATGGATCGGGTACGATTTATTCCGAAGAAGCCCATTCATCAGTGCTGCACTTATATCTACAAAGTTACAAAAGTAAGATATAAACGCCTCCATGATCTAGTGTTTTACACCATCGGTTATAGAGCCTGAGGTCCCCGGTTCGATTCCCAGCCCCCTCTACAATATGTACTATGGGCAACAGCGTCGCTTAACCAGCTAGCAACAAAAATCGTGTGCGCGCGTATTGTCCCTGCACGAAATAAACGCATTTTGCGACGGCGGCGCGGCGCGGCGTGCAAGCAATTTTAACCTTAGAAGGGGTTAGCGACGCTGTTGCCCATGGTACGTACATACCCCCGTGCATAATGTATTCAGTTTGGTTGGTGGTAGGTCTTGTTTTTTTCCGCCTGGTTATCTACCACTATTATTTTGTTCCGCCAGTTAGAGATAAGATAGCCAGTTCCTCAGTGATTGAGGATTCCGGGAGTAGTACGCTTCCATATTCAGCCTTACACCTATGGTAAACTTTCGGTGCTGGATTTCGCACGGTCAGCCCCCGAGGATGCCCCGGGTTGGGGCGAAATACGTGTAGAGTAGTCTAATCAGTGATGGTGCAAGGTGTGACGCTGTCTTGCTTGCTAGCAGCTGCGGTGATAGCATGTGCATTTTTTTGCATCTTGCATGTTGTGTTTTTTGCGGAAGTAAGCTAAATATATTAATTTTTTCACAACTTTCAACAGTAAAGAAGTCATGTGTTTAAGCGTACCCAGAGATAAAATGTATTTTACATTGTTATAATTTCATGTTAATATTCAGGTTTAGACTGAATATTACACGAACAATGAAACAGGGCACCGACCTTCATTTTACTTAGTCTACAAAACAATCAAAACTTGTGAATCATAAAACGCAATTCCTCTGTAAAATTTTATGATACCCGCTGAATAATAAGCAGTTGCATTACATAGTTTGCTTTTCTTTCAGATTATATCCTACGTACTCAACTGTCAAAGCAATAAAATATTTAACTGGATTAAGTTATAGTTGGTACTGCGGCATAATGTTACGATACGATAGGTACTCTACCTGCTTTCGTCTATGGCGCGTTAGTTTCTTTTAACTCTTGTAAAGCCAGTGTCTTTTTTAATGGCCCATTTTTTATGTAAACAAAGCACTTTGAGTGCGCGGCTATCGCTATCCCGAACATCTGGTTATACTTAGGCCGTCTTTGGTTACATTTATAATAAGCTGAACAACAAGGCTATAAACTAAGACTATTTCGACAGTTTTACGATATGTTTTGTTTTTATAATGGTCGTTCGAACTTGACCTTTTGAGTAAACAAAGAACAATAGTGCGGTCCATGCGATATATTTTTTTTTCACATAGGTATCGATAAAATAACATATAAGAAGTATATATATTTAGAATCTACATGAAAAAATCTATCTGATAAAAATATAATATATGGAAAAAAATTAATTTATTTTTTGAAATTTTCAAAAAACTAATTACTTCCGGTTTCAGAAAAAATCTAAATTAAATGTTTTTTATTTATTTTTTCTTCTGGATCACATATTATAGTGTATTTTTATAGTATGACGAATTTATCTCTCTTTTGAACATGGAAAACCGCATACAAAACATATAAAAATTGCTATACTAACAAAAAAAAAACAATTGGGGGTAGTTGCAAGTGCGTGTATACACGCACCTGGTCGTTGAGAGGACTATTGAAATATCGAACACATTATGTCATTCGCGAGTATAGTGCGGCAATCATATCTGTTCCGGTGATAATCTTTCGTACTAAAACATTTTAATACTACAGTCCATTTTGACATCTAATTTTGTATTGCAAGTGGCTCCTCTGTCACGGCTGTCACCGGAACAGACAGGCGTGTGGGACTTTAGTGTAGAAAATTCCGCCGTTGACGCTGTAATAAGTATAGCCGTCTCTGAAGCCACTAGTAAAAGTGATGCAACAGTTCATCTTCTTTATTTCCTGTGCCTCCCCAATAGGAGGGCGACGTAGGGCACTACAGTACCTACTTATAATTTCATTTATTAGTTGTGATAAATGAAAGCTTGTTATTGTTACGGAGCTACCTGACTCTCCCGAATATGCTGTATTCAGCATTGATGGTCATCCGCTTATTTTAGTTGTAATAAATGAAAGTTTGTTATTGTTACGGGTTACCTGACTGTCCCGAACATGCTGTATTCAGCATTGATGGTCATCCGAACTATGCTGACCTAAAACTGGTGTTGCAATGATAAGTCATCTTTCGAGATGGTCACGGCCCGTGACCGTAGGGCTAATAATAAGGGTTTACCGTAGTAAATTGTTGGTCACCTGTCCCGTGAATTTACTATTTCCAGCTTCTTTATGCTAAAGCACATTAAACTATGTTCCTAGTTGTATAGTTGTTCCAGCAATACGCATGACCCATTCGCCTTGTAACGATGCCGTTATGTTCCAGTCTCATGGACGGTTAGAACCTCCACGATGGCTGGAAACTCTATAGTTTAACTTACTGGCCATCAATAGTATTCTGTACCTGTTCTTTCAAAATTTAAATTCGTCGTTCCACGTCCACATATTGTGTGACGAATCCCAGCGCTCCGGCTCCTGTATTGCTGCCCTGCGAAGGAGTTTTTGCCAGATCTCTTTTGGTACCTACTAACTATTCAGTTTGTATGTTTTTTTTATTTCTGTCATTTATTGTCTCGTTGTTGTCTCCACATTGTATAAAATTTACTAGAAATCGGTTTTGCAGTAAGTCCAGCGATACATACAGATAGATAGGTACAAATAGAAAGAAAGAAAGAAAAAGCGTTTATTTACAACACACAACGTACATGACACAAACAAGACAAAAAGAAGTACAGAGTGTGAAGCTAAAGGGTCCTGTCTCAGCACCAAGTCTTCTAGGTCAGAATGACCCAGAAGCGCTGTTATTCTAAATACAGATACATTACATCTGTCATAAATCAGCAGAGTTAAAAATGGAGGGCGCGTTTGAACGACATGCGTACATCACGGCGACGACTCAGTTAATGGAAGTGTCCGGTTTTGTCCACTCCCCGGCATTATGTCATTCGCGGACCGGCCCGTTTGTGACGTCACTGTTTATTGTTGCAACTGCGCTTGTTCACCTGAATTGTGTGTAATAAAAATGCATGATTTAGTGTAAATGGAAAGGACCTTTGTTTTACGTATGAAGAGTTTATCACTTGTGCTGGAAATGCGATGGAATGGAAAGCGTTTCTGAATGTGCTGGAGAAATATCGCTTTGTCATACTTTTGCAGGTGTTTATGTAAATTATTAAATAGCTGCTGCTGTGTTCTGCATTTTGAAAAATCGGTTGAAGTGACTATCTTTGAGATTTTATATTATTTTTATGCATTTACAATGCAATTTTGTAAGTATAATCCCGCCTGAAAGCTATTGGGGCTCGTGGTTTTTTGCTATCACATTTTTCCTATAGTGACTATCTTTGTTAAAAAAAGCTTTTTTCACTACATACGAATAATATCTAAGATCTATTCTTCCTACAAACCGACGTTTACAATAAATATTCATAATAATTCTTCTTGTATTCTACATAATATTATGTCCTTTGAAAAAGCGCACATAGGTGATATTTTTGATGGAAATAGAATGCGCGCTGCATGCCGCGTCTACACGTATTTCTCAGTCTACGAGAGTGCCGCGGCCGGAGTCTTACCGCTCCCAGCACCCCCTCGCTTGTGTAAGCAACGGCCATCGAAGATATTTTTTTTACTTATGCTATATCCTTAAATTACGCGAAATTGTGGTTCAATATGGTCCTTATCTTCTTAAAGGTTATTTGAGAATTGAAAATACGGTAACAATATTGGCGAACGTATCGTTCATAAATATTAGTAGAACCTACATTTCTATTTTCCTTGAAAAGATGTAAGATAAATCGTCCGTCTTAGATGAAAGCCCCTATATCTCTGGCAGCAGTTTGCCAATAAATTCAAAATCAATCTAAATGGTTCGCCCCGATCGCCAGCCGTAAGCTCGGGTTTTGTTAGGAGCGGAGCGAATGGAATTCCGGAGAGGTCCGAAGGGGTTCTGAGGTATATGTAAGAACTAGCTTTCCGCCCGGGGCTTCGCCCGTGTGGACTATACGACGTTATCCCGCGGGAATGTGATATTTTTCCGGGATAAAAAGTAGCCTATGTTTCTCTCCAGGCTACAAAGTATCTGCGTCCAAAATTAAAGCCAAATCCGTTTAGCCGTTTTGGCGTGATTGAGCAACAAACATCCAAACATCTAAACTTTCACATTTATACATTTATATGTAGGACTAGTAGGACTTTGTGCAAGACTTGGGTTTACCTTGAATAAAACTTAAAGCAGGAGAAAATAAATTCATAATTTGAAATTAACGGTCATTGAATCTTTTCTTTATAAGTAAACAAAATTGTAGGCAGAAATACCTTCTAGAATCCTCACATACCCTCATGCTTCCTCTACCATCATCACAGTACTCGCCAATTTCTGTATTTTTTAACTGAAATTTTTTCGCTGCGAATGAAAAAGTTCCATTTTAATCAACTTTTCTGTCAAATGTTATCCAATTCAAGTTCAAACTAAAACTAAATCTCTCGATTGCTGTCTTTGTACAGATAAACATTAAAATAAATATTGTGCAAGTGATCCTAAGATTTCGGATCCGCTCAGCTCATGACCAAGGCACAACTCTCAGGGCCCTGTCTGCCGTTGCGTTTATAAATCACACAGTCCAGGCTTTTATTTTCCTTTCTCGGTTTGAGAGCCGAAATTTGAATCCAACCATACACTCCGAACGGTTTCGGGAGTCCATTCATGTTTCTCAGTCCTTTTGGGTTAAATGTAAACGTAAAATGTAATTTTTAACGCAAAAAAACGTTTTTAATGTAAAAAAGGAGAACGTAGTAAATTAACTTGGAGTGAAAATCTAGTTTGTATGTTTACAACACACAGCGGAAAAAGAGCCGAAATTTGAATCCGACCGTACACTCCGGACGGTTTCGGGAGTCCATTCATGTTTCTCGGTCCCTTTGGGTTAAATGTAAACGTAAAATGCAATTTTTTTAACGTAAAAAAACGTTTTTAATGTAAAAAGGGAGAACGTAGTAAATTAGCTTGGAGTGAAAATCTAGTTTGTATGTTTACAACACACAGCGGAAAAATTATAGAAACTTTTCTATGTAGTAACGAGTTATGAAACATAATATTATGAAATACCAGCCATCTGCCCGAGGCTTCGCCCGCGTGGACTACATGACGGGGCCTATGTCACTCTCCAGTTTCCAAACTATCCCCATACAAAAAATTACGACAATCCATTGCCCCGTTATGATGTGAAAGATTGACAAACAAACACATTTTCACAAAATGATGCATTAGAAAACATCTATTTTGTTTTTTTTTTATTTAACAACATCATCAATAGAGAATCTATTAACGCTAATAGATGCTTTTCTGAGAAAGGTCAATTCGTCGAGTACGTTTAGACGGCTTTTTCTAATTTTGATTGAGAGAATTGACATTTTTCAATTTATCTTTATCCCATTTCTAACAATATTGGAAAATAAATCAACGTCTAGTTGCTAAGCGGCCCTCTACAACTCTATCTGCGCTTATAATAATCTATACATCTGAAGCTATCTATTTGTTCGGTAGGGGAAACAATTATTTGTCCAGTAGGAAAAACAATTTAATCCCGAACAGCGCCAGATCAGCACAGGAGACGCTCATCCAACCTTGGCACCATTCCAATTTGAGAAAAACAATTCCAACTATGTGCCCTGGACAATCGTTTACATCCACGTTTTTTGAGCATGTAATCGCTTAATTCCTGTTTTAGACTTGTTCTGGAAAGTTCGGGATTGTACCCTCATTATATAAGTGGTCTAACAGTCACGTCGTCGACAATGTAGAAGTTAGATACGATATTTTGAACCACAGTTTTATTCTAACTGCCTCATTTCGTAGATTCTGATATGAGTAAAAGTTAACATACTTTATAGAGTTAACTTAAAAATGCTAATGCTTCCATCACACTGCCTCCGGTTTCCGCACCACCGGACGGAGATGCGGCGTGAGTTTGACATACATTGCGGGTTTTGTATAAACATCAAGATTCTACAGCCATAGTTAAGAAGCGCACTACCACAAACCGGAGCGGTGTGCGGTGCAGTGTGGGAACCGCCTAAAATATCGCCAAATATGATGAATCTAAAACTTACTAAGCTGATGCAGAATGTCTAGCCTAAGGTTAGATCAAGCTTTTCAAATTTGACATTTTGAACACGCCATAAGGGCATAGTACGTAACTAGGGTTATGATTCATACTGTTTGACTTTCTTTTTATCGATAAAGGGCTTTGCCTTCCTTCATCCCACCCGATGTTAAGTGAAAATAAAACTGAAGGTGGAAGCGCACTTCTCCAGGAATACTTCACCACTGAGGAACTGGCTATATTATTTATAACTGCAGGAACACAACAATGCTTAGAACATCGTTGTTATGGTGTCAGACTTGGATAAGATGGTGGTCCCTAATAGCCAGGTGGACTGAGGAGGTCCTACCTCCAACTAAACCGAATACAATATTATGTACCCTCACTGGGAACCGAACCCTGTGGTGCGTGGCACTAGACCACAGAGGCGGTTGAAATTCTTGACATGGCAATTTCATAAAAATACAAAGATTGCTCCAAATTCCAAATTCCAAATAATTTATTGTGAAACACAGGTATGGGGTTGTTATAAATTAATTACATTGTTCAGCTGGTTTCCGCCATTATGGCATACAATTAGTTGAGTAGGCTTTACAAATTACAAATTTATAACAAGATTTTACTAAACACTAGTTACAATTCATTTTCATTTAAATTTTCGGATAACAATAATTTCATTCAATACATTTGCATACATTTTATCAATGTCAATTTATAAATTTTAACATAAGTACATACAATCTATTAGGTATTCTACATTATTTGTCAAAAACTTTAAAATGTCAAAAAAAAAAAAAAAAAACTATCATTATAATTTATGTTCATGATTACACATCAAATAAATTATTAAAAATGTCAAAAACGATAAATTATGTTATTATATTAACGTCCGATAAAAAATCATTGAGGAAGTAATAACTTTTGTCAATGAGGAACATTTTTAATTTATTCTTAAAAGTATTTATATCAATATCACCTTTGCGTATTGAAACCGGAATCTTATTATAGATGCGTGATGCGTTACAGAACACACTGTCACTCAGCAACTTTGTTTTGTTTGGAATCATGCGAAGTTTATCTTTATTTCGAACTCCAGAGAAAGTTTCAAACATATGTATGTTTTCTCTAGTAAAAATAGCGCATTCTAATATATAGAGACATGGAAAAGTCAAGAGTCCATGTTTTTTAAAGTATGGTTTACAGGAGTCCGTTTGTTTCAAATGGTGCATTGCCCTGATGCAGCGCTTTTGAGCCCTAAAAACTTTTTTTCAAGTAAAAGCGTATAAGTATACGTTACAACTAAATTATCTACCACTCAACGGCCCAGATATATTGTTTCTTCATTGAGGTTGTTAAAATAGATTTACAGAGAATCGTTTCGCCGCTCCCAAGACATTAGTACTCCGTCAGAGTGATGGCCGCTCCTCATTCAATCTAAGTGCGTCACTTCTACCCTCGGAATATTGTCAGGAATAATAAATCGTATACTTTATAAAGCGACTTTAGCTTCTTAGACATGACTTCAGTTCGCCCTAAGAGGCATCCCCAAAAATAATTATATTATCGTGTATATTTTCATTTTCATCATCGTCATAACAACGATCATGAAGAGAAAAGCATCATTAATACCAATAGTCAAATTAATCTGAATCGGTACTGGTCATCTTACGATCTAATTTTTAAATTATTAAACAAACAAATAAAGGTCGACACCTCTTTTTAAAATTCATAACGGTTGTGCAAAATCTCCAAATTACCTCATTTACACAATTTAATGGCATCATGAATAAATCAACTCGCTGGAAAAATCGCAACATAAGGTTTAAAAATAAACAATGGCTAAATTGAAATCAAAGATCCGTTTGGGGAATTCAATTAAAATGGGGCTTTGTTCGCGGCGCCTCTTCTGAAACATTTCCATAAATATTACCAGAAAAAAGAAATCCCCCTTAAACCATATAAAATTCAACTCACGGATTCGGAGAATTTGCAAATATAATTCGCATAATAATAACATTTCTAAGCCGAGCATTTTATCCCGATTGGTTCGGACGGGCCTCTTTCGCCTCTGTTATAGTAGAAACCCTTTTAATTTGTCATATGAGACTGTTAGCCGGCCATTCCTTGTTTACATTATTGGCGTTTCATTTTGTTATCATATTTGAAAAAAAAAAACTGTTCTTCTTAGTTGTTTTTGTATTATCTTAGTTATGTATTGCCTTAGACATTATTGAGTTCAATGAGAAGATATTTGGTTCGTTATTTTTGTATTTACATAAATTTATGTGCGTTAAAACCAGAGTATTAATCAAAACATTGATTACATTTATTGACTTATTTTCAAGACTTCTTTCAATTTGATAACCTTCCGACATCTTCTTTTTAACCAACCTAATGCCAAATCGATAGTCAATGATATTTTATATTACTTACAATGATACTCAGTAATCCAAGCACGTAGAGCGAAGCCTATCTGCCCGTCAAACTGTTGGCATTATGCAAAACACTGATACTTTGAAATCGCATGATATCTTGTTCGAGAGCGATCGAGACGAGAGATGATTTGTTGCCAGATGATAAAAGAAAAGAGCCGGGTTAGCCCAATTTCTATAAATTACTCTCCATATAAATGATCCATGATCTACCTTTGGAAATTGATATGAAAGTCTAGATAAAAGGTCCGCCTAAAAGGATTGAACACACATACATTAATCGCGGATACCTTTCCGGAAGGATTACGTGAATTTGCCCCTTTTTTGTTAAAAAGGTACGACATGCCTTTCCACTTGAATTATAACTTTCCAACGGTAATATGAAAAAAGGAAATACAGTCAGACAGAAACAGAGTACCTATTGAATGTAATCATGATGTAGTTTTCAACATCGAATCTTGGGAGCGATATTGCTGTCATTTTTCGGACTCTATCTTTATGAACAAACAAGTTAAAATTATGTGTGTGCGTGGCGTTCAAAGTCTAGAGAATCAATCTACAGATCTTGTTTAATTCGTAGAAGAAGCAGATGATTAACCGCCTCTTTGGTTTAATAGTGCCAACCACTGGTATCAGACCCAGAGGTCTCAGATTTGATTCTCAGTGGGGGTACATATTGTATTCGGTTTAGTTGGTGGTAGGGCTTGCTCTAAGTCCACCTGGCTAGCTACCACCATCTTATATAAGTCTGACGCCATAACAATGATGTTATCAGCATAGTTTTCCGCCAGTTAGAGATAAGATAGCCAGTTCCTCGGTGATTGAGGATTCCGGGAGTAGTGCGCTTTCACCTTCAGCCTTATCAACACTTATTAGCAGATGTGATGAAGGCTAAGTGCTCAACCCATTGTGAATAAAAAATAAAAAAATACCGATTTCAGAATATCTTTATTTAGTAATGAAAAATCAAATACTTTCTCTAACAAACCCTTCTAAAACACCCAACTCCTTCAAGTGACCACGAAATCGGTCCAATAAAAATACCGACCATTAAAAAAATCCATTTCTCTGGTAATAGAGATAGGAGACGAATGAACGTTCCTAAAGGCCCCTGATGGGCTATTAGTGGTCTGACTTATAGTAGGCCTCTCAAATTAGCCGGCAAGACATTATGCAGTCCATTACTTAATTTATTTAAGTTAGTTGAGGTCGTGTGCTGTACCATTATTTATCCGCTCGGTCACGGAATGTTATTTTGACCGAGTAATTAGTTCGTGGAAGACGTTATTCGGTATGTGATTTGTGGATATTGTGATACTAAGGATATCGTAACCCTCTTCTATTTATACATGTGTTACCGGACAAACTAGTTTTCCCTAGGCCAAATCAGTTCATCATCCTTTAAAGGCAAAGTCAAATTTGTTTATTCAATTTACATTGTTATTTACAATAGATAGGTAATTGTGAACGTCATAGAAGCTACGCCTTCGGTTCGCAAACCTTACGGCGGGAGACCTTGGAGAAGAACCGGCAAGAAAATCCAAGGGTTGTTTTCTTCTCCCTGTTTTATTTCATACGGAGTCGTCAAATTGAAAAATGACCTTATCATGGTATGATTACGGTCAGTTTCCATCACAATTACACTATGGGTTATGATAACTACAGTTATGTATAGGCGAACTTATGATCATTTTTCAATTAATTAGGAACTCTAGTAAAATCAATTAGTTGTAAGCAAAAAGAAAACTCTACTATACACTGCAAGTTGCGCCATGGATTTTTCGAATGTAACTCTTATGCCCGAATACTCGTACGCTACTTATTTGGGAGCGTCTCAAACATCGCCCTGTCACTTTAAATGTCAAACGTATGAAAGAGATGCCATGATGTTTGAGACGCTCCCAAAGATTATTTGCGTTTGAGAATTCGGGCGTTAATAAAATACATGAAAACAAAAATAAACACATTTTAAGGCAAGCAGATAAGAGCAGACCCATTCCCATTGCCAGCACACGCTACGCGCGTGCGTGTGTGATTAAGGTCACAGCAGATACATCAACTCGGAAAGGGATCGACACCGTATCGCCTTTCGCCTCGCGGTCAACCAGGCGTCAACCTAACGTAAGCACCTAAGCATTTAACCAAACCGGTACCCCTAGTATGAGTTTGGCAAACTGTATTCGTATTAGAAAAATATCGCTCTATCTTGTTCACGTCCTTTGACTGCTTTACCGACATGAGCTGTTCATCCGATAGTTTTCGTAAACGTTGACAGTTAAAATCAACTCATTCTAGGGGCACAGATCAGCGTCGGTACGACGACTCGGCTACGGCTAGGCGACGCCGCGCTTACCGCTCGCTGGTCCCGAGACGAGGCGATTACGTTACGATTCCGATTGGTGTGCTTTGCAGTAGGGAGTTTAATACAAAGAATACTGAACCGCTCGAGTTGATACGCTTACGTTCCGTTTACGAGTTGATATATATGATGTGACCTAACGTGATCGCTACGCTGCGCTTCGCGATCGCTTTAAATTTGTAATCTATCACGTGTTCTACAGGACTTCCGAGGCAAACTCACTCTCTAAAATGTCAACGCTATGAACTGATTTGGCCTAGGAAAAACTAGTTTGTCCTAAAATCGGGTTTGGCCGGTAACATATACAACACTATCAACCGTGCAGATACTGAATCTTAGTTTTAGCTTCTTTGACGTTGGTAAGTGTTGTTAAACCAAGCTAATTTGAATAAACGATTTTGATTAAACAATTTTAGAGAAATCTTTTAACAATTCGGCTAAATGCCCAAATACTTGAGACAGCGAGCGTCTAAAACATCATGGCGTACTCATACCTTTGACATAATGTGACAAGACGATGTTTGAGTTGAGACGCTGTTAAAGTTGAGTAGTATCCGAATATTCAAGTGTAATGCCCGAATACTCGTACGCAACTTATCTTTGGGAGCGTCTCAAACATCGCCCTGTAACTTTAAATGTCAAACGTATATGAAAGAGATGCCATGATGTTTGAGACGCTCCCAAAGATAAGTAGCGTACGAGTATTCGGGCATTAGGCTCATAATTTCTGAACTTTGTGGTTTTCGTTAAAAGTTCCCTTCCAAAAGAATGTGGTAGGCCGTCGATCAATCGCGCCATGTTGATGTTTGACAACTTTATTGGGTCACTAATTGAATATTCGGAAGCTCCTCCATTGATAAAAATTGCCATACTGAATATTTCTGGGGGACAAATTAATTCAAATGGAGCTCGTAAAATTAAAATTAGTCGGGCCCTAGAATTGCTATTAACTGCTATTAATTGTGCTATTTATTATAATAATAAAAAAAATAATAAAATGTTTGTTTATTTTCCTATCACAAATAAAGGACTTAAGTGGTAATTAAAATCTATACCTGAAGGTTACTAAATTTGTGAGGGACTGGTGCCCGATGTAGGTTTCAGAAAAGAAACCTGTGACACAGGTCGCCAGGCCCACCCACAGACAATAGTTTTTTGGTGTGCCTTATGTAACTTGATACTTACACCTAGTACATGTCAGTAAACAAGAGAAGATTATGATTACAGAAATGAAGTTGAAAAAAAAAAAAAAAACAATGTAAACTAAACTATAGTAAAAACCCCAAGGCTAAGAAGTATATGTGTGAGTGAAGGAATGTGTGTGTAGGTGAATGTGTGTGCGTGTTTGTATGGGTGGTGTGTGCATGTGTCTGCGTGTGTGCGTGAATATCTGTGGGAGCGAGAGATGTGTACCGGTACGAAATCCAATATTTAGTATAAGTAAGTACACTAAATAAAATAACATTCATTTTTATTATTTGCATTAAAATTAGAATTACTTAAATTATTTCAGAATGCTCAGTAGGTTTTCAGTCGCGTCGTAGTCAAGAGTCATGAGAAATTTAATCACATTACGTTTGCAGTTAGAAGTCAACAGTGGGTAGATATTAAGAGTGGCATTAAGTCTATTATAAAGTAGTGGTCCGAGACAGAAAAAGAAATGATGAGCAAAGGATGTTCTGACAGCCGGTGTGTTGCACACTTGGTGTTGGCGACGTTTGCCTTCTAGCAATTTGGTGTTATACGGTAGCTGTGAATGCTGTTTAAGTATCGTTTTGAGAATATAAGTTTGCCTAACAGAGAGAATATTCCAGTGAGCGTAGAGCTCGACAGTAGGAAAACGGTATGGGAGACCAGCAGCAACTTTCAACAATATACGTTGAGCCCTCTCCACGGGAAGAATGAGAGTTTTTGACGCTCCACCCCACGAGCTGATGCAGTATTCTATGAGAGAATGGCACAATGCATAATATACTGAGGTCATGACTTTGCGATCAGCAACATGTCTCAGCGTCCTAAGGATGTATATGAGCTTCCGTAGTCTTGAAGCTAGCAAATCTAGGTGGTATTTGAAAGAGAGCGTCTGGTCTAGCGTCACTCCGAGGTATTTAAAGTGTTCAGAGCGTTCTAAGGCAGGACAGGTGCAGATAATTGGGGCAGTCTGAGAACCGCATTCATGAACTTTTATACTAAATTCAGGCGATGGGAGTTGGTTAGATTTTAAGGCAAAGGCTACGTATTTAGTTTTAGGGATATTAAGAGTGAGGACGTTGCAACTTAGCCATTTGTTGACAGTATCGAGACCTCTCTGAGCTGAGTCAAATGAGGAGCCCAGGAGTCCCCTTGGAAAAAGACAGCCGTATCATCGGCAAAGGTGAAGATCTTGCCCTCGTTGAGCCGTAACTGACAAAGGTCATTGATGTAGATAAGGAATAGAGTTGGCCCGATGATACTGCCTTGCGGAACCCCGTAAGTAATATGGGACTCACTACTCACCCACTCCTCAATTTTAACCTTGTGAGTCCTGTTAGTCAGGTAATCTTTAAGTAGCTGAAGGGGAAGGCCTCGTATGCCACATCTCTCCAGTTTATTCAAAAGGCGGGGGATGGAGACCGTGTCGAATGCCTTCGCTAGATCAAGAAAAAGCACCGCACATTTCTTCTTTCCATCCAGAGCAGAGACAATGGACTGCACGAGGTTGTGAACAGCATCATTCGTTGATTTAGCTCTACGAAATCCGTATTGTGAAGGGGACAAAATATTGTTAGCTTCTAAGAAGTGAACAAGTCTGATGTTTATTAGGCGTTCAAGGATTTTCGAGAGAGTAGGCAGAATAGAAATAGGCCTATAATTAGCGACACAATCTCGATCCCTGCCCTTGAAGATAGGTTTAATCTGACCTATCTTAAAGGCCAATGGAAATACACCAGTTGAGATAGCCAGGTTGCAGATGTGAGCAATAGATGGCAAAAGAAGCTGTGCGTAACGTTTAATGATTTTGCCAGAAATTAAATCCGGCCCAACCGCGCAGCGTTCTCTAAGTCCGGAAAATATCTCCAACACCTCACAATCATCGGTAGAGGACATTACAAAAGAGTTGGGAGGGGATGGCCGGCAGCCGGTGTTACATATGCAACCGGTGTCAGTGCACGGAGAGAAATTCTCAGCCAGCTTTCATTTATTGCTAATTTCCTAGTATTGTACAGCCGGGTTTTTTTTTTATTAAAAAAAATCACGCTGTAGCTACACTAGGTATAGTATTCAGTTTTTCAGTTAGGTACCTAAAGAAAAGAAAGAAAGAAAGAAAAAACATTTTATTGACGACACATTCTAAAACGGTAATATGTACAAAAAAAAATGAAAAGAAAAAAATATGTAGTTTAAAAAACTATAAAAACACACTTTTATAGGAACAGACTAAAAGTACAAAATAACCGTCTATTCAGTAACTGAAATTAAAAAGCGTGGTGCGCGTTGTCAATATTAAGTACTTGAATGCAAGCTTTGCAAAGGGCGCCCCACGCTTTTTAATTTCAGTTACTGAATAGACGGTTATTTTGTACTTTTAGTCTGTTCCTATAAAAGTGTGTTTTTATAGTTTTTTAAACTACATATTTATTTTTTACTTTTTAGTTTAACAAATGGCAAGCTATGGATGGGGATGGTAATCGATTTCACAGTCCATTCATGTGTCTGCCCACCCCGTAAACATTATAACTCAAAGGCGTGATTGTATGTATTTAGTTTTACAAATTCAAGTGGAGTCTATTAGTTACCAGATGCGCGAGCCGAACCCTTACTTCCTCCCTGCTCCATCATCAGACCCTCACCACTAAGTGTAGCGAATAGGTCTCGTTAGAACGAAACAACGGAGCCTAAACTCGAGGGGTTTCCTAGTGGTCATTAAGGAGTGCCACTGACCTCCTCCTTGCTCCATCATCAGACCCACACCACCAAGTGTAGCGAATAGGTCACATCAGAACGAAACAAATGAGCCAGAACTCGAAGGGTTTCCTATTGGCCATTAAGGAGTGCCACTGGCTTCCTCCCAGCTTCATCATCAGACCCTCGCCACCAAGTGTAGCGAATAGGTCTCGTCTGAACGAAACAAATGAGCCCAAACTCGAGGAGTTTTCTTGACGTCATTAAGGAGTTTCACTGGGTCCTCCCAGCTCCATCATCAGACCCTCACCACCAAGTGTAACAAATAGGTCTTATCAAAGCGAACAAATGAGCACAAACTCGAGGTGTTTTCTATTGGTCATTAAGAAGTGTCACTGGCTTCTTTCCAGCTCCATCATCAGACCCCCACCACCAAGTGCAGCGAATAGGTCTCATCAGAACGAAACAAATGAGCCAGAACTCGAGGTGTTTCCTATTGGTCATTAAGTAGTGCCACTGGCTTCCTCCCTGCTTCATCATCAGACCCTCACCACCAAGTGCAGCTCATATTTCTCGTCAGAACGAAACAACGGAGCCTAAACTGGAGGGGTTTCCTAGTGGTCATTAAGGAGTGCCACTGACCTCCGCCTTGCTCCATCATCAGACCCACACCACCAAGTGTAGCGAATAGGTCACATCAGAACGAAACAAATGAGCCAGAACTCGAAGGGTTTCCTATTGGCCATTAAGGAGTGCCACTGGCTTCCTCCCAGCTTCATCATCAGACCCTCGCCACCAAGTGTAGCGAATAGGTCTCGTCTGAACGAAACAAATGAGCCCAAACTCGAGTAGTTTTCTTGACGTCATTAAGGAGTTTCACTGGGTCCTCCCAGCTCCATCATCAGACCCTCACCACCAAGTGTAACGAATAGGTCTTATCAAAGCGAAACAAATGAGCACAAACTCGAGGTGTTTTCTATTGGTCATTAAGAAGTGTCACTGGCTTCTTTCCTGCTCCATCATCAGACCCTCGCCACCAAGTGCAGCGAATAGGTCTCATCAGAACGAAACAAATGAGCCAGAACTCGAGGTGTTTCCTATTGGTCATTAAGTAGTGCCGCTGGCTTCCTCCCTGCTTCATCATCAGACCCTCACCACCAAGTGTAGCGAATAGGTCTCATCAGAACGAAACAAATGAGCCAGAACTCGAGGTGTTTCCTATTGGTCATTAAGTAGTGCCACTGGCTTCCTCCCTGCTTCATCATCAGACCCTCACCACCAAGTGTAGCGAATAGGTCTCATCAGAACAAAACAAATGAGCCTAAACTCGAGGGGTTTCCTAGCAGCCATTGAAGAGTTCTATTGCCCACCTCTTGACTCCATCATCAGATTAGCTCGATGGTAGCAAATTATTGTATTGTCATCGGATTCATATAGACTTGCAAAATTTCAAATCAATACGACAATAAGAAGTAGGTTAAAATGGAATTCCAAGATTTTCTTACATTGTGACTTAGTTACAAGTGAAGCTAATAAAAGTGTGGTAAAAACAGCATGTCGCCAACTAGGCATAATGTTGCAGCGACAATACTTATACCTTATACCTATATATTTTGATTATTAAACAACTCATATTATTACTGGAAAGTAAAACTTTAATTAAATTAATTGCTAATCGTATTCATTTTTCAATATTTTCTCGGGTCTGGGTGTAAGTCATCATCTTCATCATCAGCCGTTTAATGTCCCCACTGCTGGGGCACTGGCCTTCCTTATGGATGAATAAGGAGAATGAGCCATGACCCACCACGCGGGCTCAGTGCGGATTGGTGGGTATTAACGACTGCAAGTGCAGCCGGGACCAACGGCTTAACGTGCCTTCCGAAGCACGGAGGAGCTCGAGATGAAAAGCTTTTGGTCACCCATCCCGTGACCGACCATTGCGAACGTTGCTTAGCCTCAAGGATCGCTGGGTGTAAGTATGTAGTACCTAATACCCGTCGTTGTTTCCAATTTCCATAATACTAGTGCTTAAGCTACTACTTTACTTACTTTGGTATTGGAACAATGTATGTGATGGTGTCCAATATTTATTATTATTATTTATTAATTTTCCTTTTGAGGCGACTTTTTTACTATATGAAACCTTTGAAAAATTTTGAAATATATAACTGTATTTTGTAATGCCTTTCTGTCTCACGTGTGTACATCAAGCTTGACATGATGACCTCAAGCGCGCCGTTGTCTCATATCTTATAACATATTTTTATAGCGCTGCTGTTAAACCTACAATCTACGACACTTAAGTTTCTTTCTACAGCATAAAACAAAAACAATTTACCGTCGCATTCATTCAGTCCGCATCCCATTTTCATTTGGAAATTGTGAACAATTTGTAACAAGAAATTCGCAACAAAACACTTCCCGAGGCTGGAATTAAAGCATTTTATCGCAATGCACTCGACTCTCCGACCATTAAGGCTTCACCTCTACAAATAGTCTAAGTGAAAACCAAGTTTCATGGGCAACAACCGACTGCGCATAAAACACGAGAGCACCGAGGCTTAAACGAGCGCGGGTTTTAAGTACAAGTACTTTTTAGCCTGGGTAGCTTTATAAGCTTTATAAAGTTGGTGCGGTGTGATTAGCACGGATACACATTTTAAAACAAAAACTTTGGTTAAATTTTGGTGTTCTCAAAATAAAAAAGAAAATCCTTGCTTATCCAGACCATTGCTTTTTCATAATGGTAAACAGACTTTTGTACCCTTATCATTAAAATCTTACGTGTTATCGATATCAGATGTATTAGAATTAGACGACCTTCGTTGAATGTTTCTAGTATGCAGTCGTCAAAGTTTGGGACAAAGGAAGTATCTAATTTTATGTCTGTATATCTAGTCCACATTTCTCTCCAAGGTTCTAACCCTAAATCAGTGAAAATTACATCTTCAACTTAGGTTTTATAAAACTCGATTAAAAAAGTGTCGCCGTGCAGTTCTTAATTTTTATTATCTGATCCTGAACTCCCTAACTCCGTACTCTGAGTGAAACACGAGAAAACTTTTGGACAGATAAAAAATTCACTTCCACCCAACACCAGAAGCTACTTAACATTTCGGAAAACGTCTTATCTGGTTTAATTGGGCAACAGACATTGCCGGCAAAAATCTCCGGACGTCCGGGTGTCCGGGCCCGGACAAGCCGGACAGACAGGACTCTCCCAATTTTATTATGGGAGACCCTCGAAAATGTCGGGAATCTTGTTATCCCGTGGAACCTGGCGATATTAAATCAGCCGTTATTTTGCGAAAATACGACAAAATTTACTTATCAGTGATGAAGGTCGAACCTCGCTTCGTAATCTGGTACTTGGCTCTAGAGCAGTCTAGTCCACGGTTAGTTAATTTTATTTGAGTTTAAGGCTAAGATTATGTTAGTACTTAGTACGTAGTAAAGTTACGTTTCAGTATGGTACCTACAGAACCTATTAATACTATCACTTTACTGACTGACTGACTGAACGAAGATAAAACTTACGTTCTATTTTCGTTTGCTCAGTCTAAGCGTTATCTTGAGCATGACATATTTTGTCGCAATGTCACTAACAATCATCCAACACGCCAATTCTTCAGTTTGAGAACAAAGGAGATAGCTAAAAATGAATGAATCAATAACCCAGAATAGACAGGAATAAAATGTATGTACGTAGACTAACAATGATACATTTTTATTGTTACAAAAAGGACAACCCCGAAATCGGTATATTTCAAGAGCTATTGGGCCAACAAAAATAAATGCAAAAATCAGAGACTTCGTTATATTGTGGCTTAATAATAATAAGTTCTTGTAACAAGTTACTAAAAAACTTGCATATTTTACATTACATTACGATGCTAATTCATAAGATTTTGAACTAAAAAGAAAAACAAAGAATAAAAAAGAACTTTTGCTTTATTACATTAGTAAAGATAAAAATAATCTGAACAGAGGTCGTAGACCTATATTCCCTTTTAAAATTATGAATTCGCCTATTACCTTAATAGGGTACCTCCTTACAGCTTATGCAAAAGCAGAGAGCGCAGCTTATCCGCAGATAACGCTAGGAGAGACTGTTTCAGTATATTTGGAAGCATAATCATCGCAGCCAGCGGAATTTCAACACTTAATTTTAATTGATGGAAATCGTATAATATTTCAAAATTCTATTATATTCTATTCGATATATTATTGTAAAGCTAAAATCTATATCAAAAGGAACAACTTTTTATAATTATGTTTTGTGAAAAAAATAGTAGTTAGTAAGTCCCAAGTTGTGTGTTAAGTACAGTCGAATCAATTAAAAGATGAGCCATTTTGATAATAGTTTGTATGAAAGCATCAGAATAGTCTGTAGGTATATATTAAGGTCAGTGTCACTGTCAACTGCTTGAATTTCAACCTTAGTGAATTTAATTTAATATAGAAAATAGCCTTATGGTAGATTCAACTGGTTCGACTGTACATGTTTCTTGACTATTTCATATTGCAAGTTATCTTTCTTTTATATAAAACAAACTGAGGTCGATTACGACCTGCCTTGATTGAAACAATTTTATTTTGAACTTTAATGTTATTATTTATCCTACTAATATTATAAATGTGAAAGTTTAGATGTTTTGATGTTTAGATGTTTGGATGTTTGGATGTTTGGATGTTTGTATGTTTGTTACTCAATCACGCCAAAACGGCTGAACGGATTTGGCTGAAATTTGGGACACGGATACTTTGTGGCCTGGAGAGAAACGTAGGCTCCTTTTTATTCCGGAAAAAATCACATTCCCGCGGGATAACGTCGGGTATACCACGCGGGCGCAGCCGCGGGCGGAAAGCTAGTATAAAATAAATTAGTTGGGGTGTATGGGATAAAATTGAACAACTTTCCCCAAGAAACATGGGTCGAAATGCCCTTCATACAAAATCGATCAGCTGACTTTGCAGTTTGTATGGGAGACCAAAAAATCGTTTTCACTTTACGACCCGTGTGTCTTGGGGAAAGTTGTTCAATATTATGAGTAAAAGCTGTGGTTTTGGGTTTGCAAGTGACCAAACTAACACCCTGTATATGTGTCTCCACAACTGGCGTTAGGTATGTAAGACCCGGCTTATACATTGAAAACCATTCACGTTTGATTTGTACAACTTAATTATGTCTAAAATTAATCTTCGTAGTAGTACCCACAACAATTTAGTACCCACGAAAATCAGCCACGTCCAAGTTTTTGTCGTAATGAACAACGTTAATGCGACTTCTCCTGATATAATACGATATAGTCACCACTCATAATCCCAAGCAATTATAACTCAAAGACGCAGGATTTCATAGACAATAAAGAGAATAATTTTGGGCCACGATTATCTCAAGAGGTTCAGAGAGGTTGGTCCTCCGACGGGGCCGTTCGAGTACCCAGTTTAATTAATGGAACCCTCTACAAGCCCTCTACGGATTTAATTGGAGAAAATCTGTTGCTGTCTTAAACGCTATGTACGGGTATCCGGCTCGAAGGACCATTTAAATTCGAAAAATTATCGCCGTCAAAGACGTGGGCATAATTAGTATTCAATTGTGTTTGAGTTCGAAATTACATTATAATTTGTTAAGTAGGCACGAGTATAACGCGAATTTCTTACTTGAATTAAGTCATTAATTTAACTAATGGATAAGTGTTAATGAGATTATCATAACTCGTGTTTATAAAGCTAGGTCTGAATTATTTTCTCACATTTTAGAACAATAATACCTACATATTAAAAAGTCAGTAGTGTAATCAATTTAAGTAATTCAGAACCTGTAATTATTTTATGTTATAATCAGTGTGAAAATAGGTTTATTGCGTTTCTTATATTCAAAATCGATTTCAATAAAAAGTAGGAAGGAATGCAATGGATTGAACTTTCTCTGAAATTTTATATTTAGAGAATTAATCCGTTCGAAAAGCGTAGCTCGAAAATATGAATTTATTGCGTTGCCGAACCAAGTGTAGTGATAAAGTGTGTTTAGCCTGAATTTTATTTAGCCATTTCCTGAACAAGGGATTTCGTTTTAACGCAAGAAAGTTTTGATTTTTGGGATCAACAAAATGTAGGTCTGAGTTATGACGATCATAATGAACCGAAAAAAAGAGTAAAATAAAAAAAAGTTTCGTATGGTCGTATTCAATACTCGTTTGACGTTTTGGGTAGAATTTAATGGCGTTTACTAGCTTTCATAAAACGGTTTAAAACTACCGGAAAAAAATATGTTTATCATCACTTTTCCATTACTTTCTAGCTAGGAGTGTGAGTGTGAGTGAAAATAGGTGTTAAATTTATTTCTTACTTGTAATTTTTACCATTACCACTAAATATCATGCTCGAAAATTTAAAAAACCTCCACTCCGCTCAAATCCTTCCAGATTTCGAAAAGCGTGGGCTTAATTCCTACCACTTTCCTACTAAACGAACTCTTTATTTTTCACGTAGAATATCAGGTCACTTAATTTTTGAAAATATACATACAAAATATGTACCAATATGACCACCAATCTTATCATACACCTAAGCCATTCAGCAATTCCCATTAATTGAGTGTCAAAAAAATAAGATCTCCCTAGCACTGAGCATTATTATCGGCGTGACGTGGGTGGGTTCAAGCCGGCTTACTCGGCGATCCTTAATAGCCCCGTCGAATCTATTAGCTTAATTGATATAGTTTTAGGTGAAAATATTATGAAACGAGAATGCATGGAGATAATGTAGTCTTACTATATTAATAAATTGCAGTAATTGTAAAATAATAGGTAAAGGAAATCATTTATAAACATAAAATTTGGTAAAAGCATGTTTACATGAGGATATGATAAGTGATTATCCTTGATTGTTACATGTCCTAAACAGAAATAAGATTTTAGTAAAAACTTCATTGTCATGACAAGCTTTTTTGCTGACTGTACTTAAATATTGTATTGTCATCTAAACCAAACCTGTATACAAAATTTCAGCTCCATCGGACACTGGGAAGTGGGTCAGATTAAGCTTGCAAGATTTGTCCCCCACTAACTGACTTTACTAACATGGTAATTTAATAAAAAGCTTGCAAAAAGGACTTAATCAAAAATATTTCATGGTAAGTTCCTGGGACTCCTAATTTTAACTGTAAAATAGAGAAGCGAAATATTCTTCAACTTTTCCTTCAACAACAAGGACATAGACGAAAACACAATAAAAGAGTTTGTGACGAAGAAGATTTCCCTGTGCTAGTTAGTATTTTTTCCAGCTTATTTTTCTACTGTAACGTGGCAGCAGTGTAGTTTCCTTGGAGATTTATGTATCCGCACCGAATCCACACCGGAACTGTGAAGATACATGCGAGAAAACTATTTACAAAGCAACTATTTTTTGCCGCATTTAAAATATCAAGTAAAACTTAGGTGCCAGATTTCACACGGGTATTACCTACTCCGATTTTGATAGTGTAACGTCCTCCAATTAATTGAGTCAATTACTAAATTTTTGGTTGTAGGTATGACTTGAGGCATTTTTGGCGTATTCAAAATTACACATAGTTATCTAGATACTGTGTTAGAGTGCGTGTCAGATAATTTTGAGCGTGGCTAAAACTTTTGGTGATAGTTACAGTCCATTCTTTTGCCATAAAGTTATAGGTCAAAGATTAGCTTTCGATTTCAACCACGCGCAGACTTATCTGGCGCACACTCTGTTAAGTTTGATTTTACGTTTTTTTTTATTTATTTTTTTCAAAAAATTGCGAGTTTATGAGTTATGAGTTTCTACCTACTTACTGCTGTATGCGTGATAGAGCTATCAATTTTAGATCTCTGATGAGAAGTCCCATAAACTCGACGCAGAGTCTTGTTGACATAACTATATACCTACACAAAGAATATATTAAAAAAAACTCAATTTGTTTTTATTCAATTTAGGTTGAGGTAACAACACTTATGAACGTCAAAGAAGCTACGCAATCGGTTCGCAAATCCTACGGCAGGAGACCCTACGAGAAGAACCGATTTATTAAGGAAAATGAAAAAGGATTTATTTGTTCCAACTTACAAAATTGCTTAACTAGGTACTAAAGTATAATATCTCATGCTAACTTGAAACAAAAAGGAATTGTAGCTCAGCATCTGACAGTTGAATTAACAGCTGTCGCTGATATTTTGCCACAACCTTAGGTACCTACTTTCCACTTTACGTATCATTTATTCAGTCTAGGCTAACTGTAACTCTTGTGAATGTCATAGAAGCTACGTCATCGGTTCACGAACCTTACAGTGGGAGACGTAACGAGAACAACCAGCTAGAGCTCTCTATAGTTACTGCAGTAGTCAAAAGTTTATAATTATGATTTAAGACAATGTCTACTTACTGCAGTACCCACCTAACCTAACTTACACCGTGACAGAGCTGTCAGTTTTTCCAGCTTAGCTGAGAAGTCCCGTAACTCTACTGCGAGCCACGTTGTCATCTGCGGCAGACCCCCGTCAAAATGATGCGGGTCCGTCGGATCGTCGCGGTTTTTTGCTGGCGCTACGTTATTTAGGCTAATTGTAGTTTTGGGATAGTGTGAAATTAAATTTGAGGCAAAATTTAATTTATTAGTAGCCGTTATATTAAATTTTGCGGGCGGGGTATTAACAGGCGCAATTAATTTAGATTTATCTCTTGTTAAAGTTGCTAAAATTTTGAATTTGACTATGAATTTTAAAATATTATCACCATGCATTACCTACTTATACGAGTAATTACACTTACGATATTTTATTTTACAACAACTTGGAAAATGCGATTGTAAAAACATAAAATGACAGTTGGTTAAATATAGTCATTTAGTCAACAAAATTAATTGTTCTGGTTCTGCTAGCGTAATGGAGCTTCCAAATAGCAAACCTTTTAAGAAACTCAAAAATAATTCACATTATAAGCGCGCCATCGATCGTTCATCTTCATTACTTCTAATACGGTAGAAAGAGACGAAGAGAGGCTCTGTTCAGCTGTTATTGCCTGTTCAATTCTTAATGAAGTCAGTTTAATGTATGTGCCGGGAAATTAGTTGGCTCACCCCAGAATGGAGGAGGTAATAAGTAACATTACCATGGAAAAGCGGAGTGGCTCGAGTTAGAAAACATGGGGCAGCAGGATTTAAACTAATGAACTGATGGTGATGAACTTTGCCACGTTCTTTATTTGTACGTGTTCTCAGTACACAAACGTTAAAGACACCCGAGTCTCAGTCACCCTCTTAAAATAAATTTCAAAGGCTTCCCGAGCAAGAAATGATATTTTGTTTACAGCCTTCTTGATGATGAAGAAACTTCTACTGATTGCTTATATTAGCCCGGCAGATACTTGTGAATTGTTTGCTTAGGTAGAGTTGGTAACTTTGTTCTCCTGCCAATGAAATTTATTATTAAAGCAAGGGGCACCCAAACTTTGGAAAAACAACATTAATAGGACATTATGCTAAGTCCCAGTTTAATACATTTTTACCGGAACCACAGCGGGATTAGCCCGCTCGGCCTCGAGATGGATAAATTTCTTTCTTCATTGTGTTTTATTACGTTTTCTTAAAGCTTCGAGCTCTCAAGGATTTATATTTAAATTATTCCATTAAGTTCTACGCCATGTCCGGCGTTATTGCGTTACTTTAAGTATTACGCAAGTTCGATAATCCCACCATCGTAAATGCTACTCCTCAAACGTAGATGCTGCTGCCAGGATTTTGTGTGGAAGCGCACTGAGTAGCGTTTCGACGAAATGTGGAGTTAAATAGTGAAATAGTAGGTTTGACCAACAGAACCTGAGGAAGAGGTTACAAGAGACATGACACGCATTTTGTATTGAATAAAGCGTGGAAGCCGCTGGATGTGGGCAGCGCACGACCGATCGTTGTGAAGATCCTTGGGGGAGGCCTATGCCCAGCAGTGGGCATCGTATAGCTGATGATGATGATGATGGTGATGAAGGTTGTAATCGAAAACAAGTTTGTTGCCATGCCATAGTATGGTAGATTGCAGCAATATGAACGGTGAAGTTTTTTATTGAATGATACATTTCAAGTTACATTACGTTACACCAATCTAGACGAAACAAAATTCATATCGCAGTGGAAAGTGATTTTGCTGCCCAGCAGCGTCTCTCCTTACCTCTAGGTGCCTACCATCAACTTTAAGACAGCGATTCAAAAATAGCGCGATGCAGAATAGGTTCCTAAAATGAATTGCTTTCTTTCGTACTCTGACCTTCTAAAAACTGGATCGCAAATGAATTGCTAAATGCTAATGACCGAACGATTTGTGTCCTTTTTCTTCTACCCGTCTCTTTCACTCGATTCTGTCATGCCCGGAGAGTGAGATGGACGGGTATAACCTGCAGGTGACATATTAAATCGACCGGGTTATAAGTCAAATAAGAGTTCCTGACCAATTCCTGACAGCTTAGCGGCTGTGAAATGTCATTGATCGATCACTGAATCGCTGTCATTGATATTAAGATGTCGTGGTACGAATAAGCGAAGCAGATCAGTTTAGGTCCTAAACAAAACCGCAATAAGAGTTGATGGTAAGCACCCTGTTCTTCAAGTCCGATTCGCTGCTTTGGAGTGATGACTGACGTCAGAACGTAGTTTGTTGCAATTTTTCGGATTAAGGTATTTATGATTTGCATAACTGCAACTCACTCTGTGTGTGGAGGATGCCACATACTTTTCTGTCATACTATCTGGTGATAACTGTGATATCCAAAGAATCTCCTTGGTTCCAATCTTCCTAATTAGGATCCACATTTCACGGTTCACTTTTGCCTTTAAATTTGGATGAAGCAACCAAATTGAACAATGTAAACGTAAAAGTGAATCATTCAATTTCAATGTGCGCCTGTACTTCTGCGCCTTTCAACTAAAGTGAATCAATTTGGTTGAACCGTGTAATATTAGCATTAGGTTTGATTCAAGTTGTTTCCTTGCTTGGCTAGCTGCCACCGACAACAATGTCTGTCGTCGTTACAACAATGTTAGCATTGTTGTGTTCCGGTAGTTAGCAGTAGCAGGGCTAACCAGCTCGTAAGTTGTTCAGGATTGGCGATATATCTTTTTTTTATCCACAACGGTGTAGACTTAGCCTTCATCACACCTGATGTTAAGTGGTGATAAGGCTGAAGGTGGAAGCGCACTACTACCGGAATCCTCAATCACTGAGGACCTGGATATCTTATCTCTAACTGCCGGAACACAATAATGATGAAAACATAATTGTTATGGCGTCAGACTTAGATAAGATGGTGGTAGCTAGCCAGGCAGACTAAGAACAAGACCTACCACCAACCAAACCGAATACAATATGTACCCCCACTGGGAATCGAACCCAGGACCTCTGATCTGAAATCGGTGGTGTCAAACACTAGACCACAGAGGCGGTTAAATCTATAACTTATCTATGCCTTATCACAAAGTAAGTACGCGGCGGTGCCTTATGTACTGCCTTAAGCGCAGAGTTATTAATCTATGTGTACTGCTATTAAATTTTAATACTGATTTTGTAAAGACAAAATTTTGTAAGTATATGACGCTTGTTGTATGTATGAAATAATAATCGATATTTGATTTTCAGGAATAGAATACAATGGATATTTACAAGTAAATATTATTTAATAACCAGATAACATAAAACATTTTTAAATAAAGCACCAATTTGACCTGACACCTCCATTAACTAAATGCATATTTCCTGGAAATGCCCACCTATAAATGTTGGTATGACCTGTTGGTGTTGTCACATTTCAATCGAAATCTCTCTGTTGTTTTCACGTTTATTTGACGCTCGGATTCAATACAATACAATGAAAGTATCATGAAATTGAACGTGTCATGGGATCATACAGATTGCCCCACTTTCAATAAAATTAATATCGCCATCGTACTGTGGAGCTCTCTACAGCTAGTAATCCGACATCTATGTATAGTGAGATTGTATATTCACGGCTGGTCACTGATTTGGCTTATTCAATACTTTTTCCGAAGACAATTTAAAATCTTAAGATTTTCATCCAGGTCATCTAATCTATATTATATCTATACTAATATTATAAAGAGGAAAGATTTGATCGTTTGTTTGTTTGCATCGAATAGGCTCCGAAACTACTGGACCGATTTAGAAAATTCTTTAACCATTAGAAAGCTACATTCTTCCCGAGTGACAAAGGCTATATTTTATCCCGATATTTCCACGGGAACGGGTACCACGCGGGTAAAACCGCGAGGATCCGCTAGTTTAGAATAAATTTGTTCAAGTATATTTAGTAATGAAATTACCAATTAGACTCCCAAGTTTGTTGTGTTTATTACCGAAAACATTTCTCCATCTTATATTTTCAGAATATTACTTACACTTTTCGCCCAAATTCAATTGGAAGGAATTGATTGTTCTCATCTTGCGATGCAAGCTACACAACCTCTTACTGTCCATTTCCACTAATCGTACCACCTCTAAACCCCACCAGCCTTACAGCCAAGCGTAATCCGTCCAACTTAAAGCCTGGCGGGCCGCCAGCCAGCCCAATTAGTAAAATAATAACCATGATACGCGGAGCCTATTGATTTCGGCATTATCAGAGGCCTGGGGCTTAGTTCGGTGCATGAGACAATGTCCATAGATTTTAATATTCAATGAGGGATGCCACTTTGTCATTGCACGATCACAGTAGCTTGCAGCCGTAATATCAGCTCATCCTACTTTCTACTAATATTATAAATGTGACAGTTTAGATGTTTGAATGTTTGTTGCTCAATCACACCAAAACGGTTGAACGAATTTGGCTGAAATTTGGGACACAGATACTTTTTTTTATTTTAGCCTGGAGAGGAACATAGGCTACTTTTTATCCCGGAAAAATATCACATTCCCGCGTCCATGCGGGCGAAAAGCTAGTACTAACTGAATTAATAGGTAAAGAATTCTAGTATTATCATCAGGTATTTTAAGTAATTGAAGAAGAAACTTGAAATTACCATCACCTTGTTAATTTTCTACTATTAAAATTATCTCGGCATAGATTATGGTAAAAAGGGAAAGAAAGTTATCACTGTTTGTTAAATTATTTCCTTTTTCAGCCGTTCCAAAATATGTAGGTACTGTTGAGGCCAAAGGTAACCTATATTATTCTCGATATCTATCGATAGTCAGCGGGATAGGCATATTGGGTACAGTAAACAGTAAATTAATTAACGATAATATAATAATAGTATCTTAATTTAATGATTTATCTTAATCTTTGTTTCACAGAGTATACCATACCATATTTTCTTTTACCCACAACGGGGTAACGCTCAGCCTCCAACACACCTGATGTTAAGTGATGATAAGGCTGAAGTTTGAAGCGTGCTACTCCAGGAATCCTCACCCACTGAGAAACTGGATATCATCTATAACTGCCGGCACACAACAATGTTGGAAACATTGTTGTCGGCGGCAGACTTACATAAGTTGGTGGTAGATAGCCAGGTGTACTTAAAGTATATCCTACTATCAACCAAGCCGAATACGAACGTGAATCAAACCCGGGACCTCTGGGTCTGATACTGTTTGTGCGTACCACTAGACCACAGAGGCAGTTAAAAGGTCACCTACTAACCCTATTGTGTTGGTTGATGGTGCACATAAAACATTCAATGATTCTCAGCTTTTTTTTAAAATCCACAATGGGGTAGCACTTAGCCTTCATCACACCTGATGATAAGTGGTGATAAGGCTGAAGGTGAAAGCGCACTCCCGGAATCCTCAATCACTGAGGAACTAGCTATCATCTCTAACTGCCGGCACACAACAATGTTGGAAACATTGTTGTCGGCGGCAGACTTAGATAAGATGGTGGTAGCTATCCAGGTGGACTAAGAACAAGTCCGACCACCAACCGAACCGAATACAATATGTACCCCCACTGGGAATCGAACCCGGGACCTCTTGGTCTGGAATTGGTGGTGTGAACCACTAGACCACAGAGGCTCTTTAAAGTGTAGAGTAAGCTTTCAGCAACTCGGTCGGAACAACAATTTGTTTCGATTCTAGCGGATACATCTCGATTGTTTATTATTTGACTAACAAGCAAGCGGTGGAGTGTTTGACGTGGTTACAATATTGACTAATTGCCGATGGTTGGAAACGTGCCAGCGACACCTGCATTATGATGAAAAAAACTCCTGTTGGAACTGGAAAGGATTTTTTTTTCCACAAAAAAGATATGATCTTGTAGTGATAAAGAGATAATTAGTTATTTAAATTTTATTTTTTTGCATTCACACTGCAATTTTTATGGTGGAAAAATGGAAAATGAAGTATTTAGAAAAAAATAGACTTCGTAGCTCAGTGGTTAGAGCAGTCGCCCGGATAGCGAAAGGTCGTGGGTTCGAGTCCCATCGGAGCTGGTTGTGAGACGGGTAAATTTTTTCTTAATACTTCATTTTCCATTTTTCAAAAAGATGGTTGTCAAAACCAGAAAAACTTACCGCATTTTCACGTTACGCTATCGTATTTTTTAACATGCTGCGGTGCATGGTTTTATCTACGTGGTTCCTATTTCCGTTGGAATACCGGAATAAAAAGAAGAGTAGGTAGGTATGTGTAAATTTCATTCAGATCCGTTCAGCTATTCAGAAGTAATTGAGTAACAAAATATAACAATTTAAATAAATTATTCCTGAAAAATGGAAAATGAAGTATGTAGAAAAAATCGACACGTCACACAACCAGCTCCGATGGTACTCGAACCCACGACCTTTCGCTATCCGGGCGACTGCTCTGCCTGGATAGCGAAAGGTCGTGGGTTAAGTCAAAAGTCAAAAGTCGAGTCGTGGGTAGATTTTTTCTAAATACTTCATTTTCCATTTTTCAATAATAAAAATTGCATTGTGAATGTAAAAAAGTAAAAATTTCAATAAATGATACCTACCTACATTGATATGCAAGCGGTTAATGATATAGAAATGTTAAACCCTATTCTCAATTCTTTTCACCTATTTTAAATATTATTGAGATGCAACAAAACTCTTAAATTTTACAAAAAAAAACTGGTGTACGCAGTGACTTAAATGATAATCAAAATGTTTATGAACAACTAAACCGCGTGGACTTTTTCCATGATAAAAAGTAGCCTATAGTTATTTCCAGGCTACAAAGTATTTATGTCCCAAATTTCAGCCAAATCCGTTCAACCGTTTTGGTGTGATTGAGTAACAAACATCCAATCATCTAAACTTTCACATTTTTAATATTATAGTAGGAAGTAGGATGTTTTAAACTGTTCGGTATACTAGTTCACTGCAAATATAGCAGACCGAAATCGCCAAAAAGGCTTTTATTGAATATAATGTAATGAAATAATAATGAGCCTCTTTTTCTAGCGTTAGGTATATATTTGGGGTTTAGAGGAAAATAAAAGAGTGGCTTGATAAGCCGATTATCGATACTGTTGAATGTTTTATCAACATCAGGTCATGGGGGGAGAATGTTTCTCTATTTATTCGTCGTCGAGTCGTTCTATTTATTTATATGTGCTTATTATTAGTAATTTAAAAAGTAATACAATGCCAGTTCAATTATTCTTTTGTTTAATATGTGCCATATCACTTACATTACTATTATAACATTGTTTGACTCTTTGTTATCGTGTTGGGTGCGAATTTAAAAAATCAAAAATCAAATCAAAAATCAAAATCAAAAATCTCTTTATTTTTAACACAAATGGTGTTTACAAATGTGTGGATCTCTTCTTGTAAGTTCGGAAAAACCTGTCATAGAAGAGACCCCTCTCATTACTATGCCAATTACATATTTTTAGTTACATTCTAGGTATAATAATAATACAACTAATAACAAAATTCTGCGTAAAAATAAATAGACTATAATGCAAATGTACCTACATGCCTAGCAAAACTACCTAAATAAATGAGTTTTTAAAGTAAAAATCAAATAACTTGTTTGAATTTTAATTTTAGGTACACACGGCGGCACATCAGACCACACATGTTGACCTTGAGACCGCCTTTACACCAGAGTAATAAAAGCTGTTATCACAGTTCAACTGCTTAACTCGATGTGCCACCGAGTGTACCCAACACACTTTCCCTCTTTATACATTTATAACTATAAGTTTATACAATCAAATACAACATAACTAGTTAATTCAATCTTCGTATTTGAATATAGGCTACTAAAAGGTTTGATGTCGATATGACACCATAAGGTGTATACAATTTTAAACCTTGTTTATATAAAGATGAAGCATAATTTTATATGCAGTTATCTGCTTTGTTTTTTAGTTTTAGTTTCGAAATGTAATAAGAGCATAATACATACATAGTAAAGGAATGAACTTGTCAATCGAAGAAGGCCTTCGGAAAGTGACTGTACATTATATACTGTATTATTATAGCAATAGCATATTTTATGTTTAGCGATTGGACATAAAATTTTCTATATTTTCGTATGTTTGTGTTTTTAACCATGATGTTATCTTACTTTTACATGAAAAGTAAGTCAGAGAGAAAATGTTTAATATTCTATTTATTTTATTATATAAACACACCGATTGGGCCGAGAATTGTTTTTGAGCAAATACTGTATTGGTATTTTTAAAGTGAATTACCGTGTTAACTTTTCGTTTACTTAATAACTTTGGGTCGAAATAATGTTTTTTATGAACGTTAAGAATGCACTGCTGTATATATAACTGTCTAACCGTTAGGACATTAGCTTCTTTGTATAATAAATCTGTGCTAAATAGTTTCTTTTTACGTAACATAACCTTTAAAAGTAGTCTTTGTGCACGTTCTATGTTTATAAATGTTGTTTTATAAGTACCACCCCACACTATTATACAATACAATAACAAAGATTGAACAAGGGTCTTATAAATATATATAATAAGTTCCTTGTCAGTTATGTTACGCAAGTGTTTAAAGAGCCAAATAAGTTTTCGTGCTCGGTTCGCAACCATGTCAAGTTGAGGGTACCAGGATAATTTTTTATCCAGTATTACACCTAGATATTTTGTGTGATTCACACGCTCAAGCTTATAACAACTGCAATTAAGTTTATCACCACTTTGGCACGTGTGTGCTGATATAGACAGGTTAATATGCGGTTGCATGGACTCTCGAATCGAAAAAGTAATATAATTCGTTTTTGACATATTAAGAGACAACAAGTTTACATTTAACCAGTTTAGCACCTTAGCCAATCCATGCTCAGCACTAGCGAACACTTCAGACCAATTACCCCCATGAAACAGCAGAGCTGTGTCATCCGCATATGAGAACACACATCCATTTTTTAGTTTTAAGTTAGTCAAATCATTTATATAAATTAAAAACAAGGTAGGTCCTAGGACACTACCCTGTGGGACGCCATAGTTGTTAGTAATACTAACATTGCTATATGTATTATTATCAAGTTTGACCACCTGTGTGCGATTCTGGAGATAATCAGCGAGTAATGCATGAAAAGTGCCCCTTATACCAAGCCTACTGAGTTTATAGAGAAGAGTGGTGACAGAAACGGTGTCGAAGGCTTTCTTAAGGTCAAGAAATATACAGAGGGCTTTTTTCTTTTTGTCTAAATGTGATGTTATATTTCTTGTAAGATCTAAAATAGCATCCTCGGTACTAATACCTGCACGAAAACCATATTGATTATTTGATAAAATGCCAAAAGTATTGAGAAAACCTAGCAAACGACTGTTAATTAATTTTTCAATAATCTTAGAAATCACGGGTAGCACCGAAATAGGCCTATAATTATTGATATCGCCTCTGTCTCCACTCTTATAAATGGGGTGTATAATTGAGCGTTTCAAATCTCGCGGAAAAATGCCTTTCTCAAGTATAAGGTTGCCCAGAGACACTAACAATGGAACAAGCAATGGCTTTGCTAATTTTATAAACCGAGTTGGAATTTTGTCCCATCCTGCAGCGGACTCTTGTTTTAGGTTACCTATGATGGAATCAATTTCGAAATGTTCTATTTCGATAACACCAATTGAGCCAACTTGAGAAGGAATCTCTTCATGTGCATGTGTTTGTTGTAACCCGTTTGTATTTATCTGTTCAGCTAATGTTTTCCCAATATCATTAAAGTAATTGTTTATATAATCGGCAGACTCTGTAGGAGTGTTTTTCAAATTAAAAAGTTCAGCGTTAGTGTTTTTCTGTTTAGTCTCGTATTTAGTTATATCTTTTATGCATCTCCATAATGTTTTATTGTTTCCCTTTGCTTTGTCAAGAAGATCGCGTTCATACTGTTTTTTTAGTTTTTTTATTAGGTTATTACAGAAGTTGCGATATCGTCTGTAGGAAATTTTTAGAACTTCATTTGTCGGATCTAGACGTAATTGTTTTTGTAAATTATTTCTGTTTTTAATGCATCTTAATATACCTTCAGTAATCCATGGTTTTAATATTCTTTTGGATCTTGATTTTACAACAGTTTTAGTGTTTTCATTTAAACAGTCAATAATTAATGCAATGAGTTTACTTGTAAAAACATTTGGGTCATCGATAGTATCAAAAATGGTTAAGTCCTTTGATTGTAAGGATTTGAAAGCATCAGAATAATTAACAATAGTTTTCTGTTTTGAGGGTGTAGGGTTTATTAAACTACCTTTGGTGTAAAAGTAAGATAAAACCATTTTATGGTCTGTGATAGTTGTATCTAAAACTGCAACTGTGGATGAATATTTTGATAAGTCTAGTTTTACAAACATATGGTCCAAACAGCTATTGATCCTAGTATTGAGTCTATGTCCCGGTTCCAGACCATGTAAGGCCAACATGTTAAGATAAATATCAGAAAATTTGTTAGGTTGCCCAGAATTTATGTTCTGTACATTTACATTTTTGTCACCATAATCTATTATGTTTATGTTTATGTCACCCGTTATTATGACATTTTTATTTAGATGTGGTTTGTTTAGATGTGCGTCTAGGGAGTGGATGAACTGTTCTGGATTTTTATCATAATGGGTTCGATAAATACAGATGATTGAGCAAAAAGGCGAGGTTATTTCAAGACATGAAGCTCCGTGCAAGTAAATTTCTTTGACAGAGTGTGTTATAGATTTCTTTATGAACACTACAACCCCGTCATTTTGATTTGACTTATTTGTGGAGCCGTATGTTATGTAGTTTTCTTTATATGGGAGTGGCTTGTCAGGACTTATGCGACATTCAGTCAAAACAATAACGTCAACTGATTGTTTAAGTAAACTAAGGTTTATTTCTAAATCGTCAATATTCGAGTGTTTATGAACGCTTCTTATATTTTGCGTTATTAATGAAAAATTTGGTTGACCATGTGGTAGGTGTTTATATAAATTTTCTATAGAGCAACTCAGAGTATGAAAATTATTTATTGAGTCTAATTCTTGTAGTATATTGACTTGTTCATCCATTATCCTTTGTACCAAAAGTGAGAGTGTTTATTATTAAGTGAAAATATATTATAACGGTGTAAACATGTATAGATTGAATTAAGCTCAAAAGTAAACATTGAGTTGTCGAAAGTAACATAATATAAATGAAGTTCACATAAGAGTGGTTTATTTTACGTACATAAGATAAAGTTATGCTTGAGTAAAGGTTAAAAAGTAGTATAAATAAGACATCGGGGCGATTATTAACTAATTTGCACAAGTATGTTGAGTATGGGAAAACTAATTGTATATCTATGAGTAGTCACTTATTAGCCAGTTGTTGAATTTGCGCTTCATTTGTCACTGTAATTATTGGGGTGTTATCATCCATACGCAGATAAACTTTTCCATAGCTGGTCCAGCAATATTTATAGTTCTTCGATACTTTTAGGTCTCTGGCGAGAAAGTGGAGTCGAGAAGCTTTGGGCGTTAGGTTTTCCGAGATAAATATCGGGATATCATGGCTAGTTTTCAATCCAAGGTGTAAAGCTCTTAGTTTATTGTCTTTGTTTTTCGTATTGTAAGTCTTGGCGGCCTTGAGCACGTCAGTCTTTATAAAAGTGTTAGTAAACTCAACAATAATAGAACTTTTTTCTTTCCTATTCTTATTTGTTCTTATAACATCTTTTATATCTTGTTTTATCATGTCTACATTTATAGTCTTTGATAGATGATAAATCATTTCTAGCAATTCATTCTTGGTTTCGTTTCCCTTTAGCGGTACATTTCGTATTTCTATGTTTGATTTACGATCTGTTCTCTGGCTATCTTCTAGTTTAGACTCGAGTAATATTATTTGTTCTTTGTCTTTTTGAGCTTCCTGTTCTAATTGAGTGATTTTATTTTTCAGTTCCAGGTTTTCTTCAGACAAAAAGGTGATAGAAGTTTGTATCATGCTATTTGTTTGCTGTATATCTTTTAATGACGCTAAAATTGTGTTCATCTTTTTGTCTTGTTCTGCAGCAAATTGATTAAATGAATCATGTAGCTCACCTGTAGCATCTTTTGTGGTTTCCTGTAACTCTGGTACCGAAGTGGGCGGGCGTCTCTTTTTGTTACGGGCTTTAGAACTTGGGGGTGACTCATCATCTAAATTCAATATATTAGGCACCGAATTAGATTTTTCCGGAGTGCGCTGCACTTTAATCATCTTGTTTTCTGGTGGTGTTTGTTTTTATCAATAATTACACTCGTACCTATTGTAAAAGATGCACGGCTAAATCAAACTTGGCGTAGATCAGGGTATCACTATATCCGTAGCAGCAGTAGCAACGCCGTAGTAATAGTTCGTAGCCGGCACTACGCCTGGTGACGTCATCCGCTACGTGCAGTGGCAGGAGAAGGAAAGCAACTATTCTTGGGGACTTCTCTTTCCCGCGTCGCTGGTGCCGTCCGCGAACGCAAGCAGCGGTGCCAGAAAGAGACAGCATGCAAATACCTTGATAATAATGCAGGTGCGGGGCGCCGTTTTGGTCTAGTAGTCAAGCAATTCACGCACTTATTATTAAAATTTCGAGCACACGTCCACACTCCACAAAGGCACAGAGGCGAGAGCATATAAAAAATATAATCAACTTAAATTCAATATACAGGCATTCGATTCATAGCAGACTGTATACACCCCAAAAAACACCGCATAACTGTAATGTAGCATTTAAGTAACCTGTGCCGTATCTGCACCACTCCAAGACATTTTATGATAGTTAGGGTTGACTAAAATTTTAAGTTAAATTCCATATTTTTTTAATATAAGTTCCTCATGCTGGCGAGGACGGTGTGACATCTGAACTCCTCAAAGCAGGTGGCAAACCTTTATTAAAGGAGCTCCAGAACATTTTCAACACCGTTCTCTTTAATGGGAGAACTCCAGAGGCGTGGAGTAGGAGTGTCGTCGTGCTGTTCTTCAAAAAAGGAGACAAGACCTTACTGAAGAACTATCGACCTATTTCGCTCCTAAGCCACGTCTATAAGCTGTTTTCTAGAGTCATCACAAACCGCCTTGCGCGAAGACTCGACGAATTCCAACCCCCGGAGCAGGCCGGTTTTCGAGGAGGATATAGCACCGTAGACCACATTTTCACAGTACGGCAGATTATACAGAAGACCGAAGAGTATAATCAGCCCCTGTGCTTAGCATTTGTGGATTTGTGGATATGAGAAGGCATTTGACTCAATCGAGACCTGGGCAGTTCTGGAATCATTGCAGCAATGCCAAGTCGATTGGCGGTATATCCAAGTGTTGAGGAGTCTCTACAACGCCGCTACCATGGCCATACAAGTACAAAATCAGCAGACTAAACATATTCCCATGCATCGAGGTGTGAGACAAGGGGATGTGATATCCCCGAAACTGTTCACAAATGCTTTGGAGGATATGTTTAAAACGCTGGTCTGGAAAGGACGAGGCGTTAACATCAACGGCGAATACATCTCACACTTGCGATTTGCGGACAACATCGTCATTGTGGCTGAAACGTTGCACGATCTTCAACACATGCTGAACGGCCTAGCTGATTCTTCTCAACGCATCGGTCTTCGGATGAACTTGGACAAAACCAAGGTAATGTTCAATGAACATATTATTCCGGAACCGATTGCAGTACAAGGTCTCGAAGTTGTCTCGGAGTACGTATACCTCGGGCAAATTATGCAGTTGGGTAGAAACAACTTTGAGAAGGAAGCCAACAGAAGAATACAGCTAGGCTGGGCAGCATATGGGAAGCTTCGTCGGGTCTTTACGTCGCCCATTCCACAAAGTCTCAAGACGAAAGTCTTCAACCAGTGCGTCCTACCTGTTATGAGATACGGAGCCGAAACGTGGACACTCACGGCAGGGCTGGTTCACAAATTCAAGGTCGCTCAGCGAGCTATGGAAAGGGCTATGCTCGGAGTTTCTCTGAAGGATCGAATCCGGAACGTGGTATTCCGACAGAGAACCAAAGTAATCGACATAGCCCACCGGATTAGCAAACTGAAGTGGCAGTGGGCCGGCCATATAAGCCGCAGAACCGATAACCGCTGGGGTAAACGAGTTCTAGAGTGGAGACCGCGTATCGGCAAACGTAGTGTAGGATGCCCTCAGACTAGGTGGAGCAATGATCTTTGCAGGGTGGCTGACAAGAGCTGGATGAGAGCAGCCACTGATCGTGCTCGATGGCGTACTCTAGGAGAGGCCTATGTCCAGCAGTGGACGTTAATAGGCTGATGATGATGATGATTATTCATGTAAGTTATTTTAGACCGACTGCCAAATTTCAAGAAGGAATAGATTAAACGTTTCACCTTTTGTTTTGTATAGTGTATGTTATGATTAATTATAAAATATATTGTAAAAATGTATAGAAGCTTCTACTGCGGATGCGTTTCACTGCAACAACATTACAGACAAACTTAATGGTGACTCAGTTAAGCTAGTGGCAGCCCTGGGATCTTTGATGAGTGCTGTAAAGATTACGATGACATTTGGCACCGTCTCGGAGCGGCGGCGCGCGGCGTGTGCACGGGCCTTTTTATTTGGCAGTTTGTCTTAATGCCTGCTATAAGTGGGATAATCATTTCCGGAAGTAATGACGCCGGCCATTTTGTTAATATTTAATGGCCGAGCCAACTTTTACAGCTGGCGATTACGGCAACGGATGCGGAACTTGTTGAAGAAATAGCTAAATTTAGACTGAAATTGTTTTGATAAGAACAAGTTAGTTTTAACCGTTTTTTGTGTCTTTTGTTGAAATAGTATGTTGCTAGTTTTTGACGTGTTAATGCTATAGCATAGATTATTAACTCTTCAGTGCTTCAGATGCTGATTAAATTTTCTTTTGTTGCAGGTATGTTGCATGATATGAAAGCGGCTCTACAAAAATATAGTAGGTATATAAGATGCAAATTGCACACAAATATAAGTGAGACTACGGATGGTATGACATCATTCTCATCTATACAAATTCATAGTACATGGTTATGTAGCTTAAAATAGTTTTATCAATATTTTAACTACTGAACGTAAATAGTTCATAATAAAGTTAGTAGAAATTAGTGAAAATTTTAAACTCTGATTAACTATGCAAATATTTTGTTCGAATCGTTATCAGAAAAAACTTGTTTGCCCCGCCCGCCCTCGCTAGTATTGGGCGAGCGATTCGATACGAACAGGGAAAGGGTGAAATAGTTCCAAAAAGCGATACTGAAACTAATGGGCTTGTGACTTTTACGTAACGTGATAGAGTTCAGATTACTACTATTACGGCTAAAATAAAAACATCAGCACTTTCAAAACTAAACCTTGTAACAATTTAATTAAAACAGATTTTTATTCATTGAAATTATGTTATAAATTACTTTAAAGAGTTATTTTCATAGCAGTCGTTTTAATTGTCAATGAATAATCAACGATTTGTGGAGTGTGATAAGCATGCGCGGCTTGTGATCGTAGAGGAATGGTAAGTCAAGGGATGAGTGACTAAAATTTGATTATCTCGAACTTCTTATACTTCTTACTTAACGAAAGGCATGCTAAGCCGTTGGCGTCTGACTGTGTTTGTAGTCATAAACACATACTGATCTGCATTGGGCCCGCGTGGTGGGTCATGGCCCATTCTCTTTGACCATCCGTAGAAAGGCCTGTGCCCCAGCAGTGGGAACATTAAATTGCTGATGAATCAACGTTTTTACTATTCACTTAGCGTTTACAAAAACTCTCATTCTTGTCTAGAATTAAAAAATATTGTTCAGGCAATTTGCAAATTTCGGTCGTATAGTTGGACATTATAGCCAAATTATTCAGATGGTTGAAGTTACGGTGACTTTATCGCGGCCGCCCTAGAGTTCCGGCCGTTGGGCGGGCGGGCCGAATCATTTAGCTGGGACAAAGGGAAGGAAATAGATATTTGATTAGTTCTCGATAGTTAATTAATGGCGTATTAGGAGGTGAGAGGGAATTGAATTTTTTATGACGTTTATTGCTATTGGAGATAAAGTATGATGTATATTTTAGTATAATGGTTTTCGGTTAGTATTCTGTCGGAAGGAAATTTATTTTTTCAATATCACCTAGGTACTTTGTATTAGCAGGTATGTTTATGGAACAAACATTTTTGGGTACTTGTCGTATATCTGTTTTTTCTAAAAGGTAAGAAACCATAATTGCCTGACGACCTAAGTAAAGAGCGACAAGTTAAATTTATTTACGTATTAGCTCAAAAGCTTAGGGCAAAAGCTAAATTGTGTGAAAGTAGGTACTTACCCAAACTATTTCGTCATTCGTGATTGTTAATGGCTTCCATTAATCCCTTCATATTTCATACAAATAACGGTAAACAAATGAAAACTAGCCCCTTTCATATCTCGCTTCTAACATTCCATTTAGTTGAACAATAAAATCGTTCGGTTTTTCAAACAATGGTCGACGCAAAGTTGACTCGAAAGTTGGTCCTTTCATTTCCTCTTTCGACCGCCAGTAGTGGGGCTATTCAGTACTCATTACTGTGTCCGGGCCGTCCGGTCCGTCCGGCGGCCGGCGCGCCGTGTCCGGTGGCCAAGTGTCCGGATAACAGATCGCTTGTGTGCGATTCGATTTTATCTTAGATTCGTGTGAAAATGCGTCGGGATAGTACGAGAATCTCGGTTAAGAATTTATTATTAATTAATTTTAATCTAAGTTATGGCCATTGGCGTCACTTTAAATTGAACTAATGCGGGGTTATGTATTTATAGCACCTTGTATTCAAACATAAAATGCCTTCCTATGAGCTGTCAATATTAAATTAACATTGTGAGCAAAATGGCGTAGTTATAGCTAGGTCTTTTAATCAACATTAATCCAATTTTGCGATAGCAGCCAGTGGTGAGGCTTCAGGGAATTCTGATTTCTTTAGCAAGACTAATTCGGGTACACTATAATTGTCTGTTTACTTTGTAACAAGCACGAAGCTGAATGCTTATACGAAACGAACAAAATTACCTTCGTTCATTTACACTTGTCGCCAGCTCAAATTTGGCTAATGGACCCAATGTGATATCATCGTAATGCATGTAGTGCGTGCATACATACGAGTACGTGCATACCTACTTGAATAATTAAACTTGAACTGAGAAAAGTGTTAAAGTCTGTCAAATTATAATTTATCTTTAATTTTCTATTCAAATTGTTTTTTTTATTTGACTTGTAGCTGACGTACGTAAAAAGGTTTTCTTGCGCATAAATAAATCATTCATCATTCGTGAATATGATTTGCCCGGAAAAAATACCTATTAGGTGACAAGGCCGCCTCTTTATCTACTATTTGTAACTTGATCTATATGCTCGCATCTTAAAATACAACAATTAAATTCTATTGTTTTTTTGGCACATGTGCGCACGTTCCAAACATATCAGTTTGAGTATATCCAGTGTTCGCGCCGCGCTGCGAGCGGTGCGTTGTCATTGTCAAGGTCACGGGCGACACGCAATGCGCTCGGGCCGCGTGCAGACCAGTTGGCCGTAAGCAGCCGTGAGACAAGTTCGTGTGTTTCTGTAGCGACGTGCCGCGCAAGTTACCTACCCATATTGGGACCGAGATTTCGTTTTGCACCTACTAGGGCTCCGGTCGGGGTACGGACTTGTAACCCGTGTGTGTTCGCTTTGAAAAGCGCCGGGAAAGTTTTAGCTGCCTATTAGGGCATTGTGTAGTATAAGAGTGTTAGCTGTAAGAGTATCCCATCGGGGGTTGTGTGGAGATCGTTTTGCCCGGCGCGCGCCGGCGAGACAACGTTCAGCCCCCCTGGATTACGGACACTATTTTCTAGTAAGGTAGGACTAGTTTTAATTTACTTAATTTTGCATGAGAAACCTTCGTTTCAATAAACTGTGGAACACAGTAGATGTGGTCATCACAATTGTGCGTGATCATATTTTTGGTAGCAGAGCGTACCTAGTTGATATAATTAGTTAATTTTCATATTAAAATTAACTAGGTACATAAAATTTCATAGTAAAAATAAAATTATTTTTTTTGTTAAAAAGGGTATTTCCGATCCGATTCCCGATCCGATCCGATTCCCGATCCGATCCGATCCGAGACGAGAAGTACTAAGAAATTGTTCTAGTAAATTCTCGAAGCGAATGTTTCTCACTTGGTGGATCCGATAATAGATAGACACTTATATAATTGTTGTCACATACTAGTGTTTTGATACGAGTTTACTCGCCTAGATGTGTATATTTTTTTTTGTGTGTCCGGATTTATTTGACGAATAGTTTCGTTCGAAAGTGTTGTTTATTAGTACCACATACTAGTGTTTGTTCCGAGTCCGCTTGCCTAGTTAAAAAAGTGGAACTAGTTTTAATTATTAGTAGTATTAAATTACGAGTATTATTATTAAAAATAGTTTTGTTTTCGTTTGTTGATAACGGTTTAGTAGTTGATTTGCGAGGTATGCCATACCGTTAATCCTATACGTTTTGTTTATACCGTTATATTGTTAGCCCTTGAAATTGGTAAGTTGTTAATAATTTATGAAAATAGTAGGGTCCGTGTATGTCGTCCGAATTTTAATTGTGTTTTATATTATCGTGACGCGACCTATTTCTATTGTTTTTTTTGTTGATGTTTACCACTTTTATATTTCTTTGTTTGCTTTGTTTATAAAACGGATTATAAATGGCTCCTACGAATCCGCTCGCCGTATCCAGGGCCGGCATCCAAGGAGTTTTGCGTTGGCTTGCTTGTGCGGTCACATTAATAGACCGAGCCGACCGGGTAGGCGCGTTGCTAGCTCGGTATGGCGGGCTGGCAGCTCGGCTGCAAGACCTGGAGCGCCACGCCATGGAGTGTCGTGCGCATTATTTGGAGAACCCCCCAGCTGATGATGCCGTGTCGGAACAGCTGGAGCAGGATGTAGCCCAGGCCTATGAGCTGGCTGACCAGTTCACGGAGGCGGCTGAGAGGGCCCTGGCTGTTCGGAAGGGGGAGCCGGTTTTGAGCGGGGAGGTCAAACCTACCCCGACGGCGTTGCTAGGCCGATTGCCTACATTGGAGATTCCCACTTTTAATGGGGATCTGTCAGCCTGGATGGGCTTCATTAACCTGTTTGACAGCCTAGTGGATTCACGACGGGACTTATCCCCTAGTGAGAAGTTGGCCTATTTGCGCTCCTCCCTGCGAGGAGAGGCCAGCGCGGTGATCCAGCACCTGCTCATCAGTGACGACAACTACCAGGTGGCTCGCCAGCTTCTGGTTAGCAGGTACCAGAATGTCCGGTTACTGGCGGACACCCACGTGGCCACGATTTTGGCCCTCCCGCGAATCACGCGGGTACACCTGTTACGGAGGGAGTTGCTGAACCCGCTACTGTCAGCGGTCAACTCCCTAAGGCGATTGGACCTGCCGGTGGATCAGTGGTCCTTTATACTGCTGCACATAGTCCTCGCCAAATTGCCCGCTGAAATGAAGGGGCGTTTCGAGCAGAGGTACGGAGGCGACAGCGCCTCGTATCTCCCGCCCTTCGCGGACCTCCTTCGTTTTTTGGAGGACGAATGTAGGGTGACGGACCACCTGGAGCCCGCCCCGGTTCCAGGTGTTGGTCGTATGGTGGCGGCGAGGGAACAGCCCCGTCGCCCGACCAATCGCTATGCTGCCTTCCAGCAGTCCCCTCCCCCCGCACCGAGTGAGCGGTGCAGGTATTGCAGGGGAGATAGGCACGGGGTGCACGAATGTGCCAAATTTAGAGGCCTCCGCCCAGAGGGACGGAGGGCCGTTGCGAAACAGCGCCAATGGTGCTATAGGTGTTTGGGGGGACACATGCAGTCGGCGTGTCCCCAGACCGAGGATTGTCGTCTTTGCGGAGGGAGGCATCACCCCCTCCTTTGTTTGGACCGCAAGGACGCCGGGAGCGACCGGGGTTCGAATTCCTCGCGCACGGGCGGGGGCCCGGCAGCCCGGAACCGGTCCCCTAGAGATTCGGCGGGGCTTAGCCCCCCCGTTCAGTCCCCCCCGGAGAGGGGGAACTATAGGAGAGACGCCCCCGCCACGGGCGGGGGTAGGGGGGTACCACAAGAGTACGCCACGGTGGCGATGGGCACGGGCCCTATTTGCTACTCCCCCCCCCTAATGGAGAGGCCTCGATTGGGGTACTATGTACCGAGGCACGCCCCACACGGGTATTACCCTGCACCTAGGAGTGCTGTTGGTCGGGGCCAGTATGTACCCGATTGGGACCCGCTCGCCCGGTACGAGCGTCCCACATTTGGCGCGCCGACTCAGGCGCGAGGGGGACAAGTACCCCCCCAAAATTTTTAATGGCGCCCCTGTCGGACCCAACCACCCCTCCGGAGCTTGTGCTGTTGCCAACAGCCTCCGTGAATGTTTGGGGACCTAAGGGCAATGTTGTCACGGTGCGTGCCCTTTTGGACTCAGGTGCCCAGGGGTGCATAATGTCCAGGTGGCTTGTCCGACAGCTGGGTCTTTTGCTTGTGCCGCATCACGAAGCGGTACGGGGGGTGGGAGACTCGCGGATCCCTGATCCGATTGGTCGAGTTGAGTTCTCCTTCTCCCCCCACTTCACGCCAAGGCCGAAGATCGGTGCTTCGGCGATAGTTTTTGATAAGGTGGTTGGACCACTCCCGCAAGTGCGAGTGCCGCCATCCACGATTGAGCTGACGTCTGGACTGGCTTTGGCTGATCCTTCCTTCCACCGACCGGGCCCAATACACTTGTTGATTGGTGCGGATGTCCTCGGTCGTGTATTGTATGGAAGCAAGCGAGTTTTGCAGACAGCCGATCTTGTCGCCTTGTCCTCGTCGCTGGGTCATGTGGTGATGGGAAAGGTACCACAGACACCAGGGACCCCGTCGGTAGACCGCCAGACCATTGTCGGTTCTACTTTGTCCGACGTTCTCCAAAAGTTTTGGGAGGTGGAGGAACCTCCCACTGCCAAGCGGTTGGATCCGTTAGCCGAGGAGTGCGAAATGTTCTACCAGAACAACACTGGGCGCCTCCTCTCGGGTCGCTTGATTACCCGCTTGCCCTTCTTGGCGGTTCGCCCTCCCTTAGGGAGCTCCCGACCGATGGCCGAGAAGAGATTGTTGTCCATGGAGCGTAGGATGGCCAGGGATCCCGCATTCAAGGAGAAGTATATAGACTTCATGCGGGAGTATTTGGACCTTGGGCACATGTCCATCTCGCAGTTGGACTGGCGTAATGTGGAACATTACTTCCTGCCACACCACGCTGTTTTGAAGACTTCCAATGGGAAGATCCGCGTGGTCTTTGATGGTTCAGCGCCCACTTCAACCGGAGTGTCGTTGAATCAGTGTCTGCATGCGGGGCCGAAGTTGCATCACGATGTCTGTGATGTTTTGACCAACTTCCGCCGGCACGCTGTCGTCTTTGTGGCCGATATCCGCATGATGTTCAGACAGACCGTGATTCACCCGGAGGATAGACGATACCAGCTCATCCTTTGGCGTGAGGATCCCCAGGATCCGATGTTGGCTTACGAGCTGAACACCAACACTTATGGTTTGCGGTCGAGCCCCTTTGTGGCGATCCGTTCGCTTTTGGAGCTCGCAGAGCGCGAACGGCTACGCTATCCCCGGGCATCTGCTCTTATTGAGGGGGGGGCCTTATTTGTCGACGATATCTGCACGGGGGCCTCGAGCTTAGATGAGGCTCTCGTCTTACGTGATGAGCTGATTGCGCTCTTGAGGGCTGGTGGCTATGAGTTGCGGAAGTGGCTGTCTAACTCACCGGACCTATTGGCAGATTTGCCTAAGGACCACCAGCAAGAGCCGCTCCTCTTTGAAAATCCGGAGACTCCAGACATGCTGTCTGTTTTGGGAGTCCAGTATCGACCAGTCCCGGATTTGTTCACATATAGATTGGAACTGCCAGACCCAAAGGTCTGGACTAAACGCACGGTGCTGTCCACTGTAGCCCGTACCTTTGATCCGAACGGTTGGCTCAGCCCTGTAGTGTTTTCGATGAAGTGCTTCCTACAGGAGCTCTGGGCTGCGGAATTGTCATGGGATGAGCCCCTCTCTGGTAGCCTCCTACGAGAGTGGGTGAGGTTCGTGTCATCCCTACCCGACGTCAATCGGGTTTGTATACCGAGGCAAATGCTGCCTTCGGGAAAGTTTAAAGCCTCCCTGCACGGCTTTTGTGACGCGTCCGAAAGCGGATACGCGGCAGCCGTTTACATCCGAACGGTGGATGCAGCAGGCGTTGTCGCCGTACACTTAGTTACGGCCAAGAGTAAGGTCGCCCCCCTTCGGACTAGGCTAACCATTCCGAAGTTGGAGTTGTCCGGCGCCACTCTCTTAGTACGGCTACTCAATCATGTTGCCGACACCTTGGGAAACGGTGTCGACTTGGAGTCGATATTTGCGTGGTCTGACAGCCAGGTCGTCCTTTGTTGGCTGAAGAGTTCAGTCCACACCCTTGAGGTTTTTGTGGCCAACCGGGTCTCACAAATTCAGACTTCAAAGGCCCCGTTGATTTGGCGCCACGTACCGGGCGAATTGAACCCCGCAGATTGTGCCTCCCGCGGCTGCGAGGCGCCTGAGTTAGTGGACCACCACCTATGGTGGAGTCCATCATGGTTGTTACGGCCTGAGCGCTCATGGCCTGCCACCCCGGCTGTGGCCAGAGTCCCAGACCTAGGCATGCGTGTTCACGCCGTGCAGACGGTGGCGGCTCCGCAGATGGAGTTTTTGTTAGACCGCTACAGTTCTCTTGATAAGTTGCTCGGCGTGACTGCTTGGATGAGGCGCTTTGTGCGAAATTGTCGCCAGCCTCAGGAGAAATCGTTGTCTCCGGTCCTCGCCCCACAAGAGCGGCAAGACGCCCTGTTGCATTGGTTGCGAGTGACGCAACAGCGAGAGTTTGAACCGGAGCTGAAAGCCCTGCGCTCAAGTAAGTCCAAGTTGAAGGGACCCTTGGTGCGGTTGAATCCCTTCTTGGACAGTACCGGATTGCTGCGTGTCGGAGGTAGGCTCAGACATGCCAACCTGCCGTACGGATCACGCCACCCTTTGTTGCTCCCCAAGGATGGACCGTTAGTTAGACTGTTGATTACAGACCGACATGTAAAGAATGCTCATGCCGGTTGTAATGCTTTGACCGCGCTCCTCCAACGAGAGTTCTGGATTTTGTCAGCGCGGAGAATAATCCGATCCGTTATTTTTCGTTGTCTCCCGTGTTATCGTTTGCGCGCCGATACGATGCAGCCCCAGATGGGTGATTTGCCTGCCGATCGAGTGAACGAATCGATGCCCTTCTCAGGAGTTGGAACGGATTTTGCGGGGCCATTTACCGTTAAGACATCGCGGCTTCGTAATGCTAGAACGGAAAAGGCTTACTTGTGTGTATTTGTTTGTTTGGCCACTAAAGCGGTCCACCTGGAGGTGGTTAGTGCCCTCACCACAGAAGCCTTTGTAGCCACGTTGAATCGTTTTGTGTCTCGCCGCGGAATGCCGTCGTTAATCAGGTCCGATTGTGGAACCAATTTCAAGGGCACCGATAGGTATTTAAAGGAAGTTTGTGAATTTTTGGATAGGAATAATTTTGAGATCGGATCCACACTCTCTCGCAGAGGGGTACGATGGCAGTACTCCCCGCCATCCTGCCCCCACTGGGGAGGGATTTTTGAAGCAACTGTAAAGGCCGCTAAAACTCACCTTCGTCGCGTTATTGGGGAGACGGTCCTCACGTTTGAGGAACTCGCGACCGTATTTTGTAAGGTTGAGGCGGTCCTCAACTCGCGTCCGTTGTGTCCGTTGTCTTCGGACGCGAATGATTTAGAGGCCCTTACGCCGGGCCATTTTTTGATTGGCAGACCGCTTAACGCCTTGCCGGAATATCCTTATTCCGAAGTGGCCTCCGGACGGCTCTCGCGATTTGAATTGCTCCAGCAGCTTACGCAGAGTTTTTGGCGCCGTTGGCATCTGGAGTATTTGCACATTTTGCAGCAACGCGTTAAGTGGTCGGATAGGACGACCCCACCCAAGACAGGAGACCTCGTGTTGGTAAAGGATCCAAACCTGCCGCCCCTCCGCTGGCGTTTAGGACGCATTGTTCAGCTTCATCCGGGGTCGGATGGTGTGCCCAGGTTTGCCGAGGTCCTGGTGGGGGACTCTGTTTTGAAGCGAGCGATCGCTACCCTCTCTCGCCTGCCCTTAGATTGAGTTGGCGGACAGTTTGCTACTGTCCGGGACGGGGGGATGTTCGCGCCGCGCTGCGAGCGGTGCGTTGTCATTGTCAAGGTCACGGGCGACACGCAATGCGCTCGGGCCGCGTGCAGACCAGTTGGCCGTAAGCAGCCGTGAGACAAGTTCGTGTGTTTCTGTAGCGACGTGCCGCGCAAGTTACCTACCCATATTGGGACCGAGATTTCGTTTTGCACCTACTAGGGCTCCGGTCGGGGTACGGACTTGTAACCCGTGTGTGTTCGCTTTGAAAAGCGCCGGGAAAGTTTTAGCTGCCTATTAGGGCATTGTGTAGTATAAGAGTGTTAGCTGTAAGAGTATCCCATCGGGGGTTGTGTGGAGATCGTTTTGCCCGGCGCGCGCCGGCGAGACAACGTTCAGCCCCCCTGGATTACGGACACTATTTTCTAGTAAGGTAGGACTAGTTTTAATTTACTTAATTTTGCATGAGAAACCTTCGTTTCAATAAACTGTGGAACACAGTAGATGTGGTCATCACAATTGTGCGTGATCATCCAGTAATATACTTTTACGACGTAACTGAAGCGATTATACTACTATTGTCTACTACTATTATTGAGTAATACTAACGCTGTCCAACGCATAAATTGAAAAAAAACCTAAGGTAATAACAATCCGATTAAGATAAAATGTATAACAACTTCAAACTGTCCCAAAACCAAAGCCACCGTCTACAACTCAAAGAAAATCACTAAATAATTAAAGTACACAAAATAATGCCTACCCTTAATTAATTTCTCCGACATTAAATTGTGTTCTTTGTCCCCAAGCTCGCAACAAAGGGTTATCAGAACAAAATGATGGATTTACCGAAACTCCCTGAAGAATTTGAATCTATCAAATGATGTACCTACCGTTTTCTTGTCTAATTTGACTCGATTTAGTCTTCGAGTGAATCTTTGCGAAATGAATTTCGGACGACATTCAACTGTTCGTCGAAAACGAATTTAAATTAGACTTTTTGTTGGTTCTTTCATTTTAATCTGTGTTTAGATCTATACCTAAGAGGCGCTGAGAACATAAGTGGGCCAACCCGCAAAAATTCAATAAAGGTTCGTAAACTTACAATTACTCCAACTATCGGCCAATAACTCTGCTTTCCACCATAAATAAAATTGTTGAGAAATGCCTAAGTGAACAAATACACACATTTTATAAGAAACATGAAATTATCTCCCAAAATCAGTACGGGTTCCAATCTAGTAAAGGCACGACAGAACTCTTATCCAAGTTCACGGACGAGGTAAATGGGCATCTCAATAAGAAGCAGCACGTATTAGCTCTATTTATAGATTTTTCGCGTGCATTTGACACCTTGGATCACAAGCAGTTACTTACTAAGCTTAACGACTGTGGAGTACGCGGGCCGTTACTACAATGGTGTGAAAACTACCTCCACAACAGAAGATTCTGTGTAAAAATAGATGACGTATGCAGTGACTACTTACCAGCTTCCGAAGGAACGGCCCAAGGATCTATTTTGGGCCCCCTACACTTTCTGTCATACGTCAACGATATGAGTAATTGTCTCGAACACAGTACTTGTTACCAGTTTGCGGACGACACCTGCCTAGTCGTATCCAATAAAAACTCAACGACCGCTTGGAATCTTTTACAATCAGACTTTAACAATTTGATAAAATGGTGCCATGATGTAGGTCTGGTCCTTAATTCAAACAAAACAAAATTAGTAGTAATAAAATCACCATACATGAAAACCTCACCTGTAATAAATAATATTACGGCACACGACCACAGCTGTATACACACGTCATTGGCAAAATGTAGCTGCCCAACTATAGAAGTAGTTGACTCCCATACTTACCTCGGTCTGACCGTAGACAGCAAATTTAACTGGAGTAAACACATAGAACACGTATGTAATAAACTTCGGGCGTTTCTGGCGAATATTACTATTATTAAAGATCGAGTCCCTTTCAAGGTCAAGCTAATGCTGTATCATTCACTAGCTGAGTCACATGTCCAATACGGTCTTAGCAGTTATGGACGTACCTACAATTCCTATCTTAAAACTATTTTTAATCTCCAAAGAAAAATAATTCGGAAACTAGTATCCCCCAAAATAAAACAACAATTTTACAATGATGACAAAGGACTATTTACGCATTGTAATGTTTTGCCTGTACAAACGCAATTTAAAAACACAATGTTAAAAGAAAACTTTTTTAATGACAGCTACAGACAATTGGTAAGCCACCCTGTATACACGAGAGCTATCGCTCGGAAACGGGTCTGTGTGAGTGCGACACGGGTAAACAATTGCTACGGCGAGCGAACATCTGATTACCTTGTTCCTAGGTTCATTAACGAACTACCTCCCGAATTACGCGAAAATATTAATGATCAGAACTTAAAATCCAAATTAAAAGCATATTTTTTAACCATATAATTTATAATCTTTATTTTTCTGTTGGCATTTCAATGATATCTCGATGTTAACAACAAAGTAACACTTAGGATAAATCTTTGTGGTTTTTTAGTGTTATTTAAGTAAATAATTCTGTTATATATTTTGTAATATGTTAAATGAATAAAAAAAAAATTGCAGTTATTGCGCTTTTGAATTTTTATGGTTTGGCCCACTGTGTTCTCAGCGCCTCATGAGAACATAAGTGGGCCAACCCACAAAAATTCAAATCTTACATTATTTGATTAAAGGTTCGTAAATTGCAGTTATTGCGCTATTGAATTTTTGTGGGTTGGCCCCTCAGATTGGCCCACTTATTTTAGTTCTCAGCGCCTCTGTAATCGGTAGTTGTCAACAAAATAATCACAATTTAAAATAAGAATAAGAGATACAGAATGAAATTGAGGATCGGGCTGTTTTTTTATATATTTCAAATGTTTTTAGAAATGTCAGAAACACAACACAGGTTGGTATATATTTTCAATTTTTTTTACATATTTTCGAACATAAAGAGCATCAGACTTCCTTATTAGACAAGGACACCGCTAACTACGTGTGACGCGCCATATAAAATTTCGTTTTAGAAAGAAATAGCTACGATTGGTCACAATTCAGCACCTCATTACTTTGCTTTTTATTAAACAGATTGAACTTTTTTTTCCCTTTTATGTTACATTTTGAAATGTCACTTTTAAATATTGACATACTTATCAATTACAGTCCGATCCCATAATGCCGTCTTTTGTACATAGTTATGATTTATAAATGTTTATAATTATAGAAATATATTGCGTTCTTTTATATTCTGTTACATTAAGACCGTATCAAGCTACTTTTGGTAATATAATAACCATGATATTTGTTTATATACATCGAAAAAACTTATCTCGAATGTTACGACTAACATTGTTTCCAGAATTTCGTACTTTTTTAAAACTTAATGAAATTAATTTGTTTGCTCTATTGCTCGTACCGAATGTGTCATTTAGTAGATAAAAATACGTGTGTACAATTTTGTAAAGTTACAATTTTGTATATAATTTAAATTAATTTGAATAACGTTGGTAATGAGAAATATATGTACGAAAAACGGCAATTTCATACTTTAACCCATAATATAAAACACGTAGACACTACACGAATACAATTTGTTAACACAAATAATACTTGTCTAGGTTAAGGAGGAGCCCTGGTCTCAGCAAACTTATTCAGTACCACACCACCCGTCAAGCTTGTATAAAAAATAACCTAACGAAGGACATGTAAAAAAGTTGTCACACATAAACAGATGCAATACGTACCTACATTACGCGAACCTTTTGCAAATGAAGAATAATGAGTGTACAGCATTAGTGGGCCTGCATTAGCAGCGTGTTTTAAACTCATTACGGACGGACCCGAACAAGTTCTATTTAAGTATGAACACAACTTGTTACAGTTCTCATTAATTATTAGGGGGGATTTGGAACGCGAGCCGTGTAAGCTTCGCGTCAATATGCTGTCATTCAGGGTACTGGTGAAATTATAACAGGCTGTTCTGTTAATTAGTATGACTAATGAAATAGGTCTGTGGTTTGGTGCCTATTATAATTTCTATTACCTTCAGGGAGTCAGGCGTTGGCGTTGCTTGATTGGCTGGTTAATAGACCTTGTTTTAGCAATAGCTAAGCAATTATTTTATTCGTCAAATATCTGGAAAGGTATTTCTTTCGAGTGCGGAGGGTAGTAATATCTTCACATTGATGAAATATATGCTGGCTAATAGCGCATAAGAAGTATTAGTTAAGTTCGAAGCGTCTACTAACGACTCTGTAGCTCAGTGCTTAGAGCATTCGCCTAGTCAGTGAAAGGTCGTAGGTTCGAGTCCAATCGGAGGCTAGTTATGCGGCGGGTCGATTTTTTGAAAGAAAGAAAAAATAACACATTAACAAACGGCATGTTTAAAAATAAAAACAATACCTACTATAGTTTGTAGTGCGTTTGTGTGGCGCTAAAGAGCCCTGAATCAGTACAAAATCTCCTGGGCTATCCGTAGGTGGTAAGAATGGCCCAGAAACGCTGTTATTCTGCCTGCTATTTTTCTAATAAGAACTTCAACTTTAAAAGTAAACTAAATTTTAACACAAAAAGTCATTGAGGAATAGTGATTTTCCCACATTAGATGTCATCTGTAGGTACTTTACAACAGAAAAAAATCTTTCCGTGTTCTGTGTTTACAACTATGTGCCCTGTAGTACGTAAAACGACCCGCGGCGGACAATCTGCCGTGTTAGCTTACCCCGTTTTGTGGCGATGTTCTTTGACGTGGCTTCAGGAAAGAATTATTTGTTAAATTGATGAAATAAACGCGTTGAAAATTGTAGTATAATTCTATGTTGTGCTACACTCGGCTGTTAACACAAAATGCTTCAATTCTATTATATAAGTTTAAAAAATACATAAAAAACTAAGGTCTTAATTTTATTCAGTTCATGTCTTTTTCATCGAGCTTTTCCATTGTTCTAAGAATTAAGGCCCCTCATGAGTATGAGTATCCGGTGTGCTCAACCTTTTACGTATTCCCGTATTCCCTTATTCGAGATTTGCGGTAGCATTTTAAAATGCATCAGAGGCCTTCCTCTCGTTTGGCCTCCGGCCAGATGGGCATATATGGGCCGTCTCCCGAATACTACCGATTTTGCCATCAAACAGTTACGTTCAATTTCGGAACAGGCTTCGAATAAAAACCGCTTTGTATTCTTTAAAAGGATTCTTGTTTTGTAATGTGATATATTGTATTGTTGTTAGTGCTTATGAATAGAGTTGCTCTGAAGCTTAAAGGAAACAACCTTTTGAACAGGACGTTAGATTATGGCAAAGCAATAGAACAATGCTTACTGAACAAGGGCTCGGGGTCTTATGCCCATCCAGAATAAACCTTCTTGTTATTAACATTAGCGTTAGTTTTGTGAATTTCTAAGATCTTTTTATGTAAGATTTGTAATACTCTCACGCCCGAATTCTCGTACGCAAATCATCTTTGGGAGCGTCTCAAACATCATGGCATCTCTTTCATACGATTGACATAGGTCACAGCAGATACATCAACTCGGAAAGAGATCGACACCGTATCGCCTTTCGTCTCGCGGTCAACCAGGCGTCAACCTAACGTAAGCACTAAGCACGTAACCAAACCGGTACCCCTTGTATGAGTTTGGCAAACTGTATTCGTAATCGAAAATTATCGCTCTATCTCTTTCATGTCCTTTGACTGCTTTACCGTCATGAGCAGTTCATCCGATAGTTTTCGTAAACGTTGACAGTTAAAATCAACTCATACTAGGGGCACAGATCAGCGTCGGCTACGGCTAGGCGACGCCGCGCTTACCGCTCGCCTGCGAGGCGATTACGTTACGATTCCGATTAGTGTGCTTTGCAGGAGGGAGTTTCATACAAAGAATACTGAACCGCTCGAGTTGATACGCTTACGTTCCGTTTACGAGTTGACATATATGCTGTGACCTTTTAAAGTGACAGGGCGATGTGTGAGACGCTCCCAGAGATAAGTAGCGTACGAGTATTCGGGCATCAGTCTTTATAATACCGGTAAAATAAATACGTAAGCTCTGTAACACATCTTGAAATCCAATCAGTCAAATAAAACATATTCTGAGGTAATTGGGCCATAGTAGATTAGACGTTCTAAGTATAAAAAGTAATTATCTTTCTTTTTTATTCGCTTAAACCACTTGAAGAAAACTTGGTCCGAGCTAATCTAGTAGGGCGGTCTCTGGTCTTGGTCTATTTAATAAATGAGATCATTAACCAATCGTTATTTATTTATTTTGTCAATATAAAAACAAATAAAACATGATCGTCCGTATTGACCGCCGGGCAGGGGCGCTCAACCTTCGTCCAGTATTGACCGCTGCCAGGGGTGCTCAACCTACAGTCCGGAATTGACCGCAGAGGTGCTAAACTAACAGATCGCCCGGGTCGAATTAAAGTTTGCCTACGCTACGATTACGGTTAATGCACGTTTCGTGTTCCAATCGAAGCCGACGCGTTCTTACCCGGTTCAAGTTTACAAGTGGACTGACTTTGTGGGGGAAGATGTAAAACATTTGTTAAGAAGTTTAGTCTGCGAACCATTGGTGCTGGTAAAGTTTAAATGCCTTAAAAATGTTGTATAGAAGAGTTTTTTACAGTATCCCGGATATACTCGTATAATTGCAGTATTTTTATTTGTCTTTGAGAGAGATTTTTACTAAGAGTCGTTTGCATTTTTTTAGCATATTATGGCATAGGATTCGTTCATTCAGCCTAAAAACACCTTCCACCTCAGCGCCAGTTCAGAGCATACGCTCTGTGCTACTTGTTGTATAACTAGATATTCGGTAACGATATTCGTATAGTGATTATCGTGATGTCAGACTATTTTTTGCTATTTTCTACTAGGTACTTGTCCCTTTACTTCTTTAGATCTTTTATCATTCCCTTAATGGCATTTTTGGTGCCAATTATTGCGCCTTGATTGTATGCTCTAAACTAATCTGAAAAGGTTAGGTCGCTATAGTTGGGTAGCGTCACCTATCCTACAAATTTTTGAACTAACGATGAAACGTCAAAAGAAATCTCATTAACAAAACTTTTCTTTTACATACATACATAAACTCACGCCTGTTTGCCATGAGGGTAGGCAGAGACTATGGATCGCCACCTGCTACGATCTTTGCACACTGTTTTCGCTTCATTCACATCCATCAATCTTTTCATACATGCCCGGCGATTTTTGTCACTGCGTACACCAGCCTTTTTTTTAAGACCCTTATTTGGTCCATATAGCTTTTTCTGGGACGCCCTTGCGCAATCGATCCTTCCACATTCGCACAATAATATATATCGTCATTCGCCTTTCATTCTCTCTTTGAAGTAATTAAGTTACTTAAGTATATTGCGAGGTGCTTGTTGTCAGTACGTAGTTTTAAAATTATGTTTAAAACTAGCTATCGCTTCGCCCGCGTGGACTACACGACGTTATCCCACGGGAATGTGATATTTTTCCGGGATAAAAAGTAGCCTATGTTCCTCTCCAGGCTGCAAAGTATCTATGTCCCAAATTTTAGACAAATCAGTTTAGCCGTTTTGGCGTGATTGAGTAACAAACATACAAACATCTAAACATCTAAACTTTCACATTTATTATAATATATATAAAGTAGGATATCCAGCTGTTTCTGACATGGAACACTTTGCATATATGATTTTCCATCGAATAATGAATCAACTAGTTGTATGATTATAAAAAATCAATGTATGAGTAATACCTACTATCAAATCTAAGATGTGAAACAATACTTGAATATGACGCTCAGGAACTGTACGGCACGCTTAATCTTATACCCAGCAATCCGACAGAGTGCACACGTAAATGTATGTTAAAAATTGGATGCCGTCTGCTTCTGGTGATCGGCCGGGGCCTCAGGGAAATCACTAAGTAAACCCTCAATGTACTGTGTCCGCGCTTCTCACGTCATTGGGCTACCGAAATAACATAAACATCCAGTGTTTCATCATAATTTTTGGTTATGTATTTTGATAGAGACTATTCTTATTGGATACTGCTCAACGCTTTGTAGTTACCAGGATTGTTATTTATTAGATCTTGGTTAAAAAGAGACAGTCCAAAACTAAAAACCCAGACTCTTTAAGGACTTAATTGGTAACAATAGTTTAATTATAATGCACAATATACCCCAACATAAGTAAAAATCAATGGGATATAAGAGCTTAAGACTAGGCTGTCAAAGTTTGCACGAAAAAATCTTGATCAACAAGAACTTTTTTAAAAAGCACATATTTTACATACAAACCTTACAGGGGATGGCAGTATTTATCAATACTTACGGTACGATATATGTATAAGTGGAGTCTACAATGAAACTTTCGAATTCCTTTTTTCGGACGATCTATTTCACATCTTTTTTGCTGATATCGCAAAAACCGTTCTCTAAAACTTTTGCTAACGAAAATTGATCGCCGACAAGCCATCAAATGAAATCTTCAATGTGTTATTAAATTAGTTAAGTCATATTAATTCAATACATTACGTCTTAATTGTAATATTTATTGAATTATTTTTAAATAACCGTAAATTTGACTACATTTATGTTACTTGTTTATCGCCTTTAATTTACTTTTATCATTTAATTTCATCATGCATAACTTTTTATACAACGTGTTAATGCAATAACTGAAAAGCCAATCTATTCTATACTAGCTTTCCGCCCGCGGCTTCGCACGCGTTGATTACACGACGTTACCACGCGGGAATGTGATATTTTTCCGGGATAAAAAGTAGCCTGAGTTTCTCTCCAGGCTATAAAGTATCTGTGTCCCGAATTTCAGCCAAATCCGTTCAGCTGTTTCGGCGTGATTGAGTAACAAACATCCAAACATCTAAATATCCAAACATCTTAACTTTCACATTTATTAATTAAAATAATATAAGTAGGATTAAATTGATTTCCGTTAAAAAAACATTTTTTCTTAAAGAAACTATCAAGATAGGAAAAATGTGATAGTAAAAAACCACGAGCCCTATAAGTAGCTTTCAGGCGGGATTTGAACCCGCGCCTCCGGGAATCCGGCCCGATGCTCTGACCAACTAAGCTACCGAAAGGCTTACACGACTCGTCGAATTTTGCTATCACTTGTTACGCTGTAGGCCAGCGTTGTTCATCATCTTTCGGATGCGAGGGTTTCCTCACATTGATGGAACAACGCTGGCCTACAGCGTAACAAGTGATAGCAAAATTCGACGAGTCGTGTAAGCCTTTCGGTAGCTTAGTTGGTCAGAGCATAGGGCTCGTGGTTTTTTACTATCACATTTTTCCTATACTTACAAAAATTGCATTGTGAATGCATAAAAATAATTTAAAATCTTAACTATCAAGATATTAAATTTGTGCTCATAGGTCTCTATGACTTTCTGACCGATTTTAAGCTCTACTATGACGTAAAAGAGCACGTGACGGTTCGCGCGCGTATTGAATGAATAGGAAGTAGACACAAACATTTTTAGAAGCGGCAAAAATGAAAACAATTTATTTGAAAAATTTAATCAAAAATGTGTGTAAAAAAAAAACTATTTACTCATTTTCGCTAAAAGTATTAACACGTTGTATAACAGGACGAAAGTATAAGTTAAAGATAATGAAGAATTAACAATCTACCTAAAATAATGATATACCTTTCACACATCCTTTCAAAATATGAATCACGTATTGTTGTTTACGCTGATAACATAAAATATCGTTTGATTGGCAAGGTAAATAACATAGCTTATTCCAATAATAACCGATATTGTAAATAGCAAGAGGATAATATCAACAAGAGAGGGTATGTTTCAGTATTTATTTTATTTAGTTACGAGCTGAAACGTAATTTTGTTGTTCGAGGAAACAACTATCTATTGCTAACAAAAACAGCAAACAGTAGAATGTAATTATGGTCTTGGACAAATAGCTTTCTAATGTTTATTACAAAAAGCTAAATAAATAAAATATCTACGTGAATGAAGGTTATTTTTTATCAATAGACAATGTGTGTCACAATATTTATACACATAAACCCTCGTTCTGAATCATATGCAAAAATATGCATATTTTTATTTACTATGTATTTACATAAAAAGTATTTAAGTATATATTTAACCGTTATCAAGTTTTCCATGGTACAGTTTCTTAATGAAATTAACATGGGCTTAGATAATTGGTGTGATTGTAAGAAGTTACTTATTTACTTTTATCTACATTGCACCCGTGTAAACCTGGGGCAGGAATAATAAAAGCCTATTTTTCTTTAAAAACTTGATGATGAATTTGAAATAATCTTAACTTGATAACAAATTTATATACCGAGCAACTGACTTACCGATGGGACAAAAAGTAGTAAAAAGTATACCTACACATCGTCATAATCAAAGGATTTTTTGCGAATTACTTTATCGCTTCAACTTTGGCACTTGGTGGAGCCACAACATCGCTCTTAGGTACTAAAATACTTTGGGAGCATTTTCCTAATTTCCCAAAGCGCCCACTTCATTTTAGAGGTCTTGGATAGATGCTTTTTATTTCGCTTCCATTGGCTCATTTCCATATTGGTTTATTGTTACAAAATAATATGATTAGGCCATAATAACGGTATGAAAATTGTGGCAAAAGAATTAGGCAGTACAGTTAATTGTGGTTTTTGAGTTTAAGCCTTATAAATTCATTTATTACAGGGATGAAAACGGTTAATAAATTTTTACTTTGTTTCGGTTATCTACCAAAATTTTTTTTTTTTAATTTTAGTGAGTCATCTCTTATACAGGGTGACAGGGAAACTCGACTTATTCCTTAAAAGGGGTTATACTAGAGGTCATTACCAAAAAATTAAGTCCAGTGAACCAGGGCTCAAAACCGGGTGGTTACCGAGTTGTGACAGTTCTTCGATTTATGTATGAAAAAAAAGCTTTTTTTTAATGGTCACTAATTTTTTAGCTTTAAGAAAAGTATCATTTCTTTGTTAAGAGGAAGTAGGTTTTTGGTAAAAATTCTGAAAATTGTACGAAAGTACTGTCACGACTCGGTGGCTGGGTTCACTGGACTCAATTTGTTGCTAATAACCTCTAGTACTTAATTATTATTAACCCCTTTCAAGGAATAGGTATTATTCAACTATTTACTAAGCATCACACAGACTTCTTTAACCAAATCACCTCAGGGATTACAATCGGTACCTTGATAAAGAACAGCTGATCTTGCCAAAGATCCTTTTAAATATTGATGAAGATACGATGATCCAACAAAAAATTCAGGTGACCGATGCTGATTCAGATGCACATACAAGAACAGGGGTTTCAACTATCTGGAGTTACCCAAGATATTTACCTCAAGATAAGCTTACGGGACCTTTTGCATATAATCAAGTTAAATTAACAGAATAGACGTCAGCAAAATCTTCAACTTCAGTTGAAGGTGTTTGTATTATTTAAGTTTCCATTTAGAGTGTTGTTTCAACAAATTCAAGGGTGTTTCTAGGAAAAAGTTATTTAATATGAAACGGATTTGACTTTAACTATTTACTCTTAGGTCCGGTTGCTCGTACATTTAACTTTTGTCAAAATTGACAAAAGTTAAAATTTTACTGATGTCAATTTTGACATCGGTAAAAGAAAAATACGTTGGTTATCTTAGGGTTAATAGTGTTGTCTGTACTATTTTATTACACTTCCCTTAATTACTAATGTCAAAATTTAAACCACCCACACCCTGTCGGTTATTTTGACCGCCGTTAAATCTGTAATTTGACTGCTCGTTAAAGTAACCGCTGCTTCAACAACGCTTTTTAAATTTGACCGCCGGTTAATTTTACTTTAACCATAATTTAACCCTAACCAAGCTTCGAGCAACCGGACCTTAGTAACTCCTTACTTTCCAAGCCAAGTAAATTGGAAAGTGATACGTTTTCCAGACACGTGATATCCTACTTCATACTATCACTACATAGTATAAAACAAAGTCGCTTTCTCTGTCCCTATGTCCCTTTGTATGCTTAAATCTTTGAAACTACGCAACGGATTTTGATGCGTTTTTTTAATAGATAGAGTGATTCAAGAGGAAGGTTTATATGTACTTTTTATCCCGATATTCCCACGGGAACGGGAACCACGCGGGTTAAACCGCGGGCGGCCGCTAGTATAATATTATAAATGTGAAAATTTGGATGTTTGGATGTTTCTATGTTTGTTACTCAATCACGCAAAAACGGCTCAATGGATTTGGCTGAAATTTGGGACACAGATACTTTGTGGCCTGGAGAGGAACATAGGCTACTTTTTATCCCGGAAAAATATCACATTCCCGCGGGATAGCGTCGTGTATACCACGCGGGCGAAGCCGCGGGCGGAAAGCTAGTAAACAATAAACCAACTTATACACAAAGTTCCTTTTTAAGAATATTACTCTTTGAAAAAATGATCTGCATTTTATCGTGCAGACTCCACATAGCGAGGCTGATCAAAATCGACATTATTCTATTACTTAAGTTACAAAGTCTGAAGGCACTCTCTGCATATTTTATTCAGAAGGGTACATAGCAATGGACATTGATTCGGGTCGACAGCCGGCCTGTTCTAGATATGACAGGCTTTTACGGCAGAATGCTGTTGTTGAGGAATTTATTATGTACTTGTGTAACGATCGGAAATGCTAAGAAAATATTATGGAAGGACAAGCAATTTTACCAATTATTCGTCATCATTCTACCCTGAGGGCCTACTCTGAAACGCAAAACCCGAAACTTCGTAATACCCGTCCCTCGCACGCTCGAGTCATGACAGAATCGAGTGAAAGGGACGGGGCTAACCGAAGTTTCGGATGTGCGTTTCAGAGTACGGTCCCTGTTCCACATAGCCCGACCGATATATTATTGTTCCTACTACTTTTACGCTTGCTTACATGTGGAGAAAGGGGATGGACCATAACTGACAACGTGGACCCCATGTTCACTGGAAGATAGTAGAGATTGAATTTGCAACGATCGTAGCCTACTTATACGACACCGCTCCCACCCAACCAAAGTATGAGCAGGCAAATATGGATTTAATATCGTACACTGTACAGTCATCATTTCAACCGTACGACGCCCACTGCTGGGCATAGGCCTCCCCCAAGGATCTCCACAACGATCGGTCCTGCGCTGCCCGCATCCAGCGGCTTCCCGCGACCTTGACCAGATCGTCGGTCCACCTTGTAGGGGGCCTGCCCACGGAACGTCGTCCGGTTCGCGGTCGCCATTCGAGAACCTTTCCGCCCCAACGGCCATCGGTTCTCCGCGCTATGTGTCCCGCCCACTGCCACTTCAACTGAACAATCCTTCGAGCGATGAGACTTCGAAAAACTGCCAAAGGAGATGGGCAGCAGTGTCTCCATTTAACAGCAGGCCATACTGCGATCGCCAACCCGCCTGCCAAGCGTGGCGATTGTGGCAAAACCCCCCGATATGGATACACTGTACAGTAACAATATAAAATAGCAGACAGCGCGCGGTAAGCGACCTTGCTACAAGCTCCAATATTGTCGCCTCGCGTACCACACGCTTCAAGACAGCGGCCTGCACGCAGCAAGAAAGGCGCCCCGGGGCGCGACGTCTGCTCGCTTGAAGCGTGCCTATGGATGACATAAAAGCAAATTATCTGCTAGCTGTAAGCGCGAGGGCAGCGAGTAGGCTGCTAGTTGTAGGCGCGGTGACAGCGAGTTGTCTGGTAGCTTTAGGCGCGTGGTCAGGGAGCGGACCTCGCGGGAGCTGTGTTGGAGTGGTGTCGTGCAATTGGGCTCCGACCTTTAGAATATCTTCTGAAGCACAAAAAGGATACATATTCGGCCACCAATCTCACGGCTGACCATAGTTTAAGTTGTCTTACGCTACACCATCGATGGATATGATCATCTGCGTCTTGTAGGTAGAAACAAAGGTATATCGTGCCTGCCGAAGCCAAAAAAAGGTTAGTAACTTTGAGCACCCATCCGAAGACTGACAATGGCAACACTTGTTTAACATCTCGCCATTTAGCTTGTGGTTAATTGATGGCAATGAAGAGGCAATTTACTTTTAATAGTTATTATTGCCGACCTCCTTGGCCGAGTGGTGTACACACCGGCTTTCAAGTTGCCGCTTTCTCTAGAGGTCCCGGGTCCGATTCCCAGTTGGGTAAACATTGAAAACAAACTTTTCAACATTTCCTCGGGTCTGGGTGTATGTGGTAATACCCGTCGTCGTTTCCAATTTCCGTAACACTAGTGCTCAAGCTACTATAATTTGGTATTGGAACAATGTATGTGATGGTGTCCAATATTTATTTAGGTATTTATTTTTAATAGGGCTATATTGACTTGACCTATTTGGGAAGTCAAGTTTCCTAGGTAGGCACTATCGGTCTTATTACAAAACACTGTTTAGCTTGTGTTTAACTAAAACAGTATTTAAATGTGATGCTATCACTTTTTTCACAATGTACAATCCCATAGAGGTCCAAAATACTGTTATTCACAACGTAAATAAAACTAGTGTGTAGGTCGAGGATAATTTATTGGGTGCATCGACAAGACTATATCAATCACCAAAAAATCTTAACACCGCCGTTCAGCATTACGTACGTTTGGCACAACGCCATCTATGTACAATAATTACAACTTATATTTAAATACAACGGCTTAACATTCCGCCCACCATGAACGGAACGTCCATCAGAAACAACACAATCAAATAAGAAACTTAACAAAAATAACAAAATTTAGGTATGCAATACATCAATAATACATAACTAACACATACACATACTTGACTAAATTAAAATACAAAAAAACATAGTAGTAGGTATTTACATTTATTAAGTGACAGGTAAAATTATAAGTTTGGATACAGGTCTTTTTACTAGAGACCCCTTGCATCGCAAGGTTACGACTCTCGTAAGATTGTCCGCACCAACATGTTTTTCCTTAATTACGCCATACAACCATCTGGACGGTGGGAGGTCATCCTCCTTTACTAACACGACATCCCCTACAGAAGGTTCAGGAGCAATATAGGACCATTTATATCTATGCTGTAATTGAGTCAAGTACTCATGAGACCATCGTCTCCAAAAGTCTTGCAGTAGTCTCTGTACAAACTGCCATCTTTTAAGAGTACTCACGTTACTCTGCTCAAAGTTTGCATCGGGTATAAGCAGCAACGGCTCACCGACTAGAAAATGGCCGGGAGTTAATGGATACGGATCATCTGGATTATTGCTAATTTGAGAAAGTGGACGCGAGTTAAGGCAAGCTTCTATTTGATACAGAAGCGTGGACATCTCTTCGAATGTCAAGGTACTGTTACCAATAACCCTTTTTAGATGGTGCTTTGTGGACTTCACTCCAGCCTCCCACAACCCTCCAAAGTTCGGCGAGTGAGGTGGAATGAAGTGCCAGTTGGTACCATTTGTTGCCAACCACTCAGCAATATCATTAGCGGCTTCAGACTTTTCCGTTTGGAATAAATGCTTTAACTCCCTATTGGCCCCCACGAAGGTCGTGCCGTTGTCACTCCATAAATCTGCGCAGTGACCTCGCCGTGCAACAAAACGCTTAAAAGCTGCTAAAAATGCCTCGGATGTCATGTCACTAACGACTTCGAGGTGTATTGCACGAGTGGTCATACATACGAACAAGGCTATATATCCTTTAACGGCTCGATAACCACGCCCTTTATACGGTCTTATAGCTATGGGTCCTGCGTAGTCAACCCCACTCTGATAGAAAGGTCGACAGACTGTGACACGTTCCGTAGGTAGCTGTCCCATCATTTGCTGACTTGTTTGTGCAGAATGGCGACGACATACAACACACTTCCGAACGACCTTGCGAACAAGATTTTTCGCATTAACTATCCAATACTGCGTTCTTAAAAAGTTTGTCATTAATTGTGGACCGCCGTGAAGAGTGCGATTATGGGCATCATCCACAATCAAATCTGTGAAGTGCGACTGATACGGCAGCAATATTGGATGTTTCATATTTTCATCTATTTCAGCATTTTGTAAGCGACCGCCCACCCTGAGTATACCATCAGCATCAAGAAACGGACACAGTGAGGTAAGTTTACTACTTTTCTTTATCTTTCCCAAAGTTTGTAAACATTTTATTTCTTCCAGGAAACTTTTCCTTTGACACAATCGGATACAGGTAAGTAAAGACTCTTTTATTTCTAATCTAGATATGTAAGGCGTAAATTTTTCTTTCTTTAACTTAAGGAATCTACGTATGTATGCAACAACTCTTAATAATTTATTCAATGAAGAATAACGACATAATATAGATTCTGACTCTGACTGAATAGTGTGGCACGAAATTTGCTCTTTTTTCTTTTCTAAATCTGTTAATTTAAATTGTCCCTTTGAATAATTAATAACCTTTTCTTGCAGCCATTGTGGACCCTCTCTCCAGATCTTCAAATCCGATAGTTTGCTCGGATTTATACCTCGCGACGCACAATCTGCAGGGTTAGATTCGGACTTGACATGTGACCACTGAGTATTATTCATAAGCGTTAATATTTCAGAGACCCGATTCGCGACATAGGTTTTCCATTTGCTGGGATGACTGCTCAACCATGAAAGGACTACACTTGAGTCCGTCCAGGCGTACACGCACTCCTTCGGAATCTCTAAAACTTCTGCAATTTCTTGAAGCAGGTTGGCTAACAATACCGCTCCGCACAACTCCAACCGAGGAATCGAGACTTGCTTCACCGGAGCAACCTTCGTCTTTGCGGCAAGTAATCGTACATGCACATCACCTTTACCATCAACGATTCTCATATAGACTACAGCTGCGTATGCTGCATTTGAAGCATCGCAGAATCCTTGAAGTTCTCTGCTAACATCGTTGGTGCTAGTGCCAATCCATCTTGGAATCTTAAATTGAGCGAGATGTGTAAGTTCATCTCGAAACTCAAGCCATGCCTTCAAAATATCACATGGCAATTCTTCATCCCATTGTATCCCTGACAGCCAGACTCTTTGAATAAATATTTTAGCAGTGGTGACCACAGGAGCTAGCCAACCGAGGGGATCAAACAGTTTTGCTATTTCCGAAATCATTTTCCTCTTAGTTATGGGTGTTTCCAGTGCTGTAAGTTGGACAGTGTATTGAAATTCATCTTGGTGTCTATTCCAAGTGAGACCTAAAATTTTGATAACTGTATCTAATTTTAGCTCTAAAGTTTCCTTTAAATTCTTACTTTCTCTATCCCACTTTGACAACAACTCACTATTGCTACTACTCCATTTCTGAAGCTGGAAACCACCAAGTTTAAGTAATTCGTTCATTTGTTGATAAATCTGTGCTCCCTCGTTTATGTTTTCGCAGCCTGTCATAAGATCATCCATATAATATTCCCTAAGGACTCTGCTAGCTGCCAAAGGATATTTATCTCCCTCATCATGTGCAAGCTGTTGTAAGGATCTGACCGCCAAGTAAGGTGCCGCTGATGTACCAAATGTTACACGCAATTGTCGGAGATGCTGAAGTTCTGAATTAACATCGCTACGCCATAATAGACGTTGAAAATCAACATCCTCAGCAGCTATCTTGACTTGACGGTACATCTTCACAATATCTGCTACCAGGCTTATAGGATAGCAGCGCCAACGTAAAATAAGGTGTCGAAGTGTGGGTTGAAGCGTTGGACCTACCATGAGATCATCATTCAACGAAGTTCCATTATTAAGCGAACACGACGCATCAAACACGACCCGAACCTTAGTGGTGCTTCTCTCATTGCGAACGACAGCGTGATGGGGAAGATACACAGCCTTGGGATTAGCTTTCTCCACTTCCGGCACTACTTCCATGTGATTTAATTTTAAATATTCCTCCAAAACCTCGGAATATTGAATCTTCAGTGGTTGATTCTTCAGTAATCGTTTTTCGAGCATAAAGAATCGTTTTTGCGCAATATCATAAGAATTACCGTATTGACAACTTGGGTCCACCTTTTTGAATGGCAATTTCACGATATAGCGACCCTCATCATCTCTAGAAGTAGTTTTGGCGAACAGCTCTTCGCATTGCTGTTCTTCTTCAGACAGACATTTCTTCACAGCTGAAGACAGTTCTTCTTGCTCCCAAAAACCTTTCAGGAGATCGTTCATACTCAATTGAGTGTGCATACTAATTATTTCATTACGTGTCTGTGAAAGTTCGTAACTTGGAGGGGAAAATACATGGCCTGAAAGGATCCAGCCAAGTTTGGTATTTTGCGCAATTGGAGAACCTGGTGGACCTTTGACAACTCCATCCATTAAAATTTGACCATACACTTCCGCCCCCAGTAAAATATCAATTTTACTCGGAGTATCAAACTTCGGGTCTGCTAACTCTATAGCAGGAATCTGAGGAGAAAACATCGGAACAGACATTTTCCTCTCAGGTAAAAGAGAAGTGAGCTTATTAAGAACATGAGCTTTAACTTCAACTATAAAGTTGGGGTCATGGCGTGACTGAATTTTGACCATAACGGTCCATTTAGACTGCAAGGATGAACCTTGATCACTACCTAACCCTGAAATGTAGCTCATGTTTGAAACTCTTCTAAGACCAAGCATTTGTACAACAGACTCTGCTATAAATGAAGCTTGTGAACCTTGGTCCAGAAGAGCTCTGATACAAAAAGTTCCATTTTTCGTATCTACATTGACCAAAGCAGTGGCCAATAATACTTGACTATTTGCATTAGAAAAGCATGATACTATATTTGATGCCTCGCCTTGAGATGATTCTACATTAGACGACTGAGCGCCCCCTTCCACTACGGAAGTGTTTACCTGATCATCTTTAGGACCTAACTTTGGGTGCAGTAAAGAGTGATGTCGCCTTTTACAAATGCGACAGCTGGTTGATTGACGGCAATTGTATATCGAATGATTCGGAGCAAGACAATTAAAACATAACTTGTTGGTTTGGGCAAAAGTACGACGTACATTTACATCTTCCCTTGCGAATTTTTTACAATTACACAGTTTGTGAGCATCGGAACAAAATATACATGATACAGCAGGAATTGCATGCATTGTTTTAGGAACATTATAACGAACATTACTCTGTTTAGTGGATTTATTGTCAAGAAATTCTAAAGATCTAAAACGATGATCCAAAAAGTTTTTGAAGTTAATAAGTTTAGGCAATTCATCATTACATTTACTGACTTCCACTTCCCACAACTTTCGAGATTCTGTATCAAGTTTCAACGAAACTATATAAATTACAATAAGATCCCAGGAATCTACATTTACATCTAAATTAGTAAGAGCATTTAAACACTCATTAGTTGTGTCCAGTAATTCCTTTATCGCACTTGAAGATTCCGACAATACATTTTTTTGGTTCATAAAACGTTTTAGTACACAATTGGCTAAAAACCTTTTGTTGTTGTAACGATGCTCTAACTGATCCCAACAAGTTTTATAATTACATGCCGTGATAGGAATGTGTCTTAACATTTGCTCGGCTTCGCCAGACAAGTGACTCTTCAAATAGTGCAGCTTTTGAACGTCATCCAATCCCTTATTGTTGTGAATTAAAGACAAAAATAAATCACGAAAACTACTCCATTCTGTGTATTTGCCACTGAAATTAGGTATTTCTATTTTCGGTAATTTAACAGTAAAGGATTGGGTGCTGTTAGTTGCATTTGCATCATAAAATTCATTAACATTAACATCTTTCTTTAACCTAAGGATGGCTTCCTTTAACTCCGACTTGTAATTTATGTACAGTTCTTCGGTCTCATCATACATGTCATTTTTAAAATAAGTAGATTTTTCAAGTACGTCTCCAGAAACTTCCATTATAATCTTCTTATGTGTTTCATCAAAAGAAGACCACTGTTTTTCTAAGGCTTCTAGACGTGTTTCTATGTATGACAAAGAGATCCTATCTTTCGGAGATTTTCTAAAGTTAGACCTTCCCTTCTGAACCTTTGACTTAGTATCATCTTGCATTTTACCGTAGGCATCCATCTCGATAGTTATTCTAACTATTCACCGTATGAGAAAATTCAAAATTATTTTCTAAGTCAATCGTAAAATTTACGAAATTTTTCTAAGTGTTTTCGCACTTGGCTCCGCAAACTAGCGTGGATTCCCCGTATTTCACTTTTGGAGAAATTATTCTAAGTCTATGAAAACACTTCTAAAATTTCCAAATTCTAACTTTCTTGAAATTATTCTAAGTTAATGAATGACACAAATGTACTCACAGTTTCATCACAGCACAACACTCACTCATACGCTTCCGCTTACGCAATCGCTCGCTTCGTGGTAGCACCCAGATCCGCTGACGTCACTGCTGGAGCTGCTGCTGCAAACTCAAAACTCCGATCCTCCGTAGTCCCTGCTCCTGTCACTCGTACTGAGCTGGTTCCAGGTCAACCAACCGAAACTTCCGACTCGGTTAGGACCATGTACAATCCCATAGAGGTCCAAAATACTGTTATTCACAACGTAAATAAAACTAGTGTGTAGGTCGAGGATAATTTATTGGGTGCATCGACAAGACTATATCAATCACCAAAAAATCTTAACACCGCCGTTCAGCATTACGTACGTTTGGCACAACGCCATCTATGTACAATAATTACAACTTATATTTAAATACAACGGCTTAACACACAATATCGTCTGAAGGAGACAACATCATATTTAAACACTGTTTTAGTTAAACACAAGCTAAACAGTGTTTTGTAATAAGACCGTATATGTTTACTGTGGGCCAATCGCCGTAATTCTATGCAGCGCGTCTTCATCGCGTTTGGGTCTTGACTTCGTATTGCCGTAATGACATAATGACGCATACGTCACGCAAACCTATAGTCCTACAATCCTGTCTGAACCGGTGACATCCGTGACAGAGGAACCACTTGCAATACGGAATTAGCTGTCAAAATAGACTGTCGTATGAAAACTGTTTTAGTTCCAAAGATTTTCCCTGGAACAGAAAACGTTGTCGCACTGTCAAAGCCGCGCGTTATCAAAAACCGTTTTGCACGTCAACTGAACTTCAACTGCACGTACACTTGACTAATGCGTCATAGAATTACACCCCTCTGGATCGTGACAGCGGATCGATACGTCCCACATAGTCTTAGGCAGGATTATAGTAATTCCGTTGTAGCTCAGAGCAACTTGTAATACCCCGACTGGACGAAATCCCGTAATAGACCCCCAACTTCTGTGCTCGAGCTGCAAATTCTGTTGGAAGTGATTTGCAAATCCGACTAGTGGGAATGTTATTACAGGTAGCATATTATAGCTACACAAATAATATTATTTCCTGGAAGCTACCCACGACGCTGTGTACGTTAAGATTAATTTAGCTTTTGCAAATATTTTCTTATACTGGTAATCTTAGCTAAGGCAAGGCGCTGAAATGTCCCCATAAGAAAACATAAAAAATCCACTTCATAATTTTTGCATCAAAGCGCGCAGACAAGCAGTTAAATACCGATAGTTGTTTTAGACTTTAGTAGGTAGGTACATATATATGTTTATTGGTAAAGTAATTACGAAACCATTTATGAATCATATTATTTAAACTTCACAGAAACAACCCAAATGTTCTATTTCGGTATTGGATTAAAGTTCGCGAACTAAATGCTCGACTTATTATTGTTATGAACCTTTGTAACATAATAATAATATTTAGCAAAATCTATAAACAGTACACCCTAAATGTAAGTGGAAAGTTCCAGACATTTCACGAATTGATGAAGAATATATTATTTTAAATAATGTAATTTATTTTTGGTTACGTGTTCACAGTATAAAATGAATAATTAAGTTAATTAAAACAACTAAATACTGATGATTCCTATTTATTTAGCCTTGTCTAGGAAATTGTTTTCACACACGCAGTGCAGTAAATATAATTCTAACTCAAAATCTTATAATATGTGTAGCTCTGTTACAAAATCCATAATACTTACCCATCGTTGATATTTGTGGTTTTCATATGTACAACGACTTGTCGCTATACGCCGGATATCGACCGTGTTCTTACTACCTATGACAAAAACGATTTAAGAGCAGGATCTTCCAAAAACTCTGTCTTTGTCTTTTTCCTTACGTGTGAAGAGTAATGAAAATAACCTCACTTTTTCATTTTTTCAATGGTTTTGGTGTTATTTTGAGCATAAATTGACTTTTTGAAAAAGTAGCCTGAGAATATAGTCTACAATATGTCATTAAATAAATTCAAGAATAATATATTTATTATTCGTGAATTAGAGTTTTTTTTTATATTAAAAAGGGGCAAACGAGCAGACGAAGTAATAATAATCTAAGTATAAATAAAACCAAAAAAATATAAAAATAATGAAAATTTTCTTTGTTTTTGAATTTTTTTATTGTCGAGTTATGTATGATACGAATATCGTGTTTCTAGCCACAAAATAATCAAGATCGTTTATCAAACTTCAACATTATACTTTTATCTGCTCATAATAAAGAATATTTGATTGTTTACTTTTGAATCAGAAATAGGTTAATTGCGATAATTTGAAAGTACGTGCCCTTAAGCCTACGCCTCGTAACTAAAACTACTATTCGTAAGCGAAACTGATCGTTTTTCAAATATAGAAACCGGTCAATTAGTTAACCACTCAAAGCATAAGCAATTCCCAGCTATATTTTACTTTAATTAATTGCTTTGTTTCAACAAGAAATTCCGGTTGTCTGTTGATTCAATTACAGTTTCCAAAGCATTCAATCCTATCTAAACCGGTAAGAACTTAATAAGGTTTCAATTTATGATGAATGTTTGAGTTCTTCAGTGGCTGAAAAGCTTCAAAGAAGCGTGTGAGATTTATGGTTTTTTTTTTCTTCTGAAACTGGAGAGGGGGCATTGTAGGACCCTCGAGGTGTATTCGACTGTGTCCCACTTTTCATTAACGCTGAATACAGCCTGTGAAATATCTTAGAAGTTGCGTAATTTATTTCTTTGAAATTTAATAAGTGGTGTTCAGAACGTAAATTTTGATTTACCCTCGCATTTTTGTCGGAGTGCGTTTGCTATTCATTGTTATTGAATTCGAGTTTCTTTTTGCGTTTTGTTATTGTTCTTGGTTCTTTTTAGTCTGGTAAAAAAAATATGTACGTTTGTCTGAATATTACGTCACAATACTTTCAAACATTGGCTGAATAAGATTAAAATATCTCAACTCATTATAGAAATGAGCTAAATGAATTGTATCCTTACAAAAAAATAACGAAAATCGTTGCAGCGATTATGAAAATGATAAATATTGTCTCTCCCAACCTGTAATAAGAAATCTCGTTTCAATTTCAAACGAAGACTGTATCTGAAGGAATTTCATCGAGACTAATACGCCGCCATGTTAACACAAAAATATAAGGCTTTCAACTCCCCAAATATTTACTCTAGTAATGGCCACCGAATGTATGAAGAAATAAAATATAAATAACTGTGCGTGCTGAGAATCGCTGATACATTGAGGCTGTACAAATATTAAGCATACGTGACTGTTGCTATAAATATTCATAGGTCATAATAATGTCGAAATATTTTTTTTCTTTTTATCCACAACGAGGTAGCACTTAGCCTTCATTTTTTATTCTTCACTAGCAGATCCTCGCGGTTTTACCCGCGTAGTATCCGTTCCCGTGGGAATATCGGAATAAAATACTTATAGCCTACGTCACTCGAGAAAGAATGTAGCTTTCTAATGGTCAAAGAATTTTCGAAATCGGTCCAGTAGTTTTGGAGCCTATTCGATGCAAACAAACAAACAAACAATCAAATCTTTCCTCTTTTTATTATTAGTATATTAGATCTGATATTAAGTGATGAGAAGGCTAAAGGTGGAAGCACAGTACTCTGGCTATTTTATTTCTAACTGCCGGAATACAACAATGCTTAAAACATCGTTGTTATGGCGTCAGACTTAGATAAGATGGTGGTAGCTAGCCAGGCGGATTTTGAACAAGCCCTACCACCAACCAAGCCGGATACAAAATATACCCCCAACTGGGAATCGAACACGGGACCTCTGGATCTGATACCAGTGGTGGTGTGGACCACTAGACCACAGGTCACCTCAGAGGCTTACGCGTTTCTTGCACACATAAATTTATAATTTTTAGTCGTTTATTTCAACAACCAGTTCGCGCAGAAACCTAAGATGTGCTTACCTAGTACATACTAAAAAAACTAGTTTAAAACCCTAGGAAAGATTCGAAGGCCCAATCTTTGGAATTAATATTTGGATTTTTAAGAAGCGGACCGGGAATTCAAAGGTTTTAGGTTCAAATCCCACCCGGGGTTCTTGGGGTCTAGTTATTTTCGCGTGTTATTTTAAGGCAGATACATCATAATGCATCATACACAAAAAACTTCTAGTGCATACCGCGTTTAGACACATAAGCTTTGCAGCTTCAGGAACCTAAATAGATATTTATCAGGGCAGCATTCAATGTTTGCACTTCTAGAACAGCCTATTCCCAACTGTTCCCAGACGTTGATTTCTTTGTAGGTAAACTCGTAAATTTTAGGATAAGATTTCTGTGTATACTTACTCGTAAATTAACAAAAAATCTAACTTAAAACTCACGACACGGTTAAAATCTATCTTAAACTCGCTGTATACTACCCGTGTGTTTCCTATATCGTGTTGACTAGCAAAGTTGTGCTAACTCATTTGGATCAGCGCTGCTTATGTTACCGCTGATACTAATGCACCGGTGCCGGTGCTGCCAATTTATATAATGAGAGGATTTGGAAATTGGTTTATTAAATATCGGCTCGGTGTAGGTTAAGGCGGTTCTCACACTGCACTGCACAACGCTCCAATTTGTGGTAGTGCGCTTCTTAACTATGGCTGAAGAATCTTGATGTGCATACAAAACCCGCAGTGTATAACAAATTCACGCCGCTAGCCTTAGGTTCTAGTTTACAGTCTTTAGCGTATGAGTTTGGCTTTGCGTAAAATAAATTTTAAGTTTCAGAGCCAAGCAAAAGAAATACTTACTTTTTTGTAATTTTACAAACTTTCCTACAAACACGACATAACAATTCATTCATTCTTATTTTACATTTCAAACGCACTGTCATGTGCTATACCTACTCAAAAAAAGCACACAAGTTATACACAAGTTGTTCTTCCCACTATAAAATTTGTCTAAGCAAAAGGGTTCCTAAAAGTAACACAAGTATAATTTGAACAAGAATCCCACTCAGCCCACCTGACAATATTAGCGGTCGGACACGTCCCAAACGCGAAAGAAACCAACTTCGAAGTAAGATAATAAGCTGGAATGGGTTCTTCATATAGGGGTCCAAGGTGGTACGCACGTGACTTGGGTGCCGAGGACGGTGCCATTCTGAAGGGCGGGCCACACCGCTAGCTAGGCAGGCGGGCGAGCGAATCTAGCCTCATTTTACCTCTTTTTAAAAAGGTCATCAGTTTGACCTGTATGTATAGGATTTAGTTGGAATTCGAAAATTGTTGAGTATAGCGTTCTATTTAGTCTTCCAAGCATGTGTGCTAAATTTCGTGAGTGTATTGTTTGACCAAGAATCTCTCAAAAATTCATAGTCCTATCGAGATGATTAATTTTGGTTTAAGTCAGGTGTATGTCCAACTTAGGGAACAGTCACAGTTTCGGCAATGTCGGTTCTGCCTACCTTTTTGAGGTGGGTGCCTTTTTCTGGCTTTTTCTTGCTCCTGGCTTGCACCGACCTCGAGAAGGTCCAATCTTTATAGATATTATTTTTTCCTTTTCAGTTGACAGATACTTTTTTAAAGTTGGTTTTATTTTTTAAGTACTTTTTATTTATGTTTTGGTCCCCGCCGCGAAATGAAATGAAATTATTTATTTGCAGAGAACATAGTATGATAAGATGATATACAATGTATAAAAGTACAATATGTCCCACTCTCAGAAGAGTATGCATAATAAGTTACAAATAATTTTTTTAATTACTTATAATATATTACATTTTCTATTTCATTATGTCAGTGGTAGTATAACACCATTAATGAAAAAACATACATAATTATTAGAAATATAGAGTTAGCTACGTCACAAGGCTCGCTCGCCTCTACCGCTTTCCTAGCTCGCTCACCAGCCGCCGGTGTGGCCCACGCTTTAAAAATGGGGCTTGATCGCCTATGATTGCGATATGGCGGAATGGAAACTTCTTGGCCGTAGTATTATGGTTTGTGTTGCCTTTTAACGTTATGGTTTGTCAGTTTGGAATGGCATGGTCTTTTGTAGTAATATGATGGTTTGAAGACAGTGTGAATTCGTTTAGAAGGAGCAGAGAGATTGCGATGTATTTTGGTTAAGAGACTTATTAGAAGTAAACATCAAAGACATCCCAAATGATAAATCGGTTGGTTGAAGTAGGTATATCTTTTTTAACTAATAGTTATCACGTATTTTGTTTGTTAATGGCAACACTATACGATAAACTATATTTTTTCAAGTTCTTGAATGCGTAACATTTCGGTACCTTAGTTAAAAGTTCAAAGTTCTTTATTGCACCATGTTGTTAAAAGATGTTGACAATATACATTTGCAAGGTAGTAAGTTGTAAGGTATATGAACGAAATACGTAGATTACGGAAATCTTCTGAGTAATTAGTATTATAGGTATTATTACTCAAAACACTACGTTAATTAACTCCTTTAATTACTGCAAACAGTGGCACTAATCAGGCATATTAGAACGGTTATTATGAGCAAACATAACACGGCGCGGCGGCTGAGACAAGGGTTTGGCGACAAAGCACTCGATATTGTTTGACATTCAACAATCGAGGCTAACGATGACGTCTACGTCACCTCTATCCTGTAGGTTAGGACGTATTATAATATTCTGAATAAAATGTATCAACTTGGTATTTAATAGCAAGGAGCGAACAAGAGTTCAAGTCTGGTGGATTTTTATTTATTTTAAATTACGTATATAATGATATTCCTCTGTCATTTTACATTCATTGTCTTGTCACTAGAAAATTTCACAAAAAAAGGAATATTACAAAAAAAAATAAAAAAAACTTACTGGATGAACCGCGGTCTTATGGCTTCAATGCCGCCTGTTTTTTAGCCTGAGCTATCACAACTTTGGAAACGGTGGCGAAATTTGCCTTCGTATGATGCCTAATGAAATTGTAACTGATTTTCGATTGTGCGTCTTATGAATTTTCGATCTGACGGTCACGTGATCCTGACGCGAGTTTAACATTTTTTACCCATCACAAAAAGAGCACAACGCCGCTAAAGAAGCTTTCACTTCAAAAAAAAGAGAGAGAGAACAGTACCTCTAGCATAAAAAAATAAAAAACGATCGTTATGGTGTAATCGAATAATAAACTGTACCGTCCTTCAAAAGCTCTCAAAGTGCTGCCGTCAATTATGTATTGATTTTTAGTTCCTTATCCGACCGAAGAAGCGCTGCTCTGGTTTTCACACAAAATATAGTGCAGCAAGCTTTTCTGTTCCGGTGATTATCTGTGGAACTAAAACAGTTTTCATACGACAGTCCATTTTGACTTGATTTTGACACCTAATTTGGTATTGCAAGTGGCTCCTCTGTCACAGCTGTCACCGGAACAGGAAAGCTTGTGGCACTGTAATACGAGCACGATAAAGGTTGCCATGACGACATTTTTTCGTGCTAGGGCTACCGATATGCGTGTTGGCGAATTTCAGAGAATCGATTTTCAGTTTCTTCAAAAGAAGAACTTTTTCCAATTTTCATGTCATTGATACTGTAAGTAATTTATTTACATAGAAGAAGTTTTCTCTTAATCTATCATTTGTGCAAATATCTAAGGTTTGATTATTTCAATGCCTATAAAATGCGTAGATATAATTTTGATTTGATGTCGCTGAATTAAAAATATTTTGATTTATATAACAAAATGTTATTTTATTTTATCACCAAAATCTTTTTCTTCATCGGTCTTATAGATTTTTCTTTCAATTTCTTTACAAATTAAGCTCAAAAAATGCATGTCTGTTACAAGTACTAGTAAATATTTAATACACAAGCGTTATCAGCAGCCGGTTCCAACATTTCATTACGTGATTAATGTCCAGCGGTCAGAGTCTGGGCGTAGACGGCAGTTTTAAATTAACTTTTTACAGCAGCCTACTGTTTCACGGCGCCCAGTGGCAAAGCAATTTAACTGAGATTAAATCCTGAGTTAGCGAGCCGTGGAGCTCGGCCTTAAGCTGACGACTTATTTTTTAAGTCACCGGCGCCGGCGTGGCATTGACAGTGTGACTGCTGTCTCTTAAGAGCGGCCAACCCGTCTTACTTTTAAAACAAACGCTCGTACGTGATTATGGCTTTGTTACAGATCTTTCTTTGAAACTTTTGAACTAATAGGTATCTTGTGCACTATATCTAGGTTTCTATGAAAACATAAAATCTAAATTTGGAGAAACAACTTCAGTATAAGCATCAAAAAATCTGACCTTTGGACGTTCATAATTACACATAAATTGTAAAAGTAAAGAATATATTTTCAGAGAAACCTTGCAAATGTAATGGAGATTCTAAATGGCAAACATTTGTTTCACAAACTTGTAAGGCTTTCTGAAAAACAGGCATATCCTAAAACAAGTTTTATCAAATTTCCGCATACTATTTTGCGTTCAATGTTATCGCGTTCTCACTTGCTCACTCTTTTTCTAACATTGCGCTGGATGAAACAAAAAGCTTTTCAACCATGCTCGCGTTGACGATAGGGACCGGGAAGGACCCTCCTATAGCACTTTTACATAAATCAGTAAAACGGCCGTCCGGAACCAAAGTAATTATAAATACATACCTACTTCGTTAAAGAATACATAACTCTCTTCATGATCAGCCATTTTAATACACCTACTACAGATGCACATAGGCTATTTAGTGGATTTTTTTCAGCTGAAATTTGGGACACAGATACTTTGTAGCCTGGAGCTGAACATAGGCTACTTTTTATCCCGGAAAAATATCACATTCACATATCACCTACGTGTGTAGTTCACGCGGGCGAAGCCGCGGGCGGAAAGTCAGTATGTAATATTTAAGGTCGACGCTCGGCTCGGACTCGGCACGGTCTAGCGTGAGTCATCATTTATGATGGGGGGTGACAGAAACGATGTCAACAACTATAGGCCAATCTCTGTGTTGCTTGCATTTTCTAAAATATTGGAAAAACTTATGAATACTAGGTTGACTTATTATTTGAGTAAATTCAATATTTTATCAAATGCCCAGTTTGGCTTCCGAAAAGGTTTGTCAACTGAGCATGCTATTACAGCGATAACGTCATTGATTGTTTCTAAGGTAGATCAGGGTAAAAGGTGTCTCGCAGTATTCCTCGACTTAAAAAAGGCATTTGACACCGTTTCTGTTCCCACCCTCTTACAACGGCTGGAAACTATCGGAATCAGAGGCAACTCGCTGGCTCTCTTTGAAAGTTATCTTTCTGGTAGGACTCAACACGTTAAGATTGGTGATTGCATAAGTGAGGAGGAACAAGTTTGTTATGGAGTTCCACAAGGAAGTGTCCTTGGCCCAACCCTCTTCTTAATTTATATTAACAGCTTATGTAGCCTTCCAATTGAAAACGGTCAACTATTTTGCTACGCCGACGATACTGCTATCGTATTCTCTGGAAATTCCTGGGAAGAAGTGCACTGTTTCGCAGAAAAGGGACTGAGACAAGTAGCACAATGGCTCAATCTTAACACCCTTACCTTAAATGTGTCTAAATCTAACTTTATATGTTTCGCAATAGACAAAAGAACTCAACCACGGCACAATCTCTCACTGAAAATACATACTTGTGTCTCCCAATCTGATTGCAATTGTCCTTCTTTAAACAAAGTTAGCAGTACCAAATATCTAGGTATTATGATAGATGAGAGACTATCGTGGCATTCACATATAGACCTAATTATAAACAGACTTCGAAAATTCATTTGGATTTATAAAACATTGCGACACGTTACTTCGAAAGAACTTTTAAATAAAATATATATTGCATTAACACAGTCAATATTAAAGTATTGTATACCAGTTTGGGGTGGATCTGTAAAAATGAAGATCTTGGAATTGGAAAGGGCTCAAAGACTGTTATTAAAAATAATGTACTTCAAACCTCGCCGTTTCTCGACTGAAGAGTTATACCAATTTGCAGAGTTACTTTCAGTCCGAAAACTATATATATTAAATGCAATATATATAAAATATAAAGGTTCACAAGTCGATCGGATTTGACCCCACATTAAATAAAAAAAGGAGAAAAAATGTTATATCATTGATACCCACACACACAGTTTTTGCTAGTCGACAGTATGTTAGACAATCAGCTCGGTTATACAATATTATCAATGAAAAACTAAAGATCTACCCACTGACGTTTTACGATTGTAAAAATATGGTCCAGGACTGGCTAAAACAATTAACCTATAAAGAAACTGAATCCCTTTTGGAAATTGTATCGTAATTAGTTTATAATTAAAATGAGTTAACATTTAAATTTAATATATTATAAGTTTTAGTAACCTAATTATAGCTTTTAGTAGTAGGTACCCTTTAGAATTATAAACTCAATCGCTTGTTTGTAATAAGTTACAGGAAGAGCGGAAACTCCTGATACAAGTGTTTTAAAACACTCAAAAGGAGTGTCCAATAAATTTTGTATAATATTGATTGAGGAACTGTAATAAACATATATTTTTTTTTTTTTTTTTTTTTTTTTTTTTTTTTACTCCACTTCCATTTACGCCTGTCAGTTTATCTCAGATTCTTAGTTCCCAGCTCTTGCTTCCTTCTCGCTTCGCACCTTCCCTTCCGGGAGTGGTGCCAAGAATTTATTATCCACAGATTATGTCGAATGGTCTGAATATTTGATTCCCGCTCTCATTATTCGAGGCTCTGTGTAATTGGCGGTTTGAATAAGGAAGTCGACCTAACAGACCGTTGAGATATATTTGGAACTCGTTAAAACGGATGAGCTCATTAGATAATTTCTTCTTTTAATATTTGCTTACACTAAAAAATATCTCCGGAGATTAAAGATAAACCAAAGAGATAATCTTAATAAGGCAAAAAAAGGATAAATGCTTTTGTACTATGCAGTTTTCTTACTTTACAATCTTTACCTTTCTTTAGGTTGACTTTATTACAATATAAACGGATTGAGATAAAAAGTCTCCATAAGAATTTCTTTTTTAATCAGCAAAAACTTTTTCTCGCCATTCAAACTTAAAAACAAAAGCCTAAACAGAGCTCGAAATTAGAACTTTTTTATTTCAAGTCGAAATTGTCTAAGTTGGTAGCTACATAATATCGTCGGTACGTAGCCGTTGTATACGGTATACTGTTGGAGGGCCTTTAATAAGGCTCTTGGGAATGTAGTGTGGCACAAAGGCGTTTGTGACGCAAACCAGATGGTTGGGACATTCTGTACCTTGGTTGGGACATTCTGTACCTTGCATGGAGAGTGGCTGGAACATGTTGGACTTATAGCTATTTGTGGAACACCCTGACCATGTCACTTGTAATACATGAGTTTGGTATGTTAAAACGTTATATGCTTGATATATTGAAACGATTATGTTTATTTGTAAATTCTGTTGCTCCAGTTAAAGCTGTTAAGCTTCTTGCTTCTTGTCCAATAAAATTATGTCCTGGATAAGTAGATAATTGAATGAATGAATGAATGAATAAATGAATGCTTATGATTATAAATGAATTCAAAAGATATTTGTAAGTTTGTCTTAAACAAAACTTTTTGACTTAGTCTTTAATTAAAATATTAAAAGAAATGGACTTAAAGACCTCTAAAGTTAAATTACCTATAATTTCCCTGTCCCGTGGTATTTATATATTCTTTCTTTATGACTGAACTGAGAAATATAAATAAATACCTATTATAAGGGCCTTCTCTTATATATACCTTAAAATATAATTGTCATTGTCCTTAACATTGTAGTCACGTACATCACGCTTATCCTTACATTAGTAAAATGAATGTCACTGAAAACCATTTACTGTTCTAGTCAAAACAAAGGAAATATGGTATTTATAAATCTGCGTTGTTTACATAGCTTTGCGTGTAACGGTTAATTTTCAGTTATTTCGTATGTTACATGCAATGTATGCGTGGCGTTTGAAAATCATTGTCGAACCGAGATCTTATCTTTTCCAAACAAATCGAGGGATAGGCTGTAACCATTAATAAATAATGTTTGTTTTGGGTTTGCAATTACTGTATTTTAGCTTGCTTCTCTTGATAAAATTTAGCCATATTTAGATCCTGATTTAGATGACCCTGAAGTGGATACTTCAGGGTCATCGCGCCATATCGTAGTAAGTAAGTAAGTAAAGAAGTACACAATATAAAATCGCTTTGGTTTTGTACAACCATTATTATTATTTTGTACAACAATTATTGCATAATTAAATCAATAACGTTTGTGTTCTATTATTTGGTAATTTAATTCATATGGATTATAAGATTTTTTGAAGCCACCTCTTTTTTAATTACTGACGTAGAGATATGTCAGCTGGTCGTAGGCAATTTGTTTTTGTATAAAACATTTTTTGACAGGCCCTTGGTATTGATCATAATTATCTCTTGAACCAGGTATAGTGGTTCTCATTTAGGTCAAACATTTATGTCATGAACTTATGTGTTTGTACCGTTTCAGGGTGTTATTATTAATTTTTGTAATTATATTTGTATTACTCTCGTTAATTCTGTACCGAAAGCAAGAAAAACTATCGTTATTTTAATAGTTGTCGTGATAGTATTATTTTGTATAAAAACCGGACCAGCGCCTCTATCGGTTGTATAAGTAACTGAAATTCATTAGAAATTTGACAGCAACACTTTGACAGCTTTTGAAGGATGGTATAGTTTACCATTCCGATTACCATCGTTTTTCGTGCCTGGGCTAATTATGAATGTACGATATACCTACGTAACACTAGTGGTTAATATGTTAAGCACTAGTACTTTTTTCGGAATCAGATGTTTTACGATATTTATTTAAGACGTTTAAGTTTATGAAATGCACCTTCCCAAGGAATCCCTCAGGAGACGCTGCTAGGCCCTATTTCTCAAAGCTTTACTCCCTTTGACAACATTACTACACCCCCGGGACAAAATGGAGTGGTGCTCCTTAAACGCAGTCTCTACCTAAATCGTACCCCATATCACAATATCATTTGACCGCACGGATGTAATTGGGCAAGCGTGCGTCAGCCCTTATCCGATGGTTCCGTACCCCTAATGCGTAAAATATTAAACGCTCTTTTGAACGAAACGCTTTCGGTTAAAGGGATAATGGAATATCCAATAAGCTACTCCAGTTATTTCAGATTTGGTTCGTGCCCTTTCTATGTTTTTTTACTATTGAAATTTAGCTAGAGCGTAAGCCAGCTCAGTTCTTATAATACTAAAAGTATTAGGTATATGATCTGAGGTAAGCAGCGTAACATTAATTGAACTAAAATTAACATTTTTTTTATGATTTCAAAGTTTCGATAATAAATAACACCTAGTTCTTGTTGATCGAAGTATCAAGGCCTATAGTTTTATATTATCTGTTTTAATAACGACCATAAATAAACCGAATGTGATTTTTTCGACTATTAAAAAAAGGTATTAGTAGAGTGAACATTTTAATTCTCCTCTACCCAAAATGGTAAACGATCCCAAGCTGAAACTGAAGACTAATGAAGACAGACTCGAGAAGACTGCACCGAAGAATGCAACCAAGAATGCAGTGTTTTTGTTTTAGAATTCCTACGCTTTACCGTTGCCGAGTTGTTTGGCAAAGCGTTTGGATTCTAAAACGAAATATCTGGCCATCTACTACGACGCTACGGAATCTCCAAGGCGCTACGAGAAACGCTACGAGCGATTCTACGAGAAGCTACGGTGGAAATGTACTCGTAAAAATTTTTGCATTTGTGATTTTGGGTGGATGGAAAAGCAAAAATCAAGTTTTTCTTTGGAATAGACGTTACTCCTGAACATAGAATAGTTAATAAATAATTACAATTATTTTTTATTTTAATTTCGAGCCTAAGGTCAATCTCTATCTATATTCCTGTTGTTATAAATGGCGTTCTTACTGTTATTTTTTTTTCTTTATTTAAAGGGGCTTTTGTACATTGTACACGCCAGTAGTCCCATCGTCACTATACATATTGTGTTACCTATCTAATAACTCGCATATTTTTCGTGCATCTAACTTACCTTACCCATTAGTTTACTATTACAGTTACTAAATTCGTATCAGTCTACGATTTGATAACCTGTTATGCAACAGTCAATTTCAATAATATCTACGCACTTTTGAACTTTGTCGTAGTAATCATTATGACAATTTGCACAGACAGTCAAAGGCGATGTCAAAAAACTTAATGAAATGCACAGCTATATTATCGAACTCGACTGTACTATTCTTATTCGATTCAAGAAGGTTATAATTATGTATTCTAAAAACCACTACAAGCTGATGCCTAGCAGAAAGTTTCTCCGTTAATTTGTTAAAAAAAATGTTTATTGCGTCATACTCGTACGTTATCTTAATCAACCCCAGTATGCCTATTTAACACTCAAACGTTCAGGAATCTCCGTACCGCTGCCTCTTTCGGCACATTTAAATGCAAAATCGCCACCTAGTCGATTACTAGGAGCGATTCACACTGTTTTATGGTTCCGATTGCTGAGATTATAGACTCGTTCGAGTTCGGTTTACTGCGCTTTCGGCCATCGCGCAAAGTTTGCCACATAAAGTAGGTCGTAAGGATTTTCGGGTGTTCGAATCGGCTGTGACGTTTTCGAATGATTGGTTTATTGTTGTTAAATAGATGAAAAGAGGGTTGACTTTCTTAATTTAGTTTTTTTAGGAAGCAATTAGCCTTCAACTTATGAATAATGATAAAAAGGCTGAAAGTGGAAGCGCACTACTCCCGAAATCCTAATTACTGAGGAACTGGCTATCTTATCTCTAACAGCCGGAACATAACAATGGTGTAAACATCGTTATGCTATGGCGTCAGACTTAGATAGGATGATGGTAGCTAGCCAGGCGGACTTTGACCAAGCCCTAACACCGTCTTTGTATTGTCTAAGCGGTATTACACGTGTGGTTCCCGTTCCTGTGGAATATATAATATTTTTCACATATATATAATATATGTGAAAAATGGACCGGCTACTCAATAACGCTATTCGTTTCATCTTCTCTCTTCGCAAATTTGATCACATTTCCTCATACCGGTCACAGCTTAAGTGGCTCCCCATCCGTCAGCGCCGACAACTAAGGTTGCTCTGTACGCTCTATTCCATTCTCACCAATCCAAGTTCCCCTGAATACCTAAAATCTAATTTCCAGTTTCTTTGCGATTCTCATGATCGCCCTCTTCGCTCCACAAACTCTCTCTCTCTCAGTACACCTCTCTTTCATTCTGGCTATATGTCTGAGTCTTTCACTCTGCATGCCCTGCGTCTTTGGAACCTCCTTCCTGATGCTATCAGGAGGTCTCCCAGTAAATTCTCTTTTAAAAAGAATGCTCGCCTTTTTCTACTGGATGGCTTGAACTCGTAGTTCTTACATCATAAGCTCATCATCATCATCGATGTATTTATTTCACTTTTGATTTAATCCCTTTAGTATGTAGTATATTATTTTATGTATTTTTTATATATTTATTTACTGCATGTATTTGAATTATATTTTTATTATTTATATAAATAAAATATAAGTATATATCTATCTATATTATATTTTTTGATATTTGTTTATTTTAGTGTGTATATATAGCATGTATTAGTAGGTTTTGTACCGCATTCGTTGTTCTCTGTTTCCCAAAGGTTGACTGGCAGAGAATACTTTTAGTATTAAGTCCGCCTTGTATATTTTACTGTGTGTATTTTGTACAAAAGTTAAATAAAATAAAATAAAAAATAAATATCGAGTTTTTGAAAGCCGAAAGATTTTTAAAACGTTTCATTATTTCCCTATATTTCTTCCCACAAGCAAAGTTACCTTTTAATAATATTGGTGTAGATATGACTCTAGTTCTTAACTTACTAGAGCTTTATATATTATTTTAGGGTTTTTAAAAATGACTGATACTAATGTTGAAAGTTTTAGTGAACTAAAAATTAATAATAACGTTCAACTGCATTTATGAAAAGGCTTAAAGGCTAAATAGTTGGTGTATTTGAATACCACTGGATACCAAAATACTACAGGTAATTTAAAAAATATTTTTTAAAGGCTTTCTGTTTACCATCGAAATGTAAGACATTCCTAACAAGTGTTTAAAGATCCCAGTGATTTTTTTTCTTACTTCCTCCGAGTTATTCCGCACAATTATGTCCGAAACGAGGTCCATTCTCCGAGACGTTAGGCAAATTTCATTATTCGTTTCTTTACAAATCTTAATATATTGCGTTTCCCACCGCATTTTCGCATTACTCTCCTTCCGAAGTTCGTAACTCATTTAGTGTCATGAAGCGATGAGCTGCCCGAGTGGAATTAAAATAATGCTTATGAGCTCTTGTTTTGGTAGCAAACTTAGTTTTAATTTTATTATCGTTAGCTTGTTAATTCGTATTAATCATAACTGAATAAAGTTTGTAAATAGTGCGTAAACATGCACTAAGTAACTTTAAACTCTTCCAACATACCCCACTAACTTACTTAATTTAGTAATTTGGTTATTACTTTTCGTGTAGTTTTAAGACCTTCAATCTAATAAATGTTTGAAATTAACGCATTTGTTACCAAGATAACTTTGGTCATTGCTGCATATAAATGTAATGTTTGTTTAAATATAATTACAGTCCCATTAAACAGTGAAAACCCAAATAACTAACTTTTCAACAGCACAGAATTTTCTGAAACGTTGACTCAAAGAATACAATGTTTTTTGCGGGCGGTCGGTTCTTTGTTAAAGAGCGTAAAAATAGTGCGATGTAATGCATTCAAATGGGACTTGGTTTCTTTGTCTCAAACTGACTTGTTGTATGAATATTCATATCCCTTACATTGTCAGGAATACAAGAATCTCGTTAATTTGTTACTTTGCGGACCGTTTTTAATGAGCTTCAGAAGTTGCAAAGCAATTACTGCAAATTAGTGAGATGCCTCTTATTGTCGAAACAGTGATGAAAATAAGACTTTAGAACGTAAACGTATTAATACCAATGATAGCGCAAATTTTTAGTACTGTTAATGACAAATTGGAAATCCTAATCATCTACAATAACTGGACTGATAAATTTTATTTATTTAAAATGTTTTTTAAAATATCACCAACACAACACAGGTATTCTTTTTTTTAATATTTTACATATTTTCAAATATATAGAGCATCAAACTTTATTATTAGACAAGGACAGCGCCACCAACTTGTTACGCCACAGTCGTAAGTGCGTAGTAAAAAAATCGTTTTGGAAAGAGATAGCTAGAAGCTCAGTTAGTCATAAGTCAGCAGCTCATTACTTGCTTGTTAATGAACAGATTGTTCTCTTTCACCTTTGTTATTCTTCAATGTTATATTTTTAAATGACACTCATTTCCTGAAGACTTTTTAAACTGACAAGAAAAATATAAAATATCTTTTTAATTTAATTTTTAAGTATACCGCTGAAATAATCTCCATACAGTAAGGACCTTTTTTCACATATTTTACTACCCGCTAGACCTTTTCAATCCGACCCCTAACGTAATCATAGTTTCAAAATAATGCATTGCAATCGTCAAATATATCCCGTTTCGAGTACACGTTTATTTTGCGGACGACGGGTAGTCGGTAGACGCGCGGGTATAATCCCCCCAGATTGAGGGATCACCCTGGTTCAGCGGAGATAAAAATAGCTGATGCTGGATAACAGTATTGTTTTTGAAAATAGTGGAACGAGTTTTAAAATGTCTCGTACGGGGATTACGATTTTTAATGGTGTATGATGGACGATGGTTGGAGAACTGTTGTTATTGTATTGCGATGTGTGTTTGGAGAAACTGTTTACTCGATAAATATTATTGATGTTTTGCTAATAATCGAAGCTGTTTGTTTAGTATCCAGGTATTATGAAGACAAACACAGTGATCTAACGTAGCAACAACGTCATAACTTGTAGAAGTAATAACAGTCAGAAATAGATCTAGGTTGCCTTAAAATCAGTTCCTAATATAAGGAGTCAACTCCATCGTAAATCTCCGACAACAAAGATAATACAGACATAAATAAAATCGGCGTAAATCCGAGTACAACTCACGCTTGTCTTTTTATGCGTTTTCCTCTGGCGACAAAGTGTACTGTTTCCATATCCGATTCTAATACTTATTAGTCGTAAAACCTACAAGGTCGCGATGATCTCCCTTCTCTGTCTATCTCCATAAAATCCAAAAGAGATATTAAATGAGCCACATCAGACTTTATTGCCGTTTCCTACTCCAAAGGGACTTTTTCTCGATAGGACAAATATAGAATGTGAGCCTTTTTATGTCTTTTGCCTTAAGTCCTCTGTATTTGCTACTTATTAACTTTTGTTGTTCATTTACGGACGTATAAATTAGGTTTTTGTTACCAACTACGAAAAAACGAATGGGCTATAAATTTTCGGTACTTTACTTTGAGACCGTCTCGTTGGGAAGTGGGGGAAACAAAATTAGCTAATTGTATCAAATGCTGTAATCTTTTCGATCTAATTTCTAGTAAATAGCACTGTTATAAAATAAATGCTATAATAATCATACCAGTTCTGCATCTCGATGTAGTAAATAATATACCACCGGGAATATATGAAAAATTGTATCTCTGACAGAATATATGGTCCCTCTGGTGCTTCGTGACTGATATACGGACGGACACTATATTGTTTTACCCCTAATCATATTTATGAAGCTTATGATATCTGTTTGTATTTTATTCAATCCTTTCTTTTATATGTGGGGAAACGTTTTAAATCTTTAGACATTTTTTATTAAATGAAAAGGATAATGAGAAAAAGTGTAGGTAGTAAAAGTATTGTTAAATTTAGCTTGATGTCTAAATTAAAATTAATGTTTTCCTCTAATGAAAACAACTTGTTATTTCTACGCGAATGTATTTAAGTACTAGATATTAGTTAAAATCTTAAGTGGTCCTTAGTTGCATAGCGGCAATGAAATTTCCAAGGCAATTAACAAAGAAAAACAAAGGGACACTGTTTTCAAATATCAGGTCTAAGTAAAAATAACAACACTGTCAGAACTTGCCCTAAGATTAACAGATAATAAAACAGCACAAACCAAAAGGGGCGACACAATATTCTTTTATTCGCTTTTATTACACACTATTTCATTTCTACTTCGCCGTAAAGACACAGTGATTGTGCAAAACGAGAGTTTTTCTCGGCAAACAATGATGCTGGTAACGCGGGAGCAGCGTGGCCTTAATGTGACGATAAAACATTAACTATTACACCTAAATGAGCTCTTGAGCCTTTAGTAGGGGCAATTGCTTTGTACTGAGTGCCTTGAATCGGTAACGTTGGATATCGTCTAAGGATTCCACCAGGTTTCAGTGGAAACAATTGAGACATAATTATGTGTAATTGATTTCCGTCAATTTACTGCTGATGAAAGATTTATAGGTAAATGTAATGCGTGTTAAATATTACTTTTAAAAAGTTGACTACAAGTTTAATGCCCGAATACTCGTACGCTACTTATCTTTGGGAGCGTCTCAAACATCGCCCATTCACTTTACATGTCAAACGTATGAAAGAGATGCCATGATGCTTGAGACGCTCCCAAAGATGATTTGCGTACGAGAATTCGGGCGTAAACAATTTATCGTTTAAATAAATTAGATTAAACTAGATGATTTACTTGTATTAACATCAAGTCAGCTTTATTAACCCTGTCGCGGCTACTGCATGCAACGAAACAAGGCGGATGACGGCTGACGGCTGCGGCAACGTGATTGGCTGGCGGCGAGAAGCGGTCAAATTTCAAATTCAAAGGATGTATAAAAGCATCCTTTTGAAGTCAACGAAGAACACTCTCTCTCTTTTTTCGCATCTTAACGCATATTTTTCCCCATCGCATTTTATTTTCTATATTTCTATTTTGTATACCACTGTAACACAAGTAAAGCCTTTTTATCTATTTGCCTCCTCTCATTTATCACTTCCCGACGACCTACGCACGAACATCTGGACCTTCTGAGCCGCATTCTGGAAATTCTGACGAAGAATTTGGAGCAGCGATCTATAGAAAAAAGGAGAATAACTGAGGATCAAGCTGAGAACAAAGCGCAAAAGGTACGACCATCAGTTATCATTTCCTTTCCTAATCCAGTGCTTAAACTTGTGTCTATTACTGTGGTAAATTATTTCATTGTACTAGTGATTGATACGCAGGGATCTTTATTACCAGTTGTTTGTCAGACCGTGCCGTTTGCTAGCACTAACTGCCACTGTTTAATACAATCCAACTTTCACTAGTCACCAAAATGGGTAACGAAAATGATCTGTCTCGTTCAAAATCCCCAGTTAAAATAACGGTCACTGACGATGACAGCACAAATCAATTAATTCGTGATCTAGTTAAAAAACGCGCCATTGTCAAGAGTAGATTAACTAGGTTTTCCAATTTCATTACAAATCTAGAGTGTGAAAAACCATTGTCTTCACAATTGATGGCAGATTTAAAGTTGCGAATTCAAAGCGTCAAAAGCCTTCACTTTGAATTTAACGGTCTTCAAAGTAAACTAGAAGAATCGGTTTTAGAAATTGATTTGGAAGAACAATTAAATCAACGCGATCAGTTTGAGAACAGTTACTTCAAAGTGATGGCTCAAGCTGAATGTATGTTAACCGTAGAGAGTGATATTTCTAGTTCCAAAGACTGCTCTTATAACTCGGTTAAGTTACCTACCATATCTGTACCGACCTTCGATGGTTCGAGTGAACACTGGCTGGAATTCAGGGACACATTTTTATCCCTTGTGCACAATTCCACACAGATAACTAACATTCAAAAGTTCCATTATTTAAAATCCTCATTAAAAAGTACCGCAGCCCTAGTAATAGATTCATTAGAATTTTGTGCCGATAACTATTTTGTAGCATGGGATTTATTATTGAACCGTTATAACAATTGCGGCTTGTTAGTACACAATCACGTCAAAGCGTTATTTAATATTCAAGCCCTGACTAAGGAGGAACCGGATTTATTGCGTAACCTAATAGATACGATTTTAAAAAATTTGCGAGCCCTCAAGATCCTAGGTGAACCGGTAGACACTTGGGACACACTTATTATTTATATTGTTGTTTCTAAACTAGATAAAATTACGGAACGCGAATGGGAACAACATAAAACGACAATATTAAAACAATCCGATAACTCCAAGTCAAAACTGAAGGTAGATAAATTATTGTCTTTTCTAAAGGATCGCGCGGATATGCTGGAGACGCTGCAGTTATCTAACGGTAGTAGCACTTCAAATTTTAACACCAAGAACAGAAAACAACCACATTCACACTACCCGAAGATTCACTGCAACGTTTCCGCTAATAAGCCGCAAAAGCATTTCACTATCAAGTCGTGTTCCTTTTGTAATAACGGTATGCATCCACTTTACGCGTGTCAACTATTTTTATCTACTGATTTGAATACTAAACTTAAACACGTAAGCGCTAAGAAACTTTGCGAGAACTGTTTACGCCCGGGTCATACTATAAATGCATGCAGGTTCGGTCCATGTAGACAATGCAATGAAAGGCATAACACAATACTGCACAAAGGCAGTAACGATGTTAGCCCGGCGGTGCCAGCGCGAGTATGCGGCGATAACAAACAAGTTGTATCTATGCACACTGCCCTCTCCAAGCGCGGGGCTCCGCCGCCGCCCGCGCCGCCGCTGGTGCAGCAACCGGTTTCGAGCCCGTCCGCTGCCGCCTTATTCAGCGCACACATCGAATCAGACATTCATTTATCACAAACAAAAGTAGTTTTGCTATCTACAGCAATAGTTGAAGTTAGTGATAGTCAAAACAATTTTCATTTGGCGCGCGCGCTTTTAGATTCGGGCAGTGAACGTTGCTTTATATCAAGTTCATTATGCAAATTATTACAATTACCAATTTTACAGTCCACAAATGAAATACGCGGAGTTGGCAATTCAATCACACAGTCTACGCAAATGTGTGATATTGAAATAAATTCCTGCACCAGTACATACGCGACGCGACTTCAATGTATTGTGTTACCGCAGCTAACATATACATTGCCAGCTATATCTAAGCACTATACCGAGTTCAAAATACCTGAACATATTCAATTAGCGGATCCATCATTTTACGAATCTCATAACATTGATATTTTAATAGGCGCAGATAAGTTTTGGGATTTGTTAAATAGTGGTAGAATGCGATTACCTAATGGACCGTTCCTTCAAAATACGCGTTTAGGATGGATTGTTTCAGGTCCCATACATCTAAATAAGCGCAGTATGGGTATGGGTAGTGTACAATGCAACTTTTCTCAAAATATAGATTTGCAATTACGGCAATTTTGGGAGCTTGAGGAAATTATAAAACCATGTAAGACGTATACAGATGAAGAACAGGAATGCGAAAATATTTTCGTTAATACAACGATGCGCGACGAAAACGGTAGATTTTCTGTAAACATTCCACTTAAAGCATTACATGAGTTAGGCGAATCGTATTCTCAAGCTCTTAAGCGATTTTTATCTTTGGAACGGCGACTTCAAGCTAATCCCGAGTATAAAAAATTATACAGCGATTTTATGAATGAGTACATACAATTAGGTCATATGACGCAAGTCGCCGAGTATGGTACCCCTAACTATGTAATACCACATCACGGTGTGCTCCGCGAGCAAAGCACAACCACTAAGCTACGAGTGGTATTCGACGCTAGTGCGAAGTCGAGTTCCGGGCAGTCTCTCAACAATCTTCAACTTGTAGGACCTCCGATACAAGGTGATTTGTTTGCCATCTTATTGCGAATGCGTCAATACAAATATATAGCGTGTGCTGACATCGAAAAAATGTATCGGCAGAAATCAACGTGATCTTCAGCTTATCTTGTGGCGTGACGATCCAACAAAACCAATTAAGGTTTACAAATTACTTACCGTTTCCTATGGCCAATCTTCAGCGCCATTCTTGGCTGTACGGTGTTTAAAACAATTAGCTTTGGATTGTTTTGATTACGCTAAAGATTTAAATATCAATGACAGTCACAATTGTAAAACTTTAGGTATGTCTTGGGATTTTAATTTGGATAAATTTTATTTTGATCCCAAACTTGAGAATGATATCACTATTTCTAAACGCACGATTTTGTCTCACATATCGCAAATATTCGATCCATTAGGATTATTGAGCCCTACAATAATGGTAGCAAAGGTTTTATTGCAAAAACTTTGGCTTCTCAAGTTAGACTGGGACGACGCACTGCCGCGCGACGTCACAGCTGAATGGAACCGGTTTGCTAGCGACTTATCGGCGCTAAAAAACATTCGCATTCCGCGACACGTAATAGCAAATGAGCCTATAGAACTCGAGCTACATATTTTTACTGATGCGTCTCAAACGGCATACGGAGCGTGTATTTATGTCCGATCGGTTATCGGTGGGATTAATCCGGCAGCAACCATGCATTTATTATGTTCAAAAGGCAAGGTTGCGCCATTAAAGCCTGTTAGCATACCGAGACTCGAACTGTGTGGGGCGTTACTTGGAGCGCGACTTTATTCATTAGTTCAAAATTCGCTTAAATGTCAGTTTAATCGCGTAATATTCTGGACAGATTCTACTATTGTCTTGGGATGGCTGCGCATGGCTCCCACTTTATTGAAAACTTTTGTTCAAAATAGAGTAGCCGAGATACATGAACTGACAGAAGGGAAACCATGGCGTCATATTAGTGGTAAAAATAACCCCGCAGATTTAGTATCTCGAGGCGTGCACCTGCCTGACCTAACCACTTCACACTTATGGACAATGGAGCGTCTTTTTTACATGACGTTAATTTTGATGGCACTAATTTAGATACTAACGTACAAGATTCGGTAATAAACGATTTACCCGAGGTCAAGGCGAGTGTCGTTCATACGTTCAATTGTAATCAGAATGTGAGTGTTGTTCCCTTTGCTAGGTTTTCTCGCTTTGATCGACTAACTCGTACGTTCGCTTATGTATTACGGTTTATTCATAATATACGGAAATCAAAGAATCGATCAAAGTTAAGCGGTGATATTAGTGTTGACGAGTTTAGACGTTCTGAGCTGATTCTAGCTAAATTGGCTCAATCGGAATCATTTAATGATGAACACACAAAATTGTCGAATGAATTATCACTAAAACATAATCCTAGTTTACAGAAATTAAATTTATTTTTAGACACATCAAATATTATACGCGTTGGCGGTCGAATTAGCAATTCTGAAGAATTTAATTATGATAAGAAACATCCAATTTTACTATCATCGAAACATCCATTTGCTGTACTATTGTTTCGTCATAAACATTAGTCCCGTCTTCACGTAGCCTCTCAGGCACTTCTATATGAAGTACGTGAGCAATGGTGGGTGATTGGCGGAAGGAACCTTGCTAGAAAAACAGTACAGGATTGCGTGGTTTGCAAAAAACTAGTAGGCAAAACGTTACATCCGCTTATGGGTAACTTGCCTAAGGAACGTTTGAGTGCAACTTATCCATTTTTATATTGTGGCGTCGATTACGCTGGGCCAGTGTACACTTTAAATCGCAAAGGGAGGGGCGCGAAAACGGTTAAATCGTACATTTGTTTATTTATCTGTTTTATAACACGTGCAGTACATTTGGAGCTAGTTAGCGATCTCTCATCAGAAGCATATATTCTAGCTCTCAAACGTTTTATTTCACGCTATGGAAAACCAGTTGAAATATTCTCTGACAATGGTAGAAATTTTGTAGGAGCTATGAAAGAATTTTCAAATTATATCATTAATTGTTCAGCGGATATATCTCAATTTGCAGCAGGTCAGTCTATAAAATTTAGCTTTATTCCCCCTTACGCTCCCCATTTTGGTGGTTTGTGGGAGGCTGGAATACGGTCATGCAAAAAACATCTGACGCGGGTCATTGGAAACGCGCATTTAACGTTTGAGGAATTTACCACAGTACTAGCACAGGTAGCAGCTATCCTCAACTCACGTCCACTTTCACCTATGTCCTCAGACCCTAATGATCTCCTACCCTTAAGTCCAGCCCACTTCCTGATTGGTCGTACACTCACAGCGCCAGTATATGATGACATGCGATCTGATCCAGGAAACATACTCAATCGTTACAAGAAGTTGGAGCAGATTCGTCACCACTTTTGGACACGATGGGCGAAAGAATATGTCTCTGAGCTGCAAACTAGATGCAAATGGACTGAAGGCGGTGACTCGTTGCAAGCTGGAACTCTCGTCGTCATCAAAGACGATAACCTGCCTCCTCTTAAATGGCAGTTGGGGCGCATCATAACTACAGTTCCTGGAAACGATGGCATATCTCGGGTGGCAGACATACGCACGGCAACAGGCACTGTGAGGAGGGCATTTTCGAAAATTTGCCCATTATTCCAAGAAGACAACGACAAAGAAGAAGAAGAATCAATCTAATTTGAAGCAACCTGGTGCTTTCAAGGCCGGGGGCATGTCGCGGCTACTGCATGCAACGAAACAAGGCGGATGACGGCTGACGGCTGCGGCAACGTGATTGGCTGGCGGCGAGAAGCGGTCAAATTTCAAATTCAAAGGATGTATAAAAGCATCCTTTTGAAGTCAACGAAGAACACTCTCTCTCTTTTTTCGCATCTTAACGCATATTTTTCCCCATCGCATTTTATTTTCTATATTTCTATTTTGTATACCACTGTAACACAAGTAAAGCCTTTTTATCTATTTGCCTCCTCTCATTTATCACTTCCCGACGACCTACGCACGAACAAACCCAAAACGCCATTTTTTCTCGTTTGAAAGTGTTCATTTACCGTCGCACGTGAAAAGTTAATAATGGAATAAAAGATTTTAAAAGTTTCGCCTTATGAACTTTACCATAAAACATAATTAGTGCCTCAAAGTGTTTTTGTGAAAATATGAACGCTCATTTTTATTTAACGTTAAAAGAGGTGGATTAAAGTCTAAAGTTTACGAGAATATTCTAGCTTAAACTTTATTTTCTCCATAATCTTGCTATAGAGTGTCGGACCGCTGGCTGAGGACGTATGAAACCAGTGTTTACGATTTCGTTTTCCTTAGTTTAATGGTGGCTTGTGTTGAAACGCACGAACGTTTTTATAGTGATGATAGTCTTAGTAACACTTTGTTATCTACATTTCCGTGCTTGTATTTTTGAATTCCTACATTGGTGTGAATAATAGAACAAAAAATACAGCCAAGTTTGCCATGAAAAAATAGAACAAATACAAACACGTACAAAGATAGTATTTTAGTGATTACTGGTTTGTGCAAATTTGCCATGCGTGCCAACATGCTACTTCTAACTGCATTCTTGTGTTCTATAGTTTAACGTTTTTTTTACATGTCATTATTAAATTTTTGCCAAAAATCTAGGTAATGAGACTTTTGTAAAATGAAATTGACCCAATCATTGGACCACCAAAAACTCCAACTTCCGATGAGTAAGGCCAGCAAGTACAAACCACGATAACATGGTCACAGATACTTGTACTAAAAAGTGGCGTAATCTACGCACGAGCACACTGAAGTTGGCACTCAGCCAGTTCACTAGTTGATATGGTAATGACAGAGATAGCGGATCAAAGATAGCCTGGGCTGCGCAAATTCCAGTTTTGTTCTAGTGCACTTGTTAGACGAGTTCGCGTAGGCTATGGAGCTCGAAACATGAGTTGGCGCGATGGAAAAACGCCCGTTTAAAGTTTTCGCTTTGGTCTGAAATGTGAGTGAAAATCATACATACATCATATACATAAATAGCTTTAGTGTAATGGAAATTGGTTACGAGACGGGTAGGTATTGTCACACACCCAGACCCGACGAAACATTGAAAAATTAGTTTTTAATATTTATCCGACCTGGGTGCCTACCATCAACTCTTATTGCGGTTTTGTTTAGGACCTAAACTGATCTGCTTCGCTTATTCGTACCACGACAGCTTAATATCAATGACAGCGATTCAGTGATCATTCAATGACATTTCACAGCCGCTGAGCTGTAATCAACTCTTATTTGACTTACTAGCTTTCCGCCCGCGGCTTCGCCCGCGTGGACTACAGGACGTTATCCCGCGGGAATTTGACATTTTTCCGGGATAAAAAGTAGCCTATGTTCCTCTCCAGGCTACAAAGTATCTGTGTCCCAAATTTCAGCCAAATCCGTTCAGCCGTTTTGACGTGATTGAGTAACAAACATCCAAACATCCAAACATCCAAACATCCAAACATCCAAACATCTAAACTTTCACATTTATAATATTAGTAGGATAACTCGGCCAATCTAACATAACACCTGCAGGTTATACCCGTCTCTTTCACTCTCGGGGCATGACAGAATCGAGTGAAAGAGACGGGTAGAAGAAACAAGGACACAAATAGTTCGGTCATTCACATTTAGCAATTCATTTGCGATCCAGTTTTTAGAAGGTCAGAGTACGAAAGAAAGCAATTCATTTTAGGAACCTATTCTGCATCGCGCTATTTTTGAATCGCTGTCTTAAAGTTGATGGTAGGCACCCAGCACGCGTAGCATGACAAACCCGAGAAGAGTTTTGTCTACCTCGAAAGTCTATAATTGACAGCCGAATAATAGATTTGTCTACGATGAAATGTCATTTTTGACGTTTCGATATAGACAAAACTTTTCTCGAGTTCGTCATGCTACCCGTGCTGGATTCGACGATCTCTAGAGATAGCGGCATCTTGAAAATTATTGCGTACCCCACTCGGCCACGGAAGTCATCGAATATGGTTATTTCGATAACAGATTTTTTTTTACCCAATGGTGTTGGTTAAGGTTCCCGAACGAAATAGGCACGCTAACGCTTGCTCGGCCGCGCTAGATACACTTCGCGCGGACCCAGCGGCAGCCGGCAGTGAACTGTGAACTCCCCGCGAATCGAAAATCATTAAAATGCAATTAAAAATTAAATAAAAATAAATTTAAACTTATGAAGGCCGGAATCCCTTGGCTATTCAAAGACAATTATTTTCGTATATTTTTCATTAACTAAAACCAAGTATAAGTACTGCAAGTAATATGATATTTGAATTATTATTAGGTCCGGTTGCTCGTACATTTAACTTTTGTCAAAATTGACAAAAGTTAAATTTTAACTGTTGTCAATTTTGACATCGGTAAAAGAAAAATACGTTGATTATCTCAGGGTTAAAAGTGTTGTCTGTACTATTTTATTAACCTTCCCTTAATTACTAATGTCAAAATTTAAACCACCCCCACCCTATCGGTTATTTTGACCGCCGTTAAATCTGTAATTTGACTGCTCGTTAAAGTAACCGCTGCTTCAACAACGCTTTTTAAATTTGACCGCCGGTTAATTTTACTTTAACTATAATTTAACCCTATAGTTAACGTAACTAAGCTTCGAGCAACCGGACCTTAGACGGATTTTTGGGATTTTATTTGACACAGTAAAATATCATCAATCGAAAAAAAACGGCCGGAAGCACTAGATAAATAACTGTAAAATAACATACTTTTTCCAAATTTTAAGTACTTATGATTTGCGAATAATCCATAATTTAAAATACCCTATTTTGGGAAATCGGCGCCTTAATCATGATGAGGATAAAGGTGAAAGTGCGCTACTCCCGGAATCCTCAACCACTGAGGAAAAAGCTAACCCAGCTCTAACTGCTGGAACACAGCAATGTTAAAACGTTGTTACTCTTGGGACAGACTGAGACAAGATGGTGGTAGCTTGTAACAAGCCAGGCAAACTTAAAACAAGTCCTTCTATCAACCAACCTATAGGGCGTTTGTGCACTACACTGAATTTTACCGATCCGGAAAAAAACGGATGCTTGTATTTTAATAATTAATCATTAAATGATTAATTTATAAATTTTATAATAGTAAGAATTTATTTATTTCGTGAAGTTTAGGGTTTGAAACATTGAAACTACACGAAATAAATAAACTCTTACTATTATAAATGAGGGGAGGCCTATGCCCAGCAGTGGGCGTCATACGGCTGAAACGATGATGATGATTATAAATGAATAATTATTAAAATACAAGCATCTGTTTTTTCCTGATCGGTAAAATTCAGTGTAGTGCACAAACGCCCATACAGTATGTGCCCCCATTAGGAATCGACTGGGACGTCTGGGTCTGATACCGCTTATATATAACACTTGACCACAGAGGCTGTGAAAATCGATAGTCGTCCTAATATTTAATGTGAAAATGGAATCAGAGAGTCCCAAATTGAGACGGTGTAAAAGAGCCTACCTTTCTGCAGCGTCAGCGGTACGTGCAGACTGTATTGACACACCCTGGCGAGGCTCCAAGTGCAGGATTTGTCTGCACACCAATCAGAGTACGACCTGCATAAACGCTTTGGGTGCTGAATGTTAGAAATATATTGATTTTGAAATTTACTCTGAAATTTTTATTTTAGTTTTAGTACCCATTGGCTCAAGCGAAGCAAAAAAAAGAAGCCTGAAAATTAAGGTCCGGATTTTTTCAAGTACTGCTTTATTTATATTATTTATTTGACGACCCATTTAGCGCAGGGGTAGGATACCTGCCTTCTGCGCCAGAGGTCTCGGGTTCGATTCCCGAATAAGACAAATATTTGTGTGCATGAACATGTCTATTTGTCTTGGTCTGGGTGTTTTCTATGTATATTAAGTTTGTATTTACAAACAAAAAGTATTTTATCCGTTATCAAGTTTTCCATGACACAGTTTCTCAATTAAATTAACATGGGCTTGGATAATTGGTGTGATTGTAAAAAGTTATTTATTTTTTATTATTGTTATTATTTAAATTATTAAGCCTATAGCGTCACAGAATAAATAATTCTACACTGGTACTAGTAGGTACTACAAGGTAGTCGTTTTGATTAAATTTAACCAACTCAGTCACTTCCCTAAGTAAATATTTAGAGTGAAAATTAAACTGTACCAGAATTAAAATTGTTGGATTCAAATTTAGACTTGCTTGTTTTATATTTTTCCTTTTATGGAACGTAACGTACAAATTGCCGACTCGTTTGCGATGTTACGTAAAAGCCCGATGTGTCACCGAAATCCTCATGCACGCCTAATGAATACATAAAATTTTCGGCAATATCGACAATTTATACTTTATGTTTCAAAGACTTTTGAATTCCGTCTCTGTTGATCAGAATATATGGTCGATTTTAATTTGAACACCATGGATCGATATTTGTAACGGAGTGTGTGCTTGGGAAAAATACATGGATCCCTTTTTTATGTGTATACCAAACAAACCCGAGGAAAATATAACAGCCATTAGATGCCAATGGAGAGTGCCTAATGTGGAATTGATTTAGTTCGGTCCAACCATTGGGCTGAAAGTACATTGCTTGTTTGGTAAGATTTAGCGAGTCTCGTATCTTTACAAGTGGAGACTTGTATAAGGAATTGAGTGGCTCGGACTTTTATTGAGGTTTTTTGTTTATTGACGCAGCAAATGGATTGTGTTAGTATTTTACGTCGCCGTCGTCTATATTTATTGCGCCTTTAAAAAAAAGACCGAGGATTAAAGATAAGGATTGCTTAATGAATTGGTATATGTTTAAATAGTATTGAAGTTAAATCTGTACATGAAATCATTTAATATTTCCAGTATATATATATACTTAGCCTTCATTACACCTGGGGGCAAATTTTGCTATCGTTAAGTCATAATCGTGTCTCAATCGTGTTTCAATTGTAGTTCAATTGTAGTGCTTTTTGACACACTAGTTACAAGAAATGTGTACTTTTTTCACCAATACTACTGATGGTCACACCACACACTACATTTACATCACATCATATTGTCATACTTCTTGTAACTAGTGTGTAAAAAAGCACTACAATTGAAACACGATTGAGACACGATTATGACTTAACGTTAGCAGGCTTGGCCCCCGGATGTCAAGTGATAGTAAGGCTGAAGGTAGAAGCGCACTACTCCCGGAATTCTCAACTACTGAGGAACTGGCTATTTTATCTCTAACTGACGGAACACCACAATGCTCAAAACATCATAGTTATGACGTCAGGCTTGACAGCTAGCCAGGCGGACTTTGAACAAGCCCTACCACCAACCAATCCGAATACAATTTATACCCCCACTGGGAATCGAACCCGGGACCTCTGGGTCTGATACCGGTGGTGTGTACCACTAGACCACAGAGGCGGTAAATATACACACTAAAACAATACTTGTCATATTAACCATACATTTTATTGTGAGAAAAATTACTTAATACTAACATTTAGCCACGAAAATAGGAATAAATTTAATCTCCTTATGATTTTCTCGAAAAAGTTATAAGTACCTACTAACTATTTCATTTGATGATTTATAAAAATTTGATATATGAGTCAACTAGCTTTCCGCCCGCGGCTTCGCCCGCGTGAACTACCTACATGACAATATCCCGCGGGAATGTGATTTTTTCCGGGATAAAAAGTAGCCTGTTGCTCTCTAGGCTACAAAGTATCTGTGTTCCAAATTTCAGCCAAATCCGTTCAGCCGTTATTGCGTGATTGAGTAACAAACATCCAAACATCTAAACATCCAAACATCTAAACTTTCGCATTTATAATATTAGTAGGATTAGAAAATATAACACTATTGTTTTCGTATTTTTCCCTATTTTCACTATTTTTCCCATAAAAGCACCCCTAAAAGCAGTGCTTTGAAAATTCACAAAGGCTTCTCTCAAAACAAGAAATCCCGAAATAGAGAAAAGTGCAACAATGCATTATCAAATTGTATGCGCAGCATTGTTCTTGCGCACTAATGAGCATCGTTAGTGCCGGGTAATCTAGGGCTGGCTGTCAGAATTGTGGTAAAACTATTAAACGTCCACTTTTTTTAATTAATTAACACGTTTTTATTATCTTCACCTGTAACTTAGTCACAATGTAAGAAAACCTTGGAATTCAAATTTTTGTCGTATCGATTTGAAATTTCGATTTTTCAATAATAAATATTGCATTGTGAATGCAAAAAAGTAAAAATTTTGATAACTTCCAAAACAAAAGTTGTAACAAATCAAAATCACTTTCCTTCAACGTACAAATCCATATTTGCTAACATCCCTAACACCGAAGGTCATCTCACATATCATAAAGCCACAAACTCGAAAGCTGCTTACTCGCGGAGCTTTCAGCGTTGAAGCGCTTCAGCGCAGCGTATCGCAGCGACAAAAGGCTCTCCAGCGAAAGGGCTGGCGGGCAGCCAACGCTTTGCTTGTATCAATTTGGAATTTTCACTATAGGGCAGTGGGAGTAGACCAAACTTGCTTATGTCAGAACTGCGACTGCTTTCGACACAAATATTTATTGCTTGTTTTTGAAGTTTCGTTGAACTTTCGAGTTGAAATGCTCCGTTAAGAGGTGTTGTGGTGTTCTTTGTATTTCGGAACACGTTCTCTTCAAATAAAATATAGCATGTGTGTCTCAGTATTTCTTCATTCTCCATGCTATCGGGGTTCTCTGGCACGTGTTTAACTGTATTTAAAAGAAGATCCCGAGCACTTAATGAAACAATGCAATTATAGTTTCTGAGTAAAATAATTACTTGCGTTTGTATTTCTATCAAATTGTTCATTGCTGTGAGTAGGACTTCTCCAAATTGGGGTAGTGTTATAATGGATAAGTTCCTTTAGCTGGTTGACAATTCTGTACTCTCTGAATTAAAGCTACAAATATCAAATATGTAAGTATTATTCGGATACTAGAGCTTAACGGCCATTTATGTCAAAAGTTTTTCTTCAATGAGCCATAATCTAGATCATATGCTTAGAATGAAAGAAAGACAAGATTTAATACTTAGTAGTTACTTACTGCATGTATCGTACAAAGTAATTACGAATGAATGTAATCCTCTCTCTAATCTTCTCTCTTTTTTTTACACCACAAATGGTATTTAAAATACAAATAACCATAAATAGGACAATTAATCGCTTAGATTCTCGTGCAGAGTACGCACGATTTATTGAAATACCATAACATTTACTGGTAAGTACAACATTGATTGTTAACCAATAAAAGTTTACAAGTAAATAAAAGCGAATAAATCCCAAAAAAACATATTTTTCAATAGCATTAAACTTTACAAAACTCTACAACAACCGTCCAATAACATTACAACATTAATATTACGAGTAAATAACAGCAAATTGCAAGCCTGTTTCACAATGTCTGATTAGGAGTTACTTTCCAGTTTAATTGACAGTTTTGTATAGACTTTCTTTCAAGTAACAGCTAATGAGAACTTACAGAATTGTCGTTTTTATACAATAAACAATTTTTTTTATAAAATAAGAACTTTCAAAAGTAACTTTGCCAAGTATTCTTACTTTTGAAAGTTCTTATTATTTCAATTTTTTGTTTTTTTGCATTCACAATGCAATTTTTATTATTGAAAAATGGAAAATGAAGTATTTAGAAAAAATCGACCCGTCTCACAACCAGCTCCGATGGGACTCGAACCCACGACCTTTCGCTTTCCGGGCGACTGCTCTAACCACTGAGCTACGGAGTCGTTACGAGAAGCGTCGAATTTATCCAATACTTCTTACGCGCTGTATAGGCAGCGTTAATTTAATCAATGTGGAGATATTACTACCCTCACACGCGAAAGAAATACCTTTCCAGGTATTTGGCAATCGCTAAAGATGAAATTACTATTCCAATTTTTTAAAAAATTTAGTTTTTTTGCATTCACAATGTAATTTTTATTATTGAAAAATGGAAAATGAAGTATTTAGAAAAAATCGACCCGTCTCACAACCAGCAGTTAGAGCAGTCGCCCGGAAAGCGGAAGGTCGTGGGTTCGAGTCCCATCGGAGCTGGTTGTTATCAGCATTGCAATTTTAGTGTGTAGTACCAGTGAAATACTTTGTCGCCCTGTTTGCTTGTCTCAGCGAAACGAAGCGAACAAATAAAAAAAATCGGCCAAGTGCGAGTCGGACTCGCTCATGAAGGGTTCCGTTCCCACTTAACGTACCGATTACGTACACCTAGCAAAAATACTACTGTCATTTTTCGCCAGAAAAAAATAACTTTGCTTTTCATAGTATTCGTATGAATGACAAAGTTATATTTGCGGTTTTCGAAAATGTGTTATATCTCAAAAACTTGTAAAGCCTACTTAGCTGTGATAGTTTTCCTTTTAACTTCGTCATATGTACTACTATCGTGAATTTTTTCACGTATCCAAGACCAACCATTTGGCTGGCAGGGGGGGACACAAATGACTCTAACCAAATTTTGCACTTTAAAGCTTAATAATTCACAAACGAATGCCTTAATCAAAAAGCTGACTTTTCGAAAACACAATATTTTTGAAATTGCTATCCAACTACATCCCACACTATGGGGTAGACAAGAAAAACAAATTACATACTTTGATGACTCCTCATCAGGATGGTAGGTCTGCTGCCGGTGAATGAAAGATAATGCTTGGATAAGGATTGTATGTATATTTTTCATAAAAGATTAGAATACAAACACTTTTGCTTAAGGGCCTAAGTTTAATTGTATCAGTTCACCGCCAAGACAAGACTGCGCTCTCTTCCGACGCCTCAACCAAACAAGCCTCCTTGCCAATGTCGCCTGTTGGCGGGCAAAGTACGCCCTGTGATTGGTCCACGCAATAATACGTTGACCAATCACAGCAAAGCAAAACCGCGCCACCGAGTAACAATGTTGCCATTAACTAGAATCATGACATTCGGCCATCCGACAATGTGCTGTCTCCCGACGCACATTATAAAAAGTATTTAAACGCAATTTATTTAACAACTTGGTTGTTGTTTTTTTTGGAGATTTTTTTTTGTTTATCCGACGTTTCGGCACCTTTCCAGGGGCCGTGGTCACGGAAAACTACCCACTATTTTTTTTTTATTTTAATAAAAGAATATACCCACTTTAATTGTCTTTGTTTTTCGTTCGGAAACAGGATACGGTTAGGTATTGATTATTTTAACTTTATATTTAATTATAACAAAAATGATTTATTAATTTAATATTTTGGTTTGTTTTAGTAATTTGGATAATTATTATTTATAGCAAAGCAAAAAGTTACTGACTCGACCACCAGTTCACAAAAGTTGGAGCCCTTCGGAGAAAGAACTGGCAAGAAAACTACACGAAGGGGGACGATCTCCGTTTATTAAAATTATTTGCAAAAAGAACTAACCGTATCCTTAGTTCTTGCAGTGTGTGGTTTGGGTTGAGACTTTACTTGATGGATTATAGGGTCCCAAGCTGGTGGTATCTTCCAACCATCTTCTCTATTGAAATTTGGGTATTTGCTAATTTCAATAGCCTCGCGCATCAATCTGGGAAAGTATCTTGGTTCTCTAGCGAGGATCTGCGTATTGAAAGTGAAAGTGTTTTATTTATATGGACAGTTCGCACAGAAATCTAAGATGTGTTTAAAAGTATTTAAAGTCAATTAATTACACAACTAATTCTAAATAGTAAAATCTTACAACTATATACATATTTAGATTAATCTTAGAGTGGCAATAAAAGATCGTGTAAATCTTACGTTAAAACATAAGTACTTAATTGAAACAAATACATTATATTTCACAATGCTCAACAATAATCTTTTACAATTACATAATAATTAGACGATGATTTGTTTACAATATAGGTATTAGATTTTACCGTGTAAACATTGTTATATGTAATGCGTAAATTAATACATAATCAAATCAAATAAATTATCAACAACGAACTATTCAATAAGTATTCGAATCAATGTACAAATTAATGTAATCATGACATTCGTTAGCAAGCGACTATTATTAATAGAAAACTTATTTTGGAACTATACTTGTTACTTAATTATGTGTATATGGAATGATTAAAGTAAAGTCTGGTTGTAATCTATATAAGCATTAGTCATGGGTAAAAAAAGAAAAATGAATTAGCTTGGTACTTGGTAGTATACATCAATGCATTGTCAAGTTACATTCGAGAATATAAGACGGTGTCAAAAGCAAAATCCCCAAGGATGCTAGAATAGGAATAGGTACAGAATTTTGCTGTAGTCTGTTAACAGGAACTCTTATAAAACACTTCACCCAAATGGTGGAAAAAGCAACTACGAGTCATAAAAGGATCACAGTCCTAAAATTACATGAAATTAATCATCGCCAAGTTTGACATAGTTTAGTCCTTACAATATATAAATCTTACAATAGTACAACTGAAGACCCCTCCACAGTTACCAATTTTTAACCAGATATGAGCAACAAACCAAGTTATAAATACATATTTGCCATAGTACACAATTTGAATTATGTCAAGATATGGATGTGGACGATAGGAATTATAAGTTAAAGGTATATTCGTAATAGGGATTATTACCTTTTAAATGAAAATAATATTCTTACAAGGAAGTTACACTTTTAATGAAGATGCCGCCGTAGGCACAATTTGAACCGTCATAACAATTATCTGCTTTTTCAACTTGTCAACCAGTCGTCCAGGGCTTCCGGCACCAAATTCCAAATGCATTATTCTTTGCCTCTGTTAGAATAGCACAATACATGGTTCCAGTCCGTAGGTATACATGAAAATCAAAAGATCATATTATTATCATTTCTAATAATGAATCAATAAATGATTTTAAACAAGTTCCCAATTTAATATCAAAACTTAAAAGTGTCTAAAAGTTATCCCCGTATGAGCATGACCCGCATTCTTATCAACAATTTTATTATTCATATTCATACGAATATAGTGAAAGTATATTAATTACTTATAATTCGAATAGATATGAAGAAGTAGGTTACGATGGATAGAAATAGGCTAACTAAAATCATGAACAGCTTTCCACCCACATGAACTTCACGCTGTTTCCCCGTGAGAAATAAAATTTTTTCCCGGGGTCAAAAGTAGCCAATACAAGAGATTCCAAAAATTCATCAAGAACCATTCAGCCGATTGCCGCGATTGGGGAACAAACATCCAAACCTTCGCAATTATAATATTAGTAAAATAAGATACATGTCATGATATATACTTCAACATAATTTAACAGTATCAGCGATCCACTCGTCTCAATCGGACTTACAACCACAACCCACGGGCGCGGCACGATCACCCCAGAGTATGCAGCTTCAGCATCGTTATCTCCTCTCATTGCCACAGCACGTACACTTTGCTGTAAGTACTGGATGCTAAAATTGGGATCTGGAAGCAGTAAACTCACAACACACATATTTAACCAAATCAATACATTATTAAGTGGTTCGTCTGACCAGATCTAAACAATTATGGAAATGATTAGGTACTGAGCGAGTAGGTAATAGTTTTAATATACTTTTGAAACAGATAAATTTTCATCTCTATAACACTATAGATGACTATAGCGAGGCGGCAATAAAGCGTATTGTAAGCCGCTTATTTTACGGTGATCGTTGCTAAATTACACTTAGATATTAGTTATATTTCAAAGTTATGTATGTGTATCCAATGTGTCTTATTTGTAAAGACCTGTAAACGGCTTTATGTTTACTTAAGCTTTTTAATGTATTAGGTTAAGCAGTTGGTCTTCCAGTAAATAAATAAATAAATAGAATATAAATATTAAACTCGCCAACTAAAACCATTCCCTGTTCGATACCTACTCCGAATTAATAGTCATTGTAGTAGCTAGTTTCAAATATGCCAAAACTGGATTTCGAAACATAACAGTCACATTATTTGAAATTAACGAAATTAAGTACGCCATCAAGTTTTAATATCCAATGCCGATACTATATTTATATACAGTCTCCGCCCATCCACCCGTCTCGGGACGAAGATCCAAGGAATAAGTGATGGCTCGGAAATCCTCTAGATAAAGTGGCGTTGACAACGAGGCATCGGTGAGGGAGTAGGTGATGTGCTCCTCTATTCAGTTGTCGCCTTTTCCCTTCAATGACCCGTGTACGCTTTCTGACCTCGGAAACATTAGAACAAATAAATTATATCAGTGCATTGTGTTTTATTTATCCTTCTGTAGTGAATTTGCCAAACTACAATGAATATTGGACACAATCACCTACATTATTCCAATACCAAAGTATAGTAGCTTAAGCACTAGTATTATGGAAATTGGAAACAACGACGGGTTCGTTCGTTTTTAACATTTATCCGACCGGGGATCGAACCCGGGACCTCTAGAGATAGCGGCACCTTGAAAACCGGTGCGTACACCTCTCGTCCACAGAGGTCGTCAAAATACTTGAAATTTATAGAAAATTCACTGGATTATCAACTCTCCATCCACAACCATAATTCTAAGAAGAACATTAATCATATGAAAGAAATGAATGATCTGAGTATGCTCCACTCGATTGCCAATGGACGCTCTGACAGTAGGTTACTAGAGTTGTTAAAGTTTAAAGTACCCGGTCGGTCAGTGCGTAATCAACAACTATTTTGTAAATCGTCTGCCAGAAACAATGTTTCGCAGAATAGTCCATTGCTGAGAATGTGTTCCTTTTATAATGAAATTTGCAATAACGTTGACATTTTTAATTGTAGCTTAAATTGTTTCAAAAGAACCATATTGCAACAGTAAAGACTTTAAGCTGTCGAATTAGTAATTAGTTTGTAAAACTAAAAGTGTTGTGCACAATTGTAATTGAGCGCAGACACGCTCGAAGTTATCATAAATGATTGTTCTTTGTAGTTAATGTTCTGTCTGTTGTCTGTTTTTGTGCCTGTTGTGAAGAATAAAAAAAAATATACATTTGTCTCTCAGACGATCAAAGGTATATAATCTTGTAAACCAGATGTCACCGCGGAAAAAGAGAGGTCAGCTTTCGATCTCTTTTACTCGAGACATTATATTTTAAAATAAGAGCAGCTAGCTTATCCAACTACTATAAGGGAAAATAAGTCGGGACTCTTAGTACCTTTCGAAACTAATTCAGTCGGTTGCTATAACTGCATATAAAATTACTTTTTTATGATAACAAGTGTCCAAATGGTCTAGTAATACATAGTATAAACCTTCGACCTACATCCACTTTCATATCGATATATTACAAATCAATCCTTACTTTTTTTTTTCAATAAAGATTGATGTGTATTAGCGACTAATCACTACGAATTTTTAATCTATTTATTGGTCAGCGTCTGTCTGTGTCACATATGTCTTGTATTTGGTACAATATATGAATACCAGAGTGAATTATACCATGGCAAACGATAATGTTTCATATTCTATTTGGTTGACAAGCTGGATGCTTGACGTGTTGACTTATAATCGCATTGCGACGGAATACGTCAAACTCAATCGGTAGCCTATTGCTTATACTGAGCTAATGAAACAGATCTCAAGGTGATGAACCCTTTCCTACTCCGACCACACACATTGATACTCAACAAGCGGTTACTACCTACTGTTGGCACACATGGCTTAATCATTAGCGACTCACATTTGTCGAATATCTATAGCTCCTATACGACAAGTTATTTATAGTTACGTATGACCTAATCGTAAACGACTCACATGGACGACATATTCTTAGCCTACATGGTTACTCAAGCTAAGACGCACATGGTCTGCTATGGAATTGCGTAAAGTCAATCGTATCAATTTGACAGCTTTTGATTACATAATAAATGTCATTCCATACAAATTGCAGCCGATTGAACACGATATGAACCGTCAAACCAATACGACTACCCCACGCAATTGCACACCTGATTATAAGCGACACACATGGCCGACTCGTAGCTCACATGGCTACTCAACTGAGCTATAGGCACACATGGCCTGATTTTAAGCGACACACATGGCCTGATTTTAAGCGACACACATGGCCTGATTTTAAGCGACACACATGGCCTGATTTTAAGCGACACACATGGCCTGATTTTAAGCGACACACATGGCCTGATTTTAAGCGACACACATGGCCTGATTTTAAGCGACACACATGGCCTGATTTTAAGCGACACACATGGCCTGATGTTAAGTGACCCATATGGCCCGATTTAAAGCGACACACATGGCCCATTACTTTTGTGGTGCGAATAATGAATTCCAACTTAGCTATTCAGTGGCGATTCTGTCTACTATTTACGGTATTTATATGTTCATTAATATCTAATAATTGAATAAAAAAATTTTTTTTTTTTTTCAACTGGCAAATTGGGATTTACTTGACACACTATTTTATTAAACTGCGTGGTAATAGAAAAATGAATCGAATATTGAACATTTGACCTCATTCCCATTTTATTTATATTGGATTCTTTTAAATCGCATATCCGATCCGATGTATTTTAACAAACATACTTCACCCCCTAATGTCCGACGAGTGTATGCTTCAAACGTACACCGCCCCCTAAATAAAAGGATATTTTTGCATCGTCCAGTTTGCAAACATTGTTCAAGAAGACCTAGTTGAAGTTCAATTAAATGCATTTCAACAAGAAAATTCAATGTATCTCTTGTACCTACCCAATGAGCAGTCAAAATAGTCAAATCAAAACTCAAAATTAAAAACATTCGAATAGTAGAAGAATTCGTATTCCTTTTTATATCCGTCATCTTTGTATTCATTTAATCCACAAAATTAATACCAAAAAATTAATTTATCAATAAATAGAAAGCCAGAATTCAATTTTAAATAATACCTACGTAACCAATCTTACCAGGTAACGTAGGTAACCAGTAAGCATACATGACTCACTTACTCAAAACAACAAACAAAAGGAAAATCTATTAGGGTTGTCATCAGTTGTAACAATATTAAATGTAAGCAACCAATCATCTTAAATCATTCTTAAATAAATTATCAAGTTGCTAAACCCCTTAGGGCGACCCCCACCACTGACATTCAAACGCGACCAACGCTAAACGTGTTTAATACTCAGTTCTGCCTCTGTCATCTGTTTGAATGTGACAGGGACAGAAATACGTCCCAAACACGTCCAGCGCCAATCGCGTCCAAACACCAGTGGTGAAAGTCACCCTAAGTGATTTTACTCTGTGCAACAGTAAACACTATCAAAAAAAAAAAAATATACGACTAAATGAAAGCTAGTATAAGAAACCAATTTTAAATCATTTATCAGGTAGGTAGATTTTACAACGTTACTTTTTCTTTTATCGACTTGAGTATATAAAAAAACATGTTTTCATAATAATGTAATCTGTGTATTAACACTGATTAATAAAAACGATGAGGACTATTAAACAGTAGTTCCAATCTAGCATTAATTATTTAGAATATTACATGTATACACAGCCAAAACTGCTAGTCATAGCTCCATGTGTACGATTATAAACAGCATAAATAGCATACTATTAACAAGTTCTTTATTATAATAATGCCAATCATAAATTCTGTACAATCCACATTTAATACATCATGTAAATTAAACATAATCAAGACACGCTATTATCGTGCCATAAGAAAATATCAACCACACACTCGCGTTTAAATTATGTTAGTATAATCGGAGGGTAGCCCCGACCGTACACGAACACAATTAATCAATTCAAATAGAAGTGCGATATAGTCTATGTCCGTTCCGTCGGAGAGTAGCCCCGACCATGTACGAAACACAATCCTCCACACAAATACTTAAATTTTAACGCTTTAGACTCAACTAACTCGATCGGAGAGTAGCCCCGATCACGAATTAGCAAAATCTTAGTATTAAGCTAATGTAAACTTTTTAGATTATGTTAGTATAGTCGGAGGGTAGCCCCGACCGTATACGAACACAATCAATTCAAACACAAATGCGATCTAGATTATGTCCGTTTCGCCGGAGAATAGCCCCGACCATATACGAAACACAATCCGCCGCAAAGGTATTTAAAATTTCAGCGTAGTAACATAGGTTTTGGATCATTTATCTTTTCTCTGCGTAAGGAGAATAAAATAACTCATTTGGCATTATTATAGCAAAGAATTATTCTTATTATCGGAATCAAAAATTGCGTGGGTACATACCGCTTCTGAAGTTTGATGACTCCTCATCAGGATGGTAGGTCTGCTGCCGGTGAATGAAAGATAATGCTTGGATAAGGATTGTATGTATATTTTTCATAAAAGATTAGAATACAAACACTTTTGCTTAAGGGCCTAAGTTTAATTGTATCAGTTCACCGCCAAGACAAGACTGCGCTCTCTTCCGACGCCTCAACCAAACAAGCCTCCTTGCCAATGTCGCCTGTTGGCGGGCAAAGTACGCCCTGTGATTGGTCCACGCAATAATACGTTGACCAATCACAGCAAAGCAAAACCGCGCCACCGAGTAACAATGTTGCCATTAACTAGAATCATGACAATACCCACTTCACGTGTAGGGGAGGTATCCTAAAAAAAATTTTTTCTCAAAATATTACTTTACCACTTTGTTGGCGTGATAAATATGTATGTTCATGCTAAATTACAGCTAAGAGTAAGTAAGTAAGAGTACTAAGAGTCTATGAGCTAGACTGGGGTCAGACGGACGGACAGACGGTCAGACGGACATGGCGAAACTATAAGGGTTCCTTGTAGACTACGGAACCCTAAAAAGATTGTTTTGAATGACGTAAAACTTCCCAAAACTCCATAACAACTAACAACATTAACTTTCCAAAGCACATTGCACACTTACTCTAGTCGATCAGCAAATTGCGGTGTAGTACCAGTGTAATACTGTTTGCTTGTTTGACTGTCGCTGTGGAACGAAGAAGAATTTCCAAATAATATCGTTTTCAATGACATTAAACTTTCCAAAACTTCGTAACAACCGCCCAATAACTTTCCTAGCCATACTGTACTAGTACACATACTCTATTCGATCAGCAAATTACAATATAGTATCAGTGTAATATTAAGTCACCCTGTTTTGCTTGTCTGTAAGCGAACGAATCCCAAACAAAAAATAGTTTTCAATGACATTAAACTTTCCCAAGCCTCGTAACAACCGCCCAATAACTTTCCTAACCATATTGTATTCGTATACATACTCTATTCGATCAGCAAATTGCCGTGTAGTACCAGTGTAATACTAAGTCACCCTGTTTTGCTTGTCTGTCTGTAGCTGGAACAAAAGAACTCTCCACGCGAGGGGCTGGCTCCCCGCCAGTGCCGCTCTCTTTGAAACTTCTGAAAGTATATCAACTAGGGCAGTGGCTTACATCAAAATAGCTGCTGCCTGTGATTATGCCCCCTAAACTGGGGGAATGTGGATACTAGCTACTGTCTATGTCTTCGTCTGTAATTGTTAATGGTTGTAAATTCTAAAAGTGTGTAAAATATTACAGTTACTTACTTTAAAATAGCTGCTATGAGTATATATTTATAATAGATCTTTACCTATGAAATTACCTTTTTTTCTCACATTTTCATTGATCTCTATTTTTTTAATTATTTATTACAATATCAAAATCAATAGTCAGTTTCGAAATATGTCGTAATGTTAATCATCTAAAAAAAGCATTATTAAACACGCGTCTAAAATTTATATAAATGCTTCAAAGTTGTCGTCAATTTTACTGATTCAAACAGATTCTTTATTATATCAATAGTTAAATTAATGTTGTCTGATCATATAATCTAAAGATTCGTTGAATTTGGAATCCACATATATCCATGATATCCCCAAATATCTTTTTAGGGTAATTCTTACTTTTAGGATATACACCTACAAAGTTTTCTTGTTTTGAATTTTCGTCGTTAATAATTTCATGTAGGGCAGGCGTACCGGTTTTGGCCACTGTACCGGTTTTGGCCACCTTTTGCTCTAAAAGTTTTCTAAACAACTTTTAGCCATTTTTGATAAAGGCAATTAGAATAAGGTATTTTAAGGTAATTATAACAACCGTTAGAATTCCTTATGTCATAAGATTTTTTTTCAATAAATTCCATTTTCTGTTTGAAAAAATGTTTTGTATGAAAATTTTAAGAAATTTGTTTTGGGTGAAATACTTTATAAACCTTTGTTTTTTACAATTAAATTGTTGTTTTGCAATTGACTGGTTTCTAGCGCATTAGAATATATTGATTTTACCTGGGTTTGGTTTTGATTTTTCGCAATAATTACAAAAGTTTAACTATCAGTAAGTGGCCAAAACCGGTACATTTGGCACCTCTCACACATTGTGTGTAATATATAAAAAACTATTTTACTTTTATATGAAAAATGTACCTTTAAAGGTAAGTAGATAAATTATCTATAATTTAAGATATAATTTGTGTCTGAAATACCTAAGACCATTTAGTACTTAGTGCTTAAAAGTCAAAAAATCCTTAAAGTGGCCACAAATGGTACCTCTGCCCTAAGTACTGTAAGTTGCAATAAAATAATCTATACCTATAGCAAAATTTGTTCAGAAGTAGAAAAGCGTTAAAATACATGACATTTTATGAATTATTATAAAACAACATTTTTTTTTCTTTAACTACGCTCCATTATACTTAAGAAGTATAAAGTTTCTACCGAAACGCCGGACTAAGTTATCTCGTAAATCTAAAGAGCGAGGATTTACACTCGTAAAACACTGACAAAACATTCACTGTTAGTGAATCACTGGGCTATAAATTGGAACGTAATGTACTATTGATCAGAAGAAAAGTGACTGCTATAAGACTGTGTCTAAAACGACCAGTGATTAAGGATTCATTCACATACAACTGCAGAAAAGCTTAACTTTTTAAACGTTAAGCTATTATAAATATCATCATGCTGTCATTTGAAATGTGAAATACGTGTGTTTGTTATGCTGCGGCTACATTAGCGGATGACAGTTGTCGACTATCTCTTTCCATACGCCACTACTGGTTAGATTTTATATTATTTGTATGCACTCACAATGCAATTTTGTAAGTATAGGAAAAATGTGTGATAGTAAAAAACCACGAGCCATATAAGTAGCTTTTCAGGCGGGATTCGAACCCGCGCCTCCGGGAATCCGGCCCGATGCTCTGACCAACTAAGCTACCGAAAGGCTTACACGACTCGTCGAATTTTGCCATCACTTGTTACGCTGTAGGCCAGCGTTGCTTCATCAATGCGAGGAAACCCTCGCCTGAAAAGCTACTTATATGGCTCGTGGTTTTTTACTATCACACATTTTTCCTACACTACTGGTTAGTTAGAAAGAGAAAGATATTGCGATACTTCGCCGTAGCCCGCTAATGTAGCCGCAGCATTACAACGACAGTAATTCCATAAACTCGTATATACTCGAAAATTTTATATATTGTGCTCTTTTTGTGTGTTTTCTTTCTATTTACTTTTCTCCTTGAACCCCATAGTTCGTAGCACTACGAAGAGCAAGATTTAGAGCTCTATCTCATTCGGGTGCCGTAGCAACGATGATAGCCAGCCGGGGCCAATCAAAACATGTTAAAACGTTTTACAATATTCCAAGACCTATCCCACTTGGCGGCGGATTGGTTGTGACGCCAAGCAGCCAAAATTAATGCTACGTCACTACTAAGGTGGGTCCCAATGAGATAGAGCCGTAAGTGAAAGAATACATTAACATTTTCTAGGTAAATGAACATTATTCTGGTGTACGCAGTGACAAAAATCGCCGGGTATGTATTAAAAGATTGATGGATGTGAATGGAGAAAAAGAAGTGTGCAAAGATCGTAGCAGGTGGCGATCCATAGTCTCTGTGTACCCCCGTGGGAAATAGCCGTGAGTATAAAATATGTATGTATGTAGGTATATTCTAGGTCTAAAAACGCACACATTTACTTTAAGTAAGTTAGGTGCTTAGTTACTTACTCAAACTAGAGTTCCTTGCACAGCAGTGTATCATTCCTTCAACACAATGTGCTTAGTTTAAGTTTTCGTATTCGTTTTACACAAGAATTCCTGAAACTTACGTAGTTCAAAGCTCCGAATCGTGTACTCTCTGGAGCTCGTGCACCTGCCATCGTCAATCTTATCTCGTTGCCATAGAGTCGTGTTTTCAAGTGCATAACACCTGGCACGGAAAAGGGTTAACATGTTGTGTCTGGCTGAATGAAGGTCTGTTTTATTATTGTAATAAAAAAAAGTAAATACAGGGTGTTAGGGGCACCGTTGCAAAAACTTTAACCATGGCTTCAGACCATCATGCTGAACAACGTACAGCAAGATTTTTTTGTCGGAAATGAAAAAATAATTCGACTGTTCATACAAATTTAGCAACTAATCGGGACATTTTGTATGGAGAGTCGAAATATTTTTTTCTATCTGTATGACTATCAGTGTGACTTGTAAGCTTTTTATTAACTTCCCATGTTAGTTAGTATGTTAGTTAGTTAGTGGGGGACAAATCTTACAAGCTTATTTGACCCACTTCCTAGTGTCCGATGGAGCTGAAATTTTGTATACAGGTTTGGTTCAGATGACCATACAATATTAAAGTACAGTCAGCAAGAAAGCTTGTCATAATAATGAAATTTTTACTAAAAGCTTATTCTAGATTTTATAATAACAATAATTATCTATGGTCAGCACACATTGACTAACTATCATTATTTTACGAAAGAAATAAGCATGCCAGCTTCTAAATAGCAAACATTTAGGTAACTAAAGGGTGTCTCAAAAGTACGTATAGGATTTGAATTTCGCGCTTTTTCCGAAATATTCAAGATGGCGGGTTGAAATCTGACATTCATCATCTTGACACATGTAAAATTAATCGTGGAGCGTTTCACAATAAAACAGCGCATAGAAGTTATACAAATATGTAACGAAAATTCACGATCAATTACAAACACTCGTCGAAAGGTCGAAAAATCTCGTAATATCAAGAAGAGGTGGCCACCGAGATCTTGCCATCTGATGCCACTGGATTTCTTTCTTTGGGGCTACGTCAAAGATAAAGTCTACGCCAACGATCCACAAAACATAGACAATATAGACAAAATAGTCGCCGAGTTATTGGTGAAATAAGTAGAGAAATGTGTGAAAGTGTCATGAAAAAATTGCACACAGCAATAATGCCCGTGGCGGCTATTTAGCAGATATTATATTCAGATAAAATTGTACAAGTCTCTTCTTTAAAATAAAATGAAACTACGAAGAAATTCCAATCCGTTCGCGTTTTATTGATACAAATCATCCTATACCTACTTTTGGGACACCCGTTATATTCTTGAGAATTTCCCTTATTTTACCACAAACTACATTTACTTCTTGTATAGTCTCCATACTAATTACATCGTTACAACGACACAACAGGAAGCAAGCTATCCTTAAGACGACAAATATTTACATTACTTTCACCAAAATAACATTATTTTTGCGGCCTAATGAAGACTGTGTAGGTACTTCAGCTCGCCAGCTTAAGTGAATCTACCACGAAACTCCAAATACTCGACGTAAGCCTCCAAATTTTCGCCTAAAGGGTCCACCTAATCTGGCCGACATGACAATAAGGTCCGGTACAATAGAAGAAAATAATATACACCGCTGGAAGACAGCTGGTCTGCCTATCATTTTTTTTCTGCCTGGAAAAATGGCCAGTATTATTTTATTCCAATGAGATATGGTCGTACAAAATAGATCGCTTACCGTACTTTTGGTACACGCTAAGGTCTTATTGTTGACCGTGACGATAGAAAGACGACAGAAGGGGTTGTTACACCTTAGCTTTTGTAGTTTAGCATGTATCGGTAAGAATATGATAATAGAATCTGAAAATACACTCGCCTGTACCCTTTGCCATTGACCGGTGTTTTTGAATCCTGTAGCTTGTACAAATCTAGAAAAAGTTTATTTATTTATTTATTTTATTTATTTATTTATTTATTGTTAAGAAACAAACGGTCTCACAAAAAATATATTAATTTTAGTTTAGGATTACATTTTAGACCTCTAATTTCCTTAATATAACTTAGATATATCTATACAAATAAATAAAATTAGAGTGTCTGTTTGTAACATTAAAATAACCGCTTTACACTACATGCATATGATTATTTATACGGTACACATACCAAAATGTCATTTTTTAAAATTTTTGTCTGTCTGTATGTCTATCTGTCTGTCTGTCTGTCTGTTTGTTCCGGCTAATCTCTGAAATGGCTGGACCGATTTTGACGGGACTTTCACTGGCAGGTAGCTGATGTAATAAGGTGTAACTTAGGCTACTTTTTATCCCGACATTCCCACGGGAACGAGAACCACGCGGGTGAAACCGCGGGCGGCCGCTAGTTTTTATATAAGCCAAACCTTTGCAAAGAAGCAACATTGTAGGTTGTAATGACAAAAAAAAGAAATGAATCCTATCATACCTATTACCTAATTACTGAGTGAAAGTTAACAATATTAATAATAATAACATTGTACCTACATAAGACCAAAAACAACTTAATGTTGTTAAATACTAAAAAAACAACTAAATACGAAAGTATACATTCAACAATAGCAACAACATAAACAAAGCCTCGGGCGAAAAGCTAATTTTTTTACCTATTATGTGAACGTTTAGATGTTTGAATGTTTGTTACTCAATCACGCCAAAACGGTTGAACGGATTTGGCTGAAATTTGGGACACAGATACTTTGTAGCCTGGGGAGGAACATAGGTTACTTTTTATTCCGAAAAAATGTCGCATTCTCGCCGGATAACGTCGTGTAGTCCACGCGGGCGAGGCCGCGGGCGGAAAGCTAGTCAATAATATAAAACTTCCGTTACTGACTGACAGACCACGCACAGACGATAATTTGTTTCGTACTAATTTTGCAATCGATTGATGAACTTTGCATATTGTATAGATCATACAGCCGTTGACTGAACATGCGAATTTCATTATCATTGAACGCGATAGAAGCAGATCTTCACGGTATTGGAAGCGTAGTGCTTCTACTATCACAGGTGCTGACAATTAGTTTTCAGACTAATTTGATATATCAGATCTATTTCCAACGTAAATTGGTTGAGCAGGTACCTTTTGATTTTCACGGTTTAATTATTACATCAGCCTTTGCTTTTTACTCTAAATGAAGCTTTCGTGATGCTATAAAATGTTTCAACAGGCTTTTCCGCCTCTAAAGTAATGTGGAATATGTCTTTGTGTGAAGTTTCCTGAGAAAACAACAATAATCCTTTCGTGTAGGCCACTGTGACGATGTATTTAGGAAATGTATCATTCATTACTGACAATCTCAGCATTAGTTTTTAACTGTAACTGAAGCGGTCGTAAAGCAATAACACGTTTCAGGTGCCATTTCGACCTCTAAAGTGATGTGAAATTTGAAAGTCTTTGTGTTAAATTTTTCGTGTAAAACTACCCCAATCTCTACGCGCAGGTCACTATGCCAGTATTTATAGGAAAATGCCTCATTATTGACAATCCTACCCTTAACATAGGTGTACCTACATGTAACAACAATCTTTTGACCTCAAAAGTGACGTAGAACGTGTCTTCGTGTCATGCATTGTGGCAAAACAACCCCAATCTTACCGCGCAGGCCACTGTGCCGATATTTATAGGAAAATGTCTCATTACTGACACAATGGGGTCCCGACTCTGCCGTCACAAACAAAGCCACCGTCTCCCAGGTTACATTTTGCTGTCCCTCTCTCGAACCTCCTTTGTGCCAGCCTTGTCAACGATCCTTGATTTACTCGGTATCTGATTAAGTTGGAATGTTATTTTTAACAAATGACTGTCTTATTCTTTGTGAAAAGAATACTTCTGTAAGTATACACATGTTTGTTTTATACCTACAATTTTTCTCAGAAGGTACACTTCTGTGAGATAAAGTAGTTTGTAAGTCTACGTCACATCAGGTTAAACAGGTAGACATTATGCTTGGCCTTAGCCCTTTACATCTGAGAGAAAAAAATCAAGTTTCTTAATAAGACGAAAAAATATTTACAAAATATACTGATAGAATATTATTTATATTATTATTAAAGAGTTGGTCTCTAGCAATCCGACCCTCACGACGATCGTACGAGTTTCATTTCAAAGGATAATCTCTATTAAAATGTAATATAAAAAAATCTGTTGCTAGCATTTACCTATAGTAATTAAGGCGCTACTCGGAAAAAGTATGGACTTTTTGATTTAAAACTAGGACGGTTACAGTTGTTACAAATCTGGTAATAAGATATACATTTCTTCATACCTTTTTCTAGAATCGTATAGTTTCAGAAACACGATTTTATGATTTTGGCTCGACACTTTTTATTTTCGAAAATACCTCTAAAAAATAAGACATATCAAGATTATTCTTAAATGGGGATACATTTACTATTAAAAATTGGTTTAATTAGTGGACACCAATAATATTTAGGATCGCATAGAAGCATTTTTTAAACTCGCTATAGTTTTTGAATACGAAGTGATTTTGCGTTTTTTTTTGCGTAATCGGCAAAATCGGTCTCGCTCCCGCGCGCGTCGTTTTCTCATTGCTATCTTGCTTTAGCATATTTTTTCCGAGTATCGCCTTAATAAAAACCATAAGTTATTGAAAAAGATCTTTAATTTATTTAAATTTAAGGTATTTACTCGAGCGGGTACTGTTGTTAAAAGCCGCAGCCATCCTTGCTGCGTCCTTTTGATGACTGACCCCCGCCCTAGACCAGTGGCTTTCTATTAGCGAATTCGACAGTCGAATAGAAAGGAAATGTATGGGATTGACATTAGCGATTGAAATTTTACGTGACAGCTAATGTTAACCCATACATTTTCTTTGTATTCGACTGGCGAATTCGCTAATAGAAAGCCACTTGTCTAGGGGGCATTTTAACTTGTTTCAATATCCATAAATAATTATATTCATATTATTTACACTGCTCTCCGATAGACCCACTATCAATCGACATCAATTGCGTTCGCAAAAATAGTTTCGCGTAAAGTAGAGAATGTTTTGAAGTCAAAATTCACGATTGGTTAATTTCGGGTTTAAAGGGGTATCAAGTATGAAATAAGCGGGTTAACAAAAAGTGGGTTACACCCTTGACTTTATTATGTTTTCTGAAACTGTAATTTATATAAGGTACCGGCATATTCGGCATACATTATACCAGTATTCTGAAGAGTATTGCTGTGAAATCTTACTGATATGATATGACTACATCATAAGTTGTAAATCTTTTTTAAGCTTTAAATAGGGGTCTTGGATACGAAGTGCAAAAATTGATGCAATAAATTTGACGAAGTGTTACAAACTGCTGTTGATCGTGGCTAGGTGTAAAACATTTTCACACAAGTAAGCGAAATTGCTATGAAAAATTTCCCTTTAAGAAAATTTCAAACAGGAAAATGTTTGTATAAAATTCTCCTGTGGTATAAAATTTCGGTAACACTGGAATACAACAAGAGTGTGAAGCTACGCGAGTTGTGACACTTTTACATAACCAGAGATCTTTTGTTCGAAATAAAAATCCACAGTTTTCGCGCTCAAGGATCGAACGCAAACACTTTCAAGATAATGGCGTTCCCACGGGGCGTCTAAATGTACATTTTTTTTTATCTTTCAGCATCTCAAAATTGCCCGAGCGTGGTTTATGCCTTAATATTTGTGAATCATATCTCTTTAATGTAATTTTTCATCCCGTGTTTCCGAAAAAAAAAAATTTTTTTTAAGGCATTCTAGTTTGAGGTATTATAGTTCCTTAGTGGCATTTAGCTTGACAGTTAATTATGTAATTATTTAGAGAAATTATTTAATTTAGTAAATTAAAAATGACGAAGAAAAAGTTGTGGGTTCTTAGAAATTATTCCTATCTCGGTAAAATTGCCAGAGTTATAATAATTAATTTCTTCCGTATAACTTTTCGAGAATGTTGTGTCTAAATTCGTTTTGCCACATTCTCCAAAAATAAAATCCCCATAAATTTTATTAAAAATTTACTTACGAAAACAAAGCTTGTGTAACACTGGGAAAACACCTTTTTAACTTTGTGACCTTTAGTTAGCGTTTGAACTTTGCTTTACAATTTAATTCACAAAATGACTTTATTATTAGTGCTTTTTTTAAAAACTTCTTAGCTTCGCCTGTAAACCATATTTAACTTATCCTATTTCAAATAAATATTTGTTTTTCTACTTACACTGTTAAAGGCTTTTCTTTGGAAGTACACCTGTTTAAATAGATATTTACAAATATTTCACGAATTTATTTATTTTGAAGCAGGCGAAGTTAGTAGTACCATTCTACGGTATGCAAATTAGACCATCTTGAACCAAGACAATACTAAAAAAATCGATTAATAGCAAACAAAAGGATCACTCTCTAGATCAAGACGGTGTGGTCGCATTGTTCAACCTCCATCGACCTTCATTACACAAATGTCGACTTTACCCCATCAGCATAAGACATCAATTCGCGTGTATCCTAATAAAATACAGGGTGAACTAGCCTCTTTTCGCTCATAAATATGTAGTCGCAGGCTGTATGAGTATGTTGCCATTGTCTGGCTTATAATTCGGACGGAGCAATGACGCGGAAAGGTTGAACGAATTCTATAGACTTTTTGCTCGTTACGGCTCTGTTTTCGTGGAATGAAATGAATACGTGTCCTGTAATAAGGATATGAGTCTATTCGAGGCTGATTCAAAGTTGACTCAAATTAAAATCCTTACTTCCTACTAATATTATGAAGGCGAAAGTTTTTGAGAATAGGTGTATGTTTCTTACTCTTTCACGCAAAAACTATTGAACGGATTTGGATAAAATTTGCAACAGAGTTAGATTATAGACTGGAAAACTACTAGAATACTTTTTATTCCGATATTCCCACGGGAACGGCAACCACGCGGATGAAACCACGGGCGTCCGCTTAGTCCTACTAATCCTACTAATATTATAAATGTGAAAATTTTGATGTTTGGATGTTTAGATGTACCGTTTATGGGGGCCTTAAGTACCCAAAACAAAGAGAGGTGGAAAAAATTAGGGAGGCCTACACACCAAGTTGTTGGTTGACGAAGGCTAGAAATAGAAAAAGTACTTATATGAAAGATTTTGAACATGTTCTTTGGAAAAAATAATCAATTGGAGTCCGAAAGCGCAAACTTCATTACAGTAAAAATTACGGTCGGTTAGATGGCACCCCAGCGCCACCAAGCTCAGCGGTGATTGGGGAAACTTTGCGACACGTCGCCGCTCTGTGATTAAAACTGTTGCTGAAGTTGAATAATTTTCTGTTTCCTTTTTGTGTCTGGCGGACCTTCTAGTTCGGTAACAGAAAAATATCACCCACGATGCGCTTTTTATGATTTAAGGCGAGGAATTCCAAAAATAGAGTATTTTTAAATTATGGATTACTCGCAAATCACAAGTATCTGGAAAAAATATGCCTATGTTATTTTAGTCTTTTATCTAGTGACTCCGTCCGTTATATTTTCTATTAGTTATACTTTACTGCATTAAATAAAATTTCAAACATCCGTCCAATCGTAATTGAAATATCTTAGTACTCGCAATATACTTGGTTTTCGTTAGTGAAAAATATACGAAAATACTCGCAATATACTTGGTTTTCGTTAGTGAAAAATATACGAAAATAACTGTCTTTGAATAGGCAAGAGATTCCGGCCACCATAAATTAAAAAAAAAAAATTGAATTTAAAGTAATTTTCGATTCGCGGGTGGGTTCACAGCACTGCCTGCCGACTGCCGCTGCGTCCGCGCGAAGTGTATCTTTAGGTCGGGAATCCTCGCCTTAAAATTTCATAGATATAACTTGAGGTTATTCCCCTGCTTAAAATTAAATTACACGTAGGTATATTTTATTATAATGGGGTTAAGAGACGTCGAATAGCACACGCTTCTTTTTAATTAAACAACTTTAAATAATTTGATTGAATCAGGCGTCACTTGGCGGAAGTCCCCAACCATTGTGAAATACATACATTTCGTTTTTCACAACTTTAAATAAATCACATCACACACATCATCAGCCATTTAATGTCCCCACTGCTGGGGCACTGGCCTTCCTTATGGATGGATAAGGAGAATGGGCCATGACCCACCACGCAGGCCCAGTGCGGATTGGTGGGTATTAACGACTGCAAGTGCAGCCGGGACCAACGGCTTAACGTGCCTTCCGAAGTACGGAGGAGCTCGAGATGAAATGTTTTTGGTCACCCATCCCGTGACCGACCATTGCGAACGTTGCTTAACCTCAACGATCGCAGGCCGAGCGCTCTATCCACTGCGCCACGGGCTCTTCAAATAAATCATCATCATTTAAAATTCTATGCATTGTAGTTTAGGTGTTTTTGGATATAAATATCTAAATGCTATAAGGAATTGTATAACTTGATTAATCACATTCAATGTTATCATACTACTGTTTGTTGCAATAAAAAATGTGACAAACAAAAATTATCCAAAAATAAATATAAGTATTCTGACAAAATCCATTGCATATCCCGTTCGCATTCTCGACAGTGACATAAAAAAGTAGGAGGTGCGTTGCGAATCATCGATAAAAAACCTTTTGTAAGTTTTTTGCAGCTCTCTGCTTATGTTATGTTGTCATTTTGCAAACAGTTGCAATAAAATAATAACTGTACCATACTGTACCCCTAGCACGAAAAACTATCGTTATCGTAATCGATTACTATAGTATTCAAAATCTGTCAAACATCTATTGAATTGCACTTCCATAAACGACCGAAAGTGGCTCTGCTCAGGGTGCCTACCATCAACTCTTATTGCGGTTTTGTTTAGGACCTAAACTGATCTGCTTCGCTTATTCGTACCACGACAGCTTAATATCAATGACAGCGATTCTTCAATGCACAGCCGTCTCTATCGTCTTTTAAAAGCCATGCTATGATACGGAACGGCAACAGTTCTGTGAACCGGTTTACTCCTCTGAGTACTAAATCCTATGGAGGTGGCATATCTACGAAAAAATGAGGTGTAAGTAAGTCACAATGTAAGAAAATCTTGTAATTCAATTTTAAACTACTTTTAATTGTCGTATTAATCGGTCCGTCAAAATCGGTCCAGCTGTTTCAGAGATTAGCCGGAACAAACAGACAGACAGACAAAAATTGTAAAACATGTCATTTTGGTATATGTACCGTATATTTAATCATATGCACGTAGTAAAAAGCGGTTATTTAATGTTACAAACAGACACTCCAATTTTATTTATTTGTATAGATGTATAGAAGATATGCCATCTCCATAGGATTCAGTACTCGAGGTTTACTCGCTGTTTACCTGTCAAACGGTGCGAACGGTGTCAAATCGGTTCACTTAAAACTACGTTGCCAACTTTATGCGCATGGCTTGTAGAAGACGATAGAGATGGCTGTGTTCAATGACATTTCACAGCCGCTAAGCTGTCAAGAACTCTTATTTGACTTATAACTCGGCCAAGCTAACATGACACCTGCAGGTTATACCCGTCCCTCTCACTCTCCGGGCCTCACAGAATCGAGTGAAAGAGACGAGTAGAAGAAATAAGGACACAAATCGTTCGGTCATTTACATTTAGCAATTCATTTGCGATCCAGTTTTTAGAAGGTCATAGTACGAAAGAAAGCAATTCATTTTAGGAACCTATTCTGCATCGCGCTAGTTTTGAATCGCTGTCTTAAAGTTGATGGTACGCACCCTGGTTTTCATACAAAATAACACTTTTACGATAACGGTTACCATAACAACAGTGTTTCGTATTGGAACTACTGTATATACATAAAGCCTTCGTATTCATATAAAATATTATTTTTATGAGCCGTAATACTTATTTTATTTCAATTCAATTCCATTCGCGCAAAAAAGTAAAAAGCAGTCAGCCTTTTTGGGAGTCGATTAAAAAATAGCTTAATAACGATTCTCGTGCGTTCGCCAAAGGCGGCAGTTATTCATACAAATCTCATTCAGGATCGCGGCGTAGGAAAAACGTACTCGTATAATAAAGAAAGTCGTAGGTACATGTGAATTGTACATTCCGTGGAAGTTCGCATTCATGAAACAAATTGAGTTTTTTTTTGCTCATTTACAGCAATGCATAACAAGAACGAGTAAGTACTACCTTTTATTTTATTTTGAAACCAATCCCCTTTTAAAGTAAGGTTTTGATTTTAAAATGTTGTGTCATGCTATCGTTATCAAAACTTCAAACTAATCAATAACTTCAAACTAAACTAAACTTATTTCATAATATTTATTTGTACATGAGTCTTTGAGAGATACTTTGTTGATAATACTGATAACAATTTTCAAAAGTAAGTTTAAACTTACTTGCATGGATTACTTGCTAATTTATTTAAATAATCTGTCCACTTAGGAAGCTAAATGTAAGAATAATTATATGCCCGTATGTTTTGTATTATGAACGAAAAGAATGAAGTACAGTAACAATATTCCGGTAATATTCTGCATGCAGGGGTTGCTGGTTTTACAAGCTTTTTAATTTAACTTGCTATGTTAGTGTTAGTTAATGGGGGACAAATCTTGCAAGCTTAATTTGACCCACTTCCCAGTGTCCGATGGAGCTGAAATTTCGTATACAGGTTTGGTTTAGATGACAATACAATATTTAAGTACCATCAGCAAAAAAGCTTGTCATGAAATCGAAATTTTGACTAAAAACTTATTTTATAAGTATCAAGAATTTTTCGTAAACTATACCTTTCCTAACTATAACTTTTGATCTAAAATCTAAACTTAATTTCCCACTTCTAAAATACAATGCTTTTCTAAAACCAAATAAATCCCAAACCAATGATTATCCAGGTAACTTTATAAGCGTATTACGCCCGGGTGTGACGTAACGCTTTGCCCATAACCCGGTCGATAATGCCCGATGCCTATAACTCCGGGCCGGTTCGGAATCGCTGACCTGTGACAATCTTATTACATTAGCTGTAATATTCAATGTGTATGCGTGGCTGGGGACCCGGATTCGCCCGCGGTCGCCACGTTATTATGTTTGATGTATTAGTGGAGGCTGGATTCGAATTGAATTTAGTCTGTGGTTTGAAGAGGCACCTAGTAGTAGTTTAAGAGGAGTGTGTTGCAATCGGTCTTCAAACAAACAGCCTCTTAACCTTAACATACAGCAATGAATTTTCGGTATGTTGTTGAAATGCATCAGAACTAGGGCTTAAACCTGTAGGTTTTGTTTCTTTTTATATTGTGATTTCATACAAAACCAAAAAGTGCCAATATTCTAAAATCTACAATGAATACAAAAAAAAATATTTTTATAAAAAAATAAAACCGCCATCAAAAAAAACCACATCAAAAAAGTAAGAAATAATTCCTCACCAAATAAATAACGTAAGTACTTTGAAGTCGGGCGTGAAACATGTACAATTTTTTGTCGTTTTTGTTAAAACCCGCCCGACTTCAAAGTAGTTACGTTATTTATTTGGTGAGGAATTATTTCTTACTTTTTTGATGTGGTTTTTTTTGAAGGCGGTTTTATTTTTTTATAAAAATAATTTTTATTTCACTCTTTTTAGTGCATCGTGCAGGCAATTTACGTGTTTTCTGGTAAATAGGTATGTGATCAAACTGAAAACCTCCTTTTTTGAAGTCGGTTAAAATACCTTGAGGTATCCCCTTTTTAACAAAACAAGAATCATCTAAACCGGTTCATAAACAAAGGAGTTATGCCTAAAGATACGTATTAAATTCACATAAAGTGGTAACGAAAACAACAGTATTTTCAAGATTTCCTGAAAACTACTGAACCGATTTCAAAATTTCAAAAAATGGGACCAACTTGGAAACCAACCTGATGTAATAAAGTTTGAACCATTTCAATCGGTTCAGCCGTCTTCGAGTAATCGGAGGACATACACAAAAAAAAAAAAAAAAAAACATACATACAGACGAATAGAGAACCTCCTCCTTTTTGATTTAGAAGTCGGTTAAAAAAACGTACAGCCTTAGTTCTTCTTCATTTTAACAACATACCGAATTTTCATTGCTGTATGTTAAGGTTTAGAGAGTGGAAAAGGTTATCACTGTTTGTGTGGTGACCTTTTGTTACACACTCCTCTTAAGGTATCGGATAGCATTCGCTTCTCCTACAAGTTTTCTTTAATGAGACTTTTAGAAGTATAACGGCGATGTTCCTTTTCATTTAAGGCAGATAGTAAAGATGATTTTAAAACCTAATACACATACGTTTGAAGCAGTAAGTGATTAAAGTGAATTTTATACTTTTGTAACATAACTATAAAAATAGTGATTTAGCACAATAATGGGTTGAGTAGCTATAGTAAAATCTCCTATTTTACTTATAAAAGTTTCTGTAAAAAAAATTATGTTACAACGAAGACTATGACACATTAAACAGACTTAAACAAAAAGCATGGAAAGCACCTTCATGGATTAATCAATCCTTAAGGTTTTATAAGAAAAGTTCATTTAATTTTAGAAATATGAATCTTCAGAAAAAATAATTTTCAAAGGTAACATGACAATATAATGGATCCTTGGAAAATAGCACTACTAAAGATGTAGCGGATAACGGAAATTTGTGGAAATGAGATAACTGTCATTTCGACGGGTCCCCCGAGACGGTGAGAGCGCAGCCTAATGAACTAAAACATTTTTCCTCCTCTAATCGGATCCCGCCCTTAATTAGTGTAACCAATTAGCTTGATTACAATTAACTACAGACCTTAATATATTTCAGTAATTGTTATTTAAATGTTTCACTTTTTTCTTGACTTTTAAAGTCTTGAACATGACATTGTTTGATAATGGCAAGTATTTGATTTAAAGTTCTGCCAATTTTTAAGTTCCAGTGTGGTAGAAACACAGATGTAGAATTTATAAATAAATAAATAAAACAAATAAAATAAAATGCATTTATTTCAGGCTAAATTACACTCATATTTTTACATTTAAGTTTAAATTTACAAGCATTAAGCTTAAAAGAAATAATAATAACAATAAATTAATTAATTTCAATATAAATTATATATTATCACATTAAATGTTGCCACTAAATCTACTGACCAGTTCTAAAAGTGGTCTTTAATGAATTATATTTTAGGTGAAACAAAAGAACATAAGGTAATGGTAAGATAAGGTGGACTAAATTCGTAAAGAAACATTCAACTACAAATCATTAACCTGCCGACTACCGTGACGTTACATTACAATGTTTCCTTTTCTAGTTTCTTCGCCCAGCAACAAGATACCAAAACAGCACCAAAAGTAGGTACTTGCAGTGTGTAATGATGCTCATTTATAAAAGGGGCAATTCCGGAACCAGGAGCGATCCGTCCAAACTATCGCGTGCCGGCGGTCGTTTGCGGCGAATCTTCGGGAGCCGACGCCATCAGCGATCGTCATTTCTTTTAAAAGTCGTAAAAAATAATAAACACTGGTCAGACGAAGATAGCGGCTAATCAAATAGACAGTCACGCGAATGCGTCAACTGTGACTAAGCACGTGATGGGCCAAATCTTCGCATAAACTTTGTATTTTGACAGAAGTTGCGTTCCAATTTTATTCCAATCAGATTGAGGCTGCATTCGACCAAACTTTTATTCCAAGAATATCGATTACTCAAGAATACTAATGTCAAAACCCCATATTAGTTTGACAATAGTACCGAGAGTAAGCGTTATTCTTGGAATAAAAGTTTGGTGAAATCCAGCCTTAATTGTTTAAAATCATTACTGCGATACGAAATGTCCAATCCAACCGTTTTGTTTTCATCATGATAGGACCCAGAACTACATTTTGTACGGAAAGTTCATCGTGTATCATTCTTTACTAATTGATTGGTTATGTATTTGCCACTACCTATTAAGCTATAAGTACCGCAATTTTTTACGTTCCATGATACATTTTATCATGAATTGCCATATTTTTTCAGAACTACTAAAACGTGATTCCTTTTTAGTAAATCGGATTACTATTTGTGGGAATCGATTCTGTAGTAGGCCATGTCATGCCGACAGATAGCCAGATACCGGTGACGTGATTACCGGATGGTGTATACTTCACCAATTCATTTGTTTCCGATGCCTTTTTTTACAATACGTCAAAGTTATAAGAGCGATTTCGAAACAAGCGTGTGACACGCATTCCATACCCATTTCGTGTGAAATATGCGTCGAGAATGAATGAACGAATGAAAGAATGGAGTCGTTCACGCAACAGTTTCCCGGAGTGTGTTTTAAGGTTCGAACCCCCTTGTTATATCGGGTATTATTGTGCGTTTTCGTTTGTATCTTTGTTAAACACGCGTCTGTGATACGCTTTATTTTTACAAGTTTGTTAGGGGGCCTTTGTTACCGGAAAATTGGAATTTGGTTAATCAAATGGTACCGTTAGTTTATAGTTTTTAAGAATATTAAACTCTATTATTTTATTATGGTTATTTTATTTTATTATGGTACACAAACAGATTACAATCGTTATATGTTAAATCTAATAATTGTTACCTTAACCTAGATAGTAACCCACGTGGAGTGTACTCAACATGTTTAAAAAAAAAGAGGTGGTGTGCAATAAAAAAAAACATTATTTATACTATAAATTTACCAAAAAATAAAAAAAATACTATTCAAAATCAAATTATAAAATCAAATGTCATAAAATAAATAAATTTATATAAATAGGTTAGACAAGTGGAAAGATATTAACAATATCATGTCTTTTATTCTCCCGGGTAGGGTTACCATTTAGAAACTTGAAAAGTCCTGACAAAAATCCTGACAGTTGAAAAAAAGTCCGGACATTTTAGTCACAAAATGCAAACATTAGGTAACCACTTAGTAACAGTGATAAAGTACACTGATATGCTCGCTCGGGGCTGTTTTCAGATGAGCGTTTTGCTAGATGAGCGGAAAGTTAATAAAAATGAAAGACTGATTTGATTCGATTTGATTTTACTCATATTTCATCTAAAGCAAAAAAATCCGGACAAATTAAAAAGCCGGACAAAGTCCGGACAAACCTCTATAAATCCGGACATGTCCGGACTTATCCGGACGTATGGTAACCCTACTCCCGGGGGAAACGCCTTTGCGTACCCCCCCGCCCAGTGAGACAAGGGGGTTATGTGGGGCTTGAACCCACTAGAACCCCCAGGGTGCTCCCTCTGCACATGGACGGAGATTACGCGGCATGTGTGGTAGTCAGCGTGTCTCTGCCCCGTGCCCCGTGCCCGCGTCCCTTCGACGCTTCCTCCTCACCCTCCTTCGGTGTGGTGCGCCGCGGGCACCTGGCGCACCTTTCCACTATGGGGGTCTTTTTTTTTTTTTTTTTTGTTTTTTTTTTATTACCTCCAACATAATCGGAGTCTATTTACTCTTCCATACCAGTTCTCGCGTGTTTGCTTCTCGCACTTTCATTCTGCATACTACTCTTTCATCCATCGTCTTTTATTCTTTAACGGGCTGGGTACTGCCCGCCTATTGTAAGCTTTATTTGTATCTACTACTACTATGGGGATCTTAGATGGGCCACGGAGTTCCCTGTTCCGCCATCTGCTTCGCCACATCACGACGACGCCTTTCCTCGAAAGGCGCGCTAAGCGGCGAACCTTCCGTGGAAAATATTTTCATGTACAGAAAAAATCCATGACAAAGTTGAAGTCAATGTTCAACAACTAGTGTTTTTGTTTGCATGAAGTTTTAACATATAGATTTTAATTTTTTTTGGAACGCTGTCCCTGTTCCTGCTGTTTCGGAGACGGGCGTTAGTGCTGCGACGCAGTATTATTTACTATTTGCAGTTATTAACGTTAAACTAAATGTGTTAAATGTAAGTTGTTCCAAATAAAGATTTTATTATTTTTATTATTATTAATGATGGCCACTAGCCCACAGAACACTGATACACAGTATCACCACGGGCATTCCTAGCCCGTTCCATATCTTCATCATCGGCTACAGCCGCTAAGGCCTCCTTTTCTGTGTAAATTGATTTTAATTTAGATTTGCACTATTACTAGCTCAATCAGTTTTGCAAGCGCAAGCGCAAGATAAGATAAGATAAAGATAAGATAAAAATATTCTTTATTCACTTAGACATAATAAATATGTACTTATGAATCGTCAATATTTTCCTACCACCCATTCAAGACTTTTTTAACTGACAAGAAGCATCAGCGCAAGGTTTTTGACTATTAGCGAGGTAACTATTATGAAAGACATTTTCTACGGATGATCACGGTGTTACTCCGGAGTTACTCCGTGATCATGGCGTGTGCAACTGCGCCGAAATATCGGGAACTCGAATAACAAAATAAACATGGTAAAGATCCCATCTTTCAAAATAGTTATAGTGATAATGACCATGTTAGTTTAAAATCTTATTAGCGAGGTGTTCATATTCAATACTACATTTTCATGAGTCAGTATATCGTAAATATACTATAATGTAGCTCCAATTGCAAATATGTATGTAGGAAACGAAATAACTGGAGGTACGAGTAATTTAGTTGTACAAAGGCATGCGAGCCATCTTCAAGCTTCAATGCAGGCAATATTGCAGCTCCTGAAACTCGACTTGGACTGAATGGGACCGCAGTAATCGCATTTCAGTTGTAGGATATAAGGATGTTACTGTTTTAGGATTTTGAAAGATTTCATTATGACAATACAAATAGTTATGTGAATATTTGCTGACCTCACGGCATCCTACTAATCCTACTACCTAATATTATAAATGTGAAAGTTTAGATGTTTGTATGTTTGTTACTCAATCACGCCAAAACGGCTGAACGGATTTGGCTGAAATTTGGGACACAGATACTTTGTAGCCTGAAGAGGAACATCATAGGCTACTTTTTAACCCTGAAACATATCACATTCCCGCGGGATAAACAATTATTTTCGTATATTTTTCATTAACTAAAAACAAAGTATAAGGCAAGTAATAGTATATTTGAATTACGATAAGATGGATATTATAGGCGGAAAATATTATTTGATGCAGTAAAGTATCACTAATAGATTATTGAATGAGCATTATGTTTTTTCCAAATTTTTAGAGTTGTGAGTAATCCCTAAATACCCTATTTTCAGGAATCTTCCTTAATCTGTTTGTGACCAAAAATAAAGACGGAGCATACTGCGTGGCAAATTGCACCATTTAATATTTTGTTGATTACTTAGATGAAATTTCAGTTGAAAATATTTTATTTGAATCAATACCTTGCAATAATCTTGTACTATGATTATGCAATATTGCCTGATAGACGCACAATAAATGAAATTTCGGTACCCCAAAATCTAGAGAGGCGAATTTCGCCGACGATACCCTGTTCTGTTTTACTAGTCACAATTCTTGTAAGCAGGTTTAAATTTATCTTGACCTTTACATTTGAAGAGTCAATGCCCCTTTAAGCACATAATTCATATTACAGTATACAATATTTGCATACGAAATGAAACAGTGAACGGTCGCTAATTAAAATATTCTTCCAAAAACAACAGCAGTCATTTCCATAAGCAATGCAGATCGACGGAGGCGGCTCATTAACTGGTCCCAAGAGGCAGTCGTTTTTCGGCTCAACCGGCCCGGATAACCGGTTACGCGGCCGAATCCACCCGGTTTTTTATCCACCCGGTTTTTTATCCCACCCGGTTTTTATTCATCCGGATTTTAAGCTCGCTTCAACCGCTTAACTCCTTTAAGTGGTGACGTAATTCGTCATGTAAATAGGTTTTATTTAATTAATAACGCTCGACGCGGTAATTGGGTATGACTTTTTTTGTCTTTGGGAAAATGGGAGGGATAATTTTGTTTTGTTTGGGTTAATATATTTTAAGGCTCAACTTTATTTCTGGATCGTAAAACCTCCTTGTCATGAAGAAATTTCTAGCACTTTGGATATGTTTGTGTCACGTTTCGTTTTTTTTACGTTATCGTTTTCACTTTTAATTTCAAACATAAATATTTAACATGTTTTTTATATTATTCAACGTTTTCTATTTTGGCGTGGAAAAGTTTTTGTAGAGTTTTGTAGTTTTTGCAGACATGTAATTGCAAAATCCAAGTTTTCTTCCAATTACTCTATAGACTGCATTTTTGGCTCGAAATTCATATTAGTATATTTGCTAGTAAGTTTAAACATTTGTTTTAGGTAGAAAAAGCATAAAAAAACTCTTTATTTATTATTTAAAATAATGCTTGAGTCAGCAACCCATCATTCCCGTAATGCGGTGTTGCCGGTACATCTCATTGCCTAGTGCGCAGCAATATCTGTTCCGGACGTCACAATCAAAATTTTGACGTTTTGCTGAAATGCTGTTTTGCGAAAATTATGAATAAAAATGGTTTCAGATGAGGCCGTATGTTCGTGTCGTAGTTTTGCAGTGGTTTTCTGTAAATAAAGTGAGGCTAGGCAACGCACCACATGGCCAAGGACGTACCCAGGGGGGTCCAGGGGGTCTGGACCCCCCCCCCCCCCCCTATGTGCTTGCACATGGCTGGTATTGACTTTCCTATACAAATTATACATTACCGATACCGACATGAATGAAAAAAAAACACGCACTAATATAGCATAAACTAAGTGACATAGGCAACCAACCGCTTAACACAAGTAAGATAACAAAAATGCAAACTATATTCCATCCCCCAACAAAATTTAAAATAACCCTTTCCCATTCACAAATTTTTAGATCGAATACCCCAACAAGAAACTTTCCGAAACACGTAAAAGCTAATTACCTTACCCATACTAAAATTACGCGTCCCCAACAATGCGTAAACGTGACTAAACAATTTACGCGGCCCTCGAAATTTGTAACTAATTACCTACCTTTAATCACTGGAGGCGTAAAAACTACATGTTTGATAAAATAATTTGTTGTACGCGCTGCGGCGGACGCGGGTTGAGAGTAGGGTAGCCAAAACTTTCAATTGATCAAGGATATGATTAGGAATGGTTTTAATTAAATATTGGTACGTTTGTTGTTTAATTCTACATTACACCTACATCTACACTTAAGCCTTGCGCAGACGAGGGACTTTTGTCCGCCGACATAACCTAAAACATTTGCTGCGATTGCAACGTAAACAACGAAGATTCTTCTGCCCATTATGCTCCTGCCACCTTGCTAGATCTTTACGAATCAAATAAACGTCGTATGCATTGAGTTCGTGGCGAAAATTACCACTTTTTAAGTTAGTCCGGCGGACAAAAGTCCGTCGTCTGATTAGGCATTTAATGATAATATCTGTGTATATGTCGCAGGCGGATAGTTGAATTCGGCGGATGGTTAAGTATGGCAGCATGTACCCCTCGGAAGTCCTGTAGAACACGGTCGTGATAGGTTAGAAATTTAAGGCGTACGCGAAGCGCAGCAAACGATCGTCTTAAATTTCGTGGTTATTTTTTTTTTGTGACTCCGTCAACTTAAGGGAAGATAAAATAGTTTACGTAAAAAATGATCGGCCTAGGCGTTTAATTGAATGGCGGATTCAAGCAGTTGGCTGCGACATATGTATGAGAAAAATAAAGATTATTTTTGTTTTGATTTTTGTTTAATTGGTTGGTACAGTTGGCATCAAAAGGGTTTACGAGAGGCCGTGGCGCAGTTGTTGGTGGCCTGCGATCGTTGAAGTTAAGCAACTATAACAAAGGTCAGTCGCGAGATGGGTGTATACTTACTTACTATGAGGGCGCAGCGACCCAAAGTGGGTCTTGGCCTCCGACAAAGTCGCCATTTCGATCTGTCGCGTGCTACCGCCCTCCAATCCTGGGGGCCTCCTCTGAAACGCAAAACCCGAAAGTTCGGTATACCCGTCCCTCTCACTCTCTAGTTGGGACAGAATCGAGTAAAAGGGGCGGGGCTAATAACCGAAGTTTCGGATTAGCGTTTCAGAGTACGGTCCCTGGACCTGGAGCTCATGCCAATCCCGCATAACCTGGTCTTCCCATCGGTATCGTGGACGATAGACCGGTCGCCGGCCGTCCGGTCGTCCCAAACACTCGCGCTTGACGGCACGATCACGCCTCATTCTCTCCAGCTGACCGAGCCAGCGAAGTTTGTGTGCCTTTACTTCGCGGATTATGTTGGGCCAAGCCATCAGTTGCTTAACTTCCTCGTTTTTCCGTCTTCGCCATGTTCCCTCTGCCATGCGAGTTGGACCAATAGGATGTATGAAATGTGTTACCTCAAGCTGTTTTTGTACTTTTGAGGGCACGTTAAGCCGTTATTCCCGACTGCATTTGCAGTTGTTAATACCTACCAAATCTCATAGACCCTCGTTGTGGGTCGTGTTCCATTTTCCTTATCCATCCGTAGGGAAGGTCTGCGCCCTAGGAGTAAAAATATTAAATAGCCGATGGTGATAGCTCATAGAACTACGATAAATCATTAAGTTTTATATCTAAAGCTCATTGTGATTCCCAATGGACATAACAAACTTTTGTTCTTTCCCATAAGAAAGTAAGTAATATGTAGGTAAAATTTAGTAGAATATAAATACTTACACAAATATAATTGTTTAACTACACACATCTTATGCAACTTTACTATTAACCACAATTAAGTACCTCTAGGTACAAAGCGAATAATAAGCAAAATAAGAGATATTAAATCGTTTATGCATCGTTGTAAATGCATTTCGAGGAAAGAAGACAGAATGTAATAAACATATTCATTGGAATATCAATAATAACTATTAAATTATCGCTCTAATTGGTACCAAATAATGATTCAAAAAGGCATAGTTTTAAGAAACATATAAATATGTCGGAATATTAATAGTAGCTATTTGATTTTCGTCATGATAATACCGAAACAATATTAACCAGCCAGGTCCTAGAATCTCAGTGCAAAATATTAACTGGAAAATATTATGAAACACGTGGTATTTTGAATAATGCCCCGTCCTGAATAGTTGAGCGAACTAGGTCACTCCAAACTGCAACGTGCTTTATTAGATTAAAATAAATTTAATACACGTGTGTCGCTTACGCTGAATTCAATTTGTGTGCCTGCCGATAAATATTTCAAAAATATCGAGGTGTAGTTTTTTTTATTTTTGGCGTTTATCAAAAAAGAAGCAAAGCACACCTCAGCAAAAGTCGCAGTAAAACGTGCTTAGTTATCGATCTTTTAGGAAAGTAGAGTTCAAATTTATTTAAATTTTTTGGCTTTTAAGAAAGAGAAAATAAAAGCGAGCTTTTTTATATTTATATTTCTTTTTTACTCTTCATAACTTTATTTTCACTCTTTATAACTTTATTTTTAGACTAATAAGGTAACAAATAACAAAAGTTAAACAATATTTTTTTATCCACAAAAGTGTAGCACTTAGCTTTCATCACACCTGGGTGCCTACCATCAACTTTAAGACAGCGATTCAAAAATAGCGCGATGCAGAATAGGTTCCTAAAATGAATTGCTTTCTTTCGTACTCTGACCTTCTAAAAACTGGATCGCAAATGAATTGCTAAATGTTAATGACCGAACGATTTGTGTCCTTTTTCTTCTACCCGTCTCTTTCACTCGATTCTGTCATGCCCGGAGAGTGAGAGGGACGGGTATAACCTGCAGGTGACATCTTAAATCGACCGGGTTATAAGTCAAATAAGAGTTCCTGACAGCTAAGCGGCTGTGAAATGTCATTGATCGATCACTGAATCGCTGTCATTCATAGATGTATTATTCCTGCTGTCATTGATATTAAGCTGTCGTGGTACGAATAAGCGAAGCAGATCAGTTTAGGTCCTAAACAAAACCGCAATAAGAGTTGATGGTAAGCACCCTGATCTTAAGTGGTGATAAGGCTGAAGGTGGAAGCGCACTACTCTCAGAATACTCAATCACTGAAAAACTGGCTATCTTTACTCTAAAGCCTTGTTCAGACTACGCTAGTATTTTAGCCAATAGCAATTCCATTGCTTTGCTTGTTTGATTATTTTAAATTTGCCTTTGTCGCTCTAGTATGCACCAAGCAATGGACTTCTACTCACCGTTTTCTACTAGACTAGTGCGAACAAGGTACTTATAACTGCCGGAACACAATAATGCTGAAATCATAATTGCTATGGCTTCAGACTTAGATAAGGTGGTGGTAGCCAGCCAGCGGACTAAGAACAAGTCCTTCCACCGCCCAAACCGGTGATGGACCTGAGAATCGAACCCGAGGTATAAATATTAAAAAACTAGGATAGATACAGTTTTTGTGTTTACTTTTTACAAAGACAGCCATGTTTTAAAACACTGCTGTGTTTTCTTTGTTCCATAACTTCACTACTAATCATTTCTCAAATTTTCATCAAACAATTTGTTTATAAAGGTAACTAAAGTTTAATTTAAATGTCCATTGTTTGGTTAGGAAATCGGATAGTAAACGGAAATAAAGAGCAAAGCAAACTTAACCCATGAAATTAATATGTCATGTCATGTCAAATATCAAAGGACGCGATACCTCGCCTACTATCCCCAAAGAGGGGAATTACTTCCCTTCCTGTACATCCCCCAGTCTGTTGCTACAATTGTATCAATATTGGAAATCGTAACTCGATTTCTGAACGTTCGCTGTCACTGGGACGTCACGAGACAAAATGGCTGACGGTCTCATATTTCAATGTAGGATTTAGTAGTGCGTTCCTGATTTGTGTCCTATTCTGACGTAGAAATATTTGTATTCCAGATTTATATTATTTTTACTATGTGCCGGTTAAATGAATGTATAATGAATTCTCAAAACTTTTGTTTTATAAATATGCAAAATTACAGGGGAGCGACTCTGTAAGGGTATTTCGCCGTCACTTCCACCACAGTATAAGTAAATATATAAGCTATGTTAACGCTTCCACTACGTATTCAAATACTAATCTTTATATCAAAACAAAAATTCATGTGCGAATTCGTGGCTAAATTTTAAAGAATCGACTTACAGATGGGTAAAGCAATTTAAAAAAGAAATGAGTACATACGTATAATATTAGTACTATTTTAGTGTATTTGTTATGTACTTCCTATACGTATTCTAACAAAAATGGCGAGGTTCTTAACTGATTTCAGATGAAAAACTTATTCATTCAATAAGGAAGACGATATGATTCACAGCACCTCAGTTTATCGATTGTATTAAAACCTATGTCATATATTATTTTACAAGCTACTAAAATAAACTCTCATAAATTCTCAAAGGTGAATAATAAAATGATGGTAGTTTCGAAATGCGATTAATAAAAAAGTTCAGGAAAACGACCAAGAGGAAGTTGTAAAGTGCGGACTATGATCATTAATTTTATAACTGCGACATGAGATTTAAAGTTTAAGGCAAAATCATCGTATTAAAAGTTGGCGAGCGGCAGTTATCTGCGGGGCTACATGTGTGACATTTATGGCTGAAATATAAGCCTTGACTGGAACATGAATCCTAGAGGCTGGACAGAGCTTTAAGTATTAATGTGTGTTTATTAACGACAGGCCAAGACTATTTTGTGTGGGCTAAGCATGACTTTAAGCATCAAGTTTTGCATTTGTAAGATCTACATAAACTACACTACAGTAAATTCTTGCGTGTAGTGAATAAAAAGAAAGAAAATACATTTATTAGAAGACACACAGTACTTACAGAAACACATGACAAAAAGAAACAAATATTTAACAAGTACAAAGTTTGTGCTAAAGGGCCTCAGCACATAAAAGTCTCCTACTCGTGATCCCTCCTTCTAGTCTCCTTCTTAAAAAGACTCCTTCCACAATAGATGGGTGACTCCTTCCACAAAAATAACTTCAATTACAGTTAAAAAATAAACTTACACGTACCAATTCCTAATAAATGACTTTGTTACTGTTATTGAAATATTGATTTCAAAGTACTTGTCTTCAATATCAAGTAAGTACACGCCACAATGCAACATGTTCCCTTCCCATAAATAAGATTTATCAGCTTATTTATGAGCTTTATCATGTAGTTTATGTTTTATCATTTTATTGAAATGTTGATTTCAAAATACTGACTTTAATATCAAGTCACTACACGCCACAACGCGACTTGTTCCCATCCCATAAATAAGCTTTATCATGTAGTTTACATTGACGTTACACGAACGTTTCGCACACGAATTTCAGCCTCTAAGCTCATCACATTGTAAATGAATAGTCGGTTAGACTTCAGTAATTGATGAAACATCAGTCTTGCAAATTCACAAAATTACAAATGACAGATCGTTAATTTAGCTGTACCGCGCAGACGGCTCATAATTGAGGCTCGGCGATGACATGAAATGCATGTTATGTTATCATAGCCTAACTAATTAAAGTCAACACAGTCAAAAGCGTTTACCTCGTGCCAAACTTTAACACAAATGAGGTATTACGCGCTAATCCTCGTAGCATTGTAATGGAGCTTGCAAAATTGAGCTTAATTATTTACACAAACTACATCAAATAACAGATTAGCGTTGGTGATGCGAGCGCAATGCTTTGCATATTATTCCGCGGCAGTGTTGCTAGAACGAATTTATTTGCGCATTAAATATTTCATTTGTCGAACGGTAGTGAGACGTTCTGAGAATGCGGTTTTGCTGGATTACCATTGGCGTCTCATCGGCACCGATGCGTTCAAATGAACAATTAATTACGATAAAGTTAAAATTAGGTTATTACATAGTTACATTAGGTTATTACACAATAGGTTATAACATAGATATTTAAAAAACATAGAAATATTTAAAGTTGACAAATAGTATGTGAGAGACTGGTCTCTGTGCAACGAGGCCCTGTGTGACAGATAACCAGTCTCTTCTTAGCCGGACCAGGGTGCTTACCATCAACTCTTATTACGGTTTTGTTTAGGACCTAAACTGATCTGCTTCGCTTATTCGTACCACGACAGCTTAATATCAATGACAGCGATTCAGTGATCATTCAATGACTTTTCACAGCCGCTAAGCTGTCAGGAACTCTTATTTGACTTATAACCCGATCGATTTAACATGATACCTGCAGGTTATACCCGTCTCTCTCACTCTCCGGGCATGACAGAATCGAGTGAAAGAGACGGGTAGAAGAAAAAGGACACAAATCGTTTGGTCATTCACATTTAGCAATTCATTTGCGATCCAGTTTTTAGAAGGTCAGAGTACGAAAGAAAGCAATTCATTTTAGGAACCTATTCTGCATCGCGCTATTTTCGAATCGCTGTCTTAAAGTTGATGGTAGGCACCCAGGTGGAGCCAGGTTAGTACACACGTTAGCAAAAAATTATATTAATCTGATACTGCTGAACTTTGGAAGTAATAAATATAGGTGACAATACTAATTAAGGAACTATTACAAGTAGAATTATATAGTAGAACTATAGTGAGAATGATAAAATTCAAAAATTCAATCTTTTTTATTTAATTTAGGTTGAGGTAACAACACTTATGAACGTCAAAGAAGCTACCTACGTTCGGTTCGCAAATCCTACGGCGGGAGACCTTGATTTAACAAACTAATGTAGTACCGACAATATAATGTTAAATATTAATTGATATGTTGTGAATCATATAGCCATAAAAAGTTATTTTACAAGTTGATGAGAAAATATTTTTCATGTAAGAACCTAATATTTTACTTTCAATCCTCTACGGTTATAACCTAAAGATATCGTGTCAAGCGAAAGTGAAGCTCTCAGCAGTATAAAATAAATTCAAAAGTAACATTTAAATAACAAAACTTGCCCCCACTTAGCTAAATGAGAAATTAAATTGCAATTCAAGTTACTCATGAGCAATATTTCGAAGCCAAGTCTTTCCTAATTTCCATAAGCTTCTAGAGAGCAAGTTTACACGCGTAAAACACAATCCTCGTACGGCATTAAACTTAGACGCGGGAAGTTTCAGCCGAACTGGAAAATGATCCTACGTGACACATTCGCCCGAGTCAAATGTGTGTTTGATAACGAGAAACGGAGTTTTTGCTCCAAAATAAAACTCCCATTGGATATGTCCCTGTCGAACCTGATTTGCCTTTTTGCGTTTATAGAACTTTATCGGCGTATAACTTTGTGGAAGTTATCATTTGCGATGCTGAATAAAGATAAGGGTTGCTAACTTAGGGATGATGGGAATGTTTGTTTTCATTGAATATAACTTTAAGTAAAATTATATTTACTAACTACATCTTTATTTTGTTAACTACGTCTATATTTTGATTGGTTTTTAAAGCATTAAGGCGCTACTCGGAAAAGTATCGTATCGGCCTTTTTGATAATAGGACGGTTAGAGTTGTTACAAATCTGGTAATCTATATATATAAAATTCAAAGTCCTGACTGACTGACTGACTGACTGAGATATCAACGCACAGCCCAAACCGCTGAACCTAGAGACATCAAATTTTGCACATAGATACGTTATACAGTGTAGGCATCCACTAAGAAAGGATTTTTTGAAATTCCACCCCTAAGGGGGTGAAATAGGGTATTAATGTTTGTATGAAAGTCCGTCAGTTTTGAAGTTAGGGTCTTCAAATTTTGTATTTAGGCTGACAATTGAAAATTAATATTTACCTGTGTCAGCGTTTTTGACAATTCCACCCCCGAAGGGGTGATAAGGGGGATGAAATGTTGTATCTGGAAAGTCCTTCATTTAATTTATTATTTAGGCTTATGGTCGGAAAGTAAAACCAATACACATATTTCGTATTTTTCGAAAATCAACCCCTTAGAGGTTAAATGGGATAAATAAACCTAAAAATCGATATGGATGTCGTTATTGAGGTTTTATGGGATGACGATTGCAAAAATGGCATTTATTTTGATGTTTAAGTATTTATGATGTCTTAGTATTCTGTTTTAATTTCATAAAAATCCGATCACCCGTTTTTACGTGATTAGGCGGGTCCTCCCTCACCAAGCGAGCAGCCTCGCGCGAGGACGTTTGCCACGTGCGGAGGGCCTCGCACGAGGCTGCTCACTTGGTGAGGGAGGACCCGCCTAATCACGTAAAAACGGCTGATCGGATTTTTATGAAATTAAAACATAGAAAACTTTTTATCCTGGTTATTGGTCCCCTAAGTATTTTCTCGAATGTCCACGCGGACGAAGTCGCGGGCGGAAGCTAGTAAGATCTATATTTCTTCATACCTTTATCTAGATTTGTATAGTTTCAGAAACACGATTTGATGATTTTGCCTCGACACTTTTTATTTTCGAAAATACCTCTAAAAATACAAAATTCAAGATTATTATTAAAGGGATTACAAATAGGTACTATTATATTAAGGATCGTGTGGAAGCATTTTTAAAAAATCGCTATAGTTTTTTAATACGAAGTGATTTTGTGTTTTTTTGCCTAATCTGCAAAATGGATCTCGCTCCCGCGCGCGTCGTTTTCTCATTGCTATCTCGCTTCAGCAAAATTTTTCTGAGTACCGCCTTAATTAATTTATCTTTACCAATAAAGACGCAGTACAATGCTAGATGTTATTCAATACACATTCAATTACCTATTCCCAGGTAAGAAAATATTTTGCATCAACAAATGGGCAAACATGGAAAAAAGGCACGTATTGCAGAATTTTCTACAATGTGACATAAAAACTCTTCATAAGCGTTCAGACTCGCAAATCCTTATCCGGTGCGTCACCATTAATAACACAATTAATGTTCGAGCGCCCATTTCCTAGCTACAATTAACTTCTAAACGTGAACGCAATTAATTTTAATTAGAAACACTTGGGGAACGAAAGAAAAAAAATAACAATTCAGTGAAAGTGCCGCCTGAAATGGAAGACCGTAGCTCAACGAGAGTACTTTGTTTGTTAGTAGTTTGTTTACTTGATAATGCCAAATGAAGCCTTGTGCCAGATGAACTGTTATTTTTAATTTTCTTTGTTCTTCAGTGCATATATAACAAAGTAATATCTTTCGCTCTTTTAAGACACCACCCTGAGCGCCAAAAATATTTCAGTGAGCTTACGTTTTGCAGTATAAAAATTATCTTTTTACTATGTGAAATAGTGAATTGCAAAGGTTTAATATCATTATATTTTTATGAAGTAAATCAAATTTATGGGATAAAATTGGGATAGAAAAATAACCACACAGCTCTACTCTGCTCTACTGTGTTTTTATTTTATTACGATTTTTCCAATATTTACACGAATGTATTAGAATAATTTTAAATCACAATGAAACAAATCTAATTTAATTCTAATTGTCACCATTGCCATATTTTCAGAGACGACCTATTTGGCGCAGGGGTACAGATTTCATTCTGCGTCAAAGGTCTCGGGTGCGATTCACGAAAAAGACAATTATTTGTGTGTATGAACATGTCTCTATTGTTGGTGATGGTCTAAGTGTTTTCTATGTATAGTATCTATTTACAAACAAAAAGTATTGAGTATATATTTATCCGTTATCAAGTTTTCCATGATATTTAATGAGATTTTTACATTATAGGAAATGTGAATGCATAAAAATAATTTAACATTTCGAGATTTACATTATTTAATTTCTTTCCACAACGGGGTAGCACTTAGCCTTCATCACACCTGATGTGAAGTGGTGATAAGGCTGAAGATAGAAGCGCACTACTCCCGGAATCCTCAATCACTGAGGAACTGGCTATCTTATCTCTAAGTGCCGGAAGACGGGACATAATAATGGTGGAAAACATCATTGTTACGGCGTCAGACTTAGATAAGATGGTGACAGCTAGCCAGTTGGACTAATAACAAGTCCTACCACCAACCAAACCGAATACAATTTACTATGTACCCTCCACTTGGAATCGAACCCGGGACTTCTTGGTCTGAAATCAGTGGTGTGAACCACTAGACCACATCATCATCATCATCATGTCAGCCGAACGACGCCCACTGCCGGGCATAATCAAATCAAATCAAATCAAAATATTTTTATTTCAGCCATAAAGCCATACAAATGAAAGATTACATTGTTATGCACTTACATTATATAAATAAATAGGCCTAGGCATAGGCCTCCCCCAAGGATCTCCACAACGATCGGTCCTGCGCTTCCCGCATCCAGCGGCTTCCCACGACCTTGACCAGATCGTCGGTCCAACTTGTAGGGGGCCTGCCCACGGAACGTCGTCCGGCACGCGGTCGCCATTCGAGAACCTTTCCGCCCCAACGGCCATCGGTTCCCCGCGCTATGTGTCCCGCACACTGCCACTTCAATGATGCAATCTTTCGAGCGATGTCAGTTGTAGAAAAATGGAAAATAAAGTATTTAGAAAAAATCGACCCGTCTCACAACCAGCTCCGATGGGACTCGAACCCACGACCTTTCGCTATCCAGGCGACTGCTCTAACCACTGAGCTACGGAGTCGTTTGGTTTTGGTTTGCTTGATTTTTTTTAAATACTTTATTTTCCATTTTTCTATGATAAAAATTGCATTGTGAATGCAAAAAAGTAAAAATTTAAATAACGATGTCAGTTGTTTTAGTTCTCCTGCGGATCTGATCATTTCTGATTCGATCGAGCAGGGAAATACCAAACATCGCTCTCTCCATTGCTCGCTGGGTGGCTGTGAGCCTTCTTACGAGACCCATAGTAAAAGACCACGCCTCACTTCCATAGGTCAAAAGACCACAGGGACGCTTTAAACAATGGGCTTAGATAAATAGTTTGATTGTAAAAACAACATATTTTCAACCACTAAGCCTGCATTATAAGCCCATTTTCTCTAAAAGGCGAATCAAAGCCAGTATCCATTAAACGACCTCCTATTATCCATTAGAGTAACAACACGCGATAGTCCATCAAATCCGGTACCACGTTGGGCGCCAAATCTCCCCCCACCCCTCTAAATCACTTCCGGTGTCCAGTAATGATAGAGGCCGCCCTTCCGAATCAGGTGAACGGGAATAATGCGCTTGGCTTATTAATTGAGTTCAAATTCTAGTGATAACTATAGTTTGCGGTTTATCTAATGTTTAGCAAATGGTTGATTAAGTAAGTACTTTTGTGGTGCAGAACAACTTGAATTTTTGCATTTTTAAATATATTTTTATAGCACACAATATCGAGAATATTACATTTTTAACAGACACTTAAAATTGACGTAGGGATTTTTCGTCTTTACAATAAATTATGATTTATCGTTTTCGAAAAATGTAATAATAAGAAAATGATCTTAAAATCGACGCCCCCCGCGAATAATCGGGTAATGAGCTATTACAGGGTAAATTAAAATGCATCAAGTGCTTTTTTTCAGAATATTTCTATTGATATTTACAAAGATATGAAAAATTACCTGTCTGTTTGTTCCATTAAAATACCTTAAAAAGTATTTTAAACGAACAATAATAACTAAGAAATAACTAAGAAACTAAAAATTAATTAAGAAAAATATAACCAAAAGGATTTGCCAGTAAACACTTTTACGATATTATTCGGGTAAACAGTTTATTACCGTAATTATGTAAGCACTAATACAGGTTTATTCGAGATTTTATTAAGAAACCGGTTTCCAGCTAAACTCATTATTGACTCACTCCTTACATAACGCTTTTTTACGACTATATTGATATTAGTATATCATTCATGTCAGTTATAATATATCATTTATCTTCTCTTTACTTATTTTCCATTTTCCATTGTGCTTACCACTTTTTTGTTTCACATTGACAAAAAGCTGCCAGCTTGAAGTCTAATTTCCAGTAATTATATTCCGTATCCTAATTAGTATCACATATTAATACCAAATTTACCAAATAAACACGATACCTATATCACAAACGTTAAAGAGGATTTCATACAAACCCAATGAAATAAGACTTGATAGCTTTAATTTGGTGAGAAACATGGAAGCGTTTTAATAGTGATACTTAAACCACATTGTATTATCCTTTCACGTAATGTATAATGTTTTTAATTAATAAAGACATTTGATTCAATCCATAAGAGCCAGCGGTATGAAATTTTATTTCTTGATTTGATTCTACACGTGTTACTGCCGCTCAAAAATGACGTTAAACTTCGGCCGATTGTAATGGTGTAAACTTTACTTTACTGTGACATCAAGCTACGTTGTTCTAAAATCGCTTTTCGCTTATAACTTGGCTAAATATTGCTCTAGTGAACACCAGCCTCATAAGGTGTAATAAAAGTTAATAGCAACATTTTCAGTATCATATTGTTTTAAGAGCGAGCCCATTTCCGAGTATTATTACGTATGTGTGATAGACTCGCAAGATGAGAATGGGGTGTCGATTCGGCAGCAGTTGTTTTTGAATATTACTCCCGCGTAAGTGAAATTCATGAACGGTGCAAATCGAATTTGAGCTTTAACACTGTTACTTTGGAATGAGATTGCTTTGACTGAACAATTTGATCTTTATTACGTTTTAAATGTTTACTCAGCGTTTATGAGAAGCAAAGTAAACTACGTTATTAATTGATTTTGTGTTCAAGTGAAGATTTTCTTTAGGTTAGATATCTTAACATACAAGTTAAAGCGCAGACCCCAGCAGCTAACGACTAAGCTAACGAGCCGAGCTATGTGTAGTTCACTTATTTTCATACTGAGAGGGAGAGAGCGAGAGGCGAGCGATGTCGTTTACGATGTGAACATAAATTATTAAAATAAGTTTTTTGTAAAATCATCGGTTTTATAACAAACTTTTTTGTAGACAGTACTTTAATATTGTATTGTCATCCAAACCAAACTGTATGCAAAGTTTCAGCTCAGTCGGACACTGGAAAGTAGGTCAAGTTTAGCTAGAAAGATTTGACGAACGGACATACATACACTGCAAGTTAAATAAAAGCTTGTAAAAAATTTGTTGCGTCACATCGCTCGGCCCGTTAGCTCGCACGCCAGCTGGCATTGTGGCTTTTCTAATAAGATTCAGTGCTTTTACATATTTTAAGATTTGCTTTCAAGTAAAAACAAAACACAATGGTTAGGGACTTCCCCCAAGTGACGCCTGATTCAATCAAAAACGCTACCTCTTCCCTCTCAGACCTAAAAACAAAACAAATTTCATACTCCGCCATTCCCATATTTGGAGACTACTAAAATATTTTTTCACACGCAAATAAACGTGAGCTTTTGTGTGCGGTACCGAGTAACGAGGTAATTACAATAACAATGGTGGAACTCCATGGCACCGCGTCATTTCGACTCCCAACAACCCTATTGTGGCATTTATTTGTGACATAGTCACTCCCGGTAATTATTTTTTTGTTCAAGCTGAATTTTTTACAGGATGCAAGCCGAAACGTTTCAATATACCTTCCGGAGTCATCAATCAATTCGTTCTCTTCTCGAGTCTGAAATGTTTTGAAATATATGGTTACCTATACTTTTTTTTTCAAAAGAAAATATTTGATTTTGTTTGTTCGTATGATTGATTGAAATGGAGGCCAAATATCACTGGAACGATTTAAAAAATTCTTTCACCTGTAGAAAGCTGCATTTTCCCCCGAGTACCATAAGTTATATTTTATCCCGCTTTTCCCACGGGAACGGGAACCACGCGGGTAAAACCGCAGAGAGCCACTAGTGAACTTGTAATATAGATTTGAGTTCAATGAAAGTTACTAAAATAATTATATTTCATTCTCTTCATTTTTCAGATACTTATAAGTAAACCACAATGAAGTTTCTTCTTAATCTTACTGGCAACTCGCACTTTCAGAGGGTATCATTATATTATATCTTCAAAACAATTCATATAATAGTTCTGTGATCGAGCTTCACTTGGAAGTTCGTTTGATCATCTATTATAGTCTCGCACATGTAATGTATAACTTTTCTTTCATGTCATCAATTCGTCACCATCTCTGGTTGATATTATCATATCATCATAATAACCGAATCCAAATAAGAAAAATAATGCGTAAGTAGTATTAGTAAGATGACATAGGTATTCGTAGAAATAAAAGCTATAAAACATCATTATAATACGAAAACTTGAGATGTGTTAACATAAATAAGTTTAAAAAAAACGTTTAGTCTTTAAAGCTCACTAATGATAAAACATTAGAAATATTCATCCTAGAAACTAACACTAGAATATATTAAACACTAACAAAATTAGTAAAAGTAACAATTTTTTATTGTTACAGAAGCCGATTATACACTGGACGACTCGTTTTGGAATGAAGAGAGCCCAGTCGGTGAGTCTAATAAGTTTATTTTGTAGAAATTCTTTCTTAAAGTCCCTCCCACGAGAGAACTGACCACCTAGCTTAGTAATTGTGATTTTTTTTAACAAAGTATCTGAATTAAGTCGTCATAAATATTAGTTCTTTTTTATCTTAAACAACTAAAAAACTGGCTATCTTAAGCTGCCGGAACACAACAATGCTAAAAACATCGTTGTTATGACGTCAGATTTAGATAGTGGAAGCTAGCCAGGCGGACAGAAAAAAGGCCCTTGGCGAGTTTCTTGCCGGTTCCTCTCGTTACAAGGCCTCCCGCCGTAGGATTTGCGAACCGATAGCGTAGCTTCATTGACGTTCACAAGTGCTGTATCATTGAGATTTTAAATTATTTATATGCATTCACAATGCAATCCTATAAGTGCTGTATCAGCTTAAATGAATAAATGATTTTGATTTTGACTTAGAACAAGTTCTACTACCAACTTAACCGAATAAAACATATCCCCCCCCCCCCCCACTTGTAATCGAACCCGGGACCTCAGGGTCTGATACCGGTGGTAAGTACCACAAGACCACTGGTTGGTATTTGTAATTTTTTAACAAAGCATCTGAATAACGTCGTCATAAATATGAGTCTCACAATGAGATTCACGAGCGAAGTTCGGGAACAACCTCCGGAGTATGGAGACAACGATACAGTAATCTCGAGATACAGTTTAACTTCGTCGGCATCCATAGACACATAACAATAAGGAGTAACGATCCCAATAACCATAACTTGTTACGTGAAGCGAACTGAACGACGGAATATATTGGGAATCTTGGAGACGGGAATCAATTCTTACTACACGATTTTTGGTTGTGGCCTTTTGATTTCATTATCTGTTTGTTTTGTAGTTATTTGGAATGAACTTGTTTTGTAAATATCTTCATTTTCACTTGGAAATTGCTTAAAATAAGTAGGTAATTCCTCTAGTTTTACAGTGAGAACGCTTATGCAGATTTCATTTGAAAGCATCTGGACTGAATTTCCTTTTGATAATTTTGAATATTTTGAGTGTGTAAAAGAGTAGTTGTGTTCACTCGGTGGAACTTTTTTATCAGAAATTCTGAGAATAATTTAATTAGAAACTGTTAAAATAATAATCTTTCAAATTAGTTTCATAGCTATAAAAAATACTAAAGAGACGGAAATATCAGTGCGTGAGTCAAACTATCACTCAAGTCAGAGTTTAATAAAAAAAAAATACAGTTGATTTATTTTCTTTAACAATAAAGCCTTAAATTTAGTAGATAAAGAACATGAGAAAAAAATCTTTCCGTGTTCTGTGATAAGAGCTTTTAGTTAAGCAGAGCCTGAGTTAGGAAGCCCCCTCTCCTTATAATGAGTATTGTAACATCAACGCAGTATGGTATTTTAAGTAACTATAGTTACAGTACAGTAAAACACAAATAAACAACCATGACATAACAAAAATAAACAGCACACCGCCCTACGATTACAAACATCTTGGGTTCAGTAAAAATCAGCAAGGATAGACTGTCTGGGTGATCTGAACAAACGTTAATTACAGTTAAAGTAACTTCTAATCAAGCGAGTAATAAGTTACTTTTCTTAAAAACCGAAAGAGGTGCCTTTCGACCGTAACAACATGCGCATAATTCCCCAAAGTTTATCACCGGCAACGGCAACGAGATATAAAAATGCGAAGCGACCCGGACATCCGGGCCATACCCGTATATTACCCGGGTATAACCGGATCCCACGGCGTCGCTCGTACGCGAATTTGAAGCGATATATCACGAGGTGGAAGGACGTTTTGAATGAGAATACGTTTTTGGGATGTAATGCGGAAAATGAGCGAAATGAGCGCCATTTTGGAAACGGGACTCGTGCGGACTTATAGTTTCCGTCCGGCTGTTAATTTTTCTCATTTTGCGGCATTTTGATGAGTCGCTTTTGCCCGGTTAAGGAAAGCTGAACTTTCGGCACCGTACGTTCATGTGTCCTTACACTGAGGGTTGGCCTTTTAGCGACACTTCTAAGAAAAAATGCATGATAACGAAAAATGCATGATCGTTTTTTTCCGCTATTTGTCAGTGACCATACTCAAAGAAATTATCACTGCAAAAAATAAATTAACAAATATTAAAATCGGCATTTGTAATAAAAAATACAGCTCAGTCAAGTGTGCTTGATGGTGCAACGAATTAAAATACAAATGAACTGTCGTTAAACTCTAAACCCAGTAGAAACAGACACAATGCCTTTTAAACACAAAATCAGACCGTCACACATTTTCCAAAGTAAAACGTGGCTCATTCATATTTAAGGCGAGGATTCCCGATCGCAGAAACAATAAAATTAAAGAACAGCATATTATATCGTTGGTGCCCCCGCTCGTGTCAGTATACTTAGCAAAAGTTTTTAGTAAAAAAATCATTTTTTATGACAAGCTTTTTTGCTGACTGTACTTAAATATTGTATTGTCATCTAAACTAAACCTGTATACAAAATTTCAGCCCCATCGGACACTGGGAAGTGGGTCAAATTAAGCTTGCAAGATTTACTAACCGAACATGGCAAGTTTAAAAAAAGCTTGTAAAATAGGGAATTGAATTCATTTACAAATGAAGAATGCCTTTTAATTTTTTTTTTAATTATGATGCACGGAGTCCTTCGCATATTCAAAGACAATCATTTTCGTATGTTTTTCATTAACTAAAACCATGTATTGAATTACGATTAGATGGATGTTTGAAATTTAATTTGATGCAGTAAAATATCACAAATAGTGTAAGTATTGAATCGCCGGAATCACTAGATAAAAGACTGTAAAATCACATATATTTCTTCAAAATTTTGAGTACTTGAGATTTGCGAGTAATCCATAATTTAATATACCCTATTCTCGGGAACCTAGACTTAAACCACTAAGCATACATCAACCCCTCTCGTGTGTGCCTACAGCTAAGAAGGGTCCCTACCTCCTCGAAACAATAACTCATGGACCTCAACAAATGAACGACGTAACTCCTCCGGGAAGTTGAGAGGCACGTGACGAGGATGCGTGGACGCAGGGGAACACGTGCCGAACAATCGGGAGGGTAGGTACTAAGGGCATAAATATCAGATTTTTAAGGCGCTACTCGGAAAAAGTATGGACTTTTTGATATAAAACTATAGGACGGTTAGAGTTGTTATAAATCTGGTAAAAAGATATGTATTTCTTCATACCTTTATCTAGAATCGTATAGTTTCAAAAACACGTTTTGATGATTTTGCCTCGACACTTCTTATTTTCGAAAATACCTCTAAAAAATATGAAATATCAAGATTATTCTTAAATGGGATTACTTGCACTATTGGAAATTAGTTTAATTAGTGCACACCAATAATATTTAGGATCGTATAGAAGCATTTTTTTTAAATCGCTATAGTTTTTTAATACGAAGTGATTTTGTGTTTTTTTTGCGTAATCTGCAAAATCGGTCTCGCTCCTGCGCGCGTCGTTTTCTCATTGCTATCTCGATTTAGCATAGTTTTTCCGAGTATCGCCTTAAGTAAATCACCTTTACGGCTTAAAGCGCATATTTTACTGTTACGGCTGTTGCTGTTGTGTTCGGTACTTTACCTTTTGGTTTTGAAATTTCGGTATTGTTTCAAAGGCCGTGGTTTCATCATTTCAGCCGTACCGCTTCGAACCGGTACAAACCAGTTTCAGATGGTTGCTTTGAAAGAGTGACAAAACTTGGTCCCAAATGTAGCGCGATACATTTGGGACCAAGTTTTGTCACTCTTTCAAAGGCAACCATCTGAAACTGGTTTGTACCGGTTCGAAGCGGTTTTATATTTCGTTTTACATTCGGATTTGTGTCTCCTGCTCGTGTTTTCTAATTATTTCAGTTATTATGGTAATTATTAGACGAAGTTGAAATATTATCTAAATTAAATATTCATTCACTTATTGTCTCTATCATCATCATCATCATCATCATCATCATCAGCCATTTAATGTCCCCACTGCTGGGGCACTGGCCTTCCTTATGGATGAATAAGGAGAATGAGCCATGACCCACCACGCGGGCTCAGTGCGGATTGGTGGGTATTAACGACTGCAAGTGCAGCCGGGACCAACGGCTTAACGTGCCTTCCGAAGCACGGAGGAGCTCGAGATGAAAAGTTTTTACATGATATAAATACATTATTGATCCCCAACAAAAAAAAACAAATGTGATAAGAACTTATAAGAAAATATATTTTAATATTAGCTTGTTTATAATTGCATTAAATTCTAGAACAAGAAGTAATAGGTACAATGCTCAGCTTATATCTAATAAAATAGTTTGTCAATTTATCGCAAATCCAATTTATAATTTAATGCGAAAGTGCGTAACAATGGTAGGGTACGAACTTTTCGCCGTATGCGAATTAGTTTTTACATTGTTTAAGTTGTTTGTTACTTTACACGTGTTGTGGTGAACGTTTCGCATTTAGAAAATTGCTGCGGTGCTCCAGGTAAAATTTGTTTCAACCGAACGTTTGTTTTGCTATCGGTACTGTGGGTAGACTAAATAACGCGATTAAAAGTTTACTGTGGGCTGGTTTTAAAGTGTTTGTTAAATTTTGTGGTATATGCACGCTTGAGTTATGAAATATTTTGAATCAAACTTTTCCCCCATACCTGTTTAAAAATAGGGTGTTATCGTTTGAAGTTAGTTTGCAGAAGCCAGCAGAAGTATTCTGTGGCTTACTTTGGATTAGTTTTATTTGCTTTGGTATTATCAGTAACATTCTTTAATATACACTATTATCTTGGGCAGTAAAATAGTCTCTATTTCCATGGGAAAAATCCAATTACAGGAGCCCATATGCAGACGGGTAGCAGAGTAGCAGATTGGAGTTCAATTACATTATTTGAAGATTCTCCTTCATGGTGCGATTGCGTGCCTGTATTTAAGCATTTCTTTCTACACTTCGCGCCATCTTCAACTATTCCGCCGTCACTTCTTTGTACTAGTATTCAGCTCTACAATTACTTAGTACCTTGCGTTACTATGCTTAAACAATCTCGAACAGATTGTGTAATAAGTTGAGGTCTCCATAAAATACCTACGTCCCGTATTTCCTGAGAAAACTCTCAGTTTATTGTCCAGCAATCGATCGTACGATATCATTGGGAAGTTAGGAAATCTCTCGAGTGGGTCGAGTTGTGCAACTCGGGCAGTCCTCGCCGTTGTCACGCTTTATCGGAAACTATTTTGGAACTGGCCTCGACTTTTCACTTGGTTTATAAAGTACATTTATTACAGTTAATTTAGAAATGAGTATGAAGGTTTCATTTAAGATTCAATAAATCCAAAGTTTACAAACAAAATAATTGCTAAAGTTGTTTTATAAAAAGGAAACTACATAGGTTAGGGAGTCTTTTGTTATATAGGTGAATAGGAAACGAGTACCCATGTCACCCCAAAAGGAACTTTGGCTACCATAATGTCATTTCAGCAAAAATATTATTATAATTTCTAGAACTTTCTAGAACTCTCTCTCTCTCTGTAGTTATTCGTCTGTAACATTTACGTACTATCAAAAGCAGTAAAAATTGTTATACTTTTGGGTCATTTATACTAACATATGCTCAGGAACATGGTACATGCAGCAGTCACTCTTGACAGAACAGGCTCTTGACACACAAGCATTACAAAGCTGTAATAGCCAAAGTTGTTAGTGACTGCAATGGGTCTGTTCAAAGGTTCTGTACAACGCAAGCGACGCTGTTCCGAATGATAAGATATAAGTAATAACACACAAACGCATCTGCGTTACTGCTTCAACCTACCCATGTACTGTAATACAAGCAAGTCAACGGCGTCAGATCGTCTGACATTTGCATTTCAACGCTTTCCAGATGTAAATTCCAGAATTCACGATCGGCGTCACTGCGGTGTTCGACGCCGTGCGATACTGTTTCGACTCGCATAACGACTCCGATCGGCGAATAATTTGTGACATCTGTTTGAGCTTATCGTGGAGGTTGCTTTGCTATTGGCGCGTGAAATTCTTCGTTTGCAATAAAAGCGTAGGGATCACCAACGAAATCGTTTGGAAAATGATGTTGGAAGAAATTCTGAAGTTTCAGTCAAATTTTTTTCCAAGTAACCCTTTGTATGCATTTGGATTTAAAATAATTTGGCAATCAACAGTGTTCCTATTTCTTCCCCAAGTTCTAATCGGGATTTATGCATTCGGTCTGCAATAACAATCTGTTATGTAACTTTTGTTAAAAATTGTATCTATTGAATGACCAAAAAAATTATTAAGAATTTGGCATTTTTTCGTTAGTACGGGATTCAATTGCATTATCTGCACTAATGCTTATTCGATTATGGCCCATCATCTTCATCCATAAGACAGCATTATTTTGTCATATTCATATCACGTTGTCACTACGTAAAGATTCGTACCTATATGAAAATAAAGTACCTATAGTACAGCAAAATAAAAGTTGTCTGTTACACGTTCTTTTGAAGTATTAGGCAATATTTTATCCGCGCCGCGAAACCACCTTCGATATTTACATCTCAATGCTCGTCAAATGTAAATTGGTTAATTCATAGTCTACACGTGCCCCGACGGACGTGACGGCGCATGTAATCGATTTCGATTCGATTGGGGTGCCGATTATAAGTGACTCCGGTGATTGAATCGATTATCGAACAATCCGAGTTACAGTATCACTTGTCTTGTCACATCCCTCATTTGTCGGTGATAAAGATAAAATAAGTTAGAAAAACCTAGTTGCTACAATAACCTATCATATCTCATTCGTTAAGGGGATAGTTTCGAGATCGTTCGCTACTCATATAAATTGTAAAACGAATCTAATTTTACTCAACGTCATAATTTTAAATTCTTGACTTGACAACTGGAACTACGGTTAAAATTCTAAATCAAACTAAAGACCTATGATAGCATGACCTGAATGAAACGTCTCGAAAGAATTCCATTATTTTGTAGTTCATAGCACCCACTGGAAGTTAAGATGTGATAACAATTATTATAGTAACGAAATCTGTCAAACTTAAATTAACTAACTGAATAATAAGGTCTACCCCTTCTTTTAAAATACGATTGGGGACTGAAAACAAGGGTAGATGTTCCGCTCAAACATCATTTTGAAGTCATTGAAAAAGACAAAACACACTTATAAGCCTGTTTGTCAGGTCTTTTGTTATGAAAAACATAGTATTCTTACTTGTGTGTCAAGGTGAGTGAAGAAGGGGGTGAGGGGGGGTGTTCACGCATCCCCGCCTCTCGCGCTTGACGGCTCTCGAGTTTCTGATCTTGTCACACGTTTCTGAGAAATTCATTTCTCCTGACATTTTTGTACATTGTTGCGTTGTAATCATAATGAAATTGAAATGTCAGGGAAGTTGGTCAATTATAAATTTAAGGATTGCGTTTTGAAGTGAAGTATTTTGTACGTGATGCTGATGAGTTAATCATAAATGAAATGCAATACAAGAATAAAATAAGCAACTTTTGTTAGCAATAAGGAAAAGCTAAGTTTTCCGTAACGGAATATACCTTAGTTTCTATATTTTGTAATCTCATGAGAATATGAGACAGTAATTTAAGATACCTACGAGTAGGCATATATAGTATCTCTAGCTATTTATAGCACAAAGAGAAGAGTCTACATGCGCTTAAAACTTCAATTCAATAATTGGATTGCGATAAACAATCAAAATATTAGAATCGAAATATTAGATGAGAAGTTGAAAAGACGGGGAAATTAGTGAACTGTTAAAAAATAAAGGTGGGTCCTCCTTTTTGAAATTAGAAGTCGGTTAAAAATGTCCAAGTCAACTATGTCGCGGACAAGTTTAGTTACTACTTTCTATTATTAAACGTGATTTGAGAACGATATAAAGTACTATTATTGAAAATGATGTAAATTACTATAAGGCAAAAAATTAAATCTTTATCACAAAGCGCTACAAGGGGAATGCTAACTTTGAACTTTCTAAATAAAAAAAAATACTTTTTGGAGTTGCAAAGTTTGAGTTTTAGATTGTGGAGATTGCGGTAAATTTAAAATTAAGGCGCGCATTATTCACAAGCCTTTTGTGATTAATTTGTGTTTTGTGTTACTTTGCTCGATGGATTTATACTCAGCTTTATGGAGTCATCCTTTTATTTTTAAGAAAAGTTAGATGCCAGATTTTTTATTTTTAGTTGAATGGAGTAGGAAGTAGGGTAATAAAATTTGCCATTTCTGTTTTTTATATCAGAACGTTAGTTGTGATTGTAAACTTTACACTTTGTCTATTTCTAATGAGGTTTTAGGTTTAGGAAAAATGTGATAGTAAAAAACCACGAGCCCTATAAGTAGCTTTCAGGAGGTTTAAGGTGTCAAGCTTAGGATCAACTCGCATTCCTATGAATCAAAATTCACCGCGTGCATCATAAACTTACCAAGTATAAAGAAAATTCGAATCTTGAAATGGATAAAAAAAATATCACGTAAATACATTTTGCCTATTTCTAATGAGATTTTAAGTGCTAAGCTAAGGATCAACTCGCATTCCATGAATCAAAATTCATCATGCATCTTATACTTACCAAGTATAAAGAAACCTTTGCCACGAAATTAAATCTTGAAATAGAGTAAAAAAGTGTCACGTAGGCAAAGACACAAGCAGCTGCAGTACTAACGCCCGAATTCTCGAACTCAAATCATCTTTGGGAGCGTCTCAAACATCATGGCATCTCCTTCATTCGTTTGACATTTAAAGTGACAGGGCTATGTGTGAGACGCTCCCAAAGATAAGTACAGTGCCACAAACTTTGCTGTGCCGGTGGCCAAAATGTGAAACTAGCGTGTTTTTTTTCAATGTCATTTTGCTGTCAAGTTGATGTCCAACCATAGCGCTGCTAGCGGCTGAAGTTCTTAGAAGTCAGGGCCGGTTAAATTGTTACAAAAAATGAAAACCGTACGTAGCGCCGCTGTCACCGGAACAGAAAAGGTTGTGGCACTGTAGCGTACGAGTATTCGGGCATAAGTAAATAAATTCGAATTTGCAGTCACTCTACCATTTTAGTGACAGCCTCAGAGTTTTAAGTTTCCGTCAAACGAGCGTTTAATAAGGCCGCGCAGGCCTCCAACTTGACCTATTTAAGTTTTATAAAGAAAACTTCTTGTTGGAGAACCTTGTCGGTGACACTCTTACTTAAATCTAACTTTCCTTTAAGTTTTAGTGATAGAACTTGTTCTGTCAGTACCAAAGACAGCTAAATTGTTTTCACTAAACTGGCACGGAGCAAGTTTTCGGATTTAAATATTTGATTAATTTCATGAACATCATACTATGGCTGTGTTTATAAATTCAGAACAACACTTTATAATTAAGAAAGATGATGGCATATTCACAGATTTCTTTTCATATAAAAAATCAATATTTTGTTTTCTTTTTTTTTACACAGTATTACAAAACAAGCATTGTTATACGTATATTATTTTGTTATATAGTATTGATTGTGGATCTCTGTGGCCGAGTGGTGTACGTACCGGTTTTCAAGGTGCAGCTATCTCTAGAGACCACGGGATCGATTCCCGGTCGGATAAATATTGAAAACAAACATTTCACTATTTCCTCGGGTCTGGGTGTATGTGTTTCCAACCACCCGTCGCTATTTCCAATTTCCATAACGTTTTATAATTCGGTGCAAAAAAATAATAATGTCACTTTCACATTTGAGTTTGGCAACAGGGTGTCGTAAACCTTTTTCTTCATGTCTTTTTTTAATAAAAACTATATCTTGGGTTACAGCGCATAAGATAATGCAAAATGGGTAAGATAGTAATAGTACAGACACAATAGTAACAAGTAACAACGGTTCAAACTTAACAGTAAACAAAAACAATAAAAGAAACAACAAGATATCTACGAAATAATGTAAAAGAAGCACTGTACGCGAAGCAGATAGGAGCCCACGTAAACAAAATACAAATCAAAATCAATCAAATAATCACACACATGTTAAAGAAGGTTTGTCACCCCTGCGTCACAAATATTTTGTGCCTGCGTGTTGCCAGTACGTGAAAAAAATATCCATCTAACATCCATTCGAAAAATTATTTTGTTGTTTACGTAAGAGTAATTTTCATTTTTTTACTTTTATTAATAATGTTAAACAAATATCTATCCAGCCAAAGCATGTTTTGAATTAACGGCAATGTCGTTCACAAATAAAGAATTCTACAGAATGTGAATATAGATTTTTAATATGGTAATACTGTTTTCTTTTTTTTTGCACCGAATTATAAAACGTACTTTAGTACTCGAGCTACTATAGTTTGGTATTGAAACAATGTATGTGATGGTGTCCAACATTTATTCATTTAGATTAGTATTGTAGCGACGCCGACGCACTCACATCACTACATAAGCAAGACGCGGAGTATCGAAGAAATGCAGGAGCAGCGAAAAGTACGAATGTAAACATCGACGCGCTTGCCTGACGACACTCACTACGTCAAGACAAAACTGAAGAATTGTATGAAAACATGAATCACGCTTACTGAGATTCTCAGTTTTTTTTTTATTATCCACAACGGGTCCAACATCCACTTAGCCTTCATCACACCTGATGTTTCGTGGTGATAAGGCTGAAGGTGGAAGCGCACTACTCCCGGAATCCTCAATCACTGAGGAACTGGCTATCTTATCTGTATCTGCCGGAACACAATAATGCTGAAAACATCATTGTTATGGCGTCAGACTTAGATAAGATGGTGGTAGCTAGCCAGGCGGACTAAGAACAAGTCCTACCACCAACCAAACCGAATACTATATGTACCCCCACTGGTAATCGAACCCGGGACCTCTGGGTCTGAAATCGGTGGTGTGAACCACTAGACCACAGAGGCGGTCAGTTGCGTTGTATAGATACAATTTCCAACTACTAACAGTTGGACCGCGGTCCCCAAGCACAGACACCTAGCTCGGAGGAAGTACTTGCCTTTTCGCTGAATGTCTGGCGAAATATCCTGCATCTACTAGGATCAATATCGCCAGTTTATTTTATATGTAAGGCTCAATGACCGAAAACGCTCATTGAGCGAAGAAGCAGCTCACAACTCGTTGTGGGCACTGTAAAACATCCACATGCGAAATTCGTGTTATGGCTCTTATAAAAACGCCCACAACGCATTGTGGGACACACAGAAATACCACATAGCAAAATTCGTATCGTGGCTATCATGCGATTCAAGCACAACGCGTTGTGGCTTTGAGGAAAAACCATGACGCGTTCTGGCACCTAGTTGATGCAACCACATCACGACGGACAGGTTGTAACTTGTCCGCTCGGATACAACCACTACACTACATTGAAAGCATCGGTAGAGAGAGGTCGTTTATTCATTTTTGTCTATTTCTGAGAGTGAAAGAACATCTGTGCGCTAATTAAGAATAATAGAAAAGAGGTTTTTTTATGATAAATTAAATGAGTTTTCGAAAACTAGCACTGATCGCAGTTTTATCATGAGTGCAGAAAAATACGAAACGTTACTTCGAGAAACAAAGCAGTCCCAGCTTCTAAAAAAAAACAACCAGTCTCCATCTTCAAAGTATCGTCTTCTTAAACGATATGACATTTTAAAAATTGGCGGCCAGAACGCGTCATGGTTTTTCCTCAATGCCACAACGTGTTGTGAACTGTTTTTTTCGCTCAACGAGCGTTTTCGGTCTTTGAGCCTAACATATACACCGCCTTGTAGTGTATGGAAGCACACATTAAACATACACCTTCTATCCTAGCAAAGAACATGGCGCCTAATTTCTAATAGCTCACGAAGATTATACAGGAAAATTTTTTGACCAGTGCACAAATTTTTAGGATCAACTCAGAATCGGTAAGTGAACAACTTTCTCCTAGAAACATAGGTCGAAATACGACAAAAATTTTTGGACTTCCCATACTAAACCGATCACGTGATCAGTCCGATTTGTATGAAGAGTCGAAAAATTTTTGCCATATTTCGACATATGTTTCTAGGAGAAAGTTGTTCACTTACCGATTCTGAGTCGATCTTAAAAATTTGTGCACTGATTAAAAATTTACCCTGTATAACTCTCAATTTTCAATCAATACCATATCTAAGCAAATTGTTAACGGAAACTAATAAATACTTGATATATCGGGGAGAGGGCGGGTAGGCAGTACTTAATTAATTATTACTTTGATTGGCAGTTCCGAGAGCGCTTTCATCGAATACGATGACGAGCCCACTGTTTACCGGTTACGTAATGAAGACGGAAAATCACGTCAATACCAGTACCTATATACAGGGAGTAACTGGTTGTAGTCGATATTTTTGGGTTACCTATATGAATCTGTAACAGTTGTATTTTTTTACCGGTTACGTAAAGAAGACGGGAAATCACGTCAATACCAGTACTTATATACAGGGTGTAACTGGTTGTAGTCGAATTTTTGGGTTATATGAATCTGTAAACGATGTATTTTTTACCGGTTACGTAACGAAGACGGGAAATCACGTCAATACGAGTACCATGTATACAGGGTGTAACTGGTTATAGTCGATATTTTTGGGTTAGAAGAATCTGAAATTGTTGTTTTTTTAATTTGACATCAAGAGCTCATTAATCATCATCGGTTACCGTTTTATGAAGAAATTACGTAAAGGCGAGGAAATCACGTCAATACGAGTCTAGACAGGCTGTAATGTAACATTACTGTTCATAGTCAATACTTTCAAAGTTATAATATTTGATTATGAAAATTGTTGCCTTCAGTAAAGCTGTAGTTTCAACATTACTTTCAATTTATGAATGTAACTGACTTCTAATTTAAATACAGAGTGTTACTTATCTTGTAGCATGTATTAAATTAATTGCCTTAATTCATCTAGTTTTTGCAAAGGTAAAAGATGTTACACTAGGTAATCACACCATAACAAACTATTATGATAATAATAAAAATAAAGTTAAAAAATCGAAACATCTCGGAAACTCGAAACAAAAAGGAAAGAAAAAAGGCACCGGAAGAAATGTTTCGTCAAATAATCGCTAATCTTACCGATAATCGAAAATCCCGACTAATCCGAAGGCTACTGTGACTGTAATACGTAAAAAATGAATCGTTACCCTCCGGTGATACTGATCTCGAATTCCAATAGACTACACGACGACGTTACCGTCCATGTCGAGTCATATTAAAAAAAAACTGTACATAACGCAATTTTTTTCGTAATCGTGTTTTAAAATCCAATTTATCTGTGGATGCAGTTTATCTAAATATAATTTTACGGATATCCGAAGGTTGCCATGAAGGCACACTATTTTTCTCAGTTTAATATTTTTAGCTAAATTTACTATGATGCTCTATTGAGAAAACAAAAAAACCTAGTGAAGTAAAGTTCTCAAATCAGACGTTAAAAATTTGCAGACAGACAATCCAAAATAATGGACCTAACATAAAATATTCAGTAGTGGACGCTCCATAATATTATTTTATATAACTTAACTTTAACAACAGCTATAATAATAATCTTACATTGTAAATATAAACATTTTCCCATTTTTAGATTCACTCATACAAATTATTTTCCTCAGAAACAAAATGTACTCGTACATACCATAAATTAAAATCGATATTACAATGTTTAAGGTGTCTTCACACCAATCGAAATGTGACGAATTAAAACTCGTCCCACGTTCCGCACCGTTAATGTATCTTGTTATTGGCCCGATTCAGATGCAAATCGACTATCGATTGGGAATCGAGAAGTTAAATTAGTACCGGACAACCCCCTTGGGGGCGCTGTTGGCTCGAGGCCGCTCAATGGAAACAATGCAGTTAAAAATAGCTTAACACGAGTCTTAGGAACACAATTATCAGTTTTAAAAGTGAAAAGAAACTGAAAAAGTTACTTATTAAATAAATTTTGTAGTAAAGTAAAAGTATGAATGGAGTTTTAGATGGAATTAGACCGATGCGACAACATATAACTTCTGTTCTATTTTACAAGCTTTTTATTAACTTGCCATGTAAGTTAGTTAGTTAGTGGGGGACAAATCTTGCAAGCTTAATTTGACCCACTTTCCAGTGTCCGATAGAGCTGAAATTTTGTATACAGGTTTGGTTTAGATGACAGTACAATATTTAAGTACACTCAGCAAAAAAGCTTGTCATGAAAATGAAATTTTTAGTAAAAACTTATTATAAATGCAATGATTTGAGTCTAACCTTTTTTTAAAGTGAAAAGAGAAATAAAATTACAAGTAGTTACATTCAATAGAATTTGTAGGATTTTCGCTTACCTTGCCATTTTAGCAGCCGAAAGTAATGAGTCTGAGCAAGTTGGAGATGAGTCGTTAGTTTGTTTTTTTTACTGTCACATACAATTTTAGTTGCCTTTTATTCTGTGTATACTATTCATGGAATATTAATTGTCTAATTCAACGACAATTATATTGTGCACGATTCTAGAACTAAATGCAATTCGATTATGAGAAGTTAAATTAGATACAGGGTGCCTACCATCAACTCTTATTGCGGTTTTGTTTAGGAACCCAAACTGATCTGCTTCGCTTATTCGTACCACGACAGCTTAATATCAATGACAGCGATTCAGTGATCATTCAATGACATTTCACAGCCACTGAGCTGTCACCCACTCTTATTTGACTTATAACTCGGCAAAGTTAACATGACACCTGCAGGTTATACCCGTCCCTTTCACTCTCCGGGCATGACAGAATCGAGTGAAGAGACGGGTAGAAGAAATAAGGACACAAATCGTTCGGTCATTCACATTTAGCAATTCATTTGCGATCCAGTTTTTAGAAGGTCAGAGTACGAAAGAAAGCAATTCATTTTAGGAACCTATTCTGCATCGCGCTAATTTTGAATCGCTGTCTTAAAGTTGATGGTAGGTACCCAGGTCCCTGGAGGCCGCTGTTAGCGTTCATGTTCAGCCAGAATGGAACTTGGCAACTTGTTGACGTGCACAAGTTCAGACCTGTTGGAGATGCAATTTGATTACGAGTTACTACTAGATTGATGATTCGGTGTAACTGATTGCATTAGGTTATGTTAATAGGTGGGTATTAGACAACGTCACGTAGCACATTGATCTGAAGGCCTAGCGTTAGCTGTCATCGCAATATTGAAGTGGTTTTGACGAAAAAGACGAAGTGAAACACTGCGTTTACCGATTACATTTTTATGCATTCACAATGCATTTCTGTAGGTATAGAAAAAATTGATATAGAAAAAAAACAACACCCTGGAAGTAGCTGCCCACCAGCAAGCTACTTACAGGGTTGTTGGTTTTTTTCTATTACAATCTATATATATAAAATTCAAAGTCCTGACTGACTGACTGACTGACTGACTGACTGAGATATCAACGCACAGCCCAAACCGCTGAACCTAGAGACTTCAAATTTTGCACATAGATACGTTATACAGTGTAGGCATCCACTAAGAAAGGATTTTTGGAAATTCTACCCCTAAGGGGGTGAAATAGGGGATGGTTGTTTGTATGAAAGTCCGTCAGTTTTGAAGTTAGGATCTTCAAATTTTCTATTTAGGCTGGCAATTGAAAAATTAATATTTACCTGTGTCAGCGTTTTTGACAATTCCGCCTCCGTAGGGGTGAAAAGGGGGATGAAATGTTGTATCTGGAAAGTCCTTCATTTAATTTATTATTTAGGCTAATGGTCGGAAAGTAAAACAAATAAGCAAACACATAAGTATTACGTATTTTTTCGAAAATCAACCCCTTAGAGGTTAAATGGGATAAATAAACCTAAAAATCGATATGGATGTCGTTATTGAGGTTTTATGGGATGACGATTGCAAAAATAGCATTTATTTTGATGTTCAACACGCTGAACATGATTCAACCCCTAAAAGGTTGAAATAGGGGTGGAATTTTGAATGAAAAATCAGGGGTAAAATAGACATTTCAACGTGAAACTTTGTAGGCTTACTTCTTAAAACAAATTGACAACCCATTTCGTAGTTTTCCGAAAATCAAACCCAGGGGGGTAAATAGGGGATGAATATGTGTATGAAAGTCCGTCAGTTTTGAAGTTAGGATCTTCAAATTTTGTATTTAGGCTGGCAGTTGAAAATTAATATTTTCCTGTGTCAGCGTTTTTGACAATTCCACCCCCGTAGGGGTGAAAAGGGGGATGAAATGTTGTATCTGGAAAGTCCTTCATTAAATTTATTATTTAGGCTTATGGTCGGAAAGTAAAACAAATAAGCAAACACATCTATCGTATTTTTTCGAAAATCAACCCCTTAGAGGTTAAATGGGATAAAAAACCTAAAAAATCGATATGAATGTCGTTATTGAGGTTTTATGGGATGAAGATTGCAAAAATGGCATTTATTTTGATGTTTAACACGCTAAACATGATTCAACCCCTAAAAGGTTGAAATAGGGGTGAAATTTTGAATGAAAAATCAGGGGGTAAAATAGACATTTCAACTTGAAACTTTGTAGGCTTACTCCTTAAAACAAATAGGCAACCCACTTCCTAGTTTTCTGAAAATCAAACCCAGGGGGTAAATAGGGTATAGAAACCTAAGCCATCTTAAGTACCCTAAAAGTTCTTGGTACCTAACAAGTTCTTGGTACCTAAGCTACTCAGAACTAACTTTTTGATTGTGAAACAGACACTTATTATTTACTAGCTTCCGCCCGCGACTTCGTCCGCGTTGACATTCGAGAAAATACTTAGGGGACCAATAACCAGGATAACAGCCTCGCGCGAGGCAGAACGTTTACCACGTGCGGCGGGCCTCGTACGAGGCTGCTCACTTGGTGAGGGAGGATCCGCCTAATCACGTAAAAACGGCTGATCGGATTTGATAAAATTAAAACATAGAATACTTTTTATCCTGGTTATTGGTCCCCTAAGTATTTTCTCGAATGTCAACGCGGACGAAGTCGTGGGCGGAAGCTAGTCTAATATAAAACTAGTAACAGAATAAACGCAGTTTCCTGAAAGTAATTTGCTTAAAAACGGCTTCTTAAAAGCTAAAGTGTAAATGTGATGTGTACTGTAGAGAACATGCGCGGTACACCGCTCTCTTTTCTTAATTTTTCAATAAATAAAACCAGCCAGGTAGCGGCGAAATAGAGATACAATAATTTATAAATGTGATTTTATTGATTCATTTAAATAAATAAATATTGGATACCATCACATACATTGTTCCAATAACGAACTGTAGTAGCTTGAGCACTAGTAGTTATTATGGAAATTGGAAACAACGACGGGTATTACCACAAACACTCCGACCCGAGGAAATATTGCAAAGTTTGTTACCACGGGGAATCGATCCCGGGACCTTGAAAACTGGTGCGTACATCACTCGGCCGTAGAAGGTCGTCAAAAATTCTTAGAATTTATATTTAGAATCTTGTAAATTGTGCCAAAGATTGATACTCCAGGGGCCCGATTCTCAGGCATTCGAATTTTTCAGTGTGGTGTAATTCGTTTGTCGAACATTTTGTTTGTGGTTTCTATTGAAAAGTTAGAACGTTTCAAACAAACTAAGCTGTCCCACATGTCAACAAATTCATTTTGACAGCTAAGTTCGTATACGAACATCTATTGGTTTATACCACTCGTAGCGTCCGACTGGTTTTCGATCGAACTTTTTCGATTGTGAAATTCTGACAATACAAAAACTGTGTTATATTTGAATTTCGAGCTTATAAATGTGAACTTTTCTCGATTGCGTGAGAATCGGCCTCCAGGCTTCTAATTAGTTCCTCACTACAAAAGACCTTCCGAAGATTCCAAGTTTTGACTATGACAAAATTGTTTACTATCTCAAGCCACGTCAAGCATTCAAATAAATGAACAATAACACTATTCAGGTTTATTATTTTCAAATAAATAGGGAATGAGGCTATAAAACACGACTTTAAACGTAAGAAAATACATTTAGCGAAATCGCTTACAACGTTTAAAACCCCTCTTGTTTCCATTTTATTTCCAATTACAATGAAAAGTCTTCAATTAAAACCCACATCAATCACCCTAACACTACTTACTTAGATACCCAACTACTTAAATACGTCTGTCTGTACATTCACAAAACACGAGCACTGCTGAGTCAGGCAGCACGGATTGTAAGAGCGCCTACACACGCTCCAGTTGCGGTACCACAATGCCGTCCGCCCGTAATACTACCCGTACCCGGCCCGAATTGCGGACTGCTTACGCCCCGATTATTGCAGCTCACGACTTATTTCTTTTTTTATGAGTCGTTATTGTCAGGTTTGAGTGCGCCAGTGCTAACATCCATTCGGTTTACGAATAATGGACAGTTGGACGATTGTGTGGTGAGGACTTTTTGGTAATTTAAATAGTTTTACATTTGTATGACTTTATTTAACAAACGATTGCCTTTGAAATAGAAAATGCTACTTTTTGGTAAAGTGTGTTTAGTGATACGATTTACTTAATTTTTGTTATGTTACACAATAATTAAGTTTTATTTAACTTCTCATTTAAAACTCTATTGTAATACTTATCTTGTTCTAGGCTATTATGCTTATTTTAGATTATGCAAGACAAGGACTTGTTTTATTTAAGGCATATACTAACAGAGAGAGAAAGAAACCATAACAGCAAGTATTAGGTTTAAATTATACCGAAACAACTTGAAATTTATTCTTTCAATAAAATTTCGATATTCATTCAGCGTGGGCAGAAGCCGTGAGCAAACAATTTTCTCCGAAACTAAAATAATTTCGTCGGCTCAGGAGCTCTCAATACGGCGTTGATTAGTTTTGGTCTTGTTACACATGATTATGTCGATCCGGACCAAGTTGCTAAGTTTAGCGTCGCTATAGATACCGGTATCAGTTTTGAGCCCAGGTACAGGTAATAATTAAATAAGGATCTTCAATCCGTTTGATCTTCGATAACTATCCGAAAAATCAAGGGTATATTCGCCGATTTACATTAGTTTAGAGTTTGACGAAGTAGATAAGGTACATAATGAAACCAATCGTTGAGATGCATGTCGGGAGATGCTACTGCTGTGCACGTAGGTACTTCTTGACCAATGTAAATCCTCAATAAATCCTCCTCAAAAAAAAAAGTATGTTTATCAAACTATGTTTTGAATATCGAACTCAAGCCCTATTTTTACTGCTAACACAAATAATGTAGTGTTGTGTAACGTAGTGATTACATGCTCTTTGGTGTGTATGAAGAGCCAATCGATATGTCAATATATTATTTTTCACTTCTCATGCTCGTAAAGTTCGTGTTTATGTTGGGTATAGGCTGCATAAAATCGCTTTTTATGCTCTAGTGCATAAAGTAAAATCTTCGTCTAAGTCTCAGACTCTAAGACAAAGGTCGTCAGGTAAACAGTCATACACGCAATTAAACTTCGTTAAATAAACTTGTAATTTCATTCTCTTTCTTTAATTTTGTACACAATCCATGTTAAATTACTAAATTAATAAAACTCGGCAAAATTAATGATTTTTTTTAAGAAATAAGTATTTCAAGAGCATTATGGACTACGATCTATGCTAAAGTTACTGTGCTGCCACTTCCACGTATAAAAAAAAGAAAAAGAAAGTTTTCCCGCCAATATGGCGATGTCTTTATTTTTCCTTTTTTTTTGCAATATTGTTATTTATTTTCCTCACACTCGAAGTGAAAAGCAGAGTGTATAACTCGTACACAAAACCCATTTTACCCTCGAATTGACTATCTACCCTCGCCTACGGCTCGGGTGGATATATACGTCTCGGGTAAAATGGTATGTTTTATGCACTTGTTGTACAATCTACTATTGTGAGTCAGAACAAGGCACAAATTATAAATGTTACCTAAGTATATATCTTTTTCGTAGGTATAAGAACTAAAAGCAAATTATAATATTGTACCTCATAGAACATAACCACAGCCATAACTAAGACGTACATCTTAAGGGCATATCGGCGATCAAACTCAGAATTTTCAAATTATTTAAATTAAATTTCCTGACAAAGTATCATTGCTAGGTCTTCCAAAATAATATATGTGATAGATCTTTTCTTTATGAAGGGAAGTTAATAAATTTTATTTAAATCAAATAAATACAATGTACTAAAAAAAATATTTTCAAGACCCCTTTTTTCCGTCTTAAACTCAATTATCTCAATAACTATTTGAGTAATCAAGCCAATTTTTTTTGTGTAAGTAGTTCTTAGTCATATCTAAGGAAGTTACTAAATTTTTTTTTTTTATATTTATAGTCAATAACTAGTATCCCAAAATGCATCGTGCACCGTTTCTCAGCTAATTCTTCAGTCTCCGCCTGGGATTGGCGGCGTTTGAACGTGGAGACTGTATCGCTCCGATTGCGCCAAAATTGAAAAAAAAAAACTCCCACTAGGATCCTAATTTTTTTCAATGATGCTTATTTTGCTAGGAAATATTGAACTAGCGCTTCAGGATTGGGTATAGATGAGTGCTTTGCCATTTATTGCATAACCATAGACCTATGTAACCTAGGACAAGTTATTTTACTCATTACCTAAAGCAAACATCAATAGTTTGAAATAAAAGTGACGGATAATATTGCCTAAGATACTTAAGAGCCCATAAAAGTTGTACCTATTTGAGTACCAATATTTTGTTGTGTTGTAGGTACATAATTAGTCTAAGTTTCTAACTTCTACTACTGTATATTAAATTTATGTTCGTTTTAGGTTCCTCAAAATTGAAAATGTGAGAAAGTTAAGATAGGTAGGTGTAAAAAATTGCATCAAGAAATAAGAAATTAGCTTGTTGAAAAAGTTTTTTACAGAGACATAATGTAAAAGCAATTCTTGAAATAAAACCGACGTAAGAATTTTAATTTAATTTTTTTGATCTAATATCACCATTACACCAATTTTATGAGACTGTGAGAAGTCCAGCTTCTTTCCTTTGAGTGAGGAACATAAACCGCACCATTTTGTGTAGGTTCAAAACATTTTTATTACTAATTCTCTTATCCATTATTAGTACAAAATAGAGCATGCATACAATTTCTTGCAAGAAATGCTCTCGCGGTTTTGAAATTCGAAATTCGAAATCCCCACAACAATATCTAAAACCGATGGTTGAGGCGCCAGTAGCAATAAAAAAGAATGAAAGGCCTGTCAGCTGTATTGACAGTTTAAACTCTCAAATTTAACCACCGCGTAAGATAAGTTTGCGGAGTGATGTAAGGAGACTTGCATGGTCGGAGTAAAATTTTTGATACTCTAATGAAATATTGCATAGGTACAAGTACTTCCGAAGGAGGGATATTTATTACATTATTTAAATTTACACTCTCTGCCACAAATGTCATTTATTAAAAGTAGGTGGCTAAAACGTCAGTGATTAGATTCCATACCCTTTGGAAGCGGCCATGGAAGAAATGACAGTTTTGTATAAGTAGTACGAAACCAAACCGTTTCAGCTGCTCGACCCTGATGTTGTCAGAGCCAGCGGCTTTACCTTCTTTGAGCTAATCAAGGGCAAACTTGAGCTCTGTTTCTGTAAAAGCCTCGTCCAAATGGTTAACCACTTTACCAGGGTCTCGTGTAAATTTCTTCTGGAGACTTTTCGTGGAAGCTTTCCCATTTTGGAGTAAGTGGTGAGCGATCTGGTTTGTGGTCACATTGGAATGACGATCAGCGATTTTAGGGTCATTATTTAGTTTCCTTATAAAACACCATGCCTTCTTGCTTTTATGCGTCATATTTACGCCGTCGATTAGCTTGTTCCACTTTTCTCTCGTTGTTTCGGATATGGCTTCTAGCAATTCATTCCCAAGTCGATGGTGTCCTGTGAGAAGGGACCTAATTCATACTGGTCTTGGTATGTCATCCTATCATATTATATTTAAAAACATATATTTGATGCTTGGGAGAGCAAGCGAGATGTAGTTGGTATTTATTGTGCCCTCTCCAAAGCTTTCGATTGTGTTAATCACCAAACGCTTTTAAGGAAATTAAAACATTATGGTGTCTATGATAAATCGGTTAGCCTTATGCAATCATATCTAAGTGAAAGAACACAGAAAGTAGTTATCAACAAAACTGAGTCTACTGGAGCCTCTATCAACATGGGCGTACCCCAGGGGTCAATACTGGTCCCTTTTGCTGTTTTTAATTTATATAAATGACCTTTATTTTTTAAGCAAAGAATTTATGCGAGACAGTGCTATTTGCTGATGACACTTCCTCTAGTCTTTAAAGTTGACAGAGGTAATCATTGTTCTGACGAAGTAAATAGTACTTTATCGAAAGTTGCGCATTGGTTTCATAGCAATAATCCATTCCTTTACCGTGGTACCATTAGACAGTACCATTGATAGTACTGTGGCAATTTAATTTAAACTAAATAACTAAATTTGCTAGTATGGAATTTGATGCCCAATCTAAAAAGCTGTATAATGTAATAAATAGGAAACTTAAAATTTACACACAATCCTACCATGTATGTAAAAAACTAGTAAAAGATTGGCTAAAGCAACTTGACAATGACTCCACGGAATCATTACTATATCAATAAGTATATAAATACATAAATAAATTCATAAATTGTTTCTGTATGTTTGAAGTAAGTAAGTATAATTATATCGGTCTGTATAATTATAAGTAGATAATTCTTAATTTTTAATTTGTAGACGAAATCATTAAGAGTGTTTAAAATTAAATTACTTTTCAAGCAATAAGTTAGAACTATTGTTGTTAGCTATAAATTTACATTGTATAATTGTGTAACTGTTGTTTTTTATTTTATTTCAGTATGTTCGGTTCATTGTTCAAGTCATTTGATATTCATAAGAGCAGTCTCATCCTAATACAGGGTTCTTTTAACTTAAAAGGATGAGATTCACACATCCACATTGAAATTGACTTGTGACATAAATAAACGAATTTTTATTTATTAATTTCTTTTTGCCGTGGTACCATCAATTAATCTATCATTACACTCGAAAAAAAACAAAATGTGAAAAAATTTTCACTGCCAAATGTAAGACAGGTTGATATTCACATAAAATTGGATGACAATGTAGTAGAATTAATTAACAGTACTAAATTTTTTGATATAACATTAGATTATCGACTTCAATGGGACCCTCATATTGAAGATTTGGCCGGTAGACTCAGTTCTGCGGCATTTGCTGTTAAAGAAATAAGGCTCTTAACCGATATTGAAACGGCAAGGTTAATCTATTTTAGCTATTTTCAGAGTGTATTGTTCAGGGTTCAGCAGCTAACATCGAAAGTATTTTTGTGCTTCAGAAAAGATCTATTCGCGCCATATACAAACTTCGCCCAAGAGATTCTTTAAAAGAAATCAACATATTAACTGTTGCAGGACAATACATATATGAGAATATGGTATATGTGAAGAAGTATCTCAATACATTTGTAAAACGTAGCAATATACATCAATTCAAAACAAGAAATAAAAATAAGATTTCCGTTCCATGGATTCGACTTAAAAAAAACAAGAAGTTCGTTTTTGGGGAAAAGCGTAGCTAGTTTTAATAAAGTTCCACAGAATTTAGTAGAGCTGCCTTTGCACAAATGCAAAAGTCATGGCGAAAAATCGCTCATGGGCAAAGGATATTATAAAGTAGACGACTATTTGAAAGACCGTAATGCATGGATTTGATGTAACACACCCCTCATTCGATAGCTGTCATAATATGACATCAACATGCAAGCCCTTATTCGATAACGGTCATATTATGACAATTACACAAGTTCGGATTTCAAGTCTGTTTTCTTGAACCAATTGATGTTATGGAACGTGTGAGTAAGGCAGGATGGCTCTCTAGTCTGTGCTTATTCATATAATTCAATGAGAACAGACTTCTTTTAAGAAATAAAACTGTCAAGCCGCGTTTTTCTCAATTACTTTTATTTTGCTTGAGTAATTGGACCTTATTGCTTTTCATTAAGGTTTATATTAAGTTTTATTGCGCCTTTAAAACACAAACATTATAAAAATTAATTGCACCGCTAAATCATTATAGTTTTTAATGAAAGTACTATTAAATTGTAGATAATACTTCCAGGAATCCAACGATATACAACATGTGTGGTATATTTGGTGTGTAACTGTGGTTGCGTCGCGCATAAGTCCCTCGAGAAATATTCGCAACCGTGGTTGCGTCGCGCAGCAAGTAGGGTCCTAGATCGCGGCAGCTGTTTGCAAATGAGGGGATAACCTTAGCTGAACTAATGTAATATTATAATGAAAAAGTTGTAAAAGTTAACAATATAAATCTTTAGAAATATCGTCACTCCAATTATTAAAGCTGATAAGTTTATTGCGCCTGTTCTTCTTATCAGTTAAAAAAGTCTTGAACAGGTGGTACGAAAATATTAACGATTCAAAAGAGCTTATTTATTAAGTCAAGTTGAATAAAGATATTTTTTATTTTATTTTATTATTTTATCCTTCAGGTCGTAAGGCCAGGCACATAATTGGGTCCTCCGTATTGCACCACTTACTGTCTTCACGCACTGGTGATCTATGTGATCACTGGCAAAGATTAGATCAGGGTTTTAACCCCTTTTCCAGCGACCGCTGTTGAATGATGACGGAAGTTTTGGATCATGGATCAAAGATAGTAGGTATGTGTCCATCAACCCATTCTTCAACCTTCACATTCTTCATTCTGTATCCCCAGTTCTCGCTAGGGCTATTAAAGTTACCAAGGACGAATCTAACCGGATGGGCGTTAAAGTTCGGCGGACAGCTGAAGTAATACGGTGCATTGGGAGGTTTGTAGACTGAAGTGACCGTACAGTTACTAAGTTCGGTAGTAAGGATCTCTATGTTACTGGTGTTAGTCTGATACACAGTGCGTACTGTGGTATCATATTGTTAGGATATGATACCTCCTTGCATTGTCTATGGTTGATTTATGTTTAAATCAGTATTCAAAATATCGAATGGATTGTCATTACCTACGCGAGTAGTTTGTTTGAGTCCAGACGATTCCGCGGTCGCGTATTGTAGTAGATATAGAATATATCGGCCATGGTGCCGCAGTAAAGATTTATATCGAAATTACATTTATTATTTAATAGAATCCCAGTGTAGGGCTTCTTATGGTGTTAGGCGCGAACGAATTACGTAGAACGCAATTATACGGTGTTTATGTGTTGCAGATTCCCAAGATAAACTAGGAAGACCATGGAGGTCTTATTGTTCGACGGCATCCACGGAGATGTCGAAGTTTTTTTTCGGAGCTACGAAATAATGACGGCTCTGCAAGGCTACGAAGGCGAGGCCAAGAAAATCGTCGTCGGAGCTTTCTGCACGGGCGCAGCCCGCTATTTCTACGATAAGATCGTCGATATGGTGAAAGACTACGACGAAATGAAGAAAGAGTTTATCAGGGAGTTTGGTCTTGTATCGGACCCACTTGCTGATTTTTTTGCGAGAAAGCAGTATTTCAACGAAAATTCGTTGGAATATCTGTATGCGTTGGAGATATTAGCCGCTCGTGCTGGGAACGCAATTACAGAACAGTTGTTCATACAACAATTCCTGCGGACAACCGACGTTGTCACACGCAGCAAATTGATGTCGCAAATCTACGTCGACAAAACGCATTTAAAAAAAGTAGTGAGACAGTTGTATAACCTTGAGTGCTTCGAGGAATGTGCCCCTAATATGTGTGATTCTAGCAGTGGTGATAAATCTAATCAATGTGTTTATTTTGTGCCGGAGTTAGAGAATGTGCCAACTCCCAATCAATGTGCCTCTCGCACGCCAAACGAGAAACCCCATGATTTTTATGATATAAATGAATATAATTATTTTAAAGCTCAAGCCCCGATGATGCCCATCACGACATCATCTTGGAGGACGACTGAGACGTCCCCACAATCTAATAATAATATTATTGTAAGTAGAGAAGAGGATTGTATGCAGCTGACGTTGGTGCAGGACAATCACAACACAAGTAAGCGTACGCCGTTTTTATCTATTGAGTGTCGTGGTCAGAAAATAGACGCCTTGGTGGACACCGGTGCGAGTGTGTCGGTAATATCACAGACGGTAGTAGACAGTCTAGGTCTCAGTGTGGACATGGTGAACGCTGAACTACGAAATGTGAGTGGTGGAAAACTTTCAATAGTAGGGAAAACTAATGTATGTTTCTTGATAGATAACGTGTTGTTTACACAGCGATTCGTTGTTGTAAGGGACATTGTACCAAACATAGTGTTGGGTTGTGATTTTATTAGCAGGAATAGCATAATTTTGAATTTTGAAAAATTTTGTATAATTTACAAAAAATTTAATTTTGAATTTAATGTTGACATGAATTTTATGTTGACATCGATTGACATTGATGACAATGAGTCACAACAGTCACAAGTGATAGATGTCTCGAATGACGGATGTCAAAGTAATTTTCGAAAAAGTAATATGTCAGAAAAAAGTTCGCATGTCATTCCTAGATTAAAAAGTTTTTTTATGAATAAAAATAGGAATGACAGTAAAATGAAGAAAGGCGCGAAAAAGTTTGAAAACTCGAATATGAATAGGATTTCGAAATCCAATATAAGTTCGTTATGTATTATTAGTTCTTTACGAAATAAGAAACGATTGAAATTTGTAACATATAAAATTAAATGTAAAAATAAATTTTCTTTTATAGATTCATTTTATAATAGGGATAGAAATAGGATAGGATTTTAGGATGTTTTATAATAGTGATTGTTAGATAGTTGAAATGTATAATTGTGTGATTTGTATTAATATGTGTTTCTTTTTCATGTACGGAAATACTGTACCTGAAGCCCACGAAGTGTCCTGTGGTCCATTTATGATGTACTTATTTAATTTTTTTTTAATGTTTAATTTAATAAAACAATTATTTTTTTGCATTTTTACTAATTAGTAGACATCGTGTCGTGTCTCTTTACCTTCATGGGATAGGGCAGGAGGATGACCTATTATCTAATTAGGTGTGAGAATCCTCTGACCTTAACTTATGTTGATATTGACATAAGTTAAGGTCAGAGGATTCTCACACCTAATTAGATAATAGGTCATCCTCTTTATCTGGCCTGGCGAATAAGCACTCCCATACTGTCGATGGGGGACTTCAGCTATGAGTTTCATCCCCTGAGTCACTTGTCAGATATGCTTTAACGAGTGTGCATCTGAGTTGCATAACCTCATTCCGCCCTCTCCTTTAAACTCACGCTCAGAGAATTAAGTACTCCTTCATCATGCCTGGAATACCCTGCCGGCTTCTGTTTGCCCGAGTACCTACAACCCAAACCTCTTAAAGTCGCAAGTGAATAGGCATCTTCTGGGTGAATCTATTCACACAAAATTTTATTCAAGTACTATAACCAACCACATTATAAAACTACCTTTGTGAGTTTACTCAATTCACGCGACTAATTTAATAAACATTGTTTAACTGTTTAGAATTTTCCGAATATCAGTCAATCACTTTACAATGCAATGGATGCACCCATTATTGTCTTTTTTGCTGTCGCGTTTGGTTGTCATGTCACACATACCACAAAATTGTCTTGAGATTCATGTTAATGAATATGACAAAATTTTAACATATAGTTATGTTGCTGTCGCTTCGGTATTAATTTTTAATTAGTACAAATATTTCAGCATATCGCATAATATTTAAACAGAAAAAAGAACCTGACGTTAGGCAAGTTTTTACGTTTTTTACCCATTTTTAGAGCACAAGGGATATGATGCGTACATGGCGAAAAATAGTGACAGTGAAAAATAAAGATATTTTAAAATGAGTATTGAAAAAAGATTTTTTAAAGTGGCTGATTTATAACCTTACGTGGCAAGTTTACATTAGTAAACAAAGTATCAGTTATTTCAGTTGCGCTACATTTTGTTTAAACAAATTCGACGATCTCCGTGGCCGATTGGTGTTCGCACCGGTTTTACGTCCGTATGGATTGAGGAGCCACGTCAGATTTTTAAGGATAGCTATCACCCTTATTTAGTAGCCATGCAGATAATTTTGTAGGTCAAATTCTGAAATTTGTAGTAAAATACATCAAAAGTTATATCACTGCAAAGGTGGCTCCTCAATCCTGATGTTTAGATTGAGGAGCCACCTAGAACTCGTAATGTATTGAATGTAGGTTGCTGAAACTTATGTATCAATTTGTAGCCATCACGTAGGATATCTACTAGAATTTTGAGCACTTTAGTTCTAAAATTCAAGAAACTACAACACTTTTGTTGTGGCTCCTCAATCCATACACAATAGAGTAAATTTCTATGAATATTTGCAGTCAATTCAGATATTCGACATAATGATAATTTAGAAGGAGGTAAATTCTATTGCCTACAATATGAATGAAATACTAAAACATAGTGATTTCCGTAAACAAACGTATATTATTTGGCTCCTCAATCCTGACGTTTATTTACTTGAGATCACAACGAAATCAAAAGCCAGAGACTCTAACGTTTAGTAGGCGTGCATACTAAACGGCTACATACAATTCATTGCTGTATTCGTTTTAATTGCTGAAAAATAAAGCTTTTTGGTATTGCTCAAGGATCCGTTTTGAGGGGTGACCATAATTATGTGAATGAAACTAGGATAAGTAATTTTTATCAACATTTAATAAATTTTTTTTACAAAATATAGGTTAGCGAATGGATGAGTACCTATTCGGTCTTGTGTGCTCTTACGAATTCTGGATTCATAGTCATCGTAACACAACACCTCATCCTTTGCTAGAATATGACATTTGTAGTGACCCATGCCAGTGATACTAACTCTGGGAAAGAATTCTATAGCGCCCATTAATGTGTATGAGCTGCCTAGAACTATTATAGATTCTGGTATCTCCTTCAAACAATTTTTTTTGCAATCATTCAAATCGAACGAAACCGTATTTGAAAGTGTTTATTAACAGACTGTTACTGTTGTTTGGTTGTTGCAAGTCTTACATGCGTTTATAACTTCTGCAATACAAATAGCATCTTCTTTCACCGTTGATGCCAAATACAGAAAACATATTAGTCTCGCGACAGTAAACACACGGCTGCGTTGATATTTTAGAGATTTTTTTTGTGACACAATCCATCATTTTTTTTTCACAAATAAAGTAACCACGTAAGGCCTTTTTCTAACCTATCATGTGTTCTACAGGACTTCAGAGGCAAACTTGCTCATACTTGTCACCTCAAAATAGCCTAAAATACACATTTTGCAATCTCATATCTCACAAACTAGTTATCTCCGCGCTCTGAGAGTGGTGTTATTGGAAAGGGGAGATAAAAATCTACATTATCTGTACAAAGACTCTACAAAAAGCCTGCGGCTGGATACTAATACCAACCCTTCCAACACGATGTATTGTCACAGAATATACAGGGCGTCTCAAAACTATGCCACATAGAGGGAAAGTACCTTAAATACTGAAGATATCAAATTTTACTGAAAGGAGACTTCATTTTTATTTTAAAAAGAAAACGAACTGCATTCAAGGAATTTTAAATAATCGCCTGTCTGAACTGGGAATCGAACCCACTAAATGTAAAAAAAAAATTCTTTAATTTTATTGTACCGATCGAAAGGCTCAATTATACCTAAGCATTTCTTCTAAGTAACATAGCATCTTAAATTAAAGGAAGACTATGAAATTTTACATTTAATGTTGAATAACAAGTTTTTGTAGCGTTATGGATAGCCTTTTCTGTGAATGTCGTGCGTGCTCAAAACAACTGACTTTAACATTTCAATATTATTACTAACGAGTGAAGATTGGAGCAATTATACCTAATTTCCCTATCATAAGTGTTTGATAAAGTTATAATGTGCTAAGTAATATCACCTCTTTTAAAAATGTTTGAATATAATTTGGTAGAGTCTTTTCCATGTGGTATAGTCGTGGGACGCCCTCAAGGCGCTCTCAGGGCGTCCAATGACTATGTCACATGGTGGCATAGACCGCACCAAATACTGTAGATAGAACATTTTATTAAAATAGGACTTTATTTTTATTTACAATTATATGAACTGCATTCAAAGATTTTTAAATAATGATGCATGCCCGAACCGAAAATCGAACCCGCAGCAAATTATCCAAACTTTTTTAAACCTATCGAGGTGGTGTAACTTATCACATTATGAGTTTATGTATTTATGATAAGGAAATTAGGTATAATTGCTCCAATCTTCACTCATTAGTATGTAATATATTGAAATGTTAAAGTCAGTTGTTTTGAGCACGACATTCACAGAAAAGGCTATCTATAACGCTGCACAAACTTGTTATTCAACATTAAATGTTAAATTTCGTAGTCTTCCTTTTATTTAGGATGCCATGTTATTCAAAAGAAATGCTTAGGTATAATCGAGCCTTTCGATCAGTAAAATAAATTTAGAGAAATATTTTTTTACATTCAGCGGGTTTGATTCCCAGTTCAGACAGGTGATTATTTAAAATTCTTTGAATGCAATTCGTTTTCTTTTTAAAATAAAAAAATGTCTTTTAATAAAGTTAATAAAGATATTTTCCCAGCGGACTCGCTGTCACACCGTTTTGTCACACTGGTGTGACTACGAAGCATTTTTTTCTTATTAGTCACACCACTTTCAAAATATCATACTTGACGTAAATCACTTGATAATTTGATACCACTTTGATACAATATACTTACGTTATGATACTAAATTAAATATTATATTAAAATATTATTAGCTGAAAGTACCAGGGTTGCATAGCTGACCAGGAGTTATTTTAGATGTTTCGAGTTTTATAGGCAGCAGCATTTTAATTGTGTGACAGCGAGTCCGTTGGGGATATTTCAATTATTTTTTTTGTGAAACAATCCATCAGTTTTTTTTTTCACAAAAAAGTAACCACGAAAATTAAGGCTTTTTTCTAACCTATCATGTGTTCTACAGGACTTCCGAGGCAAATTCGCTTATCCTTACTTATATTATAAATGCGTCTTTGTCTGTCTGTGTGTTACACAATCACACCTAAACTACTAAACCGATTTGAATGAATTTTGGTACAGAGATAGTCTAAAGCCTGAGAAAGGACATAGGCTACTTTTTATTTCTGAAAAATATCACCTTCCCGCGGGATAACGTCGTGTAGTACACGCGGGCGAAGCCGCAGGCGGAAGGCTAGTACTAAATAAATAACCTAAAATACGATATTTTGCAATCTCATTTCTCACAAACTAGTAATCTCCGCGCTCTGAAAGTGGTGTCATTGGAAAGGGGAGATCAAAATCTACATTTTTCATACAAATAATCTACAAAAAGCCTGCGGTTGGATACTAATACTAACCCTTCCAATACGATGTATTGTTTTTGCAAATATTCTTGCGAGTATATTGATACCCAACCACAAAGTAAAATTAGGTAATTGTACCTTACCTTTTCTTGTTATAATTCCAGGTCTGTCATATTTTGTGATCAAATTAATATAGAAATAAAGTAGCTAATAATAATGTACTTATGAAATTTTGATGAATTATGTATGGCATTTGACAAGACCGCCTCTGTGGTCTAGTGGCTAGTGGTTTACATCACACCACCGATTTCAGACCAAGAGGTCCCGGGTTCGATTCCCAGTAGGGGAATATATTGTATTCGGTTTAGTTGGTGGTAGAAAGGTAGGACTTGTTCTTAGTCCGCCTGGTTCAATTTATTGTACCAACTTGTATATACCGTATTTTAAGCAAATAAACAATTTTATTATTAAATTATTATTTATGAGACATGTATTATTATGTCAAATATAAATTATTTCAAATGATATTTACAATTACTTATAATTATAGTATTTGTTATTAAGGCATCTCATTTTATGGCAAATGAGAGTTATTGCTACTAAATAATTATATCATGCTTTATTAGTACCTAAGTACAAATAAGAATAGTGTTAACAAATATTATGACAAAGGATCATTATGGCAAATGAAATGATTAAAATTTTGTAAAAACAAATTATTAAATGTTGATAAAAATTACTTATCCTAGTTTCATTCACATAATTATGGTCACCCCTCAAAACGGATCATTGAGCAATACCAAAAAGCTTTATTTTTCAGCAATTAAAACGAATACAGCAATGAATTGTATGTAGCCGTTTAGTATGCACGCCTACTAAACGTTAGAGTCTCTGGCTTTTGATTTCGTTGTAATCTCAGGTAAATAAACGTCAGGATTGAGGAGCCAAATAATATACGTTTGTTTACGGAAATCACTATGTTTTAGTATTTCATTCATATTGTAGGCAATAGAATTTACCTCCTTCTAAATTATCATTATGTCGAATATCTGAATTGACTGCAAATATTCATAGAAATTTACTCTATTGTGTATGGATTGAGGAGCCACAACAAAAGTGTTGTAGTTTCTTGAATTTTAGAACTAAAGTGCTCAAAATTCTAGTAGATATCCTACGTGATGGCTACAAATTGATACATAAGTTTCAGCAACCTACATTCAATACATTACGAGTTCTAGGTGGCTCCTCAATCTAAACATCAGGATTGAGGAGCCACCTTTGCAGTGATATAACTTTTGATGTATTTTACTACAAATTTCAGAATTTGACCTACAAAATTATCTGCATGGCTACTAAATAAGGGTGATAGCTATCCTTAAAAATCTGACGTGGCTCCTCAATCCATACGGACGTCCGGTTTTCTAGGTGCCACTATCTCTGAGGTCACGGGTTCGATTCTCGGACGGGTAAATGTCGAAAACTAACTTTTAGATATTTTCTTGTATCTGGGTGTATGTGATCGTTGCTTCCAATTTTCAATGACACAAGTTATTGTATTATTTACATTAGTTTTTTTATATATTGATTTATATTATAGATTGATAGCGTGATTTTATATAAACGGTATACTTATTTAAATATTGATTAACTAAGTAGATTTATTTTGTAAAAAAGTATTAGATGATGGGCTAGTATGAGTTATTTATATTTTTTCATATTAAATTATAAGTTTTATTAATTTGATTGGAATATATCTGAAAATGTACCTACTGGTTAGAGCAGAAAACATTATTTATTTTTTTCAGTGTAATTTGTAGCAAATGTTGTAGTTTTGCTTGCGACGATCATTTCGATAATGGATATATTATCGAAATGATCTAGAGATAGAAAATAAATATAAATAGCTGCTGCTGTGTTCTGCATTTTGAAGAATCGTTTGAAGTGACTATCTTTGTTAAAAAAAGCTTTTTTTACTACATACGAATAATATCTAAGATCTACTCTTCCTACAAACCGACGTTTACAATAAAAAATCATAATAATTCTTCTTGTATTCTACATAATATAATGTCCTTAGTAAAAGCGCACATAGGTGATATTTTAGATGTAAATAGAATGCGCGCTGCATGCCGCGTCTACACGTATTTCTCAGTCTACGAGAGTGCCGCGGCCGGAGTCTTACCGATCCCAGCACCCCCTCGCTTGTGTAAGCAACGGCCATCGACGATATTTTTTTTACCTATGCAATATCCTTAAGTGTACCAGCTACATCGTATTTTGGAGTTTATCTGCAGGTATTAGGTTAATCCTTAGATTGCCACCCGCTTGCGGATGCGAGTCCGCATGCGAGCCGCCCACGTACAGGTATTTTATACTAGTATATGCTATCACACGGGCTGCACGCATCGCGATCAGGAACATTCTGTAATGCCGGGGCTTCACCTGCGTGACGCCTAATGGCGTTAGTAACGACATGCGCGTCTTAGCGCTCTAATTGCCATCAAATTATTTTATTTTTTTTATTTTTTATTTTTAAATTAGTGCGCTAAGACCCGGCTACACCTGCGTATTATATCAAATAGCGCGCTAATTAATGGCATTAGACGCAGGTGAAGCTCGGCCATAACACGCACGCCACGCACGCGGACCAGTGGGGCTACCGCCTAAGTGTCGTCGGCATCGCTTTTGGCTTTATTTGACAGATGGATACATTGATGATACATTGCTGCTTTTCTGTGATAACTTTTTATTGGTGCAAAAAAGAGTAGACACTAGGCCCCAGATCCACACGCTGGCGGAGATCCACATTACAGAAAAATTTACCTTATGGTGCGTCCAGATTGGTGAAACGTAACATGCTATTTTAACATTCTGATTTTCATTGCATGTTCGTTGAAAGCGTGGACACGTAGCGTGCAGGATCCGCGAATTCACTACGAACTGCCCACGTATGTCTGCGTGCCCTTTTGCGTTTATGGAAAACCGTCAAATTTCGGATCGCTCTCGCTCGCTTTGAAACGCTCATAGCGTGCGTGCGTAAAATGCTCAGTACACACGCGAAAGACGTCCGAACTATGAAAAATTGTTACGAAGTGTGTTCGCTTTCATCCATTTGGACGGTAAATTCCTACATTGCATGACACATTTCATGCTACCCTGGACGCACCATAAAGCCTGGTCTTCACAGGCCCAGTTTCTGACCACCCAGTAGTCAGCAACTGGACATTCTGCTGTCTATACAGTACTGTCACTTTCCCGAAGTGTTCTCACTACTGGGTCTGCATAGGAGACAGCTGTACACAGCAATTCTGTGTTACTGGTTCCGGCCTGGTGTTTCTGACCCAATACGTTTTCACGAGGCTAGCAAAATGGCTGACTGGTGCTGTATAATTCGAAAAAATATACGACTAAGTTTGCTATTAGGTACTCCTTGGTGAACATTTGTTGGAAAATCTTAAAAGCCAGAAGAAAAAATATATGGACAAGGTCTTGGTTACAGAGGAAAAATTTTGTAGCAACTCCTATGATCATGACAGAAATAACAACTTGAACTGAAGAAAAAATCTGACTGTAGGCGTCCACTGTCCTTCGGCATCGGCACTGACATGCCCCGGTCTAGTTGCGTTCATATGAAGTGAGTGACGACCGAGTAGCTGTCCTTGTGGGAGTGGGGGAAGGTCAGTGGACAGTAGAAACAAAAAAAAATTGAAGTATCTGACTGACTGGCTCAACTTTGTTTTCACGGAGCCAGACAGCCAGACAGTAACTGTCTTTCACTGTCCGCCAGCTACTGGGTCATTGAAAACCAGGCTTAAGACTGACTTGGTATCTAACGCCCAAAAGCTCACGGCCGTTTCCGAGCTAAGTTCAACTAACTGATTAGCTTGCGGTGGAAAGGGGCTGTTTACAAATTTTGTTTAAACTAAACTCCTCTTGGTATAACCCCGACGTTAGTGTAAATCAACACCAGATTAGAACCGAACCTCTTAATTTAGCCGGGTTACTCCATAAAGTAAATGTTTGTTTATGTATTTACAAGATGCCTAATCGGTTGGGGTGTTAAATTAGTTTAAAGAAGTTGTGTGACCCTGTGTTAAGCTGTTTTGATTAGTTCAAAGTTATTCAACGTGAAGTATACGTATTTATTCTAAATAGCGGATCCTCGCGGTTTCACCCGCGTGGTACCCGTTTCCGTGGGAATATCGGGATAAAATATAGCCTATGTCACTCGGGAAGAATGTAGTTTTTTAATGGTCAAAGTATTTTCGAAATCAGTTCAGTAGTTTCGGAGCCTATTCGATGCAAACAAACAATCAAATCTTTCCTCTTTATAATATTAGTATAGATATAGATTATCTAGACAGTTGCACAGCTCTTGACGGCGGAAACGCTGACAATACTCTCTTTCCAGTAAACAAAAAGTGCCTACCTGTTTTAAAATATTCAAAGTATTAAAAGGTACTCTTTGTGATATTATTTTTACAGCGTTATTACCATGATACTGTATAATTTTTATCAATTTCCTTATTACAGAATTAAGTCACCATAATTAAATTTGTGTTTATTATATAAACACAAGTGGATTGCCACTTACTTAAGTTATAAAAAAATGTAATACGAGACCAATTAAGTGGTATATCTAAAAGGAATCTTCGCGGTTTATTACAGTTTATTTTCTTGTCGGAGAAAATTTATTCAAGTTACCTGAAATTATAAAAGGAGGATGTTTATGTGCGCGGATACCTCTTTAGAAAAATCATTTTATATACATTACGGACTTATAAATAAAAATGCAAAGCCTACAAAGGTAGCCGATAATAATAATATTTTAGTAGTCCATTTAGCAATGTCTATCAAATAAAATTAGTATAACAAATCTCTTATCATTTGTACATGAAAATGTCGTTAGTATTTTAATTCGGCTGCATACTAGTTTTTTAGGGCTTTAAGCGCTAAGTCAAATATAAGTATCTATTGCCCGAATACTCGTACGCTACTTATCTTTGGGAGCGTCTCAAACATCGCCCTGTCACTTTAAATGTCAAACGTACGAAAGAGATTCCATGATGTTTGAGACGCTCCCAAACATGATTTGCGTTTGAGAATTCAGGCGTATATTTTCGAAATAGATTTTTTATGCCCGAATACTCGTACGCTACTTATCTTTGGGAGCGTCTCAGACATCGCCCTGTCACTTTAAATGTCAAAGGTATGAAAGAGATGCCATGATGTTTGAGACGCTCCCAAAGATGATTAGCGTTCGAGAATTCGGGCGTTAACTACTATGTTGGTTTGACTTGTTCTAAAAGTTACCTCAAATGAGATACTGAAACAATTTATATTGTTTTTCAAGCGTGAAAACAAGGTAGTCAATTGTACTTTTGCTGATGCAACTAAAACATTGTTTACAAAAGACGGTTTAAAAAAAAACAACGGGTCGGCAGAAGTGAAATGGGCTCCCTAGACATTTTCACAGAAAAAGGAATTTGACAAAAAGGAGAAAAAAATACGATCTGGATTTGAACCGAGGTCATCTGGCTTCAATGCCGCCCGTTTTCTAACCTGAGCTATTACTTTATTACTTTGGAAACGGTAGCGAAATTTGCCTTCGTATTCTAATGACATTGTAACAGTTTTTCGATCAGGGGGCCAAGCCTGCTAACGTTAAGTCACAGTCGTGTCTCAATCGTGTTTCAATTGTGGTTCAGTTGTAATGCTTTTTTAAACACTATAGTTACAAGAATTATGACAGTATGATGCGATGTGAATGTAGTGTGTGGTGTGACCATTCACGTGTTGTGAAAAAAGTACACATTTCTTGTAACTAATGTATAAAAAAGCACTACAACTTCAACTGAACTACAATCGAAACACGATTAAGACACGATTGTGACTTAACGTTAGCAGACTTGGCCCCCAGGTCACGTGTCCGTCTTACGAATTTTCAATCTGACAGTCACGTGTCCTGACGCGAGTTTAATTTTTTACCAATTACAAAAAATGCACAACGCCGCTAATGAAGTTTTCACTTCAAAAAAAATATATCAATATTACACTCCATCAAATTCCAATACAGCAGTACACCATGTCTGTAGTGATAATTTGTTTTATTGCCACACCACAAAATGTTGACGCTGATTTACCGCGTCGCCGCCGCACTGTTAATGATGCCATACATCATACTCCTCAGACCGCTGCAAGTCCTAGCATACTCTTAATGAATGATGCCGCTGTGACAAGGGAGTTATGCTATGATTGCATATTGAATCTTGAAGAGTAGTTTAATCTCCAACTTCCGTATAAAATAAATAGTATAGATCAGTAGTTACCGCGCCAAAGCGGTGCCACTTGACATATGGCCACAGTCATATGGGCAGCTGAAGTCAAATGAGTATTCTAATGATGTTAGGTATACTATGATTGCATTTTGAATCTTGACGATTAGTGAAAGATCTGGAATGATCTGAATGAAGCGCATACCGAGATCGACGCGATCAGTCATAACTCGCATTCCATCCTCTTACATGAAGATTAGCTTTCCGCCCGCGGCTTCACCCGCGTGGACTACACGACACGTTATCCCGCGGGAATGTGACGTTTTTCCGGGATAAGAAGTAGCATATTATGTCACTCTCCAGACCCCAACCTATACATATACCAAAAATCACGTCACGTCGATCCGTTGCTCTGTTTTGACGTGAAAGGCGGACAAACAACACATTTTCACATCCTACTAATATTATAAATTGTATAAATGCGAAAGTTTGTAAGTATGGATGGATGAATGGATGTATGGATGTGTGTTACTCTTTCAAGCAAAAACTACTGAACGGCTCTGGATAAAATTTGCAATAGAGATAGATTATAGGCTGGAATAGCACATAGGATACTTTTGATCCTGTTATTCCCACGGGAACACGAACAACGCGGGCGAAACCGCGGGCGACCGCTAGTTTAAAATATTAGTATGGTTGAAATACTATAGCATTAAAACTATGACTCGGTGTAGCAGTGGTTCTGGTTGCGGTTGTTGCGATTAAGCAACTTTCGCCTCAGTTGGCCACGGGATAGCTACAACCGCTACAACTTTATCATCTCGAGCAGAAGTTGGTAGCACGCTAAACCGTTGGTGCCGGCTGGATTTGCTGTCTTTATCACTAACCATTTCGAATTTGGCCCAAGTCAAGGTTATTTCATGACCTTATCCATCCATAAATAAGGATCCATCCATATCCTTACGGAAGGCCGTTGCCCAGCAGTGGGAATATGAAATGGCTGATGATGATAATAAAGTTATTACTTTACGGTACAGTACAGCTTCTTGCAAAACTATCAATCATTGATATATAAATTTTATTAGTCTTTCGATTCATTATGTTACTGCATGCAAATTAGCACCCTATAGTCAATGTCTCCCCATTTTAACTACAAAATTATGCTGTCGCCAGTTTATTGTGGAATTAGCTTTCTAATAAAAGTGTAACGTGTATTTTAACTACGTTTATCGAGTCGATCAGCATACTTTTACTATTCTAATATTATAGGAAATAGAGATTTAAATAAAAGTATACTTTTCATAATTAATAGTCTGGCTGGCCAATACTGTATGTTCTAGAATATTAGTAATGAAGACAACGTTTTATAAAATAACACGAGATCTACATAAAACACAGCTTTGATTATTATTCTACAGAACACGTGGTTCAATTAAGTACATTAATTGTCTTATTATTAACATTCAGAAACATGATACTGGTATAAAAATATCTACTAAGGATTCCTTTTTAACCGACTTCTAAATCAAAAAGGAGGAGGTTCTCTATTCGTCTGTATGTATGTTTTGTTAGCTCCTTACATGTGCACTGTTGTGGCTGGTCTGGTCATTAGAAGCTGCTTTCATAAAGAAAGATGATAATATTGGCTTCATCTATTATAACTTGTGTTCCTCTATTATACCTTAATATAATTTTATTAACCACATTATTTCGATTAATTGAAGAATTAGCTAAACTAAATTCATTAAACCAACACCTTTATTTTTTTATTCCACGTGTGATATAATCATAGCTTGAAAATAAGTTTTAAAGTTGTAAATTCCACTGTTATTATTAATTATTAACTTTACTCAATAAAACATATTCTAAAAAAGACATTCTTCCATTAAAACTTTTTCAGTGAAATCAATCAGTGCAATTTCTTCTCACTTCCCTAAGTGGCAAGTACAAAGAGCTTCACCGTCGTACTTAGCACCTGAGAAAAGTTCCATTCACCAGGAAAGTTTCCAAACCTCACACGCAGCATATTTCAATCGGTGCAATTTAGCACTTCGTACACACCATGATTTATCGTCGCAATCCCAACGAGGGGGGTGGCATTTTACCATATTAATTATACAGCACGGCCTCAGAGCGAGCCGTGAAAAACCACTTTGTTTCAGAAATTGTTCGTTCGTGAATAGCAAGAATTCCAGACGCGTTATAATAGAATTTTTCGTTAATAACAAAAGCTATTGTTGACTGCTGAACAGGCAGTTTGTGAGGGCGACAGTTTGTAAATATGTAGCTCGTGGAGTTATGTGCACGCGTGTGCCGCGTAATCGGCACAGTCGCGACCTCTACACCACTGTATTTACCAAAGCTTGGCAATTTATCACGGAAATTCAGTTTTACCATGTTGTCCGACATTTTAAGCAGCCTTTGTGTTTGCACCTTTTGTACAGTGTTTAACTCCTTTTGTTTTTTCAAGTAGATTCTTTCTGTTTACTGTATTTCTGTTGACAAAGCTGGTTAATATTTTTGGTATAGATTTGGTGATTCGGTCGGTATTTATAACTTGAATCTTATCAGTTTCATCACAATTTGTCTCTTGTTTATTAAATCTTTTCCAATCCTTTTTTTCCTTATTATTTTGTTTAATTTTTGATCTAATTGTCTGTAAATATTTTAGATAACAACTCTATACTACTATCTACGCAAAAGATTCGTGAATCGCATGATATTCAAATCCCTCATTGCTTTTGTGTCCTTATCTGCTTAAGGTATGATTTACTGCAGTAATTGTTGTCTCAAATTCATTTGTTTCGAAACATTTCTCTTCGAACTTCTGGTCAATATAATTAAGTTTGTTATATTTTCGTTGGGCTCGACCTGTAGGCGTCGAGGTAACTATGGCATCTTAATGTCTGTTGGGGCAAGTTGCCGCACCTGTACCGAGGGCTGGCCCAATTTATAGCGCAGATTGTCCAAAGTTTTGAAGTACGCTTTATGGTAATGAAACCCTTTGATATTCGTTCAGAAGTAGCTGTTGCCTGCGGCTTCATCTGGTCGGAGCAAAGATTTTCTGAACACCAACTTGAACTTGTTGAGGTTCCATTTGAATCTTTGAAAGTATCCCTCGTTGGTGAAATTCGATAAATTTGAATATTATAATATTGGCACAATAGCTGAATAATATTATTTACTGTTTGATACGATTTGATACGATACGATACGATCAACGACCGATTTGGCGCAGGGGTAAACTACCTGCCTTCTGCGCCAGAGGTCTCGGGTTCGATTCCCGAAAAAGACAAATATTTGTGCGCATGAACATGTCTATTTGTCTTGGTCTGGGTGTTTTCTATGTATATTAAGTATGTATTTAGAATCAAAAAGTATTTAAGTATATATTTATCCGTTATCAAGTTCACGTAGACACAGTTTCTTAAGAAATTAACTACGGGCTTAGATAATTGGTGTGATTGTAAGAAAATATTTCTTTATTTATTTATAATACATAATGATTTGACATTTAGATAAATGCACATTTTAAAACATTACTATTGGAAACAAACTACTTCCATCGTGTCGTTATGGTAACTGTTACCCTGCTCGTATTATTAAATATGAAAACCTGGGGGCCGATTCTCATGCAATCGAGTAAAGTTCACATTTATAAGCTCGAAATTCAAATATAACATAGTTTGTGTATTGTCAGAATTTCACAATCGAAAATGTGCGATCGAAAACCAGTCGAACGCAACGAGTGGTACAGGGTGCCTACCATGCAGAATAGGTTCCGAAAATGAATTGCTTTCTTTCGTACTATGACCTTCTAAAAACTGGATCGCAAATGAATTGCTAAATGTGAATGACCGAATGATTTGTGTCCTTATTTCTTCTACCCGTCTCTTTCACTCGATTCTGTTATGCCCGGAGAGTGAGAGGGACGGGTATAACCTGCAGGTGTCATGTTAGCTTGACCGAGTTATAAGTCAAATAAGAGTTCCTGACAGCTTAGCGGCTGTGAAATGTCATTGATCGATCACTGAATCGCTGTCATTGATATTAAACTGTCGTGGTACGAATAAGCAAAGCAGATCAGTTTAGGTCCTAAACAAAACCGCAATAAGAGTTGATGGTAGGAACCCAGACCATCGATGATCGTATACGAACTTAGCTGTCAAAATGAATTTGTTGATATGTGCATGGGACTGTTTAGTTTGTTCGAAACGTTCAACTTTTCAATAGAAACCACAAACAAAATGTTCGTATACGAATTACCAAACTGAAAAAGTTCGAATGCGTGAGAGTCGGGCCCCTGAGCAGCGCCTCTTTCGGTCATATAAGGAACTGAAATTCAATACATGTTTTACAGCAGCACTATGACAGCTTTTGAAGGATGGCATATTACTATTCGATGATCATAACGATAGGGTTTCATGCTAGGGGTACTATTGAATATGTCAAATTGATTAATGACTTTTTTTACTATATATAAAGATAAAGAAGCACGAATAGATCACACTACATTGCATAGTATACTTAATGCGAATGCCTTGAACATTTGAAAGTAGAACAAATGTTTATTGTGGATGAAGTATTCATGAATTCAGCTAAGTTTTACTGTCTTTTCTATCTTTGTCAAATTTAATGTCGACACAAAATTTTAATGAAATCTGCATAAAAGTAGAATCATTTAAACAATTTCTTATAACTTTAGTTTGTCATGGCCAAGTGCTTAGTTAAAAGTAGCTTCTAAATTAATATGTCCATTATAAATTAGGGCTTTATGTGGCTACCGCAAGGTCCATATTTAAATAGGACGGTTGCATTTCATAATTATTCTGGTCGCCCGATGCCAGGACAGGAAGATGCTAGTAAATGCGAGCGGTGAGATTGGACTAAACGCGGGGTGCACAAAGATAGCTGGATGGAGCCAAGCTAGTATAGCTTGGCTCCAGTGTCAGCGGAAAAAAACGTTTCCAGTAACGTCAACATATTTTGACGATCGATTTGGTGCCTTCTGCGCCAGTCTCGGGTTCGATTCCCGAAAAAGACACATATTTGTGTCTGGGTATTATAGGCCAGTCACCGTAGACATAAAAATCGCATAAGCTCCCAAAAAAATGTAAAAGAAACTCTTAAGAATCAATAGTTCTCTAGAAAGTCTCGAATTGCGACTTTCTAGTACGTAGTATACCACATACACCCGTAGTATAACAGAGACTGGTGTATGTGGTATACTACCCGTCGTTTTTTCCGCTTTCTATAAAGCGCAGGTGGTTAATCTATTTAATTTCAGATTAGATCATTGTATGTGACGGTGTCCAAATCTGTATACAGGGTGATTTTGAAGTCTTTGGCATCCATTCGGCCCATTAATGTACTTATATAAAGGAATGATTTCATGTGAAAGGGTTGATGTCTGGCGCCGGCGCGGGCGCAGGGACGCGGGCAAAGCGCGCTTTGTATGTAACCCATGTAACCCATACAGCATAGCATGGGAGAGATTAGATTGTTTGTTTCGGTGAATTCCGTGCGCAAACTTGAATAAATTCACGTTATCTAGTAGCGCCGGCGTTTTGTCGGGAGGCCAATGTAGTAGTTATTTTTATTTTCTTTGTTTGTTATAGTGATTATTTTACATGATTTTTCAGGGATAAAAAAAGAATTCTTCATTTTGGATTTACCTTATGTTTGGGAAAGGACGATATCATGAGTACTTATGTTCTTATTTTAAAAGGATACTAACGACTTCAGAGTCATCCTTAAAAGGCAAAGGTGACTGACTGATCTATCAAAGCACAGCTCAAACTACTACACGGAGAAAAAGCTAGTATTTACACAAATTTATTTATAATGTCTTTATCCTGAAATTGTTCGATTATTATCGTATCGGGCCATCTATACTAAACTAAACACAACACACATTAATATCCAAGCTTTCCATAAACGTCCAGAATGTACGCTTGTGTGTGTGTGCGTGTGTGCGGACCTCAGATCATTGGTCCGCATTCTATGACACAAAATTTTAAAAGTTCAATGTCATTAAAGTATGAACGTGTTCAATAATAGATATTGCAATGATATGGAATTCAACCAGTTCCGATATTCCAATAATTCAACCAGTAAATAGATGGATTCTAAATGGATGAGGCGAATAAGGTAAATTTAAATTTAATTTAAATTTCGCAGCTCCTACATTCCCATTTCCAGTCAACTCCTCGTTTAAACAGGCACCTCGCCAAACCAACACGTCTATAGAGAGTATCTTCACACTATATTAACGTTATCGTTGATATATGGCAATAGAAGATGAATAAAACCAGATGTTAAGTATTCCAATAGAAGGATTGTAAATTCATATTATGGGGCTTGGTCACAACAAAGTATCGATGCACCAAAATCCCCATTTCCAGTCCATTTCTCGCTTGAAGAGGCACCTCGCCCCGCTAACGCCCGAAGCAGCGCGCAGATGACGCGTGCATTATGCATGCGGCTGCGTTTAGCGATAGTGGGCCGTCTGTGGCGGCCTTAGGGCTGCCAGGCTCACCGAATATTCATAACACTCTGTATATGAAACAATATACAACCTCTGTTGTACCCTTGTAATCACTTTGAGTTGTGTTCTTGACAAACATGAAGCTGTTACTTGAAGTTGTTTAAAAAAAGAAACCAAGAACCCATTATGAATTAGATATTTCTTATATTAATATTTTTTTACACGGCTGCCCAAAAAAGGAGTGTATTGTGTTTATTATAGCATGTACAAGCTTAACGGTTGCTCTATCAAAAGCGTGATCGATCAGCATGAAATGCGCTATCCCTTACATTATGATCCTTATTTTTATCGTTCATTAATGTAAATCTTCTACTGGCTTTCTTAAACTGTGCTTTTCATTACATACAGGTTAAAGAAATATTTCCCCTATCTTAAAATAAGTACTTAGTATAGTAGCTTGATAAAATATGCGAACAAAAATATATAACGACTTTGCTCAGCCCTAACCATAGCATATACATATTAAACGCATGGTTTATCTACCTATTGTTATTCAGTTAGGCACGCGGAGTCCCCATGGCACCCTGATTAAACCTCCATTGTGGACTCTAGACGAGTTTTCTAAAATAACATTCCGTCCATGCATTACTCTCATATAGTGCAAGCTATCTGGTTATTTTGTCCCTGTCTTGCTAAAAAACGATAAAGCGTTGTAAAATTGGACAGCAAAATGTTCGTCATTTACTTTCGGTATCTACTTAGTTGCAAGCTCTGAAATTCCGAAATTTTGACATAGTCCGTGACTGAACTGTTAAAATGAGGCATTTAAAATTTGATCTTTAAGGTTTTGATAGTTAGAATTGGGGTAGAAACGATTTAGTTATGATCCTACTAATATTATAAATGTGAAAGTTTAGATGTTTGGATGTTTAGATGTTTGTATGTTTGTTACTCAATCACCTCAAAAACGGCTCAACGGATTTGGCTGAAATTTGGGACACAGATTCTTTGTAGCCTGGTGAGGAACATAGGCTACTTTTTTCCCCGGAAAAATATCATATTCCCGCGGGATAACGTCGTGTAGTCCACGCGGGCGAAGCCGCAGGCGGAAAGCTAGTAAATCCTACTAATATTATAAATGTGAAAGTTTAGATGTTTGGATGTTTGGATGTTTGGATGTTTGGATGTTTGTTACTCAATCACGCCAATACGGCTGAACGGATTTGGCTGAAATTTGGAACACAGATACTTTGTAGCCTGGAGAGGAACATAGGCTACTTTTTATCCCGGAAAAATATCACATTCCCGCGGGATCACGTCGTGCAGTCCACGCAGGCGAAGCTGCGGGCGGAAAGCTAGTAATAAATAATGGACACCATCACAGACATTGTTCCAATACCAAAATTGTAGTAGCACTAGTATTATGGATATTGGAAACAACGACAGGTATTAACACATATACGTAGACCCGAGGAAACACTGAAAGTTCGTTTTCAATATTTGCCCGACCGGGAATCGAACCCGGGACCTCTAGTGATAGCGGCACCTTGAAAACTGGTGCGTACTCCACTCGGCCACGGAGTTCGTCAAAAGTTATGTTTCTATTGTTGATTTGTCTAATGTTTGCATGATTACATACAGTATTAAATGGAGTATCTAAATCCTACTTCCTACTTCCTACTTGTATGTTTGTTACTCAATCACGCCAAAACTGCTGAATGGATTTGGCTGAAATTTGGGACATAGATACTTTGTAGCCTGGAGAGGAACATAGGCTACTTTTTATCCCGGAAAAGTATCACACTCCCGCGGGATAACGTCGTGTAGTCCACGCGGGCGAAGCCGCGGGCGGAAAGCTAGTACGTAATAATCGCAAAGTGTAACACATAGTTTTAATTTAAATCATATCTAATTTCAGATTCATTATTGTTAGTGTGACTTTTATTATTAGTATGACCTCTTTCTATCAGAGATGATATAGAGCAAGCATTGAAATATCCTGCCTACAGCTACATTATAGCAGATACAAATTCTGTGAAGACTATTTATGCAGACGAGGCTCCCACATTTGAATTTTGCCACACAGAGCATAACCCTCGAATCATGTACGTTGACACGATAAGACATTCTATTTTATTATGTACTCCGAGCACAGGGTACTGAGAAAACAACGAACTGACTATGCGAGACCGGGAAAGAGGACTGATATTGCAAAATGGCCACGCGATTTCAGATAGAATATCATGAAAACGGGCGCTCAGCGTAAGCCATAAAATGTCAATATTGAAACTGGATCAAAGTTGTTTTCATAGAGAATTGTAAAACTATTCTCATGATGTTGTTCTCGAGTTGAAGTTGGCTATTTGATTCTGTAAATTTTACCCATCTATCTTTGCGGTGTTTGACGCGTGGCGTCTTTATGGGTGGTTAAGCTAATAAATCTGTCCACAGATAATCGTAGGTTCCCCAAATTCTTAAAGTGATATCATTGAACATCAAGATATCCACTTAGGGCCGATTTTTCAATGCCTGGATAAAAATTGTTTGTCTGATATCGGTTAATACCTCTAAATTAAAAAGCAAATTGTCATTCGTATCTCTTTTGTTTTGAGATTGACATTTACTTTAGTTGGTTTTTAATTTAACTGTCTGCTAATCTAACTATTATCTGACGATTGAAGTGAATTAAATTTAATTAATACGCTTGTAATGAAATACATCTCATCTGGTTGTCTTTTATCATTTTAAACTGAGCAAAACTCGTTACTTAATTGTGGTCAACGTTTTGAACTAATTTCCAAATACCGGAACCTTATCAGCGCCATTCTGACGATAGCCGAACAAAGGTTGGAGGCTGAGACGTTTCGATATAAATGTTAATCTTGACCATTCGCTCACGGAAGTGGCATTTACGACCTAAATGAGTTTCAATCTGATAGCCATTGTTCAGTTTAAGATTGTCGTAAAATCCTTTAGAACCTTGAGCTAGCAATAAGATCTAGAGCATTTGATTTTGAAAGGTACCGTGCAGACTCTAGCGTTGTGTTTCCTTTGTACGGAGAAAATCTTGTATTTTAAAACTACGGTTTTAGTGGCCAGACCGCCGCTGTATAGCCCCATGAATGGCATCGTAAGGCGTTGTATGGAATGCTTTAGTGATAAAATTTAAAGAGTTATGATTTTATAATAGGGTTGTTATGAGTCAAATTGTAACAAACTTACTTAATTTGTGGTCTGCAATCGGACGTTTCTTTGGCCGACACGGTGCGACACGATACCCAAAAACTAGATTGCTGGACGCATTATTCTTTAAAATCGTATGGTACGCTGCCTCATTGGCATGACATGCCAGTGCCGACAGTTTCATACAGTTCATATCGGTGTCGGCTGATGTCGGCCAATTAAGAAACACCCATTACCTATCAGAAGACGAATTTGTACATAAAACTTGTACAAAAAATTCTGAATTAGTTTTTTGACGTGTTTATCCTCTGGGTTGTCTCCTTTCAGTAATTAACCATCATATACCTAAGTATCTCATTCATCTGCCCTTGTACCTTTTCTCCATGACTTTAATATATTAATGAGATCTCTTTTCTAGTACTCCACTTAAGTCATCCACTTTAAGTGGGAAGCAGTTTATGTGGCTGTTTATGTAATGAAATTTGATGCTAGTATTACTTCCATAGATATACAGGGTGTTAGGGTACCGTTGCTAAATCTTTAACCATGGCTTCAGGTCATCATGCTGAACAACGCACAGCAAGATTTTTTGTCGGAAATGTAAAAAAAATTTCGACTCTCCATACAAAATGTCCCGATTAGTTGCTAAATTTGAATGAAAAGTGGTATTTTTTATTTCCGACAAAAAATTCTTGCTGTACGTTTTTCAGCATGATGATCTGAAGCCATGGTCAAAGTTTTTGCAAAGGTACACCTGTAGATTTACATAGATAACGCAAGTATCATGATTTGATTGAAACCAAGCGTGCTGACTTTTTAATACCTACGTGATGTCTCAGCCGAAATTTCATCATGTCAGCCGAACGACGCCCACTGCTGGGCGTAGGCCTCCCCCAAGGATCTCCACAACGATCGGTCCTGCGATGCCCGTATCCAGCGGCTTTCCGCCACCTTGACTAGAACGTCGGTCCACCTTGTAGAGGAACGTCGGTCGTCCGGGACGCGGTCGCCATTCGAGAACCTTTCTGCCCCAAAACGGTCATCGGTTCTCCGCGCTATATGTCCTTCGAGCGATGTCGGTTGTTTTAGTTCTGCCGGTCTAGCATGAGCGGCTTTTATCAGGCGATATGATATGATACGACATGTCGTCTTGCTTACACCTTAGTGGGGTAAGCAAGACAACTTGCCGTACCATATCATATCGCGCGATAAAAGCCGCTCATGCTAGGCCGGCTGCTGCTGATCTCATCATTTCTGATTCGATCGAGCAGGGAAATACCAACCCGCCTGCCAAGCGTGGCGATTATGGCAACCCCCCCAACCACCCTCCAAAATGACTGCTGAAATTTCAGTGACTGGAAGTCCAAACTTAAAATAAGATGTGTTTTTTTATTGTTCCAGGTGAAGTGGAGCGGCTGTTACGCGAGTACAGACAAAACCAAGAGCTGGTACGAAACATCGGCGCCCACTATTACCAGATCATCTACCCAGTGCAGCTGCGACACCACGAGAAAATGGGCATCTCTACGCGTGAGGTCAACACACAGAAGGTCGGTAGTTACTTCATGTATTTAAGTAACACCGATAGTAGTAATATATCATCTACGACTCTAATGCCCGAATACTCGTACGCTACTTATCTTTGGCAGCGTCTCAAACATCGCCCTGTCACTTTAAACTTCAAACATATGAAAGAGATGCCATGATGTTTGAGACGCTCCCAAAGATGATTTGCGTTCGAGAACTCGGGCGTAAGGGTCTGTTTCACTATATATAAGTAAGTTCTCATTAGCTGTTAGCTTAACAAATAGTTCATACAAAACTGTCAGCTAATCTAGAAAGTATCTCCTAATCGGACATTGTAAAACAGGCACGTATCTTAAACTACTTTTGTAATTATGGTACGATTTCACTGTTTAGTTTCACTACCTACATAATTAGTTTATTGGTGTAAAATCGTCTTTAATTCAATAAACAGAGCGTCCTATAGTAATGGGACTTGAAGTCTAGTACTCTAAATAGTGGAGAAAGCAAATTTCACTGAAAGAAACCATTCCGTTATTTTTGGTAAAAAACTTTTTTTTTTTATTAATATGCTTCTTACAATCAGAAGTCGAACAACAGCCTGTACTTTTATGGCATTTTTATGACATCAATTGATAGAGATCGATAAGTAACTCATTAAGATCAAATCTCTCGAAAAATTAAATTAAATGAAAGGAAAACAATGAAATACATCATGGATCCGATGTCGAGTCAACTCGATGTGTACAAGGTATTTTCTTTAAAAAATCTGTGAATGCAGTTTTGTTTCTTGTGAAGAATAAAGGAATGTTTCCTTTCAGAGATATTTGCTATCTCAATTATTTAGAGTACTTTTCCTTCATGTCCCATAACTCTGGGACACCCGGTAAAGTTTGACTCTGTAATCGTTGTCCCAAATATTTTGTAGAATTTGGCTACCTAATCTTCAATAGGTATATCGAACAAAGCTTTCTTAAAAACCAAGTTAAATTGAAATTTATATAACGCGAACAGCCAGCAGTCAGCCTAAAAATAATTTAAGTACCCACAAAGTAAAAGTACCGTAATCATAAAACGAAATACAAATAAGAAAGCTGTGACCTTTTAATTTAAATTGAAAATTATCCAACAATCTGCGTAAGGCGGTGGCGTTGAATCAATAAGCACTGAATTTAGAGTCCGTCCCTTAAGATGCTTAATCTGCTCCTTCAAGTTTAGATTACTTGTACCGAATTCTCGTTATAAGAAAACTTTGAAGGTAAAATCTGCTTAACAAGTTACTATAGTATAATGTCAGCGTTATCCTTGGCAAGATTATTGAGATGGAGTTTCGTAAACGCCACTGGGACCATTTTCGTTAGGTTGCATTTTCCTTAAGACCCTTTCTGATAGTAGGGTTACATTGTCAGTCAGAATTATTTTCTATTCAATCACGCAGTAGCTGATAGGATCACGGTTGTATACCATTTGTACGCAATGAACAGTAATATGGTTGTGATTTGATTTTATTATGTTAGTCTCTATCTTTTCTTAATCAAGTTTTTTGTTACGAAAATTTTCTCCAGCTTCAATTTGACATAGTAATCACGATTTAGTCACTTATCTTTGTTAGTATTTATTTATAAGTACTAGGTATTCTTGTTTCATCACAAAACGTGTAATTATTGTGTATGGACTAAATCGAAACGCACAGCGTTATGACATTATTACGTAATTCAAAATTGTAATTCGCCGAAACATCGTTCATATAATATTTAAGAGGCAAACACATTGAAGTTTCCCCATTTATTGTTAAGTGGGGGTTTGTTTAGAACTCCATAGGGGATTATAATTAATGGGATACCTGCAGACGGTACTCGATCGAGCGATCTTAGCAACTTCAAACAAGTTTTTAGAAGTTAAATTGGCTGCCGAGCGAATATTTTGTGTGCTCAGCCGTGGGAAGAATGTAAGGTTAGGGCACAATATGTGCGATCAAAGTCGGACGATCGGTAAAATGTTTGGTGTATGGGGTCCTTTTTCATTTTCCGATTTTTTTATTTCACATTCGTACAAGCAGTCTTATATACCATTCAAAATCTATTTAGTGACCGAATCTTGTATTTGAAGATTATTTTTATTTACTATTTCTATTTTACCATTATATAATTCTCTTTGAGTTCCTCGCCCGTTCTTTTGATTTTTTAAAGATCATACAAAACTGGTTCCAGTTTTAGAATCAACTCTTTTATCGTGGAACCCTTGTGATATTTAAAAAATATATAATTGGTTAATACAATCATACATGACATGAATATATAAAATAAAATGCTTTACTAAATCGTAATACTACACATTTTATTTAGACATACTTATTACAACATCTTTAGTGTTTTGAATTCTCTGGCAATTTGATTAATCCCAACCTGAATTTCGAATTTGCTGCCAAAATTTCTAGTTGGCCTTTACAGAATCGCTGATATTTATTCTAAAAGCGCCAAAGGATTGGAGTTAAGCTTGATTGAACTGTGGAGGCATAAATTCATTTAATAGCTTTGAAATGCTCCAATTTATCTTGATTTTATGTGAAAATGGCGAAAGTTTGAACTAACATAGTAGATAATATGCAATTAGTTTGAACCGTCGAGGTGATTATAAAGCCTTTTGTTGTTATTTAATTTTGAAACAAATTTTGTATTATACTAGCGGACCCTCGCGGTTTTACCCGCGTGGACTACACGACGTTATCCTGCGGAAATGTGATATTTTTCCGGGATAAAAAGAAACCTATGTTCCTCTCCAGGGTACAAAGTATCTGTGTCCCAAATTTCAGCCAAATCCGGTCCGCCGTTTTAGTATGATTGAGTAACAATTAACTAAACTTTCACATTTATAATATTACTAGCTTTCCGCCCGCGGCTTCGCCCGCGTGGACTTCACGACGTTATCCCGCGGGAATGTGACTTTTTCCGGGATAAAAAGTAGCCTATGTTCCTCTCCAGGCTTCAAAGTATCTGTGTTCCAAATTTCAACCAAATCCGTTCAGCCGTTTTGGCGTGATTGAGTAACAAACATCCAAACATCCAAACATCTAAACTTTCACATTTATAATATTAGTAGGAAGTAGGACTAGCTTTCCGCCCGCGGCTTTGCCCGCGTGTACTACATGACGTTATCCTCAGGGAATGTGATATTTTTCCTGGATAAACAGTAGCCTTTGTATCCAATCCTCCAGCTCCCATTCTACCCCATTCAAAATCACATTGATCCGTTGCTCCCTTTTGTCATGAAAGACGGACAAATAAATAATACCTACTGATTTTCCCGTGGGAATATGATACCTACATTCCTCTGGTAAAAAGTAAAAGTTTCCTATTATAACTCTTCCCCCGGGTCTCAAACTATTTACCTAAATACCAATTTCTGGCCGCAAATTTGCCGCTAAGAAGAGGTCAGTTTCTCACATAGCTTAATATAACTTATGCCCGAATACTCGTACGCTTACTTATCTTTGGGAGCGTGTCAAACATCGCCCTGTCACTTTAAATGTCAAACGTATGAAAGAGATGCCATGATGTTTGAGACGCTCCCAAAGATGAATTGCTTATGAGAATTCGGGCGTTAATAACTTAAATAACTTTATTCTTACAATCACACCAATTTATCTAAGCCCATTTTAATTTCTTTAAGAAACTGTATCATATAAAACTTGATAACGGATAAATATATACTTAAATACTTTTTGTTTGTAAATACATACTTAATATACATAGTAAACACCCAGACCAAGACAAATAGACATGTTCATGCCCACAAATATTTGTCTTGTTCGGGAATCGAACCCGAGACCACTGGCGCAGAAGGTGGGTAGTCTACCGCTGCGCCAAATCGGTCGTCATGATTAGTTCTGCTTTGTCAAAACGCACTTATATTACTAATATACGTAGTTATGTTATATAGAAATGAAGAAATCATGCAATCCGTCAGAACACTATACATTATGCCGTGACAAAAAATCTTGACAAATCGCTTACACCCCAAAATTGGAGTTACAAAGAGTTTGCAAAAGCGGTGTTTTCTTGAAAATAGCTTTTTTCTTTTGATGTGGGGGAATGGCTGCGTTATTTGGAATACTATTTGAAGTAACCGATGTGGGATGGGAAAGTTTCTTTCATGCTATCTATACTATATAATATTATAAAGAGGAAAGATTTGTATTTTTGTATGTAACGAATAAACTCAAAAAGTACTGGACCGATTTAGAAAATTCTTTCACCGTTAGAAAGCTACAGTCTTCCCGAGTGACATAGGCTATATTTTATCCCGATATTCCCACGGGAACGGGTACCACGCGGGTGAAACCGCGGGCGGCCGCTATATGTTTATAAAAAGATTTAAGAGTATCTAATAATAATGTTTTAATATTATTGTGTCTAAATTTATTGAGAAGTAAAGGGTCTTCTTTCTACGTTGTCGGAGGATTTTTGAAAATAAACGAGAAGTTGGATCTAGGAGCTATGTAATAAGAAATTTAATCGCATATACTGGTAAATAATCGCTAGAATAAGCTCAGAGAAACTAACTTTTCAACCGACCGACCACTAAATTTTTCCTGTATAGAAAAACTAAAAGTACTTGCATAAAATATGAACCGCTGCTTCCGAAGAACTAAGAGGCTTTGTCTTTACAAAAGTTTGCAAGTTGCTGCAAATTGTATTACAACCGGGGCTCGGAGTCAAGTTTAGCACCATAACCAAACTTGTTGATGTCCCTTATTGAACATACCAGTTAAAATATTTAACCAGCTTTCAATTTTTAGTTGTAAAGTTAATTTTGATGCTTTCGGTTAAGTTTGATCTTTTTTTCTTGTACCTATCTGTTTCTTTTAAGACCCAAAAATACACATAGAGACTGAATAATAGTATTTTGCTTATAAAAATTGAATGAATAGTGTTTAGAATCAAGTATTTTTTTTAATAACTATAAATATGTCACAACAGAATTTAACATTTGATATAATAAATTAAACTTTTGTATGTACTCTATATACCAAAACTGCATATTGAAATACAAAAACTGATTGAATTCAAATCTTAAACAATAAATGTATTTTAAACATAACAATAATGCAATAACTTTTTAAACTTTCATGGTCATTAATCGTAATATTTACAACGACAAGAATCAGCTGAAAATGTCAAAGTTCAGACGCAATTTCGCGAGATGTAGAGCGTTCCCTATTGTTAAAGCCTTTATAAGACAAGTGAGTGTGCCATAAAACCACAAGTGTTCGACTTTCCGTCTGCGTGTCCTCAACACGTAATAATGTAACTATAACGTAACCAAAACTAACAAGTGGCGGTCGGGATCCGGTAACAGTGTCTCGAGCATGAGTGAACAAAGTTTGTGGGGCTAAGTGAATTCACTTGTAATGGAATCGACACTGGAAGACATCGTGTTTACTTCCTTTTTAATTATTCGGTAAAGAGGTGTGACATAAGTGTTTACGATTTTGAATAGTTTCGTTCTTAAAGTTCTTGAAAACTAAAATCAAATCAACATATTACGATATCTCACTTGCAGGCAGTAAAGTAAAAGAGCCAAACCACATGAATAGTAATTCAACCTGATTTTAAATTATTTTAAAATCAGGAAAGTCATAGCTGATAAAGTGCTACAGATAGAAAAACTAGAAGAATATCAATTCTGAACTAACAAAATATACAATTATATAATTATTTTGTATAGGCAACAAAAATTTGACTGCTCTTTCTCATCATCATCATCAGTATTTCATTTCATCATTTAATCATCATCTTTCGATTTATTTAGGTATTACTAGCGGATCCTTGCGGTTTCACCCGCGTGGTACCCGTTCCCGTGGGAATATCGGGATAAATTGAAATGTCACTCGGAAAGAAAGTAGCTTCTTAGTGGTGAAAGAATTTTCTAAATCGGTCCAGTAGTTTCGGAGCCTATTCGATGCAAACAAACAAACAAACAATCAAATCTTTCCTCTTTATACTATTAGTATAGAAGTTTAGATAAAGTCGATTTCTGTAATTGAAAATATTAAAAACGAAGTATTAGAAAAAATAAAAAATTGCATTTTGACTGCAAAAAAAGTTAAAATTAGAATAATTCGTTTTCTGTTGTCGTATTTGAATTTTTGCTGCATTATGTCCTACCATGGTCCTGCCTCGTTTGATAGAGCAAGTAAACTCTCACCATCACCATTAATTTGAATAATAAGCGATTGTAAAGTTATCATCATTAGTCCCTAACGGCTAGCTGCTCAAGCAATCGAGTTGGTTGTTTAGGCACTAGTAATCGTTCTAATTGGAGGGTAGTCTTAGGTCATGAGAAATGACTTAACTTAGTAACGAGATAATAAAGTAGTTAGCATTAGCCATTCTGTTGGTGGACTTGGACTAAATCGTCTATTATTCACTCTTGTATATTTAATGTAGTTGTATGTGACTGCTGAATGTACTGATAACATAAAACAGGGTGCCTACCATCAACTATAAGAAAGCGATTCAAAACTAGTGCGATTCAGAATAGGTTCCTAAAATGAATTGCTTTATTTCGTACCATGACCTTCTTAAAACTGTATCGCAAATGAATTTGCTGAATGTAAATGAACGAAAGATTTGTGTACTTATTCCTTATACCCGTCTCTTTTACTCGATTATGTCATTCCCGGAGAGTGAGAGGGATGGGTATAGCCTGGAGGTGTTATGTTAGTTCGACCGAGTTAGAGTTCATGACAGCTAAGCGGCTGTGACATGTCGCTGAATCGCTTGTCATAGACGCAATAGAATCGTGGCAGATCAGTTTAGGTCCTAAACAAAACCGCAATAAGAGTTGATAGTAGGCTAGGTACCCAGGTGGTAGACGTGTTTGAAAATAGTAAATGAAGTAAATAAAGAATGTAATTTTTTACAAGCCTTTTATTAACGTGTCATGTTACTTAGTTAGTGGGGGACAAATCTTGCAAGCTTAATTTGACCCACTTCCCAGTGTCCGATGAAGCTGAAACTTTGTAGGTATACATGTTTGGTTTAGATGACAATACAATATTTAAGTACAGTCAGCAAAAAAGCTTGTCATGAAAATGAAATTTTTACTAAAAAATTATTTACAAACTAATTTACAAACAATTGATACCCAAATTGCTCAGACCGGACTTGAATTAAAGGTTCTATTTGGCCTAGTCTATTTTTTTTCTTTAGTACCTATAGAGTCTATTCATCTTTTCATTTCAAGACTAAAAACTATAATATTATAGGTTCGTCTCTTTTTCCGTAACCACCATATCCTCTTCAATATTTATAGATTAAAAACTTTTTGTCGGTCACTAAAATGTTTATATTCGTTGTTTCAGGGCCGCGGCTATGGATCGGATTATCAGCAAGGAACCCGGTCCCGCGCACGGGTAAGTCATACTTATATTTAAGCAGTACCCCCACTTAGAAGCCTTACAAACTCCTTCTTCTTCTTCTTCATTCGGTACGAGCGTTTTCCGCAACTCGACGTCATATTGCGCCTATTTTGCGTGTGGAGAGTGTACAGCTGGACTACTCCAGCCAGCCCTGTTCCGCCAGGAAAGCACCCACAAAGTCCTTCCTTTATTGCTCACCTTTTCTAGCAAGTCCAAGGCTTAGTGTAATTTCTTGATTTTGTGACTGCTAGCTAAGAAAATGTAACATCACAAATCTTTAAAATTTCGTATTTCTAGCAACATTTAGTTTGGACTAGTCTTCATCAGGTGCTTTTCGGTGCAAAAAGTATGATACTTTCAGTCCAGGTTAAACTTATATCAAATAGATTCTAAGTCCAAGTCCAAGGCTTCTATAATAAGTGTAATTTCTTGATTTTGTGACTGCTAGCTAAGAAAATGTAACATCACAAACCGAAAGCTTTTAACATTTCGGTTTCTAGCGACATTTAGTTTGGACTAGTCTTCATCAGGTGCTTTTCGGTGCCAAAAGTATGATACTTTCAGTCCAGGTTAAACTTATATCAAATAGATTCTAAGTCCAAGTCCAAGGCTTCCATAATAAGTGTAATTTCTTAATTTTGTGACAGCTAGCTAAGAAAATGTAACATCACAAACCGAAAAGTTTTAACATTTCGTATTTCTAGCGACATTTAGTTTGGACTAGTCTTCATCAGGTGCTTTTCTGTGCCAAAAGTATGATACTTTCGGTCCAGGATTTAAACTTATATGAAATAGATTCTAAGTTAATGGATTAGGGTTGACGATCGCATGGAAGGTGCTGCCACGATTCTCACCCGCTAAGTACGCTGGTCACGCGCGGTACGAAAGTTAATTAAAACGTTGCAACTAGTGGAGTGGTGGGCCAAGCGATTTATCGGGCTTGTTGAGCTGTTTAGCCCGCGTGTGCAAATTGTTTTGTATTGCTCGAGGATGAAACGGCGCTGTTGCATGCAGGTGGTTTCCTAAAACTAACAATCGATGCTAATTGACTACCAAGATTGTGGTTCTATAAGGAAGAGCAGCAAGGACAAGATTATTATTTGAAGTGAAAACTGCTTTAGCGGCTTTGTGCACTTTTTGTGATGGGTAAAAAATGTGAAACTCGCGTCAGGATCACGTGACCGTCAGATCGAAAATTCGTAAGACGGACACGTGACCTGATCGAAAAACTGTTACAATGTCATTAGAATACTTAGGCAAATTTCGCCACCGTTTCCAAAGTTGTGATAGCTCAGCTTAGAAAACGGGCGGCATTGAAACCAGAAGACCTCGGTTCAAATCTAGTTCGTATTTTTAACCGACTTCTAAATCAAAAAGGAGGAGGTTCTCTATTCGTCTGTATGTATGTTTTTTTTTTTTTTTTTGTGTATGTCCACCGATTACTCGAAGACGGCTGAACCGATTGAAATGGTTCAAACGTTATTGCATCAGGTTGGTTTCCAAGTTGGTCCCATTTTTTGAAATTTTGAAATCGGTTCAGTAGTTTTCAGGAAATCTTAAAAATACTGTCGTTTTCGTTACCACTTTATGTAAATTTAATACGTATCTTTAGGCATAACTCCTTTGTTTATAAACCGATTTAGATGATTCTTGTTTTGTTAAAAAGGGGATACCTCAAGGTATTTTAACCGACTTCGAAAAAGGAGGTTTTCAGTTTGATTACATACCTATTTACCAGAAAACACGTAAATTGCCTGCACGATGCACTAAAAAGAGTGAAATAAAAATTATTTTTATAAAAAAATTAAACCGCCTTCAAAAAATCCACATCAAAAAAGTAAGAAATAATTCCTCACCAAATAAATATTTTAACAAAAACAACAAAAAATTGTACTTACATGTTTCACGCCCGACTTCAAAGTACTTACGTTATTTATTTGGTGAGGAATTATTTCTTACTTTTTTGATGTGGTTTTTTGAAGGCGGTTTAATTTTTTTATTTTTATTTGTGAAACTCCTTTTTTCTGTGAAAAAGTCTAGGAAGCCCTTTTCACTTTTGCCGGCACTCCCAGAGTGCAAACCGTGGATTTTTTTATTTCTTGAAACTACGAAACCCTTGATTAAAACAAAACAATAACAGTAGCCTTAGCACAAAAAAATGACGTTATTTTAATCGTAATAGAACCTAAACTATACCATCTGTCAAAGCTGATATAAAAGTGCTTTCAGTAGAAACCACAAACGAAATGTTCGTAAACGAAATACCACGCTGCAAAAATCTGACTGCGTGAGAATCGGGCCCTTGTTGTCAAATTATCTATTGAATGTTTGTTCCTTATACGACCGAAATGAAGCTGCTGCTCTGATTTTCATCCAAAATAATTTAGCAAGACGATAGATTTTCGTGCTTGGGGTACCAGTGCAGTATACTAAGGCCCGTATTCTAGAACGATACTCTCTTCTCAAGTACAATATTAGAAAGGGATGCAAATACATGTAACGAATACATTCATCCCTTGCTAACTCTACTTGAGGAGAGATCTCCACTTGAGTGTAATTCTAGAATACGAGCCTAAGATGCCTTCAAACACATTTACGTGTTTCTGACTTTAGCAACCGTATGCTGGATATCAGCACCAGTAAAAATGTCATTAAATAGAAAATAATCAATCAGAAACTGTACATACAAGTAGTCATCTTTCACAGGGCGGTCATAGAATCTGTTGGTCTATCTGTAGTATTTCACTATTTCACTCAGCCAAAAGACCAGGAATTGTCAAAGAAATAAACGAATTGTAGCAATGTGATATTATTGATGTAGGTACTTCCAACTAGACATCCGATAGGAAAGATAAACAATATTGATTTAGTGATAGCATTCCCCAACGACACCTTAAATTTTAGCAGGAAACAAAAGACAAGCATTCAATTTATACTAATGAGTAAACCGCTTACTTCACCTACACAATATGAATACGAGTAGATAGCAATAATCTCATGAAGTTTATTAGTTTCAAGATAATAAACGTTACAAGAGGTTGTCTCTTAATATTCCCATTGTATACGGGGTCTATCATAACCCTTTCTAAAATAATATAAAGGGACAGCCCTAAATACAACGTCCCTGTTATTTATACGAATAATAAAGTCGAGCGAATTGGGAGATAAATTCATTGAGATATGAGTTTTTTCGACAATAATCGGATAATATCCCTGAACAAGTAAAATATATCGACATAAAGAATAGCTTAAACAGAAAAAAGGTATTTAATTTTAGGACCGAAGTCTTTTTCAATTTTGACTGGACCAAATATAAGCCAGCAAGACCGTTATTAAAGATAAAAGGTTTTAGGGAAGTCGACATATTGAAATACGTTCTTTAAGTAGGAAGCAATTCCCAAAAATCCTCTTTGGAACGAAACAAAAATTTACCTTACCTAAAACCTTACCCACGCTAAAAGTCATAGAACGAGAATAAAATGAGGAAAAACGGGCGAAACACGCATGAGCAAAGCCGATGGTAAAAGATAGTTACAAATATAATCCGATTGAGTCCTCTAGGGAGCGCCTTTGTCAACCTGCGGGTTGTAGCGGTTCTGACAAATTAGAAACGTGTCCAGAACCCGTCCTTAATTGGGCTCTTTATCTCAGTCTACGGATGTGTTAGGATCGTGCAAAATTCCACTGTTTCGGCGCGCGTTTGGTTTTTGTTTGGGAGGGAGGTTGAACAGCGCCATCTGTTGGTGCAACTACACCAACAGATGGCGCTGTTAGTACCATTAGTTAGTATAGTACTAAGTTTAAAAAGTGGATGTTGTGGATGAAAATATTACAACTGAACATAGGTACCTAACTTTTTTTACTGATAAATGGGTTTATTTCTTGAAAGACTGATTTAAACCTAAATATGTATTTAAATTACTTAACAAACATTTTACGCGCTTTCAGAAATAATTTTGTTTTCCATATAATTTGATCTCTGTATCAAGGTTCATAATATTATATTGAGTTTTCTGTAAAAGGTCAAAAGTTGTCTTCATTTCCTGGCCTTTGTTTAAAATATCCTTATTATTAATCATGAAATGTTTAAATGAATATTATAACCAATCCTTGTTTTGACAGAGATTTTCATTAAAAAGTTTTTAAGTAATTTAACACTGAGTAAATATAATTACTAAAATGTTGAAGCAGGCGGGTTAAACGGCCCGAGTGTGAACTAACTTATACACAACTTGGTTACAAAGTTGAATTAGTTTAAATACTGTTTGTAATGAAGTATGCTTCTAATTTTATTTTAACACTTACATTAGTTAAGCGAACTTTAAAAAGTAAAGTTGGTAAATGTTAATTGTAAAGGAACTTACTAAGCAGTTCTTGAATTTCTTGCAGTTTCTTCTGTTTACTAGCTGTCTTGACGAAATGGTCTTAACGAATCGATTACGTAGCTCCTTGATATTCATGAGTGCTTGCTAATTTTGAATTTTGGACCAAGTTTGCACTGCATTCAGTTGTCGTCCACCGGGAACCAAATCGTAGGTACTCATTTGAACATTAAAACCTACACCATTGACGTTTTGTGTATAATTATGGACGCCAAAGCACACGTCGTCATCGATGCAAGTTTTAGTAAGGTTCAACCAAAATTATCATCAATATTTATCAGCCGTACAAAGTCTGCTTCTGGCCTTCATCAAGGGTTTCCACAACGCTCGGTCCTGATCTGAAGAAAATAATTCCGATTCATTGTTTTTATTTTTCGTTATTTAAGCCATTTTAACAGCGATTATGTTTCATCGTTTAAATCAGGTGTTAGGTCCTCATATCATACGCATATTTCAAACTGACAGCGATGCCTTTTTAATTTTATCGTTCAAGTTATAGAATTGCGATTGGCACTGATTTCTATACGGATATACACCCAAATATACTCGTATCACCCGAACAATAACACTGCCTCACGTAATAAATACCTGCAGTGTCCGTGGCAGCCTCTTAGTATTCCGTTCGAAGGCAGTTTAAGCCCGGTATCTCGCTCCGAGCAATTTTGTCTTCACCATGTACACTGGCTACATCTATATCAGCACATATAACACTAATAAGATTTCTCAACTCACTGCACAATCTAGATCATAGTTGAGTATTAAGATGTTTCGATAAACACATCTTAGATTTCTGCGCGAATTGTCCATATAAATAAAACACTTTCACGGCTTTTTTCACGCAATTTATTCAACAACTTAGTTAAATTTTAGTTGTTTGTTTGAGATTTTTTGGTTTGTCCGACGTTTCGGCTCAAAAAAACAACTAAAATTTAACTAAGTTGTTGAATAAATTGCGTGAAAAAATCCGTGAAAGTGTTTTAAGATGTTTCGAGTTTAGATAGTAGGTTTAAGCATAAGCTGTTTAACGACCAGTTTTGCTTGACCTGATTTGTTTAACGTTACGGTAAGGGTAGCTTATTAAATGTATCATTCAGCTCTTATGAGCATTAATAATTCCATTTATTTTATTAAACAGCCGCACATATGCAGTGCAAAGGATAATGACCATTTTTGTAAGGCAGCTGGCGTCTTTTTTTTTTTCTTGCGGCCATCAACCAAACATTGAAATATAATTTGTTGGCAGCACTACAGACAATAATTGCAAAGGAAGTATACCTGTAAACTCAGTCCGAACCGAGTGACACTAGCTAGAACTTAACTTTGTTTTTCATAGTGTTTGTATGAATTACAAAGTTACATTTGCGGTTTTTAAAAATGTTATATACGTTCGAATGGTTCTAACTTGCTTCTGTCTGAGTTTACAGCTATACTGTCTTGGCAAATATTGTTTGTTATACTATCAAGAACTGATGTTCAAACATTTTGTTGATGGCCGCGAGACAAAAAAAAACGACGCCAATTTTAGGCATTGCCTTTTCTCTATGGCTTTGCTCGTTTATTGAAAACAGCAGCAAATTCTATGCTTTAAAACACTGTAAATAATAAATTGTAAGTAATAACTTAGGTCCTGTAATTCTAAATAAAAACAAAAACATTAATTTGTTTAATTAGGTACTTTTAGGTAAAAAAAAACCAGCGAGTTGCACTCCGGGAGTGCCGAAGTGAAAACTTGAATATTAACGTTGTGCATTTTTTGGTATTCTTAAATCTTTTAACCCGTTGATTTTTAGAAAATATACTTAGAGATGAATTGGATGCGTTAATAAAGGGCTCCCTAGACTTTTTCACAAAAAAATAATAATAATACGAACTGGATTTGAACCGAGGGTCTTCAGGGGTGCGATTCCCTAACGAAGTTTCACCTTCACATCGTCGTTCACTTCGATTCTTTATGTCAAAATTCATAATAAACAAAAGAAAGACAAGCGAAAAAGAACGTCGAGTTTGTTGATTGAATCTTAGAGAATCGCACAGCAGAACATTTCAAAAGGCGAAGTTTGCCTTCGTATTCTAATGTCATTGTAACAGTTTTTCGATCATACGTCTTACGGTCACGTGATCGTCTTACGTCTTACGGTTATTGGAGAAAAAAATCTTTCCGTGTTCTGTGGTTATCGTCTTACTGTGGTCACGTGATCCTGACGCGAGTTTACAAGTACCCATCACAAAAAGTGCACAACGCCGCTAAAAAAATTTTCACTTCAAAAAATGTAAACTAAAAGAACGGTACAAATACAAATAGTAAGTAAGCGTTTTTAGTAAGCGTTTTTTAAATATACACATTACGTGGCGATAATGAGCCAATCAGGACCCTCCTCAGCTTATGCTGATACAGTGTGCAACATTGCTCACTGTAACAGCGCTGGTATTCTGGAATACAGGATGTAAGATAAATAGAGTAAATACAGGTGGATTTTTTTCATACCTCCTGGTGTGAAAATACTTAAGACAATGGAGATAGAAAATTTCAGACAAATGAAACATTCCGTAATTTTTGAAAAGTAATAAAAATGCATTCGCAGGTTTTTGTAAGTAATCACCTTTTTCATACAAACTCTTACAAAGTACATTTTTATCGACTCGACTTCCTTTATTTTTTTAACTTGTTTCTAAGTGCCTTTTCACATGCAAACGTTAGTAGAAATGAGCTACATAGACAGCTTTCACGTGTCCGACTTAAGGTGGTTCGATCAGCTTAGTAGCGCCACCAATGGAAATTAATCAATTACGTTTTATTAAAGGCTTAGATTAAAAGTTTCGGTTATTTTGCGCAAATAAAAGAGTAAAATGCATTTTATAAATATACTTTTAAGAACTCAAACTTAAGCAATAAGTCGTAAATATCAATAGTGCCAAAAGTGGCCACATTTAGCAATATCGAGATCCATAACTTAATGCTCATATTTGAGGCCATGAAATAATACCTAAAAATTGCACTTTACTTTTCTATTTGTGCCAAATAACCGAAACTTTTATTCTAAACCCTTGATAAATCGTAAACGATTTATTTCTATTGGTGGCGCTACTGAGTTGATCGAACCACCTTAACACGACACGGCGACAGTGTGCCTGTGAAAAGGTCGTTATCCTTATAAGCTACCCTATCAATTGATGTCATAAAAGTACAGGATGATGATTTTTCCAATTTTAGTCAGTTCGATTCCTGGGCGGAGCGTGGCAAGCAAGTGGTTTTAAAAAAAAGCAGTATTGTTTCACTCTAAATATAAATGAATGTTTCCGAGTACTTTCTCTCCAGGCATCATGAAATAAATCCACCCTGTAAACTTTGTAATCAAGTACGAATCTCAAAAGTAAAATTATTTCACCATCAATTTAAAAGACACTTTCACTTTCGGCAATCTCACAAAACTATAAATAGAATAAAAGCATGGCTTCTCAGACCAACAAGAGCACACCTCAAGGAAAATGATCCTGGCTTTACTCCCCCTCCTTAATTATATCCCCCTTTTAGGCCCTTCCACGTAATTATGTCTCCCTTTATTTTCTTCAGGCCCAAGAAAAAGAGGAAATTCAATCATCGATGCTCTATGATGTGAATAATCGTAATCAGCTGGGGATTTCATGGAATCGATATTCGGTTATGTATGAAACGCAATTTGCTCTGATGATATTGTATTTTATGTTATTCGCGGTACAGATACTGATTCGTTATTCTGTTTATCGAACAAATAGTCATTAAAAGTAAGTACTTATCTAGCTGCTTACGATTTGGGTGGAAGATGGTGGATAGCGCCAGTAATGACTATGTTGTACAGCCTAAATAACTAAATAGTAAAACAGTCGTATCTGTGCGTGAATGGCGAGTCACCCACACGAAAAGAAATAAGAAGTGGTTCACTGAATTTGTCCCTGATTGTACATAGAGTTGGTGTGAAACTGATGGATCTGCAGATCTGCCAAATTTGCCTGAACCTTTTGTTTCTGAGGGGAACGAATAAATAATATTGAAACACATTTTGTTATCGAATGCTTGGATCCCAGAAGAATTATGCTGAATAGACTTTTTAGTTTTTCTAAGAAATATTTTCATGCGGTAACTTTGCCGTTTTGCCCACATACTTTTATCCATATAAAACTTTGCAGTCTGTTGTAAAGTATTCGTAGCTGTCAAAATGAACTTTTTCCACTCGGAGGCGCTTCAAAGCCCACGCATCTAGCATGAACCAGGATTAAGGGTTATATAATCATCAGCCATTTAATGTCCCCACTGCTGGGGCACTGGCCTTCCTTATGGATGAATAAGGAGAATGAGCCATGACCCACCACGCGGGCTCAGTGCGGATTGGTGGGTATTAACGACTGCAGGTACAGCCGGGACCAACGGCTTAACGTGCGTTCCTAAGCACGGAGGAGCTCGCGATGAAAAGTTTTTGGTCACCCATCCCGTGACCGACCATTGCGAACTTTGCTTAACCTCAACGATCGCAGGCCAAGCGCGCTATCCACTGCGCCACGGGCTCCTCGAAGGGTTATAAGTCAGTCAGAACTCTGCTTTATCTGCTCAGCATCATAAACTGCACTCTGGAGGTATATTTCACCCAAGATTTCATATAAAGTGGCCGTTGCCAAGGGGATGAATAAAGCCACTCGGTTCAAACGAATTTATTAGCTTTCACCCGGCTTTTTAAGTAATGCATGCTCTACTTAATATTAAATCTGAAATATATGATTCCAAGTCATATGCATTAAAAGTCATGTTTATTTGCATTTAGGTGTCAGAGGCGCGAAGTTAAGCTCATAAATTTGAGTGTTTTTTGCTTTAAAACGAAATGAGAATGTCATACACAGAGTGCTGAAAGTTTTATCTCTGAATCGCAAAATAATGCTCTAAATTTTTAGAATAAAATGATTGTGAAAACAACGCTTGTACGTCGGTTTGTGTGTGGTCACAGCAAATAAGTTGACAAAAACTGTAAATAAAAAAAACTTCTCAACATTTTTTGTCACTCGAAACGTTTTTTATTAGTTATTTGTCGCCCGCCGCCCGCCACCAATAACCTTATCGTACCTTAACCATTAATTTACTCCTTCGAATTAAGATTACTTCCGATAAATTTTAGTACAGACTTTGTTTGGTCGAACTACCTCGATTACTTTTCAAGATATTATTATGGAACAAGAATGTGAAAGGAGGAAAGGAAAAGATAGCCTTTCTTCGTTAAAAATAATCACGGCAGAGTATAATATAATCCCGTTAACTCCACGTTAAGATGCCGATTACTTCCCTGGGACTTTCCAATACTTTTAATACCAAAAGCCGGGATAGAAGTGCAGGCGTCAAATGCATTAGCAACGAAAGCGATAATGAGAAACTCACCGGGACTTTTAAAAAACATTTTTATAATGGAATATTGGTAGACTGCCGTCAAACCTTCAGTATAATTCGAAACTATAAATAAAAATACTCACTTTATGAATAAGATTAAATTGAAAGAACAGTTAGTTTTCTGTTATGTTTTTGAAGTGGAGAAGGGTTTTCATGTTTATAGGTCTGCTCCGTAGGTACAGTGCCACAAACTTATCTGTTCCGGTGGCCAAAATGTGAAACTAACGTGTTTTTTTAATGTCATTCTGCTATCAAGTTGATGTCCAACCATAGCGCTTCTGGCGGCTGAAGGTCTTAGAAGTCAGGGCCGGTTAAATTGCTACAAAAAAAGAAAAGCGTACATAGCGCCGCTGTCACCGGAACAGAAAAGATTGTGGCACATATCGCAAAAACTGTCGGTAACCGTAATAGTAAACTTTAAGCTGTCAAAGTGCTGTTGTCAAATTTATTGAATTTTAGTTCCTTAAGTGGCGCTGCTCCGTTTTAATATAGTTTAATACGATCCCGATAACTACAGTTTTTCATGCTAGCTGCAACATTTGCTCCGGGATCAAATACCTTGATGGATATTTTGCGTCTTGCTGAAACTGATGTGATTACTTTTTGTTAAAGATATTGTGGTAGGTTGCTAAAAGGCAATGCCTAAAAGGTCGTCTTTTTTTTGTCTCGCGGCTATAATCAAAATATTTTAACATCAATTCTTGATAACAAACAATATTTGCCAAGACAGTATAGCCGTAAACCACATCAACTGTTTGGTTGATGACCGCAAGAAAAAAAAACGCCAGCTGCCATACAAAAATGGTCATTGTCCTTTTCGGATTCGAGATACCTTAACGCGTGATTCACGTTACTTCGTGCTGGTGCCGAGCTCTGGCTGAGCCCCGGCCGTGACATGGTCAAACATCTGTTGTAGGCTATATTTTATGTATGAAGTCGCCACGACCGGGTCAATCAACAACTATAAATCCAAAAACAATGTCAACCATATGGAAATATTTTACCAAAACATGGCCGACTACCATAACTGTCAAAGTTCCCGCCATATTTCTCAGACGTGATCACGGCCGCCATTTTCTGAGAGATTACACCCGGGGACAGGTGGGCGGCCGGTGTAATGAGCCCGGTGGTTCCCGCGCGCTCCGCTAGCGCGCGTAATTGGCGCTAGTGTGCACTGCTGCCTGTCAATTAGACGCCTGTGTGATCTTGGCAATGGGAAATTTATTGGTATCTGGGCAGACATCATCGTTTGGTCCGTTCATACCTAGTTTGCTATTAATTTGAAACTCGACACATCACAAAAATGGAGCTTGTTTGGATTTGTTGTTAAAGAAATAAAGTGGAGTAGGCCGATGTAAATTTACCCATTGCCGGTGGTGTTATTCCTCAAATGAAAGATGTGAATGTGGTGCCTCTTCCCAAACCATGTCACACATGTTGTCCTGCTAAGCGTGCCCTTCATCTTGCACACGCGAGAACCTCTATAACGCCACTGAAAACGCTATACGTTTGGCGCAATTTTGGTCTAACAAGATTTAAAGCCGAACGATGGACACGCTAAGAAGAAGAAGAAGAAGTGGAGTACAGACAAGTGGATTATGGTTCAATAGTATAAAGCAAAGCAAAAATTACTATTATTAGCATACATATACCTACCACAACCCCCACCCCTCTTTACGTTTTGATGCAGTTACCTTCTTTGTAAGGGGATATTCGTGTGACTATCCACTTCCTCCGAAACGGTCCCAGGGCTGATAATTATGAAGCCGTCCCATTAAGGGCCGGGGCAAGATGGACGCGGCGTACCCCAGTGCACGCGAACTCGCCATTTATTTGCATGTTGTCTTCATTATTCAAATGTAGTTGACCTTTCATTACGCATAAACCACCCTTAGGGTAAAGAAGTTAGGTTTGCGTGGAAGAAAATGTTTGGGCAGTTTCAAGGATGGTTATTTTTGTACTTCTACGTAAAATGTTCTAGCAAATGCTCTTATCTATGTATTTAAAAAACATATACCTGTGTTATTCCACAGAACACGGAAAGATGTTTTTCTTTGCTAAATACGTTGAGTATGTTGTAAGCCCAGAGAAGATAATGATTAGGTACATAATATTGCTGATCACACAGCAACTACCTAATCATTTTGAACAATAAAATCGTACCCAACTAATATTATAAATGTGAATATTTAGATGTTTGGATGTTTGTTACTTAATCACGTCAAAACGGCTGAACGAATTTGGCTAAAATTTGGGACACAGCTAATTTGCAGCCTGGAGAGGAATATGGGCTACTTTTTATCTCGGAAATATATCACATTCCCACGGGATAACGTCGAGTCCACGCGAGCGAAGGCGCGGGCGGAAAGCTAGTATCAACATAATTGTGTAACGTAGTTGTAAAGTTAGAAATCTAAATAACTAGTCTTCCGCCCGCGGCTTCACTCGCGTGGACTACGACGTCATGTCGCGGGAAAGTCTAAAGCCTATGTCACTCTCCAGCTCCCAAACTATCCCCATACCAAAAATCACGTCGATCCGTTGCTCCGTTTTGACGTGAAAGCCAGACAAACAACATCATCATCATCATGTCAGCCGAACGACGCCCACTGCTGGGCATAGGCCTCCCCCAAGGATCTCCACAACGATCGGTCCTGCGCTGCACGCATCCAGCGGCTTCCCGCGACCTTGACCAAATCGTCGGTCCACCCCAAACAACACTTTATTATTTATAATATTTAGTAAGTACCTATGGATAATTAAATTTGACATCTTAGTGCACATGTCACGTCGGAGGCTCAAGCTTTCACTAGTATTCAGTGTGTTGAAAATCTATCTAAGAACATTGTTCGCTCAAATCGCCTCATAAATTATCGCATAGTGCAGATAGCAATTAACGTCACTTTTATCACGAAGTCTGACGTCGTCGTTGGATGTTAACAAATGGGTTCTAATATCTTACCGTCATTCATTCAAGAAAATAAATAGAAAACTAGGTATGCTATAAAAGCTGCACTATGAGTTCATGATGTTGCGTTTACAAGCTCTGTAGAAATACTTTTATGTTTACAGCCAATTGCGACTTCTCATAGAATTCATTTCAATCTTGAAAAATTGAAAATTAAGTATTTTAGAAAAAATCGACCCGTCTCAAAACCAGCTCCGATGGGATGGTTGTAAGACGGGTCGATTTTTTCTAAAATACCTTATTTTAAATTTTTCAGTTATAATTATTGCATTGTGAATGCAATAAAGTAAAAATTTCAATAACAAACATTTCAATACTTACATAATTTTAACCTAAAATATTGGATATAAATTTAAACAACCTTTCGTATATCATCGCCTGCGTTAAAAAATGTTATGCAGTGCTACCTGAAGTGATTTAGGCTATCAAAAGTCTGACTGTTTATTAGATTTAGGGCCTGTGCCACAGGACAGTGCGGAGCATACTCTACAGGTGTGCCCTGCCTGGTCCTCGCAGCGCAGTAACCTGTGCGCCGTGGTAGGGAGGGATCTCTCTCTGCCGAGCATGGTTCGGGCCATGCTGGGCAGCAACAGATCGTGAGAGGCAGTAGTCTCCTTTTGCGAGGATTTCGTCTCGCAAAAAGAGGCATCAGAGCGGATCCGTGAGCAGGAAGCTCATGCAGATCGGCTTCGGCGAAGGCGGGTGGGGCGGAGGAGGCGGCGCTATGCGCATCTTATTCCCCCGTAACGGGGTGGTGTGGTGAGGTCGACAGCCTTGTTAGCCTCATCACCAGGCAGGAGCCCGAAACACCGGGACGGTCGTCGGATCGTAGGGGAGAATGCCACAACGATCCCCCGATTACGAAAACCGAGACCAAAGAGGGAATATAAAAAATAAAAAAGGGCTTGTGCCACAATGTCTTAGTAAGTTCTCAAAAGTCTGACTGTTTATTAGATTCAGGGCCTGTTTCATAATGTCTAAAGAAGTAAGTTGTTCTCATTAGCTGTTACTTGACAGATAGTCCATACAGAACTGTCAATTAAACTGGAAAGTATCTCCTAATTGGATATTGTGAAACAGGGCACTCAGTCTAGAAGCACATAACAGACAACCATGTGCTTAAAAAATCATCATAGCACTCAGTCTTACTCTAGTCGCACATTTATTTATTTTTATTTTATTTTATTTTATACAACAGGCACAATTACAGACAACAGACAGAAAAAAAAATAAAAAATAAAAAAAATAAACACTTAAAATATCAGCGAGTGTGTCTGCGCCCAATTACAATTGTGCACAACACTTTTAAAAACTAATTACAAAAATTCGACAACATAAAGGCAAAAAAGACAAAAAAAAATACAATATTACAAATAACAAAAAAAATACAATTAGGTTAATTAATATAATACTTATTCACTATTCAATATATATTTTTTTTTTTATTATTTACGTGTGATGTTGCAATATTGTTTTGCTGCAATTGAACATGTCAACGTTAGAGCAAATCTCATTATAAAATGAACACATTCTTCGCAAGGGACTACTCTGCGCAACATTGTTCCTGGCACACGATTTACAAAACAGTTGTTGATTGCGCACTGACCGAGCGGGTACCTTAAAATAACTAGACAGACAACCATGTGCTTAAAAAATCATCACATTCAGAAATATTGACTAGTTGATCACCACAATCGAATTACCAGCTCCGAGATTATTCCATCCGCCCTAGATAGAGGTATTTATAGGATCTCTCTGTCTGCAAATCAAAGGGACGGCGGACGAGTCAGCACATCCAATTAGTGTCAAGGTGCTCACGATCGGCGACAAAGTAATGCGAGTAATTTTGAAATTGAACCCTACGTTGGTAGTTAAAAGATTGGATGTCGAATGCACTTTTTTAAGTGCAATGTTTTTTAATGTGAGAGTGGTGTTGGATTTTCCAATCATAGAAATTTAAAACTTTACCGAAGGGGGCTGTCAATGAATCGATATACTTACCTACTTATCCAAGTCGTGATGATGGTGACTAAAACTACTTTTGATACACTTGGTCACAAAGTAAGTACGTGGCTGCGGTCGCCGGAGACTTGGTCCTGTGATGGATAATAAAAAAATATCCCGGCTGCATTTTGCAATCGCGAACACTCACTAATCTACATTATTTTGCGTAGTGGGTTGTTATAAACAATAATCAAATGTTATTTTGAGAACAACAAGACAATAATTATCAAGAAAATCGTATAATACTTATTCACATTTAACATACCTAAGCTCTAAAATAAAAATGATTGACATTTAATAACAAATTCACAACAAAGTCGTACTTAACACAAACACTGAGGCTTGTTGGTACAAAAAGGCTTATAACGAATTTTATTACTTGCATACATTATGTTGTTGTTACGAGTTATCGTACGCTTATGAGAATCCGAAAATTATAATTTGAGATGAGGTGTTCGCTTCATGTCTGTGTGTACCTACTTTGGGGAAGCTCAAAACTTTTGTTGGTACAATAACAAAAGGAAGTATACTGAATACTAGCATGTCGCACGCGACTTCGCCTGCGTAAAATCATTCGATATTAGACCACCAGCACAGATAACCACCAATAAATAGATACCGCATTAAGGGATTCCACCTTCGCCAAGCTTATAGATGCTTGGCAAAAGGTATTGACACTTCGAAAGAAAATAAAATTAGCGTCAATTTTAGCACAACAACAGCTCCGTGTGTTAAATAGATCTCGAGATATAACGAAGTATTCAAAGTGTCATAAATGATTTTGCTGTAAAATGCACATTTTAGTAGTTGAAAGCTAAAAACTGGAAAAACTCCGAAAATTCCGAGGTTTTACAAGCACCACAAAGTAAGCACAGGTCTTTCGAGGTTGCAAATTTGGTTTTATCTTAACAACAGGATCTAAAGGATCTCCTTACCTCCTGAGGATACAAATAGATTTTGTTTCATTTTGATTACAACAGAATCTTGGATACAGTGACATCTATTGACGAAGTAAGTATAGGTTGTGGTTCATCTCAAAGTCGATCAGCCAACGAACCTATTGACGTTAAATGTATGAAAGCCTTCTTATCCTTCTTTTGTTTTATCAAGTATTCGTTTCATTGTTTATTTATGAAGCCCTAATGACGAAACGGGAATGAACTCGTCAAATGTCTTGATAAATAGATGTATCGTTAGAAAATTAAATGGCCAAAAAATGGATACCAAATTTTTTTGCGTAACTATTTAGTATTAAGGCTGTGCAGTATGCACACTAGCGCCGCCATTGGAAAAAAAACATAGTGCTTAAATAAATATCATATTATTATTGCGAATTATCTCTCTGTAGTGCACTCCGAAGAAGCTTTGTGGTACTTTCTATTGCTTTATCTATATTTTCTAGCTTGTCGTTTAATTTAATGGAGTTTTATTGCTAAAAGTGGCCACTTTTCGCAAAAAAAACCGAATTAAACTAAACGACAGGCTAACAAATATCCTTTAAGCGATAACAAGTACCACAAAGCTTTTGCGGAGTGCACTACAGAGAGATAATTTACAATTTCGTCTTTAATTAATATGATTATTTTTTTCAATGGCGGCGCTAGTGTGCAGACTGCACAGCCTTAACAATAATAATATATTCTGTTTGTTGATTATAGATAATGTTTTATATTCAGAAAAAATATGTTAATTAACTCATAATCATTTTAAATTAAAGGCGAGTCTACACTAAAATAAAAAAGCGTAATAATCGCATGTCTCGCAACGCAAAAGAAAGAACTTAGCATGCATTATTATGAAAAAAATCCTACCAATAAAACCTTCTATAATACAATAAGCACTAACTACAAAGTCATCCCATAATACGAATTTCATTCCATTAATCATACAACATCCATATATTCTCGTCCAGATTTTTTGCTGACCATATCAAAAGTATGCCTGAGCCTCCCTAGAATTCCATTACCATTCGTCTTAGCAAATATTATTGTTTACCCCTCTCTTTTACCCCCCTTTGGGTAAAAGAGAGGGGGTATTGATGGACGTTGAGGTCGTCACAGTAATCTCAATAACGATTAATAATGTTCATGGTAGCAAGATTATTGTTACTTATTATGATATCTTCTGAGGAGGGATTTTCTTGTCTGTGGAATATGTTAAAAGTTCACTGTCTCCGCAAGACTGCACTGCTCGTCTTCAAAATGGCACCTCATTTGAGCACTGTAAGGCGTTGGTACGAAGAATTTGACCATGACTGTGTTTCTCTCGATGATGAAATTCGTGAAGGTCGGTCGGTTCGGCCGGAAGATGCCGTGATAGCTTTCAACCAGCGCGTGAAAAACATGCCCTCAGCCACAGCCTTCTCTATCGTCTTCTACAAGCCGTGCGCATAAAGTTGGCAACGTCGCATTTCTCGTTTTAAGTGAACCGATTTGACACCGTTTTGACAGTAAACCTCGAGTACTGAATCCTATGGAGATGGCATATCTTCTATAGATGTACAAATAAATAAAATTGGAGTGTCTGTTTGTAACATTAAAATAACCGCTTTTTACTGTGTGCATATGATTATTTATACGGTACATATACCAAAATGACATGTTTTAAAATTTTTGTCTTTCTGTCTGTTTGTTCCGGATAATCTCTGAAACGGTTGGACCGACGACGACCGACGATTTTGACGAACCGATTAATACCTACGACAATTAGAAGTAGTTTAAAATTGAATTCCAAGATTTTCTTACATTGTGACTGAGTTACAGGTGAAGCTAATAAAAGTGTGGTAAGTATGCCACCTCCATAGGATTTAGTACTCAGATGAGTAAACCGGGTCACAGCAATGTTGCCGTTCCGTATCATAGCATGGCTTGTAGAAGACGATAGAGACGGCTGTGCCTCAGCCCTCAGGACCATTGGGCTCCTCATGTTTTCAAAAATGGTTTGACTGAATGAAAAAGTGTTTAAAATGTAATGGAGAATACTTCGAAAATCAGTTAATATATAACTTTTTATGTGAATTGTTTTAATAATGAATTACGCAAAACTTTCAGTGTACCCCTCGTAGTAGCTACGAGCACCGTAGCACTGCTTTCAGCCGTAGCATTAAGTAAATCTCGTAGCCGTATAAATGGAATTGAAAGTATTGATCAAAATGGACGATGGTAAAAAATAAAGAGTTGTATTCGAAGCTCAACATTATTTTTTTAAAACAGAAATGCTGCTACAACATTATAAAAATTCACTCAACAATTCAATGCCCGCGGCGAGCGGACTTTTAAATCGAGACCTCATTCTCACACGTAATCGATTAAAAATGCAAAACAGCTCAATCGGAATGTCCGATAAAAAAGCGTTCCGTTTTATAATTACACGCTCGCGATGCATTCAAATAACCGGGTGAGGGCGGTATCAGGCTATAAATCTAAATAACAAACATTGTTGTTTTAAAAAGGTGAAAGGACAAACAAAAGTGTGCGATTATTCAGACAGATTTTTATAGGGTCGAAACGAAATTAAATAATAAATATAACCTTTTCGCTGAAGTAAAAATGGACTTTAAGTAATAGGAAATGAGATTGAGTATCGTTTAGAGGGTTGAGTATCCGGTCCAGTGGTGGGTTAGGGGTGATTTAGTGGTGGGGCGGGTGAAAAATCGACGGCAACAGCGCACAAATCATCGGAACGCCTATGGCTCACTGACGGACAGACAGCAATTTAGTGCCGATACAAGTTAGATGTGTTACATTTAGTTTCAAAATTAACACGCTTTTATCATGTGACCATTACATTCCCTTTAGTTTGGAGATTGCCAAACTTTAATACGAAAATGACACTAGACAATGATTATAATGTAGAGCGATATTGGGTATACCTACAATAAAATTTCAGTCACAATTTTAGTAAACGTTATGCCACAAATGTTAATGATTTATCAGATTGTATTTTTCAAATATATATCTAGAAATATTAATGAAATAAAATTATCTACAATAAAATTTAATTTAAGACATTTAAAATGAGTTTTGTGCTGAGTCAGGGCCATTTAACGTGACGCCATGTGCTTGTTTGTTTGTTTTCAAACCTTTCTATTTTTTCTGTTAACTGTATTCTTTGTTGATTGTCATTCTCTGTTATTTATCTGTATGTGTTAATAAATGTTTTTTTCTTTCTTTCTTAAAAAAATTGTTTCTAGAGCGCCAAAAATTCGGTTCATTGCGCTTTGTGAAACAATCGTTGTTCATTTTACGCCCATAAAAATACGCAACAAATACTTGGGGATTACAAGCATAATTCCATCAATTATTTGCACATTTCGGAACGCGAGACGAATGAAATTTCGGCGCATACCATATCAATACAATTTCGCCCATCAATATGTAATGATACGCCAATTTGTTGCATTAGATCCTTGATATTAAATACCTGTTCCAAGAACATGTTTACTGAAGCAATTTGTTTCATTAGATCACTTGATATTAGATACCTGTTCCGTTGCCACCATGTTTACGGAGGAACGACAAATTACCTTTTTGTTTTGGGAACAATAGATTGGTGCGTCGAAAGGTAATAATTATCCGTGTCTAAAATTAGTGCTATTGTTTCTGATTATTGCAGTTAATCTGATTCTATTATTTGGTTCATTGTTAAATAACATTTTCTTTGCATTGCATTTATCTGTCTAACCATACTTATTTTTAATTAATGCATTATTCAAACCCAAATTCCATTGTTTGATAAACTCAATTATTTAAATTAGATTCAATGAGATGGAAAATCATTATCAAAGGAAAATCTTCTATTACAGACGCGATTAGTAAAAAAATACGTTTGTAGCTAAGTAGTAAATATGGTTACGCCAAATAACATACAAGCCAATTAATAAAATACAAAAAAAAAATTAAGTGTTTTCTTTAACGAAACTTCAAACATTCCAAAACAAAAGAGCGTTTAGATTACTTAAATCTGTATTTTTTTGGTTTGTTTGTCTGTATGTTTCGTTTTCTCGTCGAGACGGCTGTACCGATTTTGATAAAATTTTGAATGAAGATAGTTTGATACCCTAAAAAGGAAATAGACTATACTTTTAATCCTGGAAAAATAAAAGGTTCCCGCGGGATAATGGGCGGAAAGCTAGTAGAAAATATTTCAGAAAAATAAGAAACAGTGGTCTGCCTTTTGCCTCTACTAATACTACTATTTAGCCTTGCACATCTAATGCCGAACTCATCTTAACATATTCCACAGACAAGAAAATCCCTCCTCAGAAGATATCATAATAAGTAACAATAATCTTGCTACCATGAACATTATTAATCGTTATTGAGATTACTGTGACGACCTCAACGTCCATCAATACCCCCTCTCTTTTACCCAAAGGGGGGTAAAAGAGAGGGGGTATTGATGGACGTTGAGGTCGTCACAGTAATCTCAATAACGATTAATAATGTTCATGGTAGCAAGATTATTGTTACTTATTATGATATCTTCTGAGGAGGGATTTTCTTGTCTGTGGAATATGTTAAGATGAGTTCGGCATTAGATGTGCAAGGCTAAATAGTAGTATTAGTAGAGGCAAAAGGCAGACCACTGTTTCTTATTGTTCTGAAATATTTTCTACTAGCTTTCCGCCCATTATCCCGCGGGAACCTTTTATTTTTCCAGGATTAAAAGTATAGTCTATTTCCTTTTTAGGGTATCAAACTATCTTCATTCAAAATTTTATCAAAATCGGTACAGCCGTCTCGACGAGAAAACGAAACATACAGACAAACAAACCAAAAAAATACAGATTTAAGTAATCTAAACGCTCTTTTGTTTTGGAATGTTTGAAGTTTCGTTAAAGAAAACACTTAATTTTTTTTTTGTATTTTATTAATTGGCTTGTATGTTATTTGGCGTAACCATATTTACTACTTAGCTACAAACGTATTTTTTTACTAATCGCGTCTGTAATAGAAGATTTTCCTTTGATAATGATTTTCCATCTCATTGAATCTAATTTAAATAATTGAGTTTATCAAACAATGGAATTTGGGTTTGAATAATGCATTAATTAAAAATAAGTATGGTTAGACAGATAAATGCAATGCAAAGAAAATGTTATTTAACAATGAACCAAATAATAGAATCAGATTAACTGCAATAATCAGAAACAATAGCACTAATTTTAGACACGGATAATTATTACCTTTCGACGCACCAATCTATTGTTCCCAAAACAAAAAGGTAATTTGTCGTTCCTCCGTAAACATGGTGGCAACGGAACAGGTATCTAATATCAAGTGATCTAATGAAACAAATTGCTTCAGTAAACATGTTCTTGGAACAGGTATTTAATATCAAGGATCTAATGCAACAAATTGGCGTATCATTACATATTGATGGGGGAAATTGTATTGATATGGTATGCGCCGAAATTTCATTCGTCTCGCGTTCCGAAATGTGCAAATAATTGATGGAATTATGCTTGTAATCCCCAAGTATTTGTTGCGTATTTTTATGGGCGTAAAATGAACAACGATTGTTTCACAAAGCGCAATGAACCGAATTTTTGGCGCTCTAGAAACAATTTTTTTAAGAAAGAAAGAAAAAAACATTTATTAACACATACAGATAAATAACAGAGAATGACAATCAACAAAGAATACAGTTAACAGAAAAAATAGAAAGGTTTGAAAACAAACAAACAAGCACATGGCGTCACGTTAAATGGCCCTGACTCAGCACAAAACTCATTTTAAATGTCTTAAATTAAATTTTATTGTAGATAATTTTATTTCATTAATATTTCTAGATATATATTTGAAAAATACAATCTGATAAATCATTAACATTTGTGGCATAACGTTTACTAAAATTGTGACTGAAATTTTATTGTAGGTATACCCAATATCGCTCTACATTATAATCATTGTCTAGTGTCATTTTCGTATTAAAGTTTGGCAATCTCCAAACTAAAGGGAATGTAATGGTCACATGATAAAAGCGTGTTAATTTTGAAACTAAATGTAACACATCTAACTTGTATCGGCACTAAATTGCTGTCTGTCCGTCAGTGAGCCATAGGCGTTCCGATGATTTGTGCGCTGTTGCCGTCGATTTTTCACCCGCCCCACCACTAAATCACCCCTAACCCACCACTGGACCGGATACTCAACCCTCTAAACGATACTCAATCTCATTTCCTATTACTTAAAGTCCATTTTTACTTCAGCGAAAAGGTTATATTTATTATTTAATTTCGTTTCGACCCTATAAAAATCTGTCTGAATAATCGCACACTTTTGTTTGTCCTTTCACCTTTTTAAAACAACAATGTTTGTTATTTAGATTTATAGCCTGATACCGCCCTCACCCGGTTATTTGAATGCATCGCGAGCGTGTAATTATAAAACGGAACGCTTTTTTATCGGACATTCCGATTGAGCTGTTTTGCATTTTTAATCGATTACGTGTGAGAATGAGGTCTCGATTTAAAAGTCCGCTCGCCGCGGGCATTGAATTGTTGAGTGAATTTTTATAATGTTGTAGCAGCATTTCTGTTTTAAAAAAATAATGTTGAGCTTCGAATACAACTCTTTATTTTTTACCATCGTCCATTTTGATCAATACTTTCAATTCCATTTATACGGCTACGAGATTTACTTAATGCTACGGCTGAAAGCAGTGCTACGGTGCTCGTAGCTACTACGAGGGGTACACTGAAAGTTTTGCGTAATTCATTATTAAAACAATTCACATAAAAAGTTATATATTAACTGATTTTCGAAGTATTCTCCATTACATTTTAAACACTTTTTCATTCAGTCAAACCATTTTTGAAAACATGAGGAGCCCAATGGTCCTGAGGGCTGAGGCACAGCCGTCTCTATCGTCTTCTACAAGCCATGCTATGATACGGAACGGCAACATTGCTGTGACCCGGTTTACTCATCTGAGTACTAAATCCTATGGAGGTGGCATACTTACCACACTTTTATTAGCTTCACCTGTAACTCAGTCACAATGTAAGAAAATCTTGGAATTCAATTTTAAACTACTTCTAATTGTCGTAGGTATTAATCGGTTCGTCAAAATCGTCGGTCGTCGTCGGTCCAACCGTTTCAGAGATTATCCGGAACAAACAGACAGAAAGACAAAAATTTTAAAACATGTCATTTTGGTATATGTACCGTATAAATAATCATATGCACACAGTAAAAAGCGGTTATTTTAATGTTACAAACAGACACTCCAATTTTATTTATTTGTACATCTATAGAAGATATGCCATCTCCATAGGATTCAGTACTCGAGGTTTACTGTCAAAACGGTGTCAAATCGGTTCACTTAAAACGAGAAATGCGACGTTGCCAACTTTATGCGCACGGCTTGTAGAAGACGATAGAGAAGGCTGTGGCTGAGGGCATGTTTTTCACGCGCTGGTTGAAAGCTATCACGGCATCTTCCGGCCGAACCGACCGACCTTCACGAATTTCATCATCGAGAGAAACACAGTCATGGTCAAATTCTTCGTACCAACGCCTTACAGTGCTCAAATGAGGTGCCATTTTGAAGACGAGCAGTGCAGTCTTGCGGAGACAGTGAACTTTTAAAGTCATAAAAAATCATCGCCCTAAAATCTTTTCGCAACTTGTGATAAAAAACAACTGACACGTGATTTCTCGCCAATTTTGTTTTAATCGATCATTGAGTTTCCTAATTAAAAAAAATATAACATTCAAAAATAAACATTTTATGAGCGGCCAGGAGCGCAAAACTTTCAGTGCGTCTATGTACAGCTATAAGTCGTAGCTATTTAATCAGAGTTGCAACGATGTGTAAAGCATTGACAATGTATTTAGGTCGCTAATGAAATAAAAAGTCAAGTGAAAAGAGTCTCCGAGTTAGATTTACTTGGAAATTCGCTCGGGAGAAAATATCGGGCGGCGCAGCCCACCGGAGTGGAACGCACGCCAGACTTGTTCTGTGCCCAATTGATAAGTCACATTTACAAGAATAAACACTAGAAATATAAACAAATAAATCAATACCTTATTTGAAAGTGAAGCCAATTTAGCTACAGTTGTTTAGATGAATATGAAAATCCACTTTAACTTTTCCTTTGACGACCTCTGTGGCCGAGTGGTGTACATACCGGTTTTCATGATGCCGCTATCTCTAGGGGTCCCGGGTTCGATACCCGGTCGGGTTTGAAATTGAACTTTTCAATATTTCCACGGGTCTGGGTGTATGTGGTAATACCCGTCGTTGTTTCCAATTTCCATAATACTAGTGCATAAGCTACTATACTTTGGTATTGGAACAATGTATGTGATGGTGTCAAATATTTATTTATTTTTATTTATTTATTTACTTCTGCCACAGCCTTCTCTATCGTCTTCTACAAGCCATGCTATGTAGCGGAACGGCAACATTGCTGTTAACCGGTTTACTCCTCTGAGTACTAAATCCTATGGAGATGGCATACCTACAAAAAAGTGAGGCATACCTACACATAGGTACCGAGAAACAAAAATGGCGACCGGTCACCGGCCTCAATCATGTATTACTATGACGTCACGTTTTAATTTTGCCAAAAATAGGTCAAATAAATATATTGCTGTCTCTTTTTACATGGAGTATTGGAGGTAAGATAGAACAAGATGGCTGTTTATGAGCACAATGTCGATTTAGCTCATATTTGTATAACGGATAGTTCATATACTTAGAACAATATGCCATCTCCATTGGATTCAGTACTCGAGGTTTACTCGCTGTTTACCTGTCAAACGGTGTCAAATAGGTTCATTTAAAACTAGAAATGCGACGTTGCCAACTTTATGCGAATGGCTTGTAGAAAACGATAGAGAAGGCTGTGCTTCTGCCTTTTGATTTCGTGATAAACCATTATACTGCAACCGCTCGCCCTCAAAGTCCATTCTGCATTGGCAAAGGTTAAAGTACACGACTTTCACGAGACACATCAAAGTAACCGAAACCTAAACAAATGTTGATCTAGCAGAAGACAAAGAATTTGTGTCACCGCAAACGACAGATCAAACACGGCTATGAGTAATGTATCGGAACAGGTCTCCAAACATGCGACCTGTCCTGTCTAAACACGACCTTGTACTGAATTTAAATCGTGCAGAGTCGTGAAATGAAAGATTTCTTTACAGATCACTTACTTCTCTTGTAACATAAACTTATTAGCTTTTTAATACAGAATTAGGTCAAGAAAACAAATACAGTAGGTATTTAATTCATTGGTGCTAAGAGTAGTTGGTTTTTAGGAAGCTACTTCACTTATAAATTATTAAACGCTTCGTTTTGGCAAATTTTCAGTCCCAGGATCATCAAATTCGAGATTTATTTTTAATACAAATGGTATATGAGGATTTAACATTTTTTGGTTTCTCTGTACTAGTATTAAAAGGAGGAAAGATTTTATTGTTTGTTTATTTGATTGAATAGACTCCGAAACTACTTGACCGATTTAGAAAATTATTTGACCATTAGAAAGCTACATTCTTCCCGAGTAACATAGGTTATATTCTATCCCGACATTTGCACGGGAACGGGTACTAAGCGGGTAACTACTAATAAAAACTGAGAGCATATCCCTGTAAGAATTTGCAGTTCTGGAAAAGAATAAATTTCGAAAGGAGAGTAGCATTAAAAAAATCTATAAAACGACTTCGGTTCATTGTGCCGAGTTCATTTTCAAGCGTGGACAATGCACTAATTCACAAGAATCGTGAAATTTTAAATCCAATCGTTACGCTTGATCGAATAGGGGCTATTCTAAAAAGCGATACACGTCCACTGGTAAATTCACCGCTACGGACATTATGGAGTTAAGACAACGAACGAAAATTTTGTAGCTCGCAGGATTGCGTGTGCTTGCGGGATAGCCCGCACGCGTAGTCACACGTGATTGTCTGTTTGATGTTGTTTAGGTTAAAGTTCTTTACCTTACCTTACACACACGCTCTTTCGCACACAATTACTGTATCACGCGCGATAGAATACGTGTGTAAGGCCCGCTAATTCGTTTTGTCAAAGATGTGGCAGAGAAATTGAACCATTTAGGAAACACATCAAGTTATAATAATAGAATAATGTAGTACCTACTTACGTGTTTCACAAATAGCAAGCTTGTTTTCATTTTGATTTTGAACTGGTTTAATTATATTCCTTGTTTGTTTACCTGAGTCTATAATACTGAGAATAGTAAGAAAACTCGAGATCCGAGTGCCTACCATAAACTTTAAGAAAGCGATTCAAAGCTGGTGCGTTCCAGAATAAGTTCCTAAAATGAATTGCTTTATTTCGTACCATGACCTTCTAGAAACTGAATCGCAAATGAATTGCTGAATGTAAATGAACAAACGATTTGTGTCCTTATTTCTCCTACCCGTCTCTTTCACTCGATTCTGTCATACCCGGAGAGTGAGAGGGACAGGTGTCATGTTAGCTCGACCAAGTTGTAAGTCAAATAAGAGTTCACAGAGTTCATGACAGCTAAGCGGCTGTGACATGTCGCTGAATCACTTGTCATTGAAGCAATAGAATCTCGATCGCAATTAAGCTGTCGTGGCAGATAAGCGAAGCAGATCAGTTTAGGTCCTAAACAAAACCGCAATAAGAGTTGATGGTAGGCACCCTGGATTCATCTTTTCCCGCCGAACGAGCAGGATCGATACACAGTGCCATTACCCTATATTTTTCCAATAAGGACGCGACCATTCGAGCGAACACGTCGAGTATCGAATGCTCGGCTGCGTTCATGTTTGAACACACCTGCTCCTCATGTCTTGCGACTTTTTTGCGTGTACCGTTCCACATGTCAATGGAATTTGAGCGTTGAATTTGAGTAGCTACGATCCATTTTCCTTTGGGGTTTGACAACTTTTTTCGGTGTGGAAGAAAATGCAAAGTGAATTTCGCGAAACGAATCGAAATGGTTAAGTCAACGTCAAATGATTTTTATGCTTGGATTCGTTAGGTTTTGTCAATTTTATTAGCGTTCTCGTGATGTTTTTTTTGTTATTACTTTAGTATTATTCTTATACTGTTATTTCTTTTTTGCCTACATAATTATAACACACTCAAAAAATAGAAAATACACCTAGCTGAATGCGTGTTGTTTTGTATTTACTCCTTGTCTTTTTTTTTATCCACAGCGGGATAGCATTTCAAATTTTACGCGTAACCTAATTGGTTATGATTTAAACCGAGATACGATCAATAGATATTTCAAGTCTTAGCTGGAAACAAAAATGGATATTTTATTTATTTTATTATCTTATTGGAAAACAGAATGACCTATATTAGGTGGGTAATCGAGGCACTTGAACTTACGATTGTCATTAATGTTTTCTTGTTAGCACCACGTCATCAATAAAAGCTGTAATTTCAAACATATTCCAACCATACATTGAAATAAAATTGAAAGTATCATGAAATTGAATATAATGGTCGTATAACTGAACGGCCGGTTAACCGCTGCTTAATGAATATAAAATTAAATCGCCTAATGCGGTCTCCTTAAATCAGATAGAGCGGTTCCGATGCGACCGAGCAGTTATTCGACATTTTAATTTTATATACACAATACTCAATCATTTATTGCATACCACAATGTGAATAAGGATGGCGAACATTAAAAAAAAGATCATTATGGACCTTGACGGGCACGCAATAGGGTGTTAGAAGACAATAATTAAACTTCATCGATGCGGAGGACAGCTTGTAAATATGTATCTTTATGCTATTGAAGCTATAAGTTTAGTTTAGCTTCCATAATGTGTATTTGACATGAAAAACAATCTTAATATCTAAGGATCCTTCATGCTAAAATAGGAAGATGTGAATTTAGATATTATACGTAAGAGTCCATTGATTCTGGAGTGAGGTGTTTTAAAGTATTACTTTTTGAAACAGTTCGTCTTACATATTAAGTGACTAACGGATGAGCAGAGCCATTTACAAATTAAGTAATAATATTTTAAAGGCTGGTTTCACGTCAGTCTGTCTGTACCGTACTGTTTCCTCACCAGGGTGCCTACCATCCTGGGACTGGAAATTTGCCAAAACTAAGCGTTTAATAATTTAATAATTTATAAATGAAGTAGGTTCCTAAAAACCAACTACTCTTAGCACCAATGAGTTAAATACCTACTGGGTGCCTACCATCAACTTTAAGACAGCGATTCAAAAATAGCGCGATGCAGAATAGGTTCCTAAAATGAATTGCTTTCTTTCGTACTCTGACCTTCTAAAAACTGGATCGCAAATGAATTGCTAAATGTTAATGACCGAACGATTTGTGTCCTTTTTCTTCTACCCGTCTCTTTCACTCGATTCTGTCATGCCCGGAGAGTGAGAGGGACGGGTATAACCTGCAGGTGTCATGTTAAATCGACCGGGTTATAAGTCAAATAAGAGTTCCTGACAGCTTAGCGGCTGTGAAATGTCATTGATCGATCACTGAATCGCTGTCATTGATATTAAGCTGTCGTGGTACTGAAGCAGATCAGTTTAGGTCCTAAACAAAACCGCAATAAGAGTTGATGGTAAGCACCCAGTACGGGACACGGGCTCGCCGCCCGCACACGGAAAATGTATACAACGTGTTAATGAATAAGCGTAAAACTACTCAGGGCCAACTGCAACTCAACAAAAAAAACAGCTGTTTCATACAAAAATGTCTTATAATACCTACTTGACAAGAATGTTTGGAGCAGCTGTTTTTTTGTTGAGTTGCAGAGTTGGCCCCATCATCATCATCATCATCATCAGCCATTTAATGTCCCCACTGCTGGGGCACTGGCCTTCCTTATGGACGAATAAGGAGAATGAGCCATGACCCACCACGCGGGCTCAGTGCGGATTGGTGGGTATTAACGACTGCAAGTGCAGCCGGGACCAACGGCTTAACGTGCCTTCCGAAGCACGGAGGAGCTCGAGATGAAAAGTTTATGGTCACCCATCCCGTGACCAACCATTGCGAACGTTGCTTAACCTCAACGATCGCAGGCCGAGCGCGCTATCCACTGCGCCACAGGCTCCTCGCAGAGTTGGCCCCATAGAAAAAGTTGTTCATATTCATGAGCACAATCACCACCTAAGAGGTTTTACACTTAGATATTAATTAACACATTGTTTAATAATAATTGAACCTGACGGAGCAGTCTGCGTCTCGCTAAGAATCGATGTTTTAGCGCCTTACTTACGTGTGTCTCCGTTCAATGAGCATTGAGCGGCTCTTACTGGCCTTAAAAGCAGGCTTAAGCTGCTTAAATGCATCTTTATAAACTCTGTTCCTCAGAACCAGAAAACTAAACAACCAACATTCAATTCTGCGATCTCAATCTCAACAAAACAAAATGTATACCAATCGTCACCCAGTTACCGTATACAACCGGTTCTTATTTCGCGAATAGAGCACGCATTCTATTCCGAACGGCAATAAGAGATCGCATTGGAACAAAGAAGAGCGGTCGTGAAACAGTAAAGACGTATCGAATCCCGAAATCGAAATAGATCGAATATGCGCTAGGGCTGCCACTAAGGGCTCTACCAGAGGTGCGACCACAGAACAACAAAAAAGTTACTGAGCTAATTTTGTACTGAATGTACAGTGAAGTGGACTACGTAAAGAAATGAAAACAGAGTTTTCTCACTCATGCTGTGAAATGTTAACATTCCATTTGAAAAAAGAATGCGGGACGTGTCAGTTATCCGACGTGAAAATTCTAAATTTGAAAATCAGTGCGGAAATGACTTTCAATAGGTACTTACTTCCCGCACTAGTGCAGCAATAAGTATTAAATTGACTTGACTGGTCATTTGAAATTCGATAACACCGAATAATGCGTTGAGATTTTTTGTTCATGCAAGATTTACTGAAGAAGAATTTTAATTCCTAACCACTTTACCGAAACCACGAATTTTAGTCAGCAATAGAACATGCTCATTGAATGACACATGACACATGGCCGCACGAACCAATTTCAAAAATCACATTTACTGAGAAAATGTATTTCTTCGCATTTAGTGGGAAAAGTTTTATACAAGCCTTGAACGGGAAGCAATAACATTGCCTCAAATGATTAAAGATTCAAACCATTATTCTTGACAATGTAATGTCTAACTTCCCGATCTCGGCTGTAATGTACTATTAATGTATAGTCCTTGTTGTGTTATTAGCAATTTAGTTTCCACCCGTACCCCACCCTCTTTCTTGCGATCTGTGCAAGCGAAACTTAACGTGTAACAGTGGTCGGCATATATCGGTCACCACCGTCAGTCGCAGGTATACTGTCGCCCGTCTGTTAGAACTCTAAATATAATGCATTTCTCAGTCGTAAAGCTGCGCACGGTGAAACGATTCACCGAGATACTCTTGAGTAAGATAAAAATGAGCCAGCTTCACTTAAATAGATGGAGCACATCTTGAATTCACACTAACTCAATAAACGTGGAATGGTTTCATTTTCTGTTCTTACCCGTTCTGACTGAAACGGTTGGTACGCCAGCACTTTTAGAATTGAAACTGATCTTTTGTTGAATTTTATAGCGCTAGACTATTTAGTTTACTTATTAGACGTACACCAAATTATAAAATACTTAAAACATAAAATATTTATAAGCATTATGGGTCGAATGGATTTTCTTTTTGCGATGTTTAAATATTTCAAATAGGTAGGTGTTAGCATCTTTTTTAATGATCGTAATCTATATTTTATATTGACCAACGAAATGATCAAAATGCGAAAAGAAGATGGAGTTCACAAAAAAATTGTAAGTTATTTAAACTTTTACTTTTTTGCATTCACAATGCAATTTTTATTATTGAAAAATATATAATGTGTTATAGAAAACATCGACCCGTCTCATAACCAGCAAAACGTAAAATTTTCACATTGATGAAATTAACGCTGGCTATACAGCGCGTAAGAAGTATTGGATAAATTCGACGCTTCTCGTAACGACTCCGTAGCTCAGAGGTTAGAGTAGTCGCCCGGATAGCGAAAGGTCGTGGGTTTGTGTCCCATCGGAGCTGGTTGTGAAACGGATCGATATTTTCTTAAACAATTCATTTTCAATTTAAAAAAAAATTATTAGCCTGTCATCCTAAATATTCAATAAAAATAAAAACGTCAATACCAAAAACCTAAAAGACAGAAATAACGACCATAAAAAATATCCAACATCACTTCATCAACAATTCATGCCCAAAATTATCCAGTAAATCAAACTTTCTCACTAATCATCGTTGGTGACAGCCCTAGCGCCGAATTCGAGATCCGAGCATTTTGGGCGTCGACAAGCCAAGCGGAAATCGGCTTTATTGCATCGAATCAAGAACCGGAGCACGTGATATCAAAGTTTCGGCGTAGTCCAGCCGTGAAAAGTTCGAGAGTTACCGAATGATTATCGAATTACCACGGAATAGAATCTAATTAAGGATCGGTGCACTTCAGATACGTGTCGGGCTTTCACACGACGAAAAGTGTAACGCTGAAGTCAGGATGATGGTCCAAAGTAGCCCTAAAAAGTAATCCCTCCATAAGGTTATCATTATCTAAGCTTTGAAGGTAGGTACTAGAAGCAAATTCAAGCATACTCTAAGATATTTTTACACACATAGCCGCACAGTAATTTTTTATTATTGCCATTTTGTAATACATGAAATTATACGTAGATAAACGCAAGCTTGAGCAAACGCAATTGTGGAGACCCTTGGGGGAGGACTATGCCCAGCAGTGGGCGTCGTTCGGTTGACATGATGAAACGCAAGCAAAAAATCGCGCGAAATATACAGAACTAGCTTTCTGCTCGCGGCTTTGCCCGTTTGAGCTAGACTGATATATTATCACGGTGCAAAAAGTCTAGTCTAAAAATAACTATGTAAAATACTATATAATAGAAATAGTTACTACAAAAGAGATTAACTAAAACAATCACTGCAATAGAGTGGCGTGTATCTGGAGAGGAAAACACACAAATCTCACGTGCGATGGACATAGAAAACATTTTACTTAAAACAAACAGTACGCTTCAGGCCAAGATAAACGGCGTACCTACCAATATTATTTTTATTTGTTGTCGTAAACATAAACTAATCTAATAGAATACGTGCAATACAAAATTATTCAAATCAAGTACTAATTTCTTGTGCTTTTGTGTAACTAAGTCAGTTCGAGTTATGCGCTACTATTAAGCTAATCAATGATTTCTTTGCGAAAACATATCCGTATACTCGTATAAAAAAAAATACAGCTCTTATTGAGAAAACCTAATGAAACTGTTAAAATTTGGCGATGAGTGTGCAATTAATATTATTGATATCATTAATCTCTACTAGTTCAACATTTGAAGTTAAAACAGAATAAAAGACATTAATCTTTTTTTGTTAAAGACAAGGCTTAGGGTGAGAAGCGGCATTGTTCCCGTTCCTGCGACGTCACCGCGGCGGGCGGGATGATGCATCGCGCCCGAGAATTGCAATTTGGATGCAATGCGAAATTACGAGATACAAAATGACAGGAATTAAAGCTGCTGCAATGTTCTAGGTTGCGGTTCTGTGGTTTTATCAAGCATTTTCTTATGTCCTACGGTGAATAGGGTTTAAAGCGCATCTTATATTGGACAGTAATGCATATTATAGCTCTTATTTTTAATCATGCCTCAAGGCTTTTTTGATGTGACAACAAGAGGACATAGGTGTTGATACGTATAAGAATTAATAACTTTCAGTAACCTAAAAGTACCTATAAACTCCAATCAAAACACTGTTATAAGATTTTTCATTGAATATTTCAAGCAAAAGTATGAGAAGTTAAAAAATTATAAAGCTTAAAAGCTAAATTTACTTAGCTGTACCGGCAACAAAATAATGTTTTATCTTTCGAATTTTAAACTATATTTTTGCCAAAGACGATGATTAGGTACTGATGGCTAGAGTTCAAAAATTAAATAGTCTCAATTTACGCACTACTCTAAGAGTAGTGCGTAAATAGCATTTACCCCGAAAAAATTAGGTTCATGTCAATTTATTAGATTAAAAGGCATTTGGTTGAAAGGCCTATTTATTTTTATCCCCTTACAAAGTACTCGTGTATCCCGTATATCTCGGCCGACAGTGTACCCTGTATGCATTAGTAAGAGAGCAATATTTTATCGCTAAGTGCGCGCCAAATATGCCGGCTGTACTACTGAAGATTCCCTAGTGCTGTTTGTTTTTCTGTTGTGGAATTTCCTTGGCGTTTCAGACAATTGTTTATTGTGTGGTTGCGAAGCGATATATTGTGACCCTCGGGGTATTTGCGATGTTGTCCGATTTTAAGAATCGCCGATATAAGTGGTGGGCCGTGTTGTGTGAGTTATATTATGGTGGTGAAACAAATTGTCTTTTTGTTTACGATTAGAAATGTTTCGGACAATCATGGTACTGTAGCACTCTAGTGTAACACTGATCTTTTAATCATAAGTTATTTTATCTACACTCATGTTATAATATTCGAATTATGAACTCATGCCTGAACGTATATTGATACATTTTATGCCATAGTCAACTTTAAAAAATAAAAGTGTTTAATAATGGTCATTATGATACAACCGGATACAGCTTTCACTCATTATAAAACACTTATTTTTCTTAATTTTACAATCTCTATGGCAACCGTAGGATTTACCGGCCCTGACTTCCAAGCCCTTCTTAAGCCGGCAACAATAAGAAACTTTTTTGAAATTAGAAGTTTGAATTTAGAAGGTATAGACCGTATAGACTCCTATCAGTGGGATTTGGCGCCAATCCGCATTTTATAATAAATTTTTTTTTGCTTAGTTTTTGAAATATATGATAAATGTAATGAGTTTAGATAAAGTAGTGTATGAGACTGCACATAACTCGGTATTAAAACCCCTCCTTATGCGACAGTCACATAATCTACTATTACATTTTTATATTATTTTTATCTGACAAGGCGACCGCTTTCCTATTATACTAAGTTACCACAGCCGTCTCTATCGTAGACGATAGAGAAGGCTGTGAAGTTACTCTACGGCGACCGCACATGTCCACGCACGACACGGCTCTTTTTTCTTAATTTTTCAATAAATAAAACCAGCCAGGCAACTTACTTATGTTTCGTACGTACGTACGTTACGTAATATGTTACTTATTGGGCAAGTTACTAGTTGCAAGCACTACGTGCTTCTTTCAGGCCTCGGTTTTTGTTGCGATTGCCTTTAAGGCTGCGATTCCCCAAAATAGGGTATTTTAAATTATGGATTACTCGCAAATCACAATTACTTACTTAAAATATGGAAAAAATATATGTTATTTTACAGTTATTTATCTAGCGCTTCCGGCCGTTTTTTTTTTGATTGGTGATATTTTACTGTGTCAAATAAAACCTCAAACATCCGTCTAATCGCAATCCAAATATCCTATTACTTGCAGTACCTATACTTGGTTTTAGTTAATGAAAAATATACCAAAATAATTGTCTTTGAATAGCCGAGGGCTTTGACGGCCAAAGGGGCCGTCCTAAGTTTAAAATTGTTATTATTTAATTTTTTATTGAATTTTATGTGATTTTCGATTCGCGGGGCGCTCGCGAGTTCAAAGTTCACTGCCGGCTGCCGCTGCGTCCGCGTGAAGTGTATCGCGCGTGGCCGAGCAAGCGTTATCGTGCCTATTTCGGTCGGGAATCATTAAGCGATGCTTAAATATTTCGGATAAGGGGGAGACACATCGTCGCAACTGCGATTCGACGAAGGTGTTTACAGGATTCAGCTTGAAATTGACATGTTTGTGTGTAGGCGTTATATGTATATACTAAGAGGTCCTAATTAATTAATTACATTGAGCTTAAAAGCCAATAGAAAATCAGTTGCGAGTAATGACTTAATTCTGTGTCGATTTTTATCTTCTATTTTGTAATGATCTGAGGAGCACAAAGAAATTATGAAACCAGTTTTATGCGGTCCAGTCCGATCTTCAACGGTCAAAAGTAGTTTCGGTTCTATTTAATTAGGAATGAGGTTCCCCAGCGAAGGGATCCATTGTTCCGACTGACCCTTTAGGAATATGTTACCCCGATTGTGATTTTGAATGGCCGAATAAATGCGTGGAATTAGAATTAGTGGAATTGAGCAAATTTTTGTAGGTATTAAAGCTATAATACCCTCATTAACGCCCGAATTCTCGTACGCAAATCATTTTTGGGAGCGTCTCAAACATCATGGCATCTCTTTCATACGTTTGACATTTAAAGTGACAGGGCGATGTTTGAGACGCTCCCAAAGATAAGTAGCGTACGAGTATTCGGGCATAAGACAGTTAAAGCGTAAGCGTAGTGTAGACTGTTATTAATATATGTAAATATTTAATAGTAACATTCAAAAATATAACATTGGTGAATAATAAAAGTAAAAAAAATAATCAAATTGTTGATTAACAAGCAAGTAATGAACTGCTGAGTTGAGCAAAACTGTGTCACTTAGCTATCTCCTTCTAAAACTAATGCTAGGCACATCTGACGTCACATGTGTTCTTCTTCTTCTTTTCGTGTCAACGGTAGATACTTTAAATTATATTTTAGCAGTAGTGCGCGACGTCAACCCTTCTTGGACCGGCTTCATAGAGGTTCATCGAGGCTTTATAGAGAGAGAGGAAGCAGTGGGGAGATTTGCGCAGCAGATCATGTGTTCCATCGTTTGGATCGCTCCACAGGCGTTAATGAGCTACTTATATTTCCGAAAATATGTAAAATATTTGAAAATATACCTGTGTCGTGATTCTGATATTTCAAAAAACATATGAAACAAATAACAAAAAATCAGTTCGATCCCCTACTACAAACGTTGTTTTAGTTGTGATATTTTATTTCTCTTTAGCGATTTTAATTCTAGTCTTGGATTTTTTCAAGTGGAAGTTCACGGATATTTGGATCGATTTCTATTAATGCGTAAAAAGTATTTAAGACGAGGATTCTCGACCAATATAGGCACGCTAACGCTTGCTCGGCCGCGCTCGATACACTTCGCGCGGACCCAGCGGCACTGGCAGTGAACTGTGAACTCGCGAGCGCCCCGCGAATCGAAAATCACTTAAAATTCAATTAAAAATGAAATATATATATTCAAAGACAATTATTTTCATATGTTTTTCATTAACTAAAACCAAGTATACTGCAAGTAATATGATATTTGAATTATTATTAGACGGATGTTTGGGATTTTATTTGACATAGTAAAATATCACCAATCAAAAAAAAACGGCAGGAAGCACTAGATAAATACTTATCGGTAAAATAACATCTATTTCTTCCAAATTTTTAGTACTTGTGATTTGCGAGTAATCCATAATTTAAAATACTTACCCTATTTTGGGGAATCGGCGCCTTAAAATGTTTTGATTAAGTCTCTGCGGCTCCTGAAATCTCGTAAAGCTGACACATTTAACGCTTCCAATTATGTCCGAAATGTGCTTATAGGAACAAAGCTTATTTTTCTGATCATAAACTCTACGCCTGAATCACTTTTAAACTTAAATTAGGTAGTTTTACTTTTTGTATTCACAATTCAATTTTTATTATTGAAAATATTCGTATCCCGGTCCCATCGGAGCTAGTTGAGTCAGTTCAATTTTTCTAATACAATATTTTCAGAAATAAAACTTAGAAACTACCTATTTCCTACTTATAATGTTGTCTATTCAGTAGGTAGGTTTAATCTCTTTTAAAAGATATTAATTCAATAAGTCAATAATATTGTATCTTAAACGAAATCGTTTGTAATAACTAGAATTTCTTATAAAGAGGCATTTCTATATTTCTACCTGCGAGTAGCTGTGTGACCTTTCAAACTCTCGATAAGCCTCTGTTTTATTTTCAAGATGATTGCCTAAAGGTTAGCAAATTGAATCGACAACATTTGTGAAGTTTCACTCTGTATTTTACTCAGTATCTTGGAATTGTTTATTTTGTTACGAAACGGACTTTAGGCTCTTGTAGTTTCATGATAAAATAAATATGAAGACTTACGCCCGAAATCTCGAACGCAAATCATCTTTGGAAGCGTCTCAAACATCATGCCATCTCTTTCATACGGTTGACATTAAAAGTGACAGGGCGATGTTTGAGACGCTCCCAAAGATGAGTAGCGTACGGGTATTCGGGCATTAGTTTCCGAAACGTAATTTACATAATTACAGTGGGCGTCGTACGGCTGAAATGATGATGATGATGATGAATGCTAGAATAATATGGTCAAATGTAAAGGTATAAATTCAAGAGAAAATCAATGATGACCGATTTCTCGGTCTCGGGTTCGATTCCCGAACAAGAAAATATTTGTGTGCATGAACATGTCTATTTTCCATGTATAGTAAGTATGTATTTAGAAACACAAAGTTTTATGTATACATTTATCCGTTTTTGTGTAAAGTTGTGTTTGTCGAGATACGACCTTTCTTTTTTCCACCGTCGATATTATGATTTTACACATGGTTTCACACGTTTACTGATTGTAGTATTTTTACCAAAAATTTCGTAATTTAGCTAAGTATCTATGTACTTATAAATAAAACTCTTGCGTTATTACTGACTGACTGACAGACTTCGCACAGCCGAAACTACTGGGCGCAAGAAGCTAAAAATTGGCATGTATGTTCCTTGGGGAGTGTAGGGGAGCATCAAGAGAGGATTTTTAGAAACTCCCCCTCTAAGGGGGTAAAAAAGAAGGTCCTCGCAGACGAGGTCGCGAGCGGAGCACTAGTTTATAATATTCTTTAGCGCGCGTGTCGTATTAAATATCAATGTAAGTCTTCACAGAACCAATAGTACGAGTACATACCAATAACTGTTCCTATAACTGGCTTAGTTGGGTCGAAACTGCCGATTTTGCCGATGGCCGACAAGGGTTAATCTAATAGTCAGTTGTAGTCACTAATAGTCAAACCCGCTGACGACTACCTACTCAAGAACAGGGCAAACCTTTGATCGTAACAAGTTTGGCAAAATGCATTTATTTGAGGGCTTCCGACTTTTATTACAACGATATTGTTTGTGGAATATTTGGTAGCTATAACTATTTAAATTTTTACTATTGAAAATGAAGTATTTAGAAAAAGTCGACCCATCTCACAATCAGCTCCGATGGGACTCGAACCCACGACCTTTCGCAATCTAATTTTTCAGCTATAACTATGTGAGGATTTGGTTTGAAAATAAGTTTTGTATTTCTACACAATAATGGCAGGGTTTTTACAATGACAATTTTATTATAATAGGTCTTTACATATGAAATTGCTGTCTTTTTCTCACGTGTTTATTGGTCTTTAATTTTTTAATTAATATTAATATATCAAAATTAATAGTCAGTTTCGAAAATAGAGTATATCGTCATGTTAAACATCTAAGAAAAGAATAATTAAACACGCGTCTAAAATTGTTATAACTGCTTCAAAGTACCGCTCTTTGGTTGTCGTCAATTTGACAGCTTTGAACAGTTTTTTTTTATTCTAAGACAGTTTATTAAATGAGATTATAGGCAATAGTTAGATTAATTTTGACTGATCATATCTCGAAAGTTTCGTTGAATTCGGAGTTCACATGTCCAAGAAATCCCCAAATATCTTTGTATGCTAATTCCAACTTCCTTAAATATTTAAAAACTACATCAAGATAGTATTTCAATATAATCGTAAATAATTATTAAGTGACTTGAAAGAAAGAATAGGTACTGTCTTAAGAAATCACAGTTGATTTAAGGTGAGTATTAACTAGAATATTCCCTCGTGCTTTTCCATGGAAATAGTCTTACGAAAGGTGGGTACAATACAGGCAATGGTTAATTAGATGCGCGCCAGATAAGTCTGCTCGCGGTTGAAATCGAATATTAATCTATTACCTTAGACTTAAAACAGAAAATATACTGTAACTAGCGCCAAAAACGCAATCCCAGTCCCACGCAGTGTAAAGGCTGCCACACACCAAAAACGCACGCATACGTGCTGCATTGCGTCTGCGTGTGTCATGAGTTGTAATATATGAATTTGTACGCGTATGTTCACACCAACAGTATCGCACCTACATTGCGATGCGTTAGGGCGTTTGTGCACTACCACTGAATTTTACCGATCCGGAAAAAAACGGATGCTTGTATTTTAATAATTAATCATTTATATTAGTAATTAATTAAATACAAGCATCCGTTTTTTTCCGGATCGGTAAAATTCAGTGGTAGTGCACAAACGCCCTTAGCGTGCGAGAGCCGCACGGCAGTCCGCGAGATACAAACCGAAATGGCCGCGGCGCGGTCGCGCAACAGCGGAACGGCAACGCCACACACGAGCTCCGGCATTGTGACGTTGTATTCTACAGGATTTCTCAATTGAGAACCCACCGCGGTGACGTATGCGTCTGCGTGCAGCTGCGACGCTGACTGCGGCACGTCAGTTGTCAATATTAACAAATTGTCATCGTGGATTTTGAAATACGCAAAAATTTATTAATATAGTACGCAGAAACAAATGTATATAAGATCCACAAGATAAAAACTCTCTTTTGTGCGATAAAATAGGAAGGGCATTACGAATTGAAATTAAATGTCAACCGCGATCCGAAAGCAACACACGGCGTCGCTGACGCACGGCGTCGCAGATGCACTGAGATGCGTGTGCGACGCCGATGCCGGTGTGAATTGCTTTATGTCGCAGCGTGCTGCAGATGCAACGCATCGTGTTGCTCACGCATCTGGTGTGTGGAAGCCTTTATCGTTATCTGACACGGACTCTACCGAAAACTTTTCTATGTTATGTAACGTTCTGTTTTAAATTTGGACGAGGAAGAATACGAGTGAACCAACTGACGCTATTAACACACTGCCTAAATCGCATCCAATGAGGGGCGTGGTGGTCGCAGCCACACACACGGGTATTACGCACACATAGATAACACGTTCGTACGATTTTTCGACATTGTGTTCAACGTACGAGTGAGCAATAACTTGTAACATATCCTTATACCTTGCAAAAACTGAAATGTCTTTTAACTTCACTCGTTCCTTTGCTCTATGCAATGTTACACCAAATCAGTGGTTGTTACAAAATATCAAAGGTCATGGTCAAAGTGTGGTTAGAGCAAATTTAAAAATGGCAAATGTTCTGTTACGGATAAATGCTCTATTCTATACTCACCCTTAGGGCGTTTGTGCACTACCACTGAATTTTACCGATCCGGAAAAAAACGGATGCTTGTATTTAAGTAATTACTAGTATAAATGATTAATTACTTAAATACAAGCATCCGTTTTTTTCCGGATCGGTAAAATTGAGTGTAGTGCACAAACGCCCTTAGACAATATTTCAAAATGGCAGCTTTATTTGTCACGATATGATTCATCTAAACGAAACGTCCACTCTACCTTGATTGTCCTCATTACCTTCGGTCATAAACTCCGTCGAAAATAATCTCGCCGTTGTCTGTCGCATTTTTACAACAGTCACTAACCTGCTTGGGTACCTATTTCGAGCCGTTCGCTTCAAAATCTCTCTTCGTCCTAAATTTTGTTCGACAATAGAAACCTCGTAGTCACAGAAAAAACAGAAAATAATAAAGAGATAAGAAATATGAAATCTTTATAAATATTGTTATATGTGTGTGTAAATAAATGTTTTTTCTTTCTTTCTTTCTTTTAAATACCAAGTTGCGTTACGAGTTGCAAGTCAACCCTTCTTTTAGTAAGTACTTAATACGTAACATGGTTCTTCTAATTTTTTTCTTGCGTTCCGTGCTCGTTTCATTCATACGCAAATCTTCAACCACTTCTTTTTCCACATCAACCACTGCAAGTCGAGCACAGCTGGTTGTATATGAAAGAATAAATGCCGAAATATGTGTCAGGTAATGTTTTTAACAAAAACGGAGTAAACCGTATTCATAAGTAGGTAGGGGAAATTGGCGACTTTGGAGTGGATTGTAAATTAAGTCGTGCACGAAACAGTACTTATCTAACTAGCAATTCAAAATATGACCCCTGATTACGAACTTTGATTTATTACGTCGCGAACATTCCATTTAATAATAGCACAGCCGTTTCTCAAGGATCACCGTCGGAACTTTGTTAATCAGGTGAACTATTGTAACTTGTAATAATGAAGTTGTAACAATTTGTGTGATTTGTGAGCGAAATTAATAAAGTAAGTATTGCTGATCGCAACAAAGATTCTATTAAAAGACGAAACTACGAATACATTGAAATCCAACTAGTATTAAATTAAAAGGTATCTTACCAACTTCAAAAATTATCGATGCTCATACTTTAGTCATGTTAAGACGTAAGACCTTTGAAGTAAAAACGAAATGATACGAAACGAATATGAGGTTCGGTTTTAGGTGTAGGCCTCCACAAACTCATAATTCAACGGAAAACGAACGCAAAACAGTTCTTACTTGTAACTACAAACTATTCACTATTTTAACTACGCATGTATATTTAAAATTTTGAGATTTGCAAAAAGTAAATCGATCATCATACACACATCAAACGTACTCAGACACTATTTAATAAAACTCTCATCAGTTTTAAAGGCTACTAAATTTTTAAGTTAATTTACCGAAGCACGTAACCCCAGGCAGGCTGATTTAATTTCAGCCAGCTCGCCAATGATCGGATAGCGCCCTCTAGCGGCTGTTAGGAATTTTTGATTTTGTTACACGCCACCACCGCTATGCCACTGGCCCGGGCTAATAACGTTATATATTGTGGTGGATCACTTTTTGGGATGATATTTTATTAAATATTTTGAAATAAATTGCACACCGTTTTTCCCAGGTTCGATACGAGAAATCTTATTACAGTCTTAAGTGTGGGATATTAATTAAAAAAAAAACTGAAATAAAATCTAAAGTTTATGGCGTTTTGGTGCAATCCCAGTCCCAGGTTCTATCCGTAGCAAGAACTATGTTCGTGATTTTTGACCTGACTTTCGGATTTCTGAGACACAAGCGATAGGTAGGTATAGCAAACTGCTAAACCAGACAGAATTCATAGAAATACTAAGTAGTCTTCAAAAACTACTTGAATGCATTCAAATCCACCAACAGTTGAATATTTTTTGTCGTTTGAATTAATTAAGTATTCATTATCATTCTGTTTGTTAACATTCTCCGTTTAGTATTCTATTTAGATAGTGTATCTGTTTATCCCGTGGGAGTTGTATAAAGGCGAGGGAAAGCCAAAGTAACACAGATATTGCATTGTACCATTGTACCCTACAAATTTTGCCTCTTCTTTGATCACCAACCCACATGTCCATGTCCAGTCTTTGTATTAATATAGTGGTTTTATCTCAAGAGCGAGGGTGAGCCAAGCTAGAAAGCCAAGCCATATTTGTGAGCCATATTTGTAGTTGTAATGCGTATTGACACAGATTGTAAATAATATTTTAAGCATTCACAATGTAATTCTGTAAGTACAAGGAAAATTGTAATAGAAAAAAATACCGCACAGTCCATAGTGAAGTTCGGACGGGATCAACTTTAGGGCAGTGTGGCTTTATGTTGTAGTTGTAGGTTACATAACATTAGGTAATAATGTATTAATATCCAATATATTGGTATCTATATATGTAAAATTCAAAGTCCTGACTGACTGACTGACTGAGATATCAACGCACAGCCCAAACCGCTGAAAATAGAGACTTGAAATTTTGCACATAGATACCTTATACAGTGTAGGCATCCACTAAGAAAGGATTTTTGGAAATTTCATCCCTAAGGGGGTAAAATAGGGGATGAATTTTTGTATTAAAGTCCGTCAGTTTTGAAGTTAGGATCTTCAAATTTTGTATTTAGGCTGACAATTAAAAATTAATATTTACCAGTGTCAGCGTTTTCGACAATTCCATCCCCGAAATGATGAAAAGGGGGATGAAATGTTGTATCTCGAAAGTCCTACATAAAATTTATTATTTATTTATTTATTTTATTTCATCAAAATCCGTTTAGCCGTTTTTACTTGATTAGGCGGGTCCTCCCTCACCAAGCGAGCAGCCTCTTGCGAGGCCTGCCGCACGTGGCAAACGTTCTGCCTCGCGCGAGGCTGCGCGCTTGGTGAGGACCCGCCTAATCACGTAAAAACGGCTGATCGGATTTTGATGAAATTAAAACATAGATTACCTACTTTTTATCCTGGTTGTTGGTCCCCTAAGGATATTCTCGAATGTCCACGCGGACGAAGTCGCGGGCGGAAGCTAGTATTATTATACAAGAAGAACCAAATTTATAATCTCCAAATACTGCAGACTTTAGCAGTTTAGACCACTTTATTTCTATTGAATCTACCTACACGTTAGTTAGAAACTGACGAAATGTTTTAATACTTTTGTCGATACAATATAATTGTCGAGCAAATTTTACTGAATGAAATAGTTACAAAAAAGTAGCCTATAACAGTCCCCAGCTTCCAAACTAACCCCTTACCAAAAATCACGTTTATCCGTTGCTCCGTTTTGACGTGAACGACGGACAAACGAACAAATAGCTACACTTTCACAGTTAGAATACAAGCTTTCCGTCCGAGGCTTTGCCCGCGTGAACTTCACGACGTCATCCCCCAGGAATGTTATTTTTTCCGGTATCAAAAATAGCGTACGTCGCTCTCCAGACCCCAAACTTTTTCCATACCAAAAATCACGTCAAGCCGCTGCTCCGTTTTAATGTGAAAGGTGGACAAACAAACAAACAGACACACTTTCACATTTACAATATTACTACCGGACCCGGTGAACTTCGTACCACCAAGAAGTTTTATATACTGCATGCCACAAATATCACCTATTAAAAGTAACGTCCGTGATTATTACCATACTCTTTGTAAGCGGCCATGGAAGAAATTACAGTTTTGTATAGTACGACAGTTATACAAATTTTTAATATACAAAATTTAAATATTATTTTTTTAAATTTTCCGGAATAAAAGGAAGCTTAGGTGACTTTCCAGCTCCCAAACTGTCCCTATACAAAAAAATCACGTTGTCGATCCGTGGCTCCGTTTTGACTTGAAAGATGGACAAAGAAACAAACAAACACACTTTCACATTTATAATATTAGTTGGATTAGTGTGAATTCCTGTATCAACTTCAGTTTAGAACAATTTTCCATAAAATATCAGAACATATTAAGCTACCCTTTTCATATGAATTGATGATTTATTAAACCCTCGTCATAGCTTACTTCCCATTAACGGTTCCCATACACTAGTTTGTAACCAATTTTCTGGTGCGCCGAAATTTATTGACGATCACGAAATTTTCATTACGCCGTGTAAATAGAGCCTTATCTTTTATATCAAAGTTTTAATAGCTAGTCTACTAACAAAGTGTTTAGTGATATAGCGGACAGGAAAATGAAGCTTTTAATAATAGAAGCGATTAATTAATTTGTAATTTGTTGCCAATGGATTTATTGTCTATTACTAGCTTTCCGCCCGCGGCTTCGCCCGCGTGGACTACACGACGTTATCCCGCGGGAATGTTATATTTTTCCGGGATAAAAAGTAGCCTATGTTCCTCTCCAGGCTACAAAGTGTCTATGTCCCAAATTTTAGCCAAATCCGTTCAGCCGTTTTTGCGTGATTGAGTAACAAACATCAAAACATCTAAACTTTCACATTTATAGTACTACTAGCTTTCCGCTCGCGGCTTCGCCCGCGTGGACTACACGACGTTATCCCGCGGGAAGGTGATATTTTTCAGGAATAAAAAGTAGCCTATGTCCTTTCTCAGGCTCTAGACTATCTCTGTACCAAAATTCATTCAAATCGGTTCAGTAGTTTAGGTGTGATTGTGTAACACACAGACAGACAGAGACGCATTTATAATATAAGTAAGGATATAGCTTTCCGCCCGCGGCTTCGGCCGCGTGAACTACATGATGTTATCCCGCAGGAATATGATTTTTTTCGGGATAAAAAGTAGCCTATGTCTTCTCCAGGCTACAAAGTATCTGTGTTCCAAATTTCAGCCAAATCCGTTCAGCCGTTATGGCGTGATTGAGTAACAAACATCCAAACATCCAAACATCTAAACATCCAAACATCTAAACTTTCGCATTTATAATATTAGTAGGATTATAAGTAGGAAGTAGGATTTTTATCATTAAGCTTTGAATGTTTTTTTTTACGTAAACTTGTTGTTTATTTAATGATTATGCTCTGCGACATCTCGCTAACGCAAAAGCGTAAAAAACCCTTATTAATGAAAAAAAATATTTCAAAAATTTCAGCCCGTCTAGACAATAAGATCTAACATCTCCGCATCTAAGATGTGGAGCTAAAGCTGAGTTATGTTTCCTACATTAATAGAGCATACACGACCAGTACCAAATCTACACAGAGATGGAAGCAAGGGCGGCGACCGCGCCGAGGGACGGGTGTACTAGGCGGGTATAAGTCCATTCGCTTAGATAGTGTCGCTCTGCCACAATGCCGTGCGGGAGTACCGACACTATCTAACCGAACTATACTTGTGGGTGCGATGCGAATAGTCGCGGTAGTTCAACTCGTTGAAGGATTTACAGATAGGTGAACTACTGAGACAAAAAAGCTGCACTAGTTCAACGGTTCAACTATTCTGGTGTAGTAGTGGGAGCGAAGGAGAACTTTTAGTGTAAAATAATTTTCAACTTTATTGTTTTTATTGAGAATTGTTTGAAATGACCGAAAGAGGCGCGTGACTGTTTGAGCAGTCGCCTAGTCGAACTGGAGTAGGCAGATGTTAAGGTGTATCGATGAGCTCAGTGGCGCCGCCAATGGAAATAAATCAATTGCATTTTATTAAAGGCTTGGATTAAAAGTTTCGGTTATTTCGCGCAGGTGAAAGAGTGGAATGCATTTTATAAATATACTTTTGAGAACTCAAACTTACGCAATAAGTCGTGAATCTCAATAGTGCCAAAAGTGGCCACATTTTGCAATATCGAGATCCATAACTTGGTGCTCATATTTGTGGCCATGAAAAAACAATTAAAATTGCATTTTGCTCTTCTATTTTCGCGAAATAACCGAAACTTTTAATCAAAGCCTTTAATAAAATGCAATTGATTTATTTCCATTGGCGGTGCCACTGAGCTCATCGATACACCTTAAGTCCCAAGGCGTTACTCTCTGTTACTGTCTCTCAGTTTTATTGGTATTAACGTGTCAAATTCCTTTGTTTCAGACTGGGAAACATTTTCACCGTACTTCACTCCTCATCAAAGCTTTCAATCATAAGTTTAGACTGGACCTCGAGCTTAACACGTAAGTACACTAATTATAGTAACGACAACTATTGAAAATGAGGTATTACGAAAAAATTAAGTATTAGGAAAAACGACAACTATGTTTCCACAGCTATCTTCTTAAGGCCGGTGCCAGCCAGGTAAAGGTAGGTACTGTAAACATGGATGTAATTTTTTCCTTAACAGCTGTTGACAGGTACTTTTTGAAGTTGTAGTTGATTGTACCATAATATAATAGGTCTTTACCTATGAAATTGCCGTTTTGTATGGAGATTTCTGTAATTATTTTTTTTCCATACTAACGTTTTTGTTATTATTTAACGACTAATATTATGTAAATTTACAAAATTTTACACACGTATTTATGGACATTTTAACTACTAAATGACACATTCGTTAAGAGAAAAAAATTTCTTTTCACTAAGTTACAACTAATAAAGTACGAAATTCTGGAAACAAAAATAGTCGTAACTTTCGGAATAAGTTTTTTCTATGTAAATAATCAAATATCGTGGTTTTTAAATTATCAAAAGTTGCTCGATACGGTCTTAATGTAACGCAATATTAAAGAAATTATATATTTCTAATATTATAAAAGTTGTTAAGTTATATGTACAAAAGAAAAAAACGGCAATTTCATATGTAAAGACCTATTATCCAACTCATATCGCAAAAATTACTTAAACAACTGGAAATGTTCTCTTGGAATAAACCTAATTGAAATCAAAAAGAATCATCTCGATATGATTTTTAATTTTCGAAAAATTCGTGGACAAACATACATACAATGCACTTACGACATTTAGCATACATGTAAGCAAGCATAAATAGAACGCTATACTAAAATATTATACAATTCCAACTATATCACGTTTATACAAGTCAAACTGATACTTAACCTCTTTTTTTAATTCCTTCAATTTGAAACGTTTTGATAAAATGTATACTAAAACCATCCTCAAGGATCACCCTATCTATTGGTGAAAACCGTATGAAAATCCGTTTTTGAGTTTATCGCGTACAGACAGACAGACAGACACGGCGCGCCGTCCTCCGCCGCGGCGGAGAACTTTGTTAAGGCTTATTTACGCCGAAGAAACACTGTGAGACATTGCCACATGCTACATATATTGTGGTGTACGTCATCTTGTGGTATGCTAGATATCCAACATTTGCGGCATGCAGCAGCCTATGTCAAAAATATCGCATTTAATCCATCCTGTTTGGATACAAGCTGCGACAGTCTACCACATGACGCAAGGTGTTGCCATTCCGCACGACTCTTTCCACAATGTGCGACATTTTTAATTTTGAAGCATGCGGCCTTGTGGCATGCCATGCCGCAATGACGCACAGTGTTGCTCAAACAGCCTTTAGTGATAACTGTGGCGAAGGGTCCATATTGCTACTACAGATGATCTGTGGGTCCATACAACGATTTCCAACGGCTTCCCATTAAAAAAATCTTGGGGCTATAACTTCCGAAGAAATGCATCACGTGGTAGTCTTTTGGTCCGTCTTACCGTCGTCGCCCTATGTTTACAAGATGTATTTTTTTATTTTCTATCATTTAAATGAAATATAAGATAATATAATAGAAAATAGAGTTTAGCTAAGTTTCAAAGTCTATTAAATACTTCTTACTTTTCCTTAAGGAAGGCCTGTGCCCCAGCAGTGGGAACTTATAGTGGCTAATGATGATGATGATGATGATTGCATATATATAACCCTTTACATCTAATACAGACGATTTACTCAGTGCCTCGCAGGTAACTTTTTTGGTGGCTAAATAAACCGATGCGAGAGCGACAGATTTTTCCGCATTTGTTGATTGCGTAGTTCTTATAATATAAATTAACTACTACTTGCATGAAGAAGACCACCAGACGAACACAGAAAATATTATCCATATGAGGCTTTCATTAGACCTTTTCTAGCGTAACCCTAAAAATCACGTGTCCCTACTCCGTAGCTCGGGATGATGTATCTGTCCCACTCCTACTTATTTATCACTTTTATTTCTCTCAGCCGTCCCGCTCTCACGTCCAACTTCCATAACTTATTCGTTTATGGTGCCCTGGTAGCCTTGCATTCCGTTTATGGCCCTAAAACTGTTTTTGAATAGTTTAGTTTGTCAGATTTGTTGGAATGGCTTGGAAACTCCACGGAAAATGTTATATGTTATCTGTTTTAGGGTCAATAATATTTATTTTCAATAATACAAAGTAGTTACACGACTTTTTTTTAAATAATTGATCTTAATTGTCTGTAGTACAGTAGTTAGTTCTACTTATACAAATTATGCAAAAGTTTCAGCAAAAGGCAATACTCGGAAAAATTATGCTGAAGCGAGATAGCAATGAGAAAACGACGCGCGCGGGAGCGAGACCGATTTTGCAGATAAGGAAAAAAAACACAAAATCACTTCGTATTCAAAAACTACAGCGATTTAAAAAAAATGCTTCTATACGAACCTAAATATTATTGATATCCACTAATTAAACCAATTTCCAATATTGTAAGTAACCCCATTTAAGAATAATCTTGAATTTTCGAATTTTTTAGAGGTTTTTCGAAAACAAAAAGTGTCGAGGCAAAATCATAAAATCGTGTTTTTTAAACTATACGATTCTAGATAAAGGTATGAAGAAATATATATCTTATTACCAGATTTATAACAACTGTAACCGTCCTATAGTTTTAAATCAAAAAGTCCATACTTTTTCCGAGTAGCGCCTTAAATCCAGAAGCATATTACCTACCTAGTCATTACTGAGTTTCTGGTATGTAATTTTTTGTTAAATGCGTTTTGTTAGCGATTCCGTAGACTCAAAAAACACTCCAAAAAAACATAATTCAAAAAGCTATAGTACTATCGTTATGTCATACCATCACCTTTCTTTTTCATTTAAATATCTGTACTATATCTTAATCTTAATAATCTTTAAGGCGCTACTCGGAAAAAGTATGGACTTTTTGATTTAAAACTATAGAACGGTTACAGTTGTTACAAATCTGGTAATAAGATATGTATTTCTTCATACCTTTATCTAGAATCGTATAGTTTCAGAAACACGATTTTATGATTTTGGTTCGACACTTTTTATTTTCGAAAATACCTCTAAAAATAAGAAATATCAAGATTATTCTTAAATGGGAATACATATACTATTGAAAATTGGTTTAATTAGTGGACACCAATCATATTTAGGATCGTATAGAAGCATTTTTTAAAACTCGCTATAGTTTTTGAATACGAAGTGATTTTGTGTTTTTTTTGCGTAATCGGCAAAATCGGTCTCGCTCCCACGCGCGTCGTTTTCTCATTACTATCTCGCTTTAGCATAATTTTTCCGAGTATCGCCTTAATACTGCTGACTACTTTCGGCGACATATTGGCAAAGTCGACGTTTCATAACCCCTCTAGTGTACCATTAGTTCTTTTGACGGTAATAAATAATTTATTGTATTATAGTTTTGTCTGCGAGCGGTATAATTCGTACATTTTCCTTATTATAACGGGGAAAATATTTTGATTGTTACGTGGTTATTCTCTTTGTTTATTGAGCCGTAACATGTTTACGTTTGTTCTTAAGATAATTTTCTGTTGTAAGTAATTAAATAATATGTTAAATATTATATATCAGTAATTAAACGTGGGAATCGTTAACTTAACGTCTGTTAAAATAACTGTAAAAAATTAATGTGATCAAAATAGTAGATTGTACAACAAGTGCATAAAACGTACCATTTTACCCGAGACGTATATATCCATCCGAGCCGTAGGCGAGGGTGGATAATAGTCAATTCGAGGGTAAAATGGGTTTTATCTACGAGTTTTACACTCTGCTTTTCACTTCGAGTGTGAGGAAAATAAATAACAATATTACAAAAAAGAAAAAATAAAGACGTCGCCATATTGGCGGGAACACTTTCTTTTTTTTTATACGTAGCAGTGGCAGCACAGTGACTTTAGCATAGATCGTAGTCCATAATGCTCTTGAAATACTTATTTCTTACAAAACTCATTAATTTTGCCTAGTTTTATTAATTTAGTAAGTATAGTTTAACATGGATTGTGTACAAAACTAAAGAAACAGAATGAAATTACAAGTTTATTAAACGAAGTTTCATTGCGTGTGTGACTGTTTACCTGACGACCTTTGTCTGAGAGACTGAGACTTAGACGAAGATTTTACTTTATGCACTAGAGCATAAAAAGCGATTTTATGCAGCCTATACCCAACATAAACACGAACTTTACGAGCATGAGAAGTGAAAAAAATATAATAGATGATTAGGGAAAATTAATGTTACGGTTATATTTTTTTATAAAGTGGAACAGGTTTTGCTTTTGCTAAAATAGGAAATTTTTACAGTTTACTGGAACGTTATCAAGTTCTTTAAAAACCTCTTTCTCAATTAAAAAAAAACAGCAAACAGATTAACTGCCAAAGAATGAAATGTTTCTTCTAGTAAACTATATCTAGTCATTTGAATTATCTTTGAATTTCGCATTATCGTTATGTTCCAAATCTGGAATTTCGTCGCGAGTATGGGAGCAATGTCAGTATGGTCACAGTATGGTGAGCATGAAAGCCTGTTTTTCATAAAAGCACAGCCTCTGAATTAAAAAACTAGGTGTTATTGTTGATCGAAGTTTAAATAAGATCTATATCGAAACTCATTTGTCCGTAACTTGTAATTTCGCATTATCTTTTTGTGTTCGAAAATTCCAAATTTGAAAAATCTTGTGAGTATGGAAGTAACAAGACTGTGATTGGTGGACAGAGAGTGCGAACTGACGGAATTTTCATTTCAACTTTTTGAACGACAGCTTCTAAATTTAAAAGCTGCAGCAAACAGCTTTGCCATTGGAGCTCTTTTAAACTTTAACCAAACTCTTTGTCCAATTTTCTTTATAATTTCGAATAATTTGTTATTCTAAATTCGAAATTTCTGCGAATATGGAAGCAACACGGGTGTGATTGGTGGACAAAGAGTGCGCCGGCGTGTTTACCGGCGGGCGCGATTCGTTTGTTTGCGCGTCGCTTTTAATGAAGTTGTCGCCAAGCGGAGCGTGCGAGCGAACATGCGAGGTAGTTGGTATAAGGCGGGAGGGATTAGCGGATTTCGTTAGTTTGTTCAAGCTATTTTTAGGTGTCTTATATTTACTTAGGACTCACTAAACTACTAACATTAGTTTATTGACTGTAACAATTACTTTATTCATTTTTAGGCAACGAGCAAGTGCCTTGCCTTTCTACTTAATAGTTCATGAAAAACACTTGTAAACATCATTCGTCATTGTGCTGTTAAAGGTTTTAGTGTTTGTCTCTTAATTGTTAAGATTGAAAAAAGGACCGACAAAAAATTACTAATTTACCGACTAAAATACTAGAATTGGTTGCAGAAAAAATAGGTTTAGGTGAGGTTAGGTTAGATTGGCAACTAATACCCGAATACTCGTACGCTTCTTATCTTTGGGAGCGTCTCAAACATCGCCCTGTCACTTTAAATGTCAAACGTATGAAAGAGATGCCATGATTTTTGAGACGCTCCCAAAGATGATTTGCGTTCGAGAATTCGGGCGTAAGTCGCTCACCGACTATTTCTGTCAGTAAAAACTTACGCTTAAAAAAGAACCGTTAACATCACATTCATTTTTTTTACTTTGACCGCCTGCTAACAAAATTTGCACCCTCCAATTTTTTCAACCGTAAAACCTTATTGACAACGCTATGAAATCCCTCAAAATTTGTGAAGTCATACATATAATTAACGCCCTAATTAACCGTTCTCCCGTCACTTACCCCACTCAACAACCGCCCGTTCCAAAGCGAAGGGCTTAGAATTTCTGCTACGGATTGGAAAATCACTGAAGCACTTTGTTCGGGCACAATAGAACTGAAAAGCTCATTGCCATCAATTCAAGTATAAATTTAACAAGTGAGATTTGAGTAATCCCTTAACAAGAAGGAAAGTTAGGAAACGATGCTAGCGCACCTCCTCTAGTTTTCAAAAGACTCGAGAAGCCGGCAATTTGGCGGGTCTTTTAAAGTTAGAAGTGAGAGCGGATTGTAAATTGAATTAGAAAGATGAAGTGTCTTGTGACGAACGTGACTGGTACGAGACATTAGATGTGACCTTTGGCGATTAAAGGATTTTTAATTTTGAAACCTTTTTCTTGCCTATTTACAATCGTTATTTTACTGACGACTATTTTTTGCATGACTTAGCTTTTAAAACAGGATAGACAAAATATACATAATAATATAATATGACACTCATATGAGGGTGCTTATTAGTTGCCTAGAGCGTATTTTATAGACGCCTATCGTATGAATTAGTAAGGACAGCTGTGATATGAAGTGTCTTTAAAACGTAAATGTTCAGTGACATTAGGAATGGTCGGCAGGAGTTCAAAGATTTAATAAAGTAATCTTTGGACAGTTTTTTTTCCTTTTTAGGAATGGTCATGTTTTATCTTTCAGTTCTTGAAATTATTATGTAAAGTTTCATAAAAGATTGTTCAGTAGCTTATAAACAATAAAAGTAATGAAAATCAATGTTGCATTTACTAATTGTATCCGGTGCCATACAAATTTTACGAAAAGCAGTATCTAAAGGGAAAGTCCGTAAATACTGCCCACATATCCTCATTATTTCTTTCTAAAATACTGTGCAAGGTCTTATAAAAGACACTTTATTATAAGAACAAATCGTTTTCGGAAGCAACCAGCGCAGCACCTGTTCTGTGTAACTGAATTTATACGACAAACCACTTATGAAAACACCGCTGAACCAGCGAGGGAGTAACAGTGCTGAACGCTGATTACTGAGACTTGCTGAGAATTGCAGAGACTGGCTGAGACTTGCCGAGACTGGCTGAGAAGCGCGGCGATAGCGGGCCGTTTTATTTATTGCTTCCTTTACATGTATCGCGCGGGTGGTGTTATTATTTCGGGAGTTGCTGTTAAGGCGATGATTCCCGACCGAAATAGGCACGCTAACGCTTCCTCGGCCGCGCGCGATACACTTCATGCGGACGCAGCGGCAGCCGGCAGTGAACTGTGAACTCGCGAGCGCCCCGCGAATCGAAAATCACTTAAAATTCAATTAAATAATAAAATTCTCCTCCTCCTCCCTCGGCTATCCAAAGACAATTATTTTCGTATATTTTTCTTTAACTAAAATCAAGTATACTGCGAGTAATATGATATTTGGATTACGATTAGACGGATGTTTGGGAATTTATAAGTAACATATATTTTTTCCAATTTTTTTTAAATACCCTACTTTCGGGAATCGGCGCCTTAATAAATCTACAGAATATGCTGTCGAAAGCTGCTAAGACTTTTTCTAGCTTTTTGCACTATACTATAATTTCAACACTGTCTTATTCCATTAACATTAAATTTGAAAACCTTAGTGTGCAGTCTATAATAGACAAAAGAATAACAATAGTCTATACCAGTTTTTTGATCGAGTTAAAAGCTCTTTTAATCAATTGCTAAAATCCAAAACAATACGCTCGGAAACCGATACAAACCCAGCCAGCTGCTAGTTAGAAACAAATGACAGACAATTTAAATTTCTGATTAGACGCTGGCAGTTTCTATCAAGTCCGTACGAAATTAATAAGTAAAAAAAAGACATTATCATCGGCTCGTAATTTATTCGCGGAAGCTGCGGAGACCTGAATAGCTCTCCTTATCTTTACAAGATGAGCCCCCGCCTTTTAATGAGATTCCCTGAAAAAGTAACCCTTTGAATAACAATTGGCGGCAAAAAGAAATTTTATTAGGTACCGAGTACCGCCGTTTTTTATATGGTTCTTACGTTTTTAATTTTGAAATGAGGTGGAGTGACAATTTGATGAATATTCGTCTCAAGATCTTAAGTAAAGTATTCTCGTAGTAACTCGTAAATAGGGTTTTCAAAAAGAACAAAATCACTTGAAAATATTAATCCTAAAACTTTATTGTCTCAAGACGAAAGTGTTTGACCAGTGTGTGTTGCCAGTAATGGCCTATGGAAGTGAGACGTGGTCTTTTACTATGGGTCTCATAGAAGGCTCAAAGTCACCCAGCGAGCAATGGAGAAAGCGATGCTTGGTATTTCCTTGCTCGATCGAATCAGAAATGATGAGATCCGCAGAAGAACTAAAACAACCGACATCGCTCGAAGGATTGCATCATTGAAGTGGCAGTGGGCGGGACACATAGCGCGGAGAACCGATGGCCTTTGGGGCGGAAAGGTTCTCGAATGGCGACCGCATACCAGACGACGTTCCGTGGGCAGGCCCCAGGCAAGGTGGATCGACGATCTGGTCAAGGTCGCGGGAAGCCGCTGGATGCGGGCAACGCAGGACAATGAAGATGATGAAAACTTTATTACCGACTGAATAATATAAGCTTCTATAAAATAACGCTTAAAAGCGCCCTAACATTACCGATACCCAGTACACGGTGTAGTACACCAATTCTATTGAATGTTCGGGGACATTCTTGCGCCGTACGTTGTGATCACGCGTCGAGGTGCGGACGTGGACGGCATAAATGTGCTCTCCCTTTGAAAATTTCGAGCTCGGTAATTGCTAGCGGTGCGCCACTCGGCGAGATGTGCCCCTAAATTCGGGCGACATTTTAAAATGACGCCAACGACATATTTGGAAGGCGGCGCTGTAAAAACGGTTTGTAGTTAATGTGTTGTTTTTAATAAGTAATTTACTTCTGCACTTTGTTTTTACTTAGAGTAAATGATAGTTAATTGCCAAAAACTCTTTGTTGTCACGATAATAGCCACCAACATAGCCATGTAGCTATGTGCTGGCTGAAACGAATATCTCTAATTACATACATACATAATTATGTAATATAGCAGTGCACCACTCGGCGAGATGTGCCGCTAAATTCAGGCGACATTTTAAAATGACGCCAACGACATATTTGGAAGACGGCGCTGTAAAAACGTTTTGTTTTTACTTAGAGTAAATGATAGATAGTTACAAAAAAACTCTTTGTTGTCACGATAATTATATAGCCACCGACAAAGCCATGTAGCTTAGGTGTGCTGGCTGAAACTAATATCTCTAATTACATACATACATCTCTAATTATGTAATATAGCGGTGCGCCACTCGGCGATATGTGCCGCTAAATTCGGGAAACATTTTAAAATGACGCTGACGACATATTTGGAATGCCGTAAAAATGGAGTGTAGATAATAATTATTTGAAAAAAAAATATACCTATCATAAGCGTTTTTTAAAATTCTGCACCTTATTATTATACTATATTTTGAAGGCGGGGCTGTATAAATAAAATGTAGTTAATGAGGACAAAATGATGAAAATATGCGCTTTACGTTGATGTACGGTGATGTGTTGTAAAGCTGTAGAATAGTTTAGTCATTGTTCGCAAAATTGATTAAACGTAAGGCGATCACTAAAGGAAAGAACGGAAAGGCAATACTGTACCTACACTCTTATGGGGATTTTTATTTTATCCACATCGAGGTAGCACCTAGCCTTCATCACATCTGATGTTAAGTGATGATAAGGCTTAAAGTGAAAGCGGAATCCTCCATTACTGGGGAAGTGGCTATCTTATCTTTAACTGCCGGAACACAACAATACTGAAAACATCGTTGTTATGGCATCAGACTATATGGAGATAAGTTAGTGGTAGGCTAGCCAAGCGGACTTTGAACAAGTCCTATCACCAACCATACCAAAACCTACAATATGTACCTCTACTTGGAATCGAACCCGGGACCTCTGGGTCTGATGCCGGTGGTGTTTACTACTACCACAGAGGCACATGAAAGTTAAAAAGATTATATACATTGAAATCATAAAACCAATTAGGAAGGAAGCGACTCATAAACTGCCTGTACTTATTATTACCCCAATTATCCATAAATAATGTAGCCCTACCTAATTTACCTTTCTTGTCTTATAAAAAAACACTGTTTGTAGGTGGCGTAAAAGGTGGCGTTACGTCACATTCCTCTGTATTGTTTTGCTCCATTTTCCGCTAAAAACAAGGGCAGAACGCAAATTCGACGGGAACTAGGTCCGACGGCGACGTACTTGACGACAGAAGAGTAAAGAACCGAGCAGAAACGCAATTTCGAATAAATACCAAATTATGCAAAGGTGTCCAAGGGTATCATCCCAGAACCGATCTACGTTGGCGGCATCCAATCCAGTTGTCCAGGAGACTATCTACCTCGGGAAAACACTGCAAATGGGTAGATACAGCTTTGAGAGGGAAAATGTCAGAAGAGCGCAGCTGGGCTGGGCAGCATCTGAGAAGCTGCTGCGTCAAAACTTTTCGTCGCCTTACTACTGCAATGCCTGATAGGTAACCAAGGTATGTGATCAGTGTTGACCTACGGAGCCAAAACTTTGAACATGACAGTGAAGCTGGCCAGCGAGCTATAGAAAGGTCCATGCTTGGTGTATCTCTCAGGAATGAAATCCGAAATGATCCGGATATAAATGTAGCAAGCGACAGTGACAGTGGCTTGGCCACATCTGTAGCAAAACCGGCGAGCGGTTGAGTAGACGAGTTCTCAAATGGAGACCACGTATCGGAAAACGTAGACGCCCCTCAACCAGATGGACTGACGATAAAGATAAAAGATAAAGGATAAAAATATTCTTTATTCACTTAGACATACTTAATAAATATGTCTTATGAATCGTCAATATTTTCCTACCACCCATTCAAGACTTTTTTAACTGACAAGAAGAATGGGCGCAAGAAACTTGCCAGCGTTTCTTAGTTAGGTAACAACATTTACAAAAAAAATACATATCGTTACTAATACAATTGCTTAGTATAAAAATACATCATATTAGACAGTGATTATGTTATGTGTTACATCATGACCATGCATTGGACCTTTAGAAGGTAGAGGGTAGTGTAGTGACTGGATGAGAAAGGCGACAGATGAGAGAGGCGATCGCTTCGCTGCGCTTCGCGATCGCCTTAAATTTCTAATCTATCACGTGTTCTACAGGAATTCCGAGGGGTACATGCTGCCATATTTAACCATCCTACGGATTCAACCATCCGCCTGCGAGGTGCCAAATGTACCGGTTTTAGCCACTTATTGATAGTTAAACTTTTGTAAGTGTAGCGAAAAATCAAAACCAAACCCAGTAACCAATCAATTGCAAAACAACAATTTAATTGTAAAAAGCAAAGGTTTATAAAGGATTTCATACAAAACAAATTTCTTAAAATTTTCATACAAAATTTTTTAAAACAGAAAATGGGATTTATTGAAAAAAAATCGTATGACTTATCGAATTCTAACGGTTGTTATTATTACCTTAAAATACCTTATTTTAATTGCCTTAAGCAAAAAAATAAAACCGCCTTCTAAAAAACCACATCAAAAAAGTAAGAAATAATTCCTCACCAAATAAATAACGTAAGTACTTTGAAGTCGGGCGTGAAACATGTACAATTTTTTGTTGTTTTTGTTAAAACCCGCCCGACTTCAAAGTACTTACGTTATTTATTTGGTGAGGAATTATTTCTTACTTTTTTGATGTGGTTTTTTAGAAGGCGGTTTAATTTTTTTATAAAAATAATTTTTATTTCACTCTTTTTAGTGCATCGTGCAGGCAATTTACGTGTTTTCTGGTAAATAGGTATGTGATCAAACTGAAAACCTCCTTTTTCGAAGTCGGTTAAAATACCTTGAGGTATCCCCTTTTTAACAAAACAAGAATCATCTAAATCGGTTTATAAACAAAGGAGTTATGCCTAAAGATACGTATTAAATTCACATAAAGTGGTAACGAAAACGACAGTATTTTCAAGATTTCCTGAAAACTACTGAACCGATTTCAAAATTTCAAAAAATGGGACCAACTTGGAAACCAACCTGATGTAATAAAGTTTGAACCATTTCAATCGGTTCAGCCGTCTTCGAGTAATCGGTGGACATACACAAAAAAAAAAAAAAAACATACATACAGACGAATAGAGAACCTCCTCCTTTTTGATTTAGAAGTCGGTTAAAAATGGCGAAAAGTTGTTTAGAAAACTTTTAGAGCAAAAAGTGGCCAAGACCGGTACAGTGGCCAAAACCGGGGCTTCTGCCCGACCTTGTGAGAATCCTACGTCCAGCATTGGACTGCAACAGACTGTAAGGATGATGATGATGATGCAAAGGTGTCAAACTTGGTGGTAACCTAATGATTTTTTTTATTCACAACGGGGTAGCACTTGGCCTTCATCTCACCTGATGTTAAGAGAAGATAAGGCTGAATCGTCAGCGCACTACTCCCGGAATCCTTAACACTGCGGAACTGGCTATCTTATCTATCTCTAACTGCTGGAGTACAACAATGCTGAAAACATCGTTGTTATGGCTTCAGACTTGGAAAAAATGGTTGTAGCTGGCCAGGCGGACTTATAACAAGTCCTGCCACCATTCAAACCAAATAAAATATGTACCCCCACTGATAATTGAACCCGGGATCTCATACTGGTGTGGTGTTGTGACCACTAGACCGCAGAGGTGGTTAATGGTGTTCCCACACTGCTGTTATAAATTTTTACAAATCGTTAATAAACATATTTTGATGAAATTACGTTAAAAATATTTCATATTAGTTCCAATGGGATGCTGGTTGTGAGACGGGTCGATTTTATATCTAAATACTTCATTTTCCATTTTTTAATAATAAAAATTTCATTGTGAATGAAAAAAAGTAAAAATTTAAATAACATGTTTTTAGATAGATTATTTAGCACGTTTCTGTGATCAATTTTGCTTTACACTCTCAATAAAGATCGATTGGATAAACCTCGCTACAACAGTTGCCTGACCGATGATACTCATTGCTCTGCGAACCACAGTTGTATAAAGTTTCACCTCTACTCTGTTATTTAGTCTCTGCCATCGATTTCACGGCGGCCATGTCGACGAGCGCTGTGACGTCACATTGTCAGCCTTCAGCGAGCCCGATTGAAAAACAATACAGACCCAATACTCACACAGTCTAATATGATGTATTTTTATACTAAGCAATTGTTGTATTAGTAACGATATGTTTTTTTTTGTAAATGTCGTTACCTAACTAAGAAACGCTGGCAAGTTTCTTGCGCCCATTCTTCTTGTCAGTTAAAAAAGTCTTGAATGGGTGGTAGGAAAATATTGACGATTCATAAGTACATATTTATTATGTCTAAGTGAATAAAGAATATTTTTATCTTATCTTATCTTTAGTCTATTAGAAAGCAGTAGCTTAGAACAGCGCTCGTATTGTAACCCGCCCAGACGGAAAATTAAATAAAACGGATCGCAGAATCAACGAAAACCGAATTAAATTTTGTTAGTGGTGAAAACGCATGGGGTTTGGTAAATTAATACTTACGTTTGCCAAAAAAGTTTTAGTGAAAGCAACTGAGATAAATGTGGTGATCAAATGTAGGTTAGTTTTTATGGATTTAGCTCTTTTGCAATTTGGCAAATTGTTGGGTAGAATCCATTATTTTTACGAACAATGACACCTAATTAATTGGATAAGTTTATTAATTAATTTAATTTTTAGATTAACTTTAATGCGATGAAGAAACGATCAAACACAATCCATATTTTCATTACTTTTTGGAAGACGAGTATTTGGAAGAAATGCACATTTTGTATAAGTATTTATTTATTTATTTATTTATTTATTTATTTATTGTTAAGGTCAACCAACAGCATACATATAACAACAACAATAAAAACAATACTTAATAGGTCTTAATCTTACATATATGCCGATTACAGGTTAACACAGCATTCACAATATTAACAATTACATATTACTATAAAGTAAGTTAAAATTAAAATTATGTGACAAAAAATAAATGAACCGCTAAATAAATGATTGAATGATTTTTAATTTGAATTTATTCAGGGAATCGAAAAATATATCCATATCAGGTATGATAGCATTTAACTAGTAACTAAGTATGCATATAATATAAACTAAAAGAATATATATCGCTTCTAATAGTTTATGTGGCTGTCACATAATAAAGGGTAAAGCACGAGTGGGACTAAATGAGCCTTGGCGAGTGTTTTAAAAGCTCCCACTACTATTTTAATATCGAGTTATGTCCAGACTTATACTTTAATCTACACCAAAGTTGAGATACCTTTATTATCTGTAATACGTGTCACAGAATCGAGGTACTGCTTCCCACTGCTCTGTGGCGTAGTTCCAATCGGAGCGTTTGTGTAAATAATGGCGCCCAGAAGATTTACATTCTGCGGCGATCCGGCGGTGTAGCGATTTAAGCTGCCCATTCTGAAATATATGCAGACCATTCCGAACTTTATTCCCAAAGTGCAGGCATTAAAATAAATAAGATACCTATGATCAAATAAATCAGGCACGGAAAGGACTCAATATTTAAAAGTGCTTCCTGAATAAAGTATATTATAGAATATTGATTTAAGCTTACGTTTCGCGGAGAAGACCAGTTTTCAGTAACGTTTCGCTATTCTGTCAAAAAACGACTTAAAATGATATCGTTACCTACGTATAATGCCTACAGAATTAATAACAAGGTTGTCATATTAAATACTTGAAGAAAAGATGCAGCAAAAGTAGCTACGCAAATACTAATTTGTATATACTTATATTCATTGGCAAATTAATTTATAGTTAAATGAGTCCAACGATTTCCTAGCAATATTAATCTACTACCTTTCATTAAGTGCGGTCATATTATTATGTTGTACCACATTATCAATAGGTTTTCATTAAAATGAGGCATTCGTAAATATTAATTTAATTATCGAAATAATTCAACTGTTAATACATAATATTGGTAATTAGGGTGTAATCTATACAAATAAATAAAATTGGAGTGTCTGTTTGTAATATTAAAATAACCGCTTTTACTACATGCATTCTATACAAATAAATAAAATTGGAATGTCTGTTTGTAATATTAAAATAACCGCTTTTTACTACATGCGATTATATATACGGTACATATACCAAAATAACATTTTTTACAATTTTTGTCTGTCTGTCTGTCTGTCTGTCTGTTTGTTCCGGCTAATCTCTGAAACGGCTGGACCGATTTTGATGGGACTTTCACTGGCAGGTAGCTGATGTAATAAGGAATAACTTAGGCTTTTTTTATCCTGATATTCTCACGGGAACGAGAACCACGCGGGTGAAACCGCGGGCGGCCGCTAGTTTAAAATAATTATAACCCATGCAGCCTACAACAATTGTAACATGATAACCTTGCTATTATTAGGGGTTTAAGTATCAAATTGCCGTTTTGTATGGAGATTTTTTGTAAAAAAATGTTTTCCATACTAACGTTTTTGTAATTTATTCAACGACTAATATTATGTAACTTTACAAAATTTTACACACGTATTTTATGGACATTTTAACTACTAAATGACACATTCGTTAAGAGAATTTTTTTTTTCACTAAGTTACAATACAACTAATAAAGTACGAAATTCTGGAAACAAAAATAGTCGTAAGATAAGATAAGATAAGATAAGATAAAAATATTCTTTATTCACTTAGACATAATAAATATGTACTTATGAATCGTCAATATTTTCCTACCACCCATTCAAGACTTTTTTAACTGACAAGAATAATGGGCGCAAGAAACTTGCCAGCGTTTCTTAGTTTGGTAACGACATTTACAATAATAAAAAAAACATATCGTTACTAATACAACAATTGCTTAGTATAAAAATACATCATATTAAACAGTGATTATGTTATGTGTTACATCATGACCATGCATTGCGGTCATTCAAATAATCGTCTACTTTATAGTATCCTTTGCTCATCAGCGACTCTTTAATGTAACATTTAAATTTATGCAATAGTAATTCAATTATATGCTGTGGAACTTTATTAAAAAAGGCTATGCTTTTCCCCCGAAATGAGGCTCTGGATTTTTCTAGCCTAAACTTGGGAACGACAAGTTTATCTTTATTTCTTGTGTTAAAGCGATGAATATCGCTCTGCTTTACAAATGTATTATAATACTTTTTCACATAAATTATATTTTCATAGATGTAATGTCCTGCAACAGTTAAAATGTTTATTTCTTTAAATAGATCTCTTAAAGAATCTCTCGATCGGAGGTTGTAAATGGCGCGAATAGCCCTTTTTTGGAGCACGAATATACTTTGGATGTTAGCGGCTGAGCCCCACAACAAAAGGCCGTAGGACATAACACTATGAAAATAACTAAAATAGACTATTCTAGCCGTTTCAATATCGGTTAAGAGCCTTATTTTCTTAACTGCGAATGCAGCTGAACTGAGTCTACTCGCCAAGTAAAAGTAGAAGTAACTTTCGGGATAAGTTTTTTCTACGTAAATAATCAAATATCGTAGTTATTATATTATCAAAAGTTGCTCGATACGGTCTTAATGTAACGCAATATTAAAGAAATTGTATATTTTTAATATCATAAAAGTTGTTAAGTTATATGTAAGTACAAAAGAAAAAAACGGCAATTTCATTCTTTAACCCCTATTATTATGAATCTATACATCCATACAAATAAATAAAATTGCAGTGTCTTTTTGTAATATAAAAATAACCGCTTTTTACTACATGCATATGATTATATATACGGTACATAATATACCAAAATATCATTTTTTTTAATTTTTGTCTGTCTGTCTGTCTGTTTGTTCCGGCTAATCTCTGAAACGGCTGGACCGATTTTGACGGGACTTTCACTGGCAGGTAGCTGATGTTATAAGGAATAACTAAGCCTACGTTTTATCCCGATATTCCCACGGGAACGAGAACCACGCGGGTGAAACCACGGGCGGCCGCTAGTTTAAAATAAATTTGGATACGGTATATGTTACTTATTAGTCACGCCGAAACGGAAGAACATATCTGGATGATATTTGGTACAGAAAAAGATTATATTTTTAAAGTATGACACAAGCTAGCCACGTCCTGATATTCTCAAGGGAAAGGCCCGGGTTAAACATCGGGCACAGCTGGTAAATTACATAAGAAAAATAAAAATAAAACACTTCAAAAAAAAATCTACATTCAAAGCACCGGAACCGAAACGATCCCGTAACGACAGCGTCGCCTGAACAGACAAATAGATCATTTTATTACATCGCATTAATGGACGAGGAGCATTTTTCCGAAGCGATGACAGCCGCGTGACACAAATGGATGAATAATTGCATTATATCCAGTTACAGTGCATTGTTAAATGATGGCTGGATTAATCATTTTGGAATTGGTATTGATGGAACGATGACGTATTCGGACTTTACCGGTAATACTTTTGAAGTAGTTGAGTGGTTGATACAGAGTAATTTTCTGATTACACATTGTAACTTTAAAGTAATTAACAAAAACCTAACAACATTTTCAAACATAAATTATTTATGTTTTCCTAGGTGGTGTCCCTTGATGTGACGTGTGTACCAAGTCACTGAAGACCAGTGTCAGGATGTCTTGATACTTAATACTTGATTAGCTAATAATAGGAAAATACCGGACGACGTTCCGCAGGCATCCTACAAAGTAAACCGACGATCTAGTTTAAGGTCACGGGAAGCCACTGGATGCGGGGAGAGCGGCACCGATCGTTGTGGTGATCCTTGGGGGAGGCCTATGCCCAGCATTGGAATAGGAAAAAATTTAACATAAAAACCAGTAGCCTCACAAGTATTTTCGGACCTAGTGATTACATACTCTTTGACTTGAACCCACAACTTTAGATATTCGGTTCTAAACTCTCCCAATTATACTTACGTTACAACATTTATTGTGAGAACTATGTAATTACGTTTTTGGACTTTATAAACTGTTCTCAACAAGGGAACATGTGTTATCATTTATAAACCCCTTTCATCATTAATATTACAGATCTACCGATGGCTGTAACATAACGTAAAGTACTGCTGTATTTCAACATTTCCTCAATGCTCACATGCAAATTATGTAAGCAAAATGCGCAAAGAAATTGCTTTAAAAGCAGATAATGACCCAGCAATACATCGAGCGGCAATTTGGCGAACACACGGAGTTCAGCCGGCGGCTGCTATCATCATCGTAATAAGCAATTGAAACGGGGCTTATAGCAGAACGAGCAGCTTAATTAACAAGCGTAAAACAATTACAAGCTATTATTTCTGTGAAAGAGACCAATTTGGGTAGTTAAAGGGGGGATACTTGAAGCTAGTGGAATCGAATGAAATAAATATTGGTTTTTAACAATAATTGAACTACGCAATATTAAAAGTTTTTAGTAAAAATTTCATGACAACTTTTTTTGCTGACTGTACTTAAATATTGTATTGTCATCAGAAAACCAAACCTATATACACAGTTTCAGCTCCAGTGGACACAAGGAAGTGGGTCAAATTAAGCTTACTAGATTTGTCCCCCACTAACTAACTAACATGACAAGTTAATAATAAGTTTTTAGTAAAAATTTGATTTTCATGACAGCATTTTTTTATGACTGTACTTTAATGTTGTATTGTCATCTAAACCAAACCTGTATACAAAACTTCAGCTCCATCGGACATTGGGAAGTGGGTCAAATTAAGCTTACAAGATTTGTTCCCCCATTACTAGCTCTAACATGGCAAGTTAATAAAAAGCTTGTAAGTAATAAAAGGTGACGGTGAACGTCCAAGTTTTCATCAATATAATTAAAGAGAAATGTCTTTACAGTGAAACCTGTAAAAATAATAAATTCTAATTTTTATTTCAATTCAAATCAATTTTTCATACGCAGGTCATCGCCTGAATGCAAATGAGACCATTAATTTGATTTTCCAGTCGCACAACAAAATTGGACATTTCAATCGCGCGACAAACGATACAATCGCATTTTATCGCGACTAATTTACATAATTGCCGCTCGATCTGTTTTATTTTTATGTCTCATAATTTAGGAACATTTTCTTTTCTCTAATTCAAATCGCTTTATCCAAAATCGATATCGAATTGTTTAAACTTAGATTTTCATATAGCTTCAGCACAATTAATTTTGGGCCCTCGTGGTGGGTGATGGCCCATTCTCCTTATCCATCGATAAAAGGGCCTCGTGACCCAGCAGTGGAGACATCAATGGCTTCTGATGACGATAATGATGACTTGTAAACAATGTCATACTCGTATATCCAACGTGGTTTTTTTGTCTGACGAGTCCTGCATACGAGAACAGGGTACTTACCATCAACTCTTATTGAGGTTTTGTTTAGGTTCCTTAACAGGGGCCCGATTCTCAGGCATTCGAACTTTTTCAGTGTGGTAATTCGTATGTCGAACATTTTGTTTGTGGTTTCTATTGAAAAGTTAGAACGTTTGTTGAACAAACAAACTAAGCTGTCTCACATGTCAACAAATTCGTTTTGACAGCTAAGTTCGTATACGAACATCTATTGGATTTTACCACTCGTAGCGTTCGACTGGTTTTCGATCGAACTTTTTCGATTGTGAAATTCTGACAGTACAAAAACTGTGTTATATTTGAATTTCGAGCTATAAATGTGAACTTTTCTCGATTGCCTGAGAATCGGCCCCCTGATCTGCTTCGCTTATTCGTACCACGACAGCTTAATATCCATGAAGTTCGACTTAATACTGAGGTAACTGGAGAGTGCAGTACGAACAATTTTTTGTGACCACAAATTTCACAGTGGCTGTCTTCCGTCTCACCTACACTTTAAAAAAATACGTATGGTCATATGAGACAACTGACAGCCACTACCTGCCACTACATACTAAATGTCAAATTTCCTGGTGTTCACTTTTTTATTCAGGGTGAGAGCTCCAGTTACCTCAGAGTATTAAGTCAAACTTCATGTTAATATCAATGACAGCGATTCAGTGATCGATCAATGACATTTCACAGCCGCTTAGCTGTCAGGAACTCTTATTTGACTTATAACCCGGTCGATACATGTCACCTGCAGGTTATACCCGTCCCTCTCACTCTCCGGGCATGACAGAATCGAGTGAAAGAGACAGGTAGAAGAAATAAGGACACAAATCGTTCGGTCATTAACATTTAGCAATTCATTTGCGATCCAGTTTTTAGAAGGTCTGAGTACGAAAGAAAGCAATTCATTTTAGGAGCCTATTCTGCATCGCGCTATTTTTGAATCGCTGTCTTAAAGTTGATGGCAGGCACCCAGTTAGGTATTTCTTTTTTATCACAAACATAAGTTACCTACTTAGTTGTTACCTACTGTAGTTATGACTTGTCAATTTGCTTTGTTGATTGACTATCGCTTTGAACTTACTTAATAGGGTATTTGACAATTTTTTTTATTTGCTTAAAATTTTTGTTGAAACGGTAGCAACACGACATTGGTTTTATTTTCAAACAGGTATCTTGCATATTTTCAGCGATAAAGAGCATCAAACTTTCAAATTAGACAAGGAGTGCGCTTCCAGCCAGTGACGTCACATGCTGGTAGCACCATACTCTCGCCATAGAAAATTTCGTTTTAGAAAGAGACAGCTAAAGTCACAATTAAATAGCTAATAATTCGCTTGTTAAAATACAAATTGAATTATTTTTTTCACATTTGTAGTTCAATAATGTTATATTTCTGAATGTCATAATTAGATATCTACATTTCAACAACAGTCAAATACCCTATTGAAATGTACGTTTATTTCAATAGTTCTGTTTAAGAAACAAACTAAATCAGTGGAAGGTAAAGCTATCAACCCACGCGTCGAAACAATGCGATAAAGTTATACATTTTAGATAGGTTTTGAACATTTTCGTATCTACCTGTATTGTAATAAAAAGCTTCATATCTATTCCAGTTGGCAATTAAAAGTTCGAAATAACTTTGATACGAGTGAGCTGAGCACAATACGAAAGGGACAGACATAGAAGGCCCCGTGTATGGGAAAGGGACAGGGAAACAATATGAGCCTGGGGGTTTTGTAGGTCAATCATTGTGGAAGAGGCGGTGAAGTTTTAATTAGCCATTATTGGTGTTACAATATTCATGATGCGTTATTTTAGATTTGTTTTTTATCCCCAATTTTTGGGATAAGCGAGATACGTGAGGGGTCACTAAAAGTAGCGGCATTCAATCTCGTTAGGCGAGCCTTGCATAATATACACCACTAAATTTTAATTAGCATAAATATTTTAGGGGATGTTAGTGCCCATCAATATGAACAACTTTCACTATGGGGCCAACCATGGAATTGCGAAAAAAAATCAGCTGTTCCATACATTTCAGTCGACCCGATGTTCTACTTTTGGAACAGCTGATTTTTTTTTCGCAATTCCATGGTTGGCCCCGTAGTGAAAGTTGTTCATATTGATGGGCACTTACATCCCCTAAAATATTTATGCTAATTAAAATTTAGTGGTGTATAGGGTGTTGTATGCAATCTAAATACCATGCGACAAATTGGATGAACTGATAGACCTAATTCAGTCTACTGTGTGATAAATCACATGGAACTGAGAGATAGATGTGGCTAGAAGAGCTAAAAAAACTTTTATCAGTTATTAACTTTTCTATGAATTAAGATTTTAAATATTTCTTATGCATTCACAGTGCATTTCTGTAATTATAGGAAACATTGAGATAGAAAAAAACCACCAGCCCTGCAAGTAGCTTTAAGGCGAGCTTTTTTCAATCACAATTTTTTATGAATTTTTAAACGAACCAAAATTATAACCCTCTTCAACTATTTTGTCACATATAGTTTAATAGCGCTCCGCTCTCAACTTCGTCTGCGTGGACCCTCTTTTTACCCCCCTAGCGGGGGATTTTCCAAAAATCCTCTCTTAGTGCTCCACTACACTCTCTAACGCCCGAATTCTCGAACGCAAATCATCTTTGGGAGCGTCTTTGGAAACATGATGGCATCTCTTTCATACGATTGACATTTAAAGTGACAGGGCGATGTTTGAGACGCTCCCAAAGATAAGTAGCGTACGAGTATTCGGGCATAAGGAACATACATGCAAAATTTAAGCTTCTTGCGCCCAGTAAGTTTCGGCCGTGCGTTGTCTGTCAGTCAGTAACGCAAGAGGTATATACAGGTGTTTTTGAAGTCATTAGCATCCATTCGGCCCATTAATGCACTCATATGAAGCTATGTTTTTACGTGAAAAGGGGTGTTGCCCGGCGTCAGCGCGGGCGCAGGGACGCGGGTAAAGCGGTCGTGAAGCATGGGTGACATTGTTTGTTTCGGTGAATTCCGAAGCGTGAACTTGAATAAATTCACGTTATAGTAGAGCCCGCGTTTTGTCGAGAGGCCAATGAAGTAGTATAAGGCTTGTATGTTATTTAAATATTAAATAACCAATAATTATTTTAATTTTAATTTACTATAGTGATCAATCAATGAGTATTTTATGTTTAAAAAAAATATATTACATCTTGGATGTGCCTCATATTTGGGGAAAAGACTCTATATCATGAGTATGTTCTTATTTTAAAAGGATGCTAACGACTTCGATGTCACCCTGTATATAGGTGTGCTGCTAATTAGTGGTTGTGGTGGACCAGTATTGAATCAGAAAGAAAGAAAGAAAATTATTTATTTTTAGCAACACACAACAAAATATACACACAGAGAACCAAATAAGAAGAACAATAAACAAGGAAATACTTCCATGTGTTGTTGTGTGATGCCAAAACTGTGCTCAGCTCAGTATAAGCAGCAAGCGACGAGGCGTCAGATAAAACTATTACTAGTACTACATGACTACCCTACCTATTGGCAACTATACTTCGATTTATATGATCAAAGCAACTATAACAAAATCAACCGTGAAGTGACGCGCGTTAGTTGTTAATAGATCCAAATAGGTCGCGCGGCGGCACTGCCACAGATTACTAAATAGTTACTAAAGCACTGCTTCGTATGGATTTATAAGACTTCTCAATGTTGTTCAACAAACAGACAACAAATAATTATCTCGCTGCTATTCCTGTAACAGCGTGGGCTTTACCCGATGAACCGGGATAAGGACGACAGTTGACGAAGTTTGTTATCCTTATTTATATTTACCGGGAACACAACTTTATTCTAAGGCAGCTTCTCTTTTATTTACAAAGTTAAAATAACAACGACTTAAAAAATAAACGATGAAATGATGGCTAGAGCTAGCTTGGCGTCTTTTTCAACATTTAGGATATCGCTATTACCACAGAATATACAATAGTACTCTATTACCGTACCTGCTATTTTCTCCAGTTTTCACTTTTCCCACAGCTTGGAATTTTCCACTATAATCATCCCCAAAATAGTCTCTCACGCATTGATTAGACGCACCAAAGGTCATAGACCGCACCAGCTATGATTCCCACTATCCGCAGGTGGTGTGTGGGCATTAGCCCTGACTGACCTATTAGGCTTGGCTGGAGGGCTGGGCGCGGCGAAAGATAAGCCTGTGTCTGACTGAGTTCCACGAAAATTATTTCCAAAAGGACACAAAAAACGTGATACGTCACTGTTGCCGTACCAAATATTTCCTCTTACTTTCCCTTTCAAGCAGCTGGGTATTTTCTACTCCAATCACCCCCCAAATAGTCTCTCACGCATTGATTAGACGCGCTAAAGGCCCTAGACCGCACTAGCTTTGATTCCCACTATCCGCAGGTGGAGTGTGGGCCCAATGACCTACTACTTGTCATACGAAAAAGACACAAAAAATGTCAGATACGTAATCCTACGTCGCTGTTACTGTACCAGATATTTTCTCCAGATTTCCCATTTACCATAGTTGGGTATTATCCACTCCAATCGCCTCGAAATAGTCTCTCACGCATTGATTAGACGCGCCAAAAGCCTTGGACCGCACTAGATTTGATTCCCACTATCCGCAGGTGGAGTGTGGACCCAATGACCCACGACTTGTCATACGAAAAAGACACAAAAAATGTCAGATACGTAATCCTACGTCGCTGTTACTGTACCAGATGTTTTCTTCAGATTTCCCATTTACCATAGTTGGATATTTTCCACTCTAATCGCCCTGAAATAGTCTCTCACACATTGATTAGACGCGCCAAAGGCCCTGGACCACACCAGCTTTGATTCCCACTATCCGCAGGTGGGGTGTGGTCCCAATAACCCACGACTTGTCATACGAAAAGACACAAAAAAATGTGTTACGTCGCTGTTACTGTACCAGATATTTTCTCCAGATTTCCACTTTAACCATAGTTGGGTATTTTCCACTCCAATCGCCCCGAAATAGTCTCTCACGCATTGATTAGACGCCCCAAAAGCCTTGGACCGCACCAGCTTTGATTCCCACTATCCGCAGGTGGAGTGTGGGCCCAATGACCCACGACTTGTCATACGAAAAAGACACAAAAAATGTCAGATACGTAATCCTACGTCGCTGTTACTGTACCAGATATTTTCTCCAGATTTCCCATTTACCATAGTTGGGTATTTTCCACACCAATCGCCCCGAAATAGTCTCTCACGCATTGATTAGACGCGCCAAAAGCCTTGGACCGCACCAGCTTTGATTCCCACTATCCGCAGGTGGGTGTGGGCCCAATGACCCACGAAATCGGATCGTACTGCGGGATTAAATTTTGTAGCGGCCTTGACAGGCGCAAGTCAAGAGATCACGCGGGCACTAAAACTTTTTCACTGTTAGTAATAGTAAATCTTCAAGTAGAAAAACGTATTCCAAAAGGTTACCGCTTGGATAATTATACAAATTACCGTTGTATTGTATGTATTATAAGAAAAAACTAGTTTCATAGAACCTGAGGGCCTACTCTGAAACGCAAAACCCGAAACTTCGTAATACCCGTCCCTCTCACTCCCCAGTTGTGACAGAATCGAGTGAAAGAGACGGAGCTAGCCGAAGTTTCGGATTTGCGTTTCAGAGTAGGTACGGCTGCAGTATATTAGAGTCAAAGACCAAAATACCTATCCTTCACTTTTTAACGTAGCTTGAATCGATAGCAATATTTAGTCATAGAGTACGTGGCGTTATTTCTGTGTCACGCTAAGCCGTTGTACAGAAATAAACCAAAAGACATTGCTAAAAGCTTGTGACTTGCACTCAGCCCTTGAACTTAAATGTGGTTCTGCCGGATTTACGCATTTGATGAAAGTCCACCGAAACCACAGGGATATTGATTCGTGTTTACAAACGGAATAGAAGAGCTCTGCTGTTTTGCTATTTTTGACTCGTGTGACCACAATTATTATTCAAACTACTATTAACACAGAAAAAACTTAAATCTGTTGTAAGTCTCAGTAGTTCGATTGGGAGAACAGTGGACTGAAAATCCAAATATACCCACTGCGGGAATAAGTCCTGAGTCAAATTTATCTTGTAATAAATCTGTTGTCTAATATGCCTATGGAAAGTCATTAGTTAAGAAGGAGGAATCTTTATTATTATTCTCCTTCCCATTTCCTTTCCCATCGCAACATACATCGTAGTCAGCGATTACCTTCCCCTATTTAAGGCTTCTGTTACATTTACCCCATTACGCGCAATTCCGCACATTACTTCCACTGTAAATAAATGTTCGTCAGTGATGCCTCCGTTAATGAACCGTGCGCAAGTGGCTCGTCACGCAAGAAATGTTTCTGAAACCCATGTAATGCTTACGGCTTTTTACAGACATTTGATTTTGAGGGCACACTTTACCTATATTAAAACTCGGTTGTATTTTTCGTTTTCAATATAAAAATATGAAATAACATCTATGTTGTAAAAGGCTGGCAATATCCATGCAAATTGAAGTACAGCTTAAATTGTAATTGTTATTTTAAATTTGGTTTGTTTTCGTAATGAAACTAAATATACCTACTATTCAAAGTTTTTATATGAAACCCTATAGCATAGCAATGGTTTTGAAATGAAAATTTATGTATAACAAAAGGCTTTGTGTAAGTTTAGTTCCACTTTACCTGTTATGAAACACTAGTTGTACATTAATTAAATAGAATAAACTTTTGAGTCTGATTTAGTTATTTGGTTATTTCCATTGCTGGAATTCTATTGATGAAATATTTGCTTGCTAAAGATTAGATAGATAGTTCACTTACAAAAATCCCGTACACCTATCCGCTCTGATTAAATTCGGTGTGGGTCCGAAGACAGAGTCAGATTTCCCTGGGGACATACCGAGATTCGCTTTAAGATACGTAGGTAATCGCTGGCCAACATCGTTGACCTGCAGCTGAACGGGCAATCGGTACTGGCACTTTGTGATGAGCGAATGCTCACGGGTCTTGTGTCATGGTCGCACGTGCTGGCTTATGTATTGTGATTAGGGGGAATTTTTAGCTCTGCTCCGCATTATCGTTATTGCTTTTCGTCATTTTTTTTCATATAGGATGATAAGGGATTTTGTTTTTATCGTACATGCGTTTCGTTTTCAAGTGGGAGATGATTGTATTGAGGTGGTTTTTGAAATCAACTGTGAGTGTTTTGTTATTTAGTGGCGTTAGTGCAATTTAACTTCTTGTGAATGATTTTATTGTATGTCTTTGGGCTCTGCACCTTTAGCATGAAAAACTATCGTTAAGGCAATCGAATAGTAGCAAACTATACTGACTATACCGTCCAAAAAGCTTAGACTAAATACTGAGGTAACTGGAGTTTTCACCCTGAATAAAAAAGTGTGCCCAGCAAATTTGACATTTAGTACGTAGTGGTTGTCAGTAATTGTCTCATATGACCATACGTATTTTTTCAAAGTGTAGGTGAGACGGAAGACAGCCACAGTGCCACAAAAAAGTGTTAGTACTGCACTCTTCAGTTACCTCAGTATTTAGTCTAAGCTTTTTGATACCGTCCTTCAAAGGCTGTCAAAGTGCTGCTGTCAAATATGTATTGAATTTCAGTTCCTTATACGACCGAAAGAGGCGCTGCTGTAGTTTTCATACAAAATAATACTATCACGATCGTGGTAACCATAATGACAGTTTTTTTGTGCTACTGTACTTTGTTTCTAGGTCTAACTTTCGCATACTACAAACAAAACGATCGTTTAACCTCACATATACATAATAGGTATATACAAACACTGGTATTGCCTGCGATTATACCTACAGTGTTCGTATGGTTTACCTGTGCAGCAATATACATTTCCTATTAATTCAAAGCTCGCCTTTGAGCTAGTGCCGAGATGCTGCGTAGGCAACTTTGTTAGCTTTCAACCTCATCCAGCTTTGCATCTAAGGAATTAACTGGTCCAAATACATCACAGGGGCTTGTTTCACTTTGGGTTAACTTAGTCCTGGCAGAATCAGAAGAGGCAATTCTATGACTCGCGCAAAATATTTGTTTTGTATAAATATAAATAAATATAAATACCTATAAGAATTCTACAGAAATTGAGCTTAGGCCGTCTATGTTTTATTACAAGCTTTTTATTAACTTGACATGTTAGTTAGTTAGTTAGTGGGGGACAAATCTTTTGCCCCTTTTCTCAGTGTCCGATGGAGTTGAAATTTTGCATACAACTTTGGTTCAATACAATATTAAAGTACAGTCAGCAAAAAAAGCTTGTCATAAAAATGAAATTTTCACTAAAAAATTATTGTTCTTAATCCTTAAAATGCCTTAAATTGATTAGCTGAAAATCATAAACTTTCGGAAACACCTCTATTAGAGAAGGTAAATAAAGTAGACAAGAAAAACTTTCTCTATCGAACAATTAACTATGCTTTATAGTTAAAATGAGCCTTTATTAAAAGTGACCTAATGATTAAAACTAAAGTTTCTTTCGTACGAAAAAAAACTAAACCGTACACCCTAGCCTGGATATATCCACTGTGATTCGAAAACTGAAACTCTGTGAGCGTAAAGAACTGTAAGTGCACTTCTCGTTTTAATAAATGTTTGCTGGGAACAAACAGCGACTACAGGGACTTTGTACGCGAAAATCGGTCAAACGCGAATGTGAATTACAAACAAGTTCAAGCATTCCGTAACTAGACACGAGCAGCGGTCCATGACTGTACTAGTATTATGTACTAGCTTTCCGCCCGCGGCTTCGCCCGCGTGGACTTAACCCTCGCCTTGCCTCGATACATCGACAGCGTCAAGTTGCAAGTCAGCAGTTTCGTCGCCGACTCCGCCACGGCCCGACAGAACCCGAGCGCCGCCGCCGCTGGCAGCCAGCGCCGATCCAACGAGTTGCGCGCCTCCCGCCCGCGCCCCGCCCCCGCTGCCTCTCCCTACAGCGGTGGCGCCACGCGCGCCTGTCAGCTATGCTGCTGTTGCTGCTGAAAAAACAAGTTCGCAGACGCAGAAGCCGGACCCCTCTAACAGAAGAGCGCCTGCGCCGAATATTACCGTACCGTGCCTAGACCAAGGTTTTACTGAGGTTTGCAACAAAAGGCGACATCGACAGCGAGCGTCGAAGAACCAGTATGGTACCGCACCGACAGGGCCCAACTTCCTGCTGCGAGCTGCCATACCGACCACGGCGGTATACCTGTCCCGTCTGCACCACACCGTCACCGTGGGGGACGTGACAGAGTACGTAAGAAGGCCAACTTCTGCTTGAGAGTCCAGCCTTTGGAAGCGCGCCACAATACAAACTTCAAGTCGTTTGTGGTGCGCGTCCCGACAGCAAGGTTGGATACTTTCATGAAGGAGGATTTCTGGCCGCAGGGTGTGGTGTACCGGCGCTTCCGTGGAACGTTGCCTACTGCCACCGATACGACGCCGAAAGTCAATTAATGTTAAAATTTTCTTATATAAATGTATGTATGTTAGTCTGTAAGGTATCTATTGTATGGGCCATTAGTTGCCTGAAATAAATGATTTATTATTATTATTATTAACGGACGTTATCTCGCGGGAATATGATATTTTTCCGAAATAAAAAGTAGCCTATGTCCCTCTCCATGTTACAAAGTATCTGTGTCCCAAATTTCAGCCAAATCCGTTCAGCCGTTTTGGCGTGATTAAGTTACAAACATACAAACATACAAACTATATTAGTTGGATAGGAAGTAGGATTATTTACTTACCATGATTCATAAATTAACCATGGCTTATTTATTTGTTCTTTTTTCAAGATTTTTTGAAGTGCAAACTGCTTTAGCGGCGTTGTGCACTTTTTGTAATGGGTAAAAAAAATTAAACTCGCGTCAGGATCACGTGACCGTCAGATCTAAAATTCGTAAGACGGACACGTGACCTGCCCCCTGATTCACAAACCATCGGATACGGAATCGGATTCAAATTCTGTACTTTGTCTTTGTAAAGGGTGTCTCAAAAGTAGGTATAGGATTTTAATTTCGCGCTATTTCCGAAATATTCAAGATGGCAAGTTGAAATTTGACATAGGTCATCTTGACACATGTAAAATTAATCGTGGAGCATTTCACAATAAAACAGCGCATAGAAGTTATACAAATATTTAACGAAAATTCACGATCAATTACAAACACTCGTCGAAAGGTCGAAAAATCTCGTAATTTCAAGAAGAGGTGATGTCAAATGGCCTCCGAGATCCTGCCATCTGATGCCACTGGATTTCTTTCTTTGGGGCTACGTGAAAGATAAAGTTTACGCCAACTATCCACAAAACATAGACAATATAGACAAAATATTCGCCGAGTTATTGGTGAAATAAGTAGCGGAATGTGTTAATTAACAGCGAAATGTGTGAAAATGTCATGAAAAACTTGCACACAGCAAAAATGCCCGTGGCGGCCATTTAGCAGATATTCTATTCAGATAAAATTGTTCAAGTCTCTTCTTTAAAATAAAATAAAACTACGAAGAAATTCCAATCCATTCGCGTTTTATTGAGACATATCATCCTATACCTACTTTTAGGACACCCGTTATATTCTATAGTGAGTGACAGAGACAGTGCATACATTCCGCTGTCGGGAGCGTTTCTGACGGTTCGTGAATCAGGGGGCTGATCGAAAAACTGTTACAATGTCATCAGAATACAAAGTTGTGTTAGCTGAGCTATCACAACTTTCTAATGATTAGAAAACGGGCGGCATTGAAGCCAGAAGACCTCTGTTCAAATCCAAACGTTCAAAAGTACGTATTTATTTATTTTTAAATTCCTTGTTTTTGTGAAAAAGTTTACCCTTTTCACTTCTGCCGGCATTCCCGGAGTGCCATTGTTTTTTTTATTTTCATTTCACGATTTCGTCGTATTGTTGATATTAACTCTGTACTTACTGTAATTAATGTGACATGCGTTCTATCCTTGTATTCTACAGTTGATACTATCGCATCGCTTTCCTTACAGCTTTGATAAACATAAAGGACAAAGGATCTTGAACGATTTCGCTCGAAAGGTGAATTTGGTGTGGCTTGTGTATGTGTTTACAATATAATATTATTAAGAGGATTGTGTAGCAAAGAGGTGACATTGGTGTGACAGGCTTGTGTATGTGTTTACAATACAATATTATTAAGAAGATTGTGTAGCAAAGAGGTGACATTGGTGTGACAGGCTTGTGTATGTGTTTACAATACAATATTATTAAGAGGATTGTGTAGCAAAGAGGTGACATTGGTGTGACAGGCTTGTGTATGTGTTTACAATACAATATTATTAAGAGGATTGTGTAGCAAAGAGGTGACATTGGTGTGACAGGCTTGTGTATGTGTTTACAATACAATATTATTAAGAGGATTGTGTAGCAAAGAGGTGACATTGGTGTGACAGGCTTGTGTATGTGTTTACAATACAATATTATTAAGAGGATTGTGTAGCAAAGAGGTGACATTGGTGTGACAGGCTTGTGTATGTGTTTACAATACAATATTATTAAGAGGATTGTGTAGCAAAGAGGTGACATTGGTGTGACAGGCTTGTGTATGTGTTTACAATACAATATTATTAAGAGGATTGTGTAGCAAAGAGGTGACATTGGTGTGACAGGCTTGTGTATGTGTTTACAATACAATATTATTAAGAGGATTGTGTAGCAAAGAGGTGACATTGGTGTGACAGGCTTGTGTATGTGTTTACAATACAATAGGTATTATTAAGAGGATTGTGTAGCAAAGAGGTGACATTGGTGTGACAGGCTTGTGTATGTGTTTACAATACAATAGGTATTATTAAGAGGATTGTGTAGCAAAGAGGTGACATTGGTGTGACAGGCTTGTGTATGTGTTTACAATACAATATTATTAAGAGGATTGTGTAGCAAAGAGGTGACATTGGTGTGACAGGCTTGTGTATGTGTTTACAATACAATATTATTAAGAGGATTGTGTAGCAAAGAGGTGACATTGGTGTGACAGGCTTGTGTATGTGTTTACAATACAATATTATTAAGAGGATTGTGTAGCAAAGAGGTGACATTGGTGTGACAGGCTTGTGTATGTGTTTACAATACAATATTATTAAGAGGATTGTGTAGCAAAGAGGTGACATTGGTGTGACAGGCTTGTGTATGTGTTAACAATACAATATTATTAAGAGGATTGTGTAGCAAAGAGGTGACATTGGTGTGACAGGCTTGTGTATGTGTTTACAATACAATAGGTATTATTAAGAGGATTGTGTAGCAAAGAGGTGACATTGGTGTGACAGGCTTGTGTATGTGTTTACAATACAATAGGTATTATTAAGAGGATTGTGTAGCAAAGAGGTGACATTGGTGTGACAGGCTTGTGTATGTGTTTACAATACAATATTATTAAGAGGATTGTGTAGCAAAGAGGTGACATTGGTGTGACAGGCTTGTGTATGTGTTTACAATACAATATTATTAAGAGGATTGTGTAGCAAAGAGGTGACATTGGTGTGACAGGCTTGTGTATGTGTTTACAATACAATATTATTAAGAGGATTGTGTAGCAAAGAGGTGACATTGGTGTGACAGGCTTGTGTATGTGTTTACAATACAATATTATTAAGAGGATTGTGTAGCAAAGAGGTGACATTGGTGTGACAGGCTTGTGTATGTGTTTACAATACAATATTATTAAGAGGATTGTGTAGCAAAGAGGTGACATTGGTGTGACAGGCTTGTGTATGTGTTTACAATACAATATTATTAAGAGGATTGTGTAGCAAAGAGGTGACATTGGTGTGACAGGCTTGTGTATGTGTTTACAATACAATATTATTAAAAGGATTGTGTAGCAAAGAGGTGACATTGGTGTGACAGGCTTGTGTATGTGTTTACAATACAATAGGTATTATTAAGAGGATTGTGTAGCAAAGAGGTGACATTGGTGTGACAGGCTTGTGTATGTGTTTACAATACAATAGGTATTATTAAGAGGATTGTGTAGCAAAGAGGTGACATTGGTGTGACAGGCTTGTGTATGTGTTTACAATACAATATTATTAAGAGGATTATGTAGCAAACGGTCTCCATACAAACGGCGATAATGCTTTCCACCCTGCTTGACATACAGCAATGAATTTTTGCAATGTTGTTGAGATGCATAGGAACTAGGGCTATACGTTATGTTTTTTTTTTATATATAGGGTTTTTCAATAGGGACGCTCGAACTTTGAAAGTTGATAGCGGCCATCTTGGAAAAGCGATAGCTGTCAAATTTGGCTGGCATACATATTTATTCGTGACATTTCACCATGGAACATGTAGTTCCAACATGACGGCGCCACTTGCTATACTGCACGGGAAACATTAAGTTTATTGGATGCGAAGTTTGAGGGCTTCGTTATCTTCCGTGGTGTTGACATCAACTGGCCAAGGAGATCGTGTGTTATAACACTGCTCGATAACTTTCTGTGGGGCTACGTGAAATCATGAGTCTATGCTGACAAATAACAGACAATTGCTGCCCTGAAGGCCAACATAACTCGCGTTATTCATGAGATTGAGCCCCATTTATGCGAGAATGTCCTCCAAAATTGTCCACCAGGATACACCACCTTCAGCGGAATCGCGGTGGTCATTTAGCTGAAATTATATTCCATAAATAATGTCATCAAATGTTCTTTATAATAAAATAAAAATTGTGGCAATATCACTTAAACGGGTTGTTATATTCCATTTCAAAGTTCTAGCGCTCTTAATGAAAAACCCTTTATTTATCATATATTTCATACAAAACAAAAAAGTGCCAATATTTTTAAATCTACAATGAATATTAAAACAAAACGTACAGCCCTAGTTCTTATGTACAAGAGAAAAAAAAACCGTGTTCTGTGTTCTTATGCATTTCACCAACATACCTACCGAAAATTAATTGCTTTAAGTGGAAAATGTTATTACCGTTTGTATGAAGACCGGCTGCTACGCACTATCCTCAAGTTTACGCATTACAATATTTTTAAATTAAAAGTGGTCAGAGGACACGAAAGTTGGCACGTAAACTAATGATAATTAGCCACTTCTTCTCTAGATTAATCTTGATTACACTACTGTGCACGAGCTGGGAGTCCCAGTAAGTATGTTACAACTTCAACGTTTTACTGGAAGTTAAATTAACATTTGGATCTCGCAAGAATAAACCCATGGAGTGTACGCTCGTTAGTATTTTTAATCTGTTTTTAATTACGTCAGTGTCGTAATGAGCGGGACGCAGATTGCACGTTCGCACGAGTCTCGGGTTTAAACGCGTGGAAGGACGTTTGATGCAGTCGCCGCCGTGTATACACGTAACGTGCATTTATCATTACCAAATTACTGCTGCCAGATAACTTTGAAAACATACGGTCTTTACTTTACGCTTGAAGAAACCTTTGTAGGATCACTTTGTAATCATGAGCATGTCCGTCAAAAGATAAATTGCGGTTATTCATCACTACATAGTATAAAACAAAGTCGCTTCCTCTGTCCCTATGTCCCTTTGTATGCTTAAATCTTTGAAACTACGCAACGGATTTTGATGCGATTTTTTTTAATAGATAGAGTGATTCAAGAGGAAGGTTTATATGTACTTTTTATCCCGATATTCCCACGGGAACGGGAACCACGCGGGTGAAACCGCGGGCGGCCGCTAGTTTACTTATATAAAACTCTTGCGCTACTGACTGACTTGCATGACTGATAACGCACAGCCGAAGTTACTGGGCGCAAGAAGCTAAAATTTGGCATGTATGTTCCTTGGGGAGTGTAGGGAACATGAAGCGCGACTTAATACTGAGGTAACTGGAGGGTGCAGTACTAACACTTTTTTGTCCCCAAAAATTACACAGTGGCTGTCTTCCGTCTCACCTACACTTTAAAAAAATACGTATGGTCATATGAGACAACTGACAGCCACTACATATATAAATGTAAAATTTGCTGGGTACACTTTTTTATTCAGGGTGAGAACTCCAGTTACCTCAGTATTAAGTCGAGCTTCATGGTAGGGAAGCACTAAGTCGTGGGTCACACTGGAGCGACCGCGGGGCGCGGAGGCGACCTGCGGATCCGCAGGACGCTCGAACACGTACTATTCCCTCCGCCGCGCGCCGGTCGCGCCAACCGCCGGACGCGCCAGTGTGGCCCCTCCCGTCCGCCTCAATATATTTGTTTTTCCCGCTCAACGCGGACGCAAGACGCGCCGCTCCAGCGTGGCCCACGACTAAGAGAGGGTTTTTGTAAATTCGCCCTCTAAGTGCGCGCGCACATTGGGCCACTAGTCGCGGCCACCAAACGCGACCACAAGCTGCGGACGAGTATTTTCATACATTTTGTATAGCATCGGCGCAAACCGAGCGTTCGAGCCACAAGCCATAGTAAAACCAAATAAGTACGTTGACTTCATACATAGGTACTATATATTATATCATACTACCTAGACGTCTACGTCGGTCGTCGGCCTACTGTATGGAAAAAATTGGTTATACTGTGGTAGTGGCTTAGTGGCTGCGACAAGTAGCCGCTACTAAGCCACCAGTGGTCGCGATTAGTGGCCGCGATAGTGGCTCAATGTGCGGGCGCTCTAAGAGGGGAAAAAAGGGCGTCTACGCAGACAAACTCAAGAATGAAACGCTAGTCTATTAAAAAGCGTAATAGTCACATAGGTAGCTGGTGAGCGAGCGAGCAATGTGACGTGTCAAGTTTTTAAGTTCAAAAATAAGACTTGTTTAGTGGTTATTATTAGTAAGTGATAGAATAACATTTCGATTTTACAGCCATTTCACCATTCGTATAATATTTCGCATAACAATTTTTGCCACAAAAGCTTTATTACGGAGCATAACGATCGCTGTCGACTCTCATTACAATGCTTGTTGCCTTCAATACTGTAAAGGATGCGTAACATTTTGCAATACAGTCGTTAATTTTTAAAAGGCTCGCTACATTTTCAGGTTTACGGCTCTATTACGGGTCTGAAGTTCGGCGGTATAATAAAAGTCGCGTTATCTGGGAACATCTCGACGAACGGTTAAAAATGGCCCGAACAAACGACCGTTAATTTTACAAGGCGGAATAACCGTTATTTGTTACAACCCGTTGTTACACGGATTTAAAATTGGAACATTATGACGTGGTGGGGATGAAAAATGTGTGAAAATATTATATGAATAATGTGAAGTTTATATGAACGAAATATAAAATAACGAGCTTGTACCTCTAAAATTTGAATAGGTTAGTATAGTAAAGGTAAATCCTTTACTATAATAAGACCGAATATTGTATGGAAAACGCTTCGATCATATAAACCCTAGATACAGCGTAAACGCACAGAAAGTGAAGCCACTAACGAATGCTCTATTCGAAAGGGAGCATTAGATCGCTCTCAGTAGTCATTTGACCGCCCGGCGAAACGATGCCTAAATGTGCTGAGAAGATGCGCAAAAACAATTTAAAAAAAAAGGAAAAAAAGAGATGTAATATCATATTTTCAGCCAGTATTGAACGTTAGTATAATTGCACAATTAATTGAAAGTCAAACATGTACTGAAACTATCATAATTTCATTATTTATACTAAAATATTGCAATATTCCTTGCCGCGCAACCGTTTCTTCTATTTGCGTTAGTAAGAAGAGATGCAGACATGACGAAATACGATTCGCTGTTTTAGCGTCGGCTGACCATCTGAGCTTTCCATGTAATAAGTAAGTACTACTAACTAAGAATTTTAATCCAATTACTGTTGCTTAGTGTCGAATATCAAATGTGGTGATGGCAGTATTCGGAATCGAAATATCTATAAGTATAACTACTAATGACAGCGCTGTTGGAATCATTTTTTCAAGCGCATTTAGTATGAAATTGTGTATCTAGGGTTTATATGATCGAAGGGAAAACGTCAATAGGCTAAAAGCCTCACAAAACATGCAGCTAGAAGTTTAAAGAGTTGGGTTACACGACCACGATCAGTATCAAATTCTACTAGGCTTATAGGTATATCAAGATAGGTGTACTTCTTACTATAGGTTGTTTTTATTTTACTTCTCTGACTTTAATTTGAAAATACTCAACTCAGAACACACAGAATTAATGGCAACACAACTAAAGGCTATGAAAAGACAAAAGATACAACAAATTAATTACTTTCATCCGACTGTTTCACTTACCTATACAAGCCTTAAAAAAGAACAAAGCGAAAATGAAACATCAGCTGTAGACTAGGCATGGTATAGACAAACAAACAAAAAGAACAATTAGCAATATACCTACGCGGAACAAAGGAGTGCCTTTTATTCTATTGTAGAGAAGATAAATTTCGTGCCGGATATCGGAACTAACAAAAACTAAGTAGAGCTTATTCTGTGCCAGCCTCGTCAGACACTTTATCAAAAAGAATGTTCCCTTTTGTTTAAACAAAAGATTTTCAAAGCTTTTTTTTTTGTTGATCAGGTTATTACAACCTTTTTTTTTAATGAAATGTGCTTGTAGCGTAAAATTAATTAAGTAAAATATTCTTGTTAAGCCTACGCCTACGAGTATTTAACTCGTGTATAATTTATGAGGCAAATATTTTTTGAATAATACTTAATTTTTTTTTTTTTGCATTATAATTTGTTTGTACAAAGCTGTTGTATGCTTTAATACAACAGCATACATGTGACGCCCCGTATAGCAAATAGGGTCATAGCAAACATTCTTATTGTAAAATTATTAATATGCTAATCGTTTATTATAGTTTTTCATCTCTCATATTCTGAAAGTAACTCATATCTTGCCTAAAATGCGGGTTGAAAGTGGTATGTGGCGGCCCTAGGGCCGTTATGAAATTTAAAAAAGGAATAGGAGGAGTCATGTCAATATATTCTGTAATAGCATCTACACACGTTCCGATCCGACAGCCGATTTGGTCTGCTCCCAGACCAAATCTACGCTACACTTGTTCCGATTTGGTCAAGGAGCAGACCGAATCGGAGGTCGGATAGGAACGTGTGTAGAGTCTTTAAGTTTCTCTTTGGACGTTTATTTTCCATAGGTATGCAGGCAAAGGCACAGAAGCCTATACAGCCATGTTTTGCTATTATATAAAATAATTAATATCGTAGAACTATTATTTTAAATCTAAAACATTGTTTTTTAAAGAAAGGCGTTTTAAGAAACAGATTAAACCAAATAAGTTATTTGTAACATAAAAAATCAGGCTATTAATTTCATGGAATTGCATAGAGTACGGGTCAAACACCAAACAAGACTGTATGGACTTAGTTTCCCTTGCCTTCCCTAAAACAGAGAGAATGAACAAAAAAGTTATAGTCTTTCGTAAATTCCGCGGCCATAGGAAAAATATTTTTTAGATTATTTCTGTTTATTTTTACTTTCCTCATATTCAAAATGAAAAGTAGAGTGTTTACTTCGGGCGTATGGACCCATAACAGTCTCGAACTATCGGCGCCCTCACTACGTTCGTGCGCCAAAACACTCGACTGTTATGGGTGCCATACAGCCCTTGCTAAACAATCTACTATTCTTACCTCGAAATAAAAAATAACTGTCGATTAACGAGTACTACGAAAAACGATAGTCCGATTAATTCGAGATAAGATTTTAACCCAATTTTCCCAATAGCTAGAAATTTTGACGAAATCCAAAATTAATTTCGAATAAGTAAATCCAAATCTTTGGTATTCGGAAATTCCAGTACCTACTCCATTTATCCGTAATTCTGAATAAATAAAATTACTTTCAACTTCATCGTAACGTAAGTACCTGCGAACAATCATACCCCGTAGCGTAACCGTGCGTAATATTCCATCTCAATAAATATTTTAATTCGTGTAAAGCTTTTGTATATTTTTATCCCATCCTGTTTGTACGCCTATTTATTTACAAGGTAAATAAAAAATGCCCAATAATTTTTAAGGGCTGCTTAAATACAGCAACTCATTGAGTACGTTCAATAGTAAAATCTCAAAAAAAAGGTTAATGAGGAATTTTCCAAAAGGTATCGTAAGCTTATTTCAAATAGGTGCAAGAGATGGCGCTAGCGAAACTTTTCTTTTTTTTTTATATAACAATACCTTGGACGTTTGTTAGCCTACGCAAAACAAAATAAAATTTTAAAATGTAAATAATCTTGTTATATAAGGTTTTATTTCTAAATTACTACTTTTAGGATATGACTTAAAGTTCAACCGTAGGTTTTTATCCATACTTCGCTATTTTTGTTGTACCTATAAAAATGTACAATAACTGTCAAGTTGAAAAGTTTGTTCAAGTTTGTTTTTGCATCTAGAGAATGAAAATTCATACATAGGTTCAGTACTAACTTCTTAATTAATTTGAGCTATTAATTTCAACTTTTTCATGAAATTTCTTTTCTTTCTGACATTAACAGTAATTTAAATTAAAAGATAAGATAAAGATAAAGATAAAAATATTCTTTATTCACTTAGACATAATAAATATGTACTTATGAATCGTCAATATTTTCCTACCACCCATTCAAGACTTTTTTAACTGACAAGAAGAATGGGCGCAAGAAACTTGCCAGCGTTTCTTAGTTAGGTAACGACATTTACAAAAAAAAACATATCGTTACTAATACAACAATTGCTTAGTATAAAAATACATCATATTAAACAGTGATTATGTTATGTGTTACATCATGACCATGCATTGCGGTCATTCAAATAATCGTCTACTTTATAGTATCCTTTGCTCATCAGCGACTCTTTAATGTAACATTTAAATTTATGCAATGGTAGTTCAATTATATGCTGTGGAACTTTATTAAAAAAGGCTATGCTTTTCCCCAGAAATGAGGCTCTGGATTTTTCTAGCCTAAACTTGGGAACGACAAGTTTATCTTTATTTCTTGTGTTAAAGCGATGAATATCGCTCTGCTTTACAAATGTATTATAATACTTTTTCACATAAATTATATTTTCATAGATGTAATGTCCTGCAACAGTTAAAATGTTTATTTCTTTAAATAGATCTCTTAAAGAATCTCTCGATCGGAGGTTGTAAATGGCGCGAAATTAAATTTAAATCGATTTATTATTTTGGTATTATTATTTGTTTTTTCGATAATTTTATTAATTATTAAAATATAATCAAAATCAGGTAAAATAAGAAAAAAACGATAGCTCATTAATATATATACGCAACAAAATTCGTGAAACAATACAATCAACTTTCCCGTAAACTGGGGAACGCAAAAAAACATACCATATAGTGTGCCAATCTTTTCTGTTCCGGTGATTCTCTTTGGAACTAAAACAGTTTTCATACGACAGTCCATTTTGACAGGTAATTTCGTATTGCAAGTGGCTCCTCTGTCACGACTGTCACCGGAACAGAAAAGCTTGTGGCACTATACATGAAAATTAAGAAAAAAAAGAAAAGTGGTCGCAGTGACATCTATTGAGCATTATAGAACCTACTGGAAAACTTCTCATTATACTAAAATTTAGATCATGATAGCGTTATTTGTTACTCTTTGTAAAATATTAGAGCGACGCGTTTCATCGCTGTGGCGGAATGGTGCAGTTGGGTTTAAGTAAGTTAAACATACTAATCAATGCTACGTGTAAATGTAACACAACAATCTGCAGCGCACCGCAGCCAATACAACTGGATAACGTCACTATAACGTAATCGGATAGAGCCTAATCTGAACACAATTTGCGTTCTAATCTTGCACTGTGTCATTACAACGCAAAATACGACTCAAAGTACGAATTTTAGTTATGTACACACGGCTGCACATCAGACTATACATGTTGACCTTGAGACCGCCTTAATGCCCTACGTAATAAAAGCTGTTATCGCAGTTCAACTGTATAACTTGATGTGCTGTCGTGTGTACAATGGAAACTTAGTGATCTGCTTATCTTTTACAATGCTTTGTACAATTCCTGAACAACATTGTTGTAATATTAGTAGTACAATTTACAATTTTTGAAGTTGTTTTGTTTGTTTTAAATTTTGGATCTAGCCTACGACTCCCTAGCGCTTTTCTTGACGTCTAAAATAAAAGAAAGCGGTACAAACACAGGCTAACAATATTACGTAGGTTAACAACTTACATTGTAACACGCAAAGTCGTCTTCAACATATCAGCATAAGGCTGACGCGATATACCCCGGTACCAACAGCTCTATAATAAATCGGAGCGTTGACAAACAGGGGGCTAAGTAAACGTTTACTTAGTTTCAACATAAATTAACTTGTCAGCATCTACCTACGCTGAGGCTGACGACTTGCCGAATTGGATATAGTGCAGTTGGGAGAACAGAGATAAAGTGCCGAACGTCGCTTAACCATTTATTGGATAACTAGCGGCCGCCCGCGGTTTCACCCGCGTGGTTCCCGTTCCCGTGGGAATATCGGGATAAAAAGTACATATAAACCTTCCTCTTGAATCACTCTATCTATTAAAAAAAACCGCATCAAAATCCGTTGCGTAGTTTCAAAGATTTAAGCATACAAAGGGACATAGGGAAAGAGAAAGCGACTTTGTTTTATACTATGTAGTGATATCAGTGGAATCGCGGTAGTTAAGGCTGACATTCCCCAAAATAGGGTATTTTAAATTATGGATTACTCGCAAATCACAAGTACTTACAATTTGGAAAAAATATATGTTATTTTACAGTTATTTATCTAGTGCTTCCGGCCGTTTTTTTTTTGATTGGTGATATTTTACTGTGTCAAATAAAATCCCAAACATCCGTCTAATAATAATTCTAATATCATATTACTTGCAGTATACTTGGTTTTAGTTAATGACAAACATATGAAAATAATTGTCTTTGAATAGCCGAGGGATTCCGGCCGTCATAAATTAAATTTTCTTATTATTTAATTTTTAATTGAATTTTAAGTGATTTTCGATTCGCGGGACGCTCGCGAGTTCACAGTTCACTGCCGGCTGCCGCTGGGTCCGCGCGAAGTGTATAGAGCGCGGCCGAGCAAGCGTTAGCGTGCATATTTCGGTCGGGATTCCTCGCCTTAAGCAGCTTTCGCGAAGGTCGATCACTAAAGTTATTTATCTCGAGGATAATTCTCCCATGCTACAGAAGGCTACGTACGTTGACTTTGAAGTTCGAAATCTTTTTCTATAGTAGATACTTATGTGTGTAACGCTGACGTATTAACCGTGGCCCCACCGTTTTGCCCCACTGGTGGGTCTACATACTATGGTATACTACGGTATTCGATAAGTTCGAGCTATGAAACATTTGAAGTGTGTATGTCAGTATGGTATCGCAGATATGCTATTCATATTTTTGTAACGCCGCTGTCTTTTCTCTAAGGGCCAATTTCACAATGTCCGATTAGGAGATACTTTATAGTTTAATTGACAGATTTGTATGAACTATTTTGTCAAGCAACAGCTAATGAGAACTTGCTTAGACATTATTTTTTGTTATTTTAATCCACAACGGGGTAGCACTTAGCCTTTATCACACCTGATGTTAAGTGGTGATAAGGCTGAAGGTGGAAGCGCACTACTCCCTGAATCCTCAATCACTGAGGAACTGGGTATCTTATCTCAAACCTTTAAAAACAGGCTTTGCATGTGAAAAGAATGGTGAAAACAGCATTGGTGAAAACATCGTCGTTATGGCGATAGACTTAGATATGATGGCGGGTGGTTAATATCCAAGCGGACTTAGAACAATAATATCAGCCTACTTTTATATTCCTATACAACGTGGTCGAGTAGATATTGACAATTTGTATGAAACAGCTGTTTTTTTTTGTTGAGTTGCAGAGTTGGCCCCATAGTAAAAGTTGTTTATATTCATGAGCACAAACACCACTTAAGAGGTTTGGTGCTTATTCATTAACACGTTGTATAGGTATTCGTATTTCCATTTTGATACACCAGACATATACACGTATGTGTACCCATCATGGTTGATAGTATTGTCTATTTCGGGCAATCAACTTTGTTTTACATGCCGCTGTAACAGTTCTGTTTAGTGGCAGTGCGTTTTGCGGTCAGTTCATCCCTGAAATTGAATTTTAGTGGTGGCGTGTCACGTTCCGCGGCCCCGCTCACGCCCGCAAACGGCTCTGTTTTAGATTTATTTCACTGAAATCGGGATGTTCTGATGACACGGACTGTTTCATTTGAACATTAACTTGGCGTGCATTACGGGATTTCACTACTTCGTGAACTGTCAGAATAATTACGATTCAAATACAAACGCCTTTGTGGTCTAGTGGTTCACACCACCGATTTCAGACCAAAAGGTCCCGGGTTCAATTCCCAGTAGGGGTACATATTGTATTTGGTTTGGTTGGTGGTAGGACTTGTTCTCAGTCCGCCTGGCTAGCTACTACCGTCTAATCTAAGTCTGACGCCATAACAATGATGTTTTCTGCATTATTTTGTTCCGGCAGTTAGATTTATGATAGCCAGTTCCTCAGTGATTGAGGATTCCGGGAGTAGTGCGATTCCACCTTCAGCCTTATCAATACTTAACATCAGGTGTGATGAAGGCTAAGTGCTGCCCCGTTGGGGATAAAAAAAACCAAATAATTTGTTACTAGTCCTATGTGTAACTTTGCGTTACTACTTAGAATCGTTTGATTAAACTGCCATTCTGATAACGTGAAAACCTCAATCAATCTCGGACTCCTTACCCATGATAGCACTAGCCATTGACCCTTGGTGGCTCATTTTCATTGGTCAATGTGACCCTATGCAGGGTGCTGGAAATTTTTGATTCGCATAGATTTTTGGCCGGATTTCACATAAGGAAACTTGTAAATAGTGCATTGTGTATATTGATCATGTATAATATTATCAAATTGACATAAAATGGTTTCCCAGTAGGGCAAAATAAAATAATTAAAATACTGCGCCCGCTGCGCTGTTGTCATTCCCCGCTGGTGGCTTAAGCTAATATTACACGATTCAACCAAATTGATTCACTTTGGTTGAACGGCGCAGAAATACAAGCGCACATTGACATTGAATGATTCACTTTTACGTTTACATTGTACAATTTGGTTGCTTCATCCAAATTGAAAGGCAAAAGTGAACCGTGTAATATTACCCTTACCGACCGCGTTATAGACTTATCACTCTCATTGGACTCTCATTTGACGACCGATTTGGCGCAGGGGTAGGCTACCCACCTTCTGCGCCAGTGGTGTCGGGTTCGATTCCCGAACAAGACAAATATTTGTGTGCATGAACATGTCTATTTGTCTTGGTCTGGGTGTTAATTATGTATATTATGTATGTATTTACAAACAAAAAGTATTTAAGTATATATCAAGTTTTCCATGATACAGTTTCTTAATGAAATTAACATGGGCTTAGATAATTGGTGTGTATGTAAGAAAGTAATTTATTTATTTATTTATTATTTATTGGTCGTTTCCTTGCCTGCGGGAAGTGTTCCTATGCTGTATAACGACCGAGTTATCGACCAGTGAAAATGAGCCATAAGAGAGAAAACGCAGAAACAGCTGCTAAGAGATGAGACAAATGAGCTTCTGTAATCCTGATAGTTTCAATTACAAACACAACAACCAAACGTGGCATCTGTCTTAAATTAAACATGAAATTCGGCTCGAAGGACCAATATGTAGTGTCGCTAACCCTACATGAGGTTATGACGTTGATGTTAAGATGATGTTCTATGATGACGTAATCACGTAACTAAGGGTGGGTTGCACCATCTTACTTTAACCGTTATAATAACATACACAGACTTTATCTGAGTCAGTGGCCAAAATTAGAGTATTGTTACCTAGGTTACGCCATAGACGACAGCGACGCTGTCACCGAGTCAGATAAATCTGTATTTAAAGTTAAGGTTAAATCAAGATTGTGCAACCACAGCCGTCTGTAGAAGACGATAGAGAAGGCTGTGGTGCAACCCAATTGTAACACGTGTGTCACCGATAATAGTATTATTGCCACTAAATATAAATTACATGAATTTACATAATTTGCTTCGTTGGCGGGAATTACATAGGTAATTATGAGTAATTGATACTAATTGTAGGAGCTCGCTGCAATTCTCTGCAATAACTCGAAATTAATAACGTGAAAGACTTGTGTAAAATGTCTACTTTGCTTTACCATATTTCAGAAAATCTTTACCCCATTTTCGCTACACAGCAAAATGCGAGCAATAACCATTGGATGTTGGAATTTACATTTTAAAGTTTCAAACTAAATCGCGTTCAAATCCAACTTTGAGCTTTACAAATATTCTGTCATTTACAAAATACCGGCTGAAACTCGCTCCACGTCTGAGCCGTCCGCTACGTGACGTTTTTGACATCTTTTTGGTGCAAATTTTCCGAATACCCTTTGGCTTTAGCTAAAATTCGACCAGATTTAACGACGCTTAGGGTATTGTGGAAGCAGCCTTAACAGCTGTTACAAACGGAAGAGGTTAAAAGGAAATGTTGAATATTGATGGAAACATTTTTGAAGTTAAAGAGGGATCTGTCTGCAGGCTTGAATCTGTCTATTATGAAATAATGAAACTTCGAACTGTTCTTTTTATAATCACCAGTACCCGTTCGCGATTAAAATTATCGACATACATATTACAAATAAGTAGCTGAATGTGAATTCTAATTTACTTTAAGAACGCTAACCCAGCAATATGCAGCATAATCAATTAGCCTCTAAATGGCCATGATATTTTATCATGTATGTTCAAAATATAAGTGCTTATTGCTGCTGCTTATACTGTTGCTAATACTCTTTTTGGTGATTGGTAGAATAAAATTAAATCTCCTATTCACATTACGGTTTGCTGCAACCAAATCGCGATGTATCGGCACGTCGTCGTCCCAAATTAACTGCGCTTTGGTTGCATCCAAATGAGCTCGTGTCAACAAAGTGGTTTTTAGCAAAACAGACGTGTGAAACGTGAATTTGATTCAATTTCGTATATTCAGGTGTTGCCATGTAAACAATTAACAGTACTTCAGGTTTTAGTCTTGCACTATTAAAACCATCACTTTTAGGAGCAACATAAATGGCGCTTTCATTGGCAAACTATTTTTATTTTATTTTTATTTTATTTGTTTATTTGGGATAAAAAACAGCATTCACAATATGTCTTAAAACTATGATAGTACATATTAAGTATAACTTATTTATAGTGAAGCCCACACAATTATCCTCGAGTTAATTATTTTGTGTTACTCATCAACCTACAATGAAAAAAAAACATCTAAATAGTGCTGCTCTAAACTAATAAGAACAGTTTATATTTATACATGTAACAAAACAAAAAAAACAACAATGAAAAGAATACAATCCTTGCAATGAAAACTAAATTAAGTCATTAAGAAAAATACAACTAATCTGATGAATTAGCCAAAACTTCCATAGCTAGTTTTTTGAATTTTGCCTCAGAATATTCGAATATATCGAGGGTTTGCAAAACGTTGTTAAAAGTGTCAGCAAGCCGGTGAAGAGGCGCACGCGCCCCGCCCGGCGCGTGTGTGAGGCACCGCGGCGTGTAGAACAACCGGGGAACGCGCACCTCTCTCCTGTGCACGCTGCGCGGGACCACATAACAAATATCATTGCACAAATCCATACAGTCGAATTTATTATTACATATCTTGTACAATGTCATTGCGCCCAGAAGGTTGCGCCTACTTTCCAGACTGAGTAGCTTATATACCTCCAGTAGACATGCATACGATTTAGGAGTACGTCGGTATCTAAAATTAACAAATCGTAAGAATTTACGCTGAATTTGTTCCAGTGCTTCTTTGTACTTTTGGAACAAGGGGTTCCAAATTTGGACAGCGTATTCCAATTGAGATCTCATAAGTGACTTATAAATAAATAAAAGAGTTGAGGGACGTTTGAAATCATTAGAAGATCTCACAACAAAGCCATACATTCTCAAGCATTTATCTCTGATCGCGTTTATGTGTAGATCTAGGTGCAATTTTGAATCTAGGAGAACTCCCAAATCACGTACCGACTGAACCGACACCAAATTTACCCCCAGTAAGCTATAGTTATTAACAATAATATTTTTATTTTTTGTGAAAGTTATGGAAACGCATTTAGAGTGGCTAAGTTGAAGTTTGTTATTTGTACAGTAGTTAGATAGTCTGTCTAAATCGCCCTGTAATAGATCTACATCAGCTGAGGTTTTACAAGTTCTAAAGATTTTTAAATCATCAGCATACATAAGGAAGTTAGAGTTCAAGAAACAAGATTTAATGTCGTTTATAAAGATGTTAAATAATAAAGGGCCCAATATCGAACCTTGTGGGACACCAGAGGATATGTCAACTGAATCGGATTTGTATCCATTGACAACTACGGTCTGAGATCTATTACTGACGTATGATACAAGCCATCGTAGCAAATTTCCACGAATACCATTGAATGCTATTTTTCGCAACAGAAGCTCGTGGTCTACTTTGTCGAAACATTTCCGAAAGTCGGTGTAAACAGCGTCTGTTTGCAGACGGCGATCCATATTTTGGAATAAAAAATTGGTAAATGTCATAAGGTTAGTGGTTGTGGACCTACGCTTAACAAATCCGTGCTGCTCCGGTATAAGTATATTGTGGATAATAGGATAAATAATGTTATGTACTAACCGCTCGAAAAGTTGCGACAAAATAGACAACAGCGAAATTGGTCGATAGTTTTCGATATTATGCTTATCGCCGCTTTTGTACACAGGCGTTATATTAGCATGTTTCCAAACAGCGGGGAAAACACCTTCTCGTAGACATCTGTTATATAATATGTGTAGAGGTTTACATATAGTGGTTGCTGTTGATTTCAAAAAGAATACTGGTAAGCCATCAGGCCCAGGCCCCTTCGACGCATCTAAATTTTTTAATTCTTGTATTATTGTGTCTATGTCTATTTGAATATCTGATATTAAAACGGAATGACTTTCGGAAGGGGAAGGAGGCTCCCAGCTATCGGGTTTAAGAGTAGAGGGCTCATAAACCGAATAGAAAAATGAAGAAAATAAATTGCTTATTTGGGTCGGGTCACTTGACTCAATATCTTTGTACGTCATGGAAGATGGTATGGCTGATTTGTTCTTGCGCTTAGATATAAACGTCCAAAAATATTTTATATCGGCAGGTATGCTATCCTCGACTAATTTAATATAATTAAAATAACACTTTGCACATTCAGCCTTAAATATTCTGCGGTTATTAGAAAATACTTCATATGACGACAGATCGCCGTATGATTTCCATCTTTTCCACGCTCGTTCCTTGTTTTTAAATATACGTATTAGATCTTTAGAAAAACAAAGAAGGGTACTGTTGAGACTTACACAGTGTAGTTGGAATGTGACTTCTAATTATGTTATTAACAATTTCGTAGAATTTCTGAACTGCGTCATCTGGTTTTAATTGATTCAAAGTATCGTCCCAATCTATGTTATCTAATTCCCTGTTAATTAAATCATAATTAGCAGTGTTAAATTTAAATTTAGTAAGTGGTTGGCGCCTCATGGGAGTGAATTTCAAGCTCAAAGTTAGATTAGAAATAAAAGGTGGATGGTGCATATCCGGCTGCAATAATGCATCACAAGTCTGAATGTTACAGTTTTGATTTGATATAAACAAATCAAGGATACGATTGTTTTTATTTTTTATAAAGTTGAATTGAAAAGAGTTTGTTAGTGCTAAAAAGTCAAAGACAGCCGTACACGAACTGTCCGTATTTATGCCCACCATACCACAGTCATGCACATCACTAGCAATCCAGTCTATAAGCGGTAAATTATAATCACCCGTAACGCAGAAAGATTCCACATATTTTTGCATAGTTAACTCGCTCAATGCATTAAAATGTGTCGCGTATATATGAACCGGAGTATTGGAAGGAACGTATGCAGCGCTTATGATGTGTTGTTTGTTGTTTTGATCTGCTGGCAGTGCGACAATAACATGCTCAATATAGGCGGGAGTGGCATTACTATAAAATCTGATCTGCAGCCCAACCAACATTTGAGTACACAAGTAATTTATATACCAGTAATTTCAATAATTATGACTCATAGTAGAATTTTTTAGCAATTTTATTAAAATTTATTAAATATGATGATGATTTATTAAAATCAAAGCCCTTGGTATAGGCCTTTACGTCTATTGCAGACGATTGTCAGAGCCTTGGAGGCAACTTTTTGGTGGCTAATTAAACCGATGCGAGAGCGACAAATTTTCCACAGGCCTGACAGGAAGCCTGAAGAAAGCCTTTAAGCCATTAGTATTAGGTTGGTATTATTAGTTGATACATCTGTGATTTGGACAGAATTACGGCATCTTCAACAAAACAACTCTAAACCACCACGTAACTTGAATACTCAGCTAATTACAAAACTGATAAAGCTTTCTTAACAAGTTTCAGTAACGCACGAGACGTATGCAAATCCCGTATCATTATTCAGAAGCCTACAAACCTGGTGCAGAGCAAAAATCCCTTGTCGTGAGCCGGGAGCGGTCGCAGACACATCTCCTCGGTAAACACGCCTCCCGCACTCTCATTTACAATTGGGACACACGGCCTAGGTGGTTGGTAAACAAAGCTAACACGACAATTTTGATCTGAGCCAAGTCTCTATTATGTGTGGGGCTACCGCCCAAGTGTTGTCGGCATCGCTATCGGCTTTATTTGTCAGGTGGATGTGATACTTTGCGTCTTTTCTGAGATAACTTTTTATTGGTGCAAAAAAGAAGAAGCATTGTGTCACATCCATCTGTCAAATGAAGCCCATACCGATACCGACGACACTTGGGCGGTAGGGCCCTTTTTTATATTGAGGGCAAATACTTACTGTCTTTACGTATACCACGCGGCATGTTGGACTCGGTCAGACACAGGGCCTGATGTTGATAATAAATATGTTTACAAGCCAGGGCAGCCGGTGTTCCTCTCAAAAGGTATCCCGCCGTCACTTCACGTCAAAACCGTATTGTCAAATTCATAACAAGAAAATTGAAAGTCAAGCGAAAAAGAGCGTCGAAGTCAAGCGAGCTGGTGATGGAATTTTAGTGAATCGACCCACAACATAAAGTCTAAGTAGTTGACAAACAAGAGACTCGGTGCTAAGCCAATGATGAAGCCTGGGGTACACAACACAGACCTTCCTTGTGTATGGAAAATGGGTCGTAACCAAAACCTTACCAAGAGATATGAAGCTAGAACACCACGTCATTTTTTATCAAATCATTCTCCATCCTTTCCGCCCATGAATCTCGGAGGCAGCACCGCCGTTCCTGCGCATTCTCATTAAAAGCCTTGTATTTGAACTGTTAATGGCTTGATTATCATATTAAGAGGTGACCTGAGAGTCAAATTAACATGGATTCAGGTACCCACACTTATGAATATACGCGTAACGCCGACGCGCGTAACGTGATCTGGTTCGCGCTCTGACTTAATTGCGATTATTTAATCTTCTTAATTTATATGGGATCTTAAATGGAATGAGGAGGTTGGAAGATATATAATGAAAGTATACGTGTTGGTTTTAAAACTGAATTGCAGGTTTAAGCAATATTTTTGTCGCTTTTCGACCGAAACTTTCTGTTTTTCAGCTATTCAGGAAGCGAAGCTGAATATACAGCCTAAGGTCCGGTTGCTCGAAGCTTGGTTAGGGTTAAATTATGGTTAAAGTAAAATTAACCGGGGCGGTCAAATTTAAAAAGCGTTGTTGAAGAAGCGGTTACTTTAACGAGCAGTCAAATTAGACATTTAACGGCCGGTCAAAATAACCGACAAGGTGGGGGAGGTTTAAATATTGACATTAGTAATTAAGGGAAGGTTAATGAAATAGTACAGGATAACACTTTTAACCCAACTTATTTTTCTTTGACCGAGGTCAAAATTGACAACGGTTAAATTTTAACTTTAACTTTACTGTAATGTACGAGCAACCGGACCTAAGTAAAGAAAAGCAAATTTTAACAATCAATAGTAAATTAACTAATTTCGACAAAAAATTACCTTCAACTTATAACTAATCTGTTTGCTATATGCATAATGTATAATTTGTGGTACAATCCATTGATTACGTTGATTTTCTATCAATTTAATCATAGCTGATAGATAACTAGAATTTAGAACAGCTATGATTTTGCGTATAAGTACCTTATTCTTTTAATGTCTCGGTCTTTGTATTATGTTTAGATCGAAACTAACAACCAGCACCAACTGATCAGTGATACTGATAGTAGCAAATCAAAGACAGCGATGTTCAACATGTCTAGAGCGCTACGTGTTAAAGTACTTGCACACACTATACCTGAAACACCAGTTAAATTTTAAAGCGGATAAAAACCAGCTTCCCTTCATTTCTTACCAAGCTGTTCCAGTATTCCTATAAGCATCACGACCAGCACCAACTGATCTGTGATAATCGCAAAGACTGCGAATGTTCAGCGTAGAGAGCGCCACGTGTTTGCGTACAGGCAGTCGAGCGTGATTCACGTCTCGCAGCGCACCGCCTGACGTGGCTCGCCTGATTTCTCTGCGTGACTGTATGCCTATGGATGTGTATGACAAATGAATTAGTGGACTAAATTGGAACGATTGACCAGCAGATACTTGGTGCATGATCTTATGAATATCCAGTACATTCGCTTAAATCGGTCCAATAGTTGCAAAACATTTTGGGTTTGTCATGACAAGCTGTCGAATAGTCTTTTGGGATTGTTAAATTGTATACAAGCAAAACAAGTTTGATTCCAAATATTACTTCGCGTTAGAAAAAGAGAATTGTCTATGCAAAAAATCTGTGTTTTCTATCTCATAACGTCACAATACTTTGTTCAATAAATATAAATTATGTAATTGACCCAGCATTACAGACAAAAACGCGGCTTAATCGAACAATTGAATTTTAATTTCAATCACATTTATAAGCAAAAAATTAAAGTACTATATAATCGATGCCTTTTTATCATAATTCACAAATCAAAAAAGCAATTTTAACGAAATCCCTATTAGAAGCAATATAACTTCCACCATGTTTCTGACAGACCAATTATGTCCGCTCGACAACTTTTCATGCGAAAACTCATTTTGCTGCTCGAGAAATAAATTCACATTTAGCGTGTACATTAATTCGTTAATTCAGTGATAAATATAGATTAATAGGTTTTTAACGAATTTATTGCTGCAGTATGCTCGGTTTGTGTTTTGGGATGTGAAATTTTTGCCCATTTTACCCCTTTTTACGGCTTCAAATTTCCTGTATTGCTTTTCAATTGTTTATGCATAAGTTTAATATTAACGATCTTGGTCAGTGAAAACCATTTGAAGTCAACTAAAATTAGTCTGTTTTCTTAGATAAAAAACTAGTCTATACTGTTTAACTAAAGATTTGTTGAATTATGAATTGCAAAACAAAGCCAATTTTTATTTAAAGAAGTCGATTTAGTTATGTACTAATTGGATCATGTTATTATGCGTGTAAGATAGGTATATTACACGCAAAACGGCAGCGAACAAAAAGGGCTGATGACCTTGAAAGGTCTTAATAAATCTTCACAATTTGTATCTAGAGCGCCCTGTAAACGATCAAATTTGGTTCTTAAACTTCACGTTTTCATCATGACGCAAACGGTCCTATAACGCAAATTATCTGTTTGCCGTCGACAAAGCAAAACTGAGATCTTGTTTGACAAACACCGCCGCGCACGTTCAAACTTGTTTGTCAAACACGGCGTCAATCAAGATTTTTATCAAACACGCCAAACTCGTAGAATGTTTGACAAACGTTTCAAACAGAGCTGGGTGCCTACCATCAACTTTAAGACAGCGATTCAAAAATAGCGCGATGCAGAATAGGTTCCTAAAATGAATTGCTTTCTTTCGTACTATAACCTTCTTAAAACTGGTTTGCAAATAAATTGCTAAATGTGATTGACCGAACGATTTGTGTCCTTATGTCTTCTACCCGTCTCTTTCACTCGATCCTGTCATGCCCGGAGAGTGAAAGGGATGGGTATAACTTGCAGGTGTCATGTTAGCTTGGCCGAGTTATAAGTCAAATAGGAGTTGATGACAGTTCAGCGGCTGTGAAATGTCATTGAATGATCACTGAATCGCTGTCATTGAATGATCACTGAATCGCTGTCATTGATATTAAGCTGTCGTGGTACGAATAAGCGAAGCAGATCAGTTTAGGTCCTAAACAAAACCGCAATAAGAGTTGATAGTAGGCACCCTGCACACTATAAAAAAATTACTAACACGTTAAGTTTGTCAAACAATTTGATCGCTTAGAAAGAATGAAAGAACAAACATTTATTAGGACACACAAAGTACGTACCTATTTACTAAAACACATGACAAAAAGAAACAGACATAAAACAAGTAAAAAGTGTGTAGCTAAAGGGCCCTGCCTCATCACAAGGGCCTGTAGCCAAAGTAACATCGTTATGTGGCGAAACGACAAATATATTCATTATCGTCTTTATGCTCCAATCAACTTGCGGTAAGACCACGTGATTTAGCGCAGCTTATGCCAATCCGCCAATCCTATACATTGAATTTCTTTCGAACTTCGTTATCGTTTTTAAATTGTTACTTTGGCTAAGGCCCGTCTCTTGGGTTATTCGTAGTTTACAGGACGCTTTAGAACCATCTTGATCACGTCAGCTTTAAAATTCATGCATAATATTTATGAATTAATATCAGCATAAACTTTATTAAAGTCTGAACGAAACAGCTTTTTGCTAACATGTTTACTTTTTTTTAAATAATAAAATTAGTGGCGACTAGCGAGAGCTCTTCTTAGCGTGGTTTATTAGTGTTATGCCAAAGTGGTCCTTATATGCGCGTCCGGACGGCTGAATTTCCGAATACACTGCATTAGTACGCAGTAGATTCGGAAACTCAACCTTCGTTGGCGCAGATAAAGACCACTTTGGCATAACATTAATAAATCTCCGTTAGCTGTGCAGCCTATCCTCTTAAAACATTAGATGACATCTTTTTTTAGAAATCAGTACCCCGAGCATGAAAACAAAGTCACGATAACTTTCAAAGTGCTTCTTTGATTTTAGTGCAAAGAGACAGTACTGCTATGGTTTTAATCCTATCCTACTATATGATACTATAAATGTGAAAGTTTAGATGTTTGTTACTCAACCACGCCAAAACAGCTGAACGGATTTTGCTGAAATTCGGGACACAGATACATTGTAGCCTGGAGAGGAACATAGGCTACTTTTTATCCCGGAAAAAAATCACAGTTCCGGGGATAACGTTCACACGGGCGAAGCCGTGGGCGGAAAGCTAGTAATAAGTAATACGATCTAGCGAGAGTTTTTCATGCTCGGGTTACTGGAATGCGTTCGCGCAATGAAACGCTAGCTTAGAGTCGCTATTTAAATGCCAAATGATCCATAATTGACGTGTATTGTCTACTTGCTAGTTCATCAGCAGTTTCATTTTTCATTTGGCCTTTAGTAAATTGTACCAACTGATACTATTGTATGGAGTCCATTGACTGGCGAAGTGAATGCTGGCACACTATGCTCTAATAAATGGACGCAGCGCCCGCAAATACGATTAGTTTGCTATTGTTTTAGAGCTCTGGGGAATATGTATTTGCAATACAAACTATATGTCGGAAAATCACAGCATCTATTATGTGTGTTACTAAAGGTAAATTTTAACTTATTATTCATTAAAATAATAATGTCTCATTATATCAATATGACAGGCGACATAGTAAAGTGGAGGAGAAGGGCGTGTTGCGACCACAAATAAAATTGGGACCAGTTTCTTCTTGAATTATATCTTCTATTATCTTCTTCTGAAGATGATTATTGATTATAATTATACTTCGCTGGCTCAGCGACCCGAAGTGGATCTTGGCCTCCGACAACAATGTCCGTCGTTCTTTCCTATTTTGTGCCAGGTTGGACCAGTTGGGCTCGTCAAGCTCTTTCAGATCATTGGCGACTTCTCTTTCCAGCGATACCTCGGGCGACCAATTGGTTGCCAAAGGTCTGCTCTTTTTGCAGCACGACCCTGAACCATCCTTTTAACGTAACCACGCCAGCGAATTCGTGCAGCTTTTTTCCGTTGATGTTTGGTTCGGCCACCAGCTCTTCTATCTCCAGGTTGTGTCTTTGCCTCCACTCCCCATCCTCTCTTCTTGTTGGTCCCAGAATCCTTCGTAGAATCAGAGCAGAGCGAAAAATTGATCATATCAATGAACAGAACTATACTCATTACAAAAGCAGGTTTTTTTAACGCGCTTTTGAATTTGAAAGATAGTACCACAGAAAGTACTTGAGCTTCATTTGGTTGCTTATCAAAAGAGGATATCAAAGGTGATGCATATAATTATAAACATAGTAATCTGGAAAAATGGTCTGCGAAATCACACCGACTCGACCAAAATAATAATTATTATTTAAACATTTCTTTTTCTAATTAAGTTTTTCTAAATACTTCAATTTCCATTTTTCATTCGTTTCTTTTCTGTTTTTATATTTTTATCGGTTCTGTATCACAACATCTTACACCGCCATCCTTGAAACAACTCTGAGAACAGGAAAAGCGGTGATCACCTCGAAAATCGGCAATAAACGTTCGAAAATTTCGCCCCGAAAACAGTAAACTTTCGCTGCGAGCCAACAAATTATAACGGAGCTGTTTACTCCCAAATTAAAGTAATCAACAAACTTCGGAATCGCAGAAAGCAATTTTGAACGAAACTTGAATTTTTTTTTTCATCGTATCTTGTTTGTGTTTTTGTGCATTTCAAAGTAGAATATGTATTTAAGCGCGAACATTTCGACGGTGAAAAGTAAATATTTGTCTTGGAAAACGGTCCTGCATATTTTTACATACTTGCATCTTTTTTTGGAAGGTTAGCAAACAAATGGTTGAACCGTTGAACTGGCAGAAGGCATTTAACATTTATTATTATTTGCAGAGAAAGAGGCGAGTTTCATGGACGTAGCCAGCCTAGCCCCTGTTGCCTAGATTTTGTGGAACGGTAGCTCGGCAGCGTGAACGTAGTTCGATTCCATTCAGTTCGACAATAATCAGTTTTTTACTCTTCCTGTTAAAGTGTAACAATTGAATTATTAACATTAACAAGATTAACGTTGATAAATCCTACTATATATATAATATTATAAATGTAAAAGTTTAGATGTTTGGATGTTTAGATGTTTGGATGTTTGTTACTCAATCACGCCAAAACGACTGAACGGATTTGGCTGAAATTTGGGACACAGATTCTTTGTAGCCTGGAGAGGAACATAGGCTACTTTTTATCCAGGAAATATATCTCATACCCACGGGATAACGTCGTGTAGTCCACGCGGGCGAAGCCGCGGGCGGAAAGCTAGTCATTCATATACAGTGACGTTTCAGAACAAAACAGATCAATCACTCCATGCAATTGAGGGTATTTTTGATAAATTATCCAACTAAACTTCCTTGGCAGTCAGATTATCGAGCTTGATTAGTTAGAGTCAGTACACCTGGTTTCCCAGATCGTTATAATAATAATAATAATAAAATACGCTTTATTGCACACAAAAGAAATATCTATAAAAGAAAAACAGTTACAACAAAAGAAGAAAGTATACAAAAGGCGGCCTTATTGCTTAACAGCAATCTCTTCCAGACAACCTTAGGTGGAAATAAATAAATAAATAAAAGTGGAGTATAAGGGAGTGGGTGCGCTTTGGAAAGAATTTTAAGAAGGAAATATAAATAAATTATGATAAACTACTTAGTAAAATATAATTTATAAGCAACTAGCGGCCGCCCGTTCCCGTGGGAATATCGGGATAAAAAGTACATATAAACCTTCCTCTTGAATCACTCTATCTATTAAAAAAACGCATCAAAATCCGTTGCGTAGTTTTAAAGATTTAAGCATACAAAGGGACATAGGGACAGAGAAAGCGACTTTGTTTTATACTATGTAGTGAAGTGATGAAAGGGATAAATACAACATATAAATGATAGTTAACACTGAGGACCAGAAGAAAGGAAATAACTACGAACTCCATTGCGAAAGGATCCCAGAGTTTGGGCTTTCCTGATACCTTCAGGTAATGAGTTCCACAGATGAACAGCGTGTACGGAAAAAGAGTAGGAAAAGAAGTCGGTAGAGTGCCGTGGAACTTCTAGAGTGAGATTAGTTGTAGAACGCAAAGTATAACTTTATTCAAAATCGCTAAGCTATACGCTCTTTTTTACAAGCTTTTATTTAACTTGCAGTGTATGTATGCATGTATGTCCGGTCAAATCTTGCAAGCTTAATGTGACCCACTTCCCAGTGTCCGATCGGTTGGGCTGAAATTTTGTATGCAAGTTTGGTTTAGATGACAATACAATATTAGAGTACAGTCAGCAAAAAACTTGTCATAAAAATGAAATTTTTACTAAAAACTTTTATTTCATTTACATTTACCGTTTACCGATATGCGCTGTTTTTTACAAGTTGTTCAAAAGCCACGCAATGGCAGAAAAATAAAAGAAGAACTTCCGCTTAAAAAAAATTCATAGTCTTTGACGTAGGATGTTAACGTCGGTTTATTTGAGTTTGTAAATCAAAAACGAAAGCTATAAAACACAAAGTGTTTCATTTTCATATTTAAATTCACTGAAATTACCAAGTTACATGTAGGCATGTATATTCTATTGACAGAGGCATCCGGTTTTTACGCGAACAAACAACGTTTTCGGCATCACTTGGATTGTTTTAATTAAACATTAATTGTGTCTGTGAGCATAAATTAAATTGTGAATAGCGATTAGACTTCATTAAAGCCGAAGCTTATAAGAATTTTGTTTCATAATGTTTGAATAATGAGATACGCCTGTTATTCGAAGGTAATCAAACACGTGAATATTTTGCGTCGCTCCTTTTAATGTTCGAGAGATGGTTTAAGCGTCATAATGAGATTCAATTTATTTTTAATTTAACACATGGTTTGGGCTTATTGAAACGAAAATAACTGTGTCATTTTATAAATATCGTATACCTACATACCTATCTACTATACTCTCCCGCGACTATTGCTGAATGAAAACGAAAAAGAAATGAAAAAGAAAATGAAAACCTTGCACTTTACATGAATAGAAACTCGTTTTTTACTTCGTATTGACCGACAGAATATAATTTAAACCATTTTAAGTGCACCTCGTATATTTTCTGACTAGAAAACTATATCATAATATTGCAAACATACTCTTATTTTATATGACCTATTACAAAAGCTGAACATTTATTTTCATATCTTTCGGGTATAATTTCGAATTTATCTTTTGAACTTTCATCCTCCTTTTTCAGTTCCATGGAGAAGTGGTTCATGCTCAGTATTATATGATCTGAGGGTTCATGTGATATACATTTTTACAAGCTTTTATTTAACTTGCAGTGTATGTATGCATGTATGCATGTAAGTATGTCCGTTCGTCAAATCTTGCGAGCTAAATTTGACCCACTTACCAATGTCCGATTGAGCTGAAATTTGGAATTCACCTTTAGTTCCGATGACAATGCAATTAAATATATAATCAGTATAGTTATCAATTCAGAATTCTTGCAAATTTTCAAGTACTATATTCTTGTTTTGTTGTGATGGTTACTTGACACTTTGTCAATGTAGGTAGGTACCATAAAGTTATAATCAGCGAGCATTCAGCGAGCGCAATCTTCATAGAGTGCGTGTCAGATAACTCTGCGACTGGGGCGTTTATGGCGCTAGTTACAGTACATTATTTTGTTCTAAGCTTATGGAAAATATTAGTATTCGATTTTGACCCCGCGCAGACTTATCTGGCGCACTCTCTAAATTCAACTAGTAATAGAACACACGTCCCAACCCGACAGCCGATTTGAATTGGTTATTTGAGAAAGAACATGAGTCCATGTCACATAATTGCTATGGAGACAAAAAAACAGTCTGTTTGAAAAGTATGCTATAATATACTATTTACATAAATTTGAGATTATCAATAGAATATTTTATAACGAGGGACTAAACGAAGCCATTATATACCAGAGGTGGTTTGGCTCCCGAGCGTGCGAGGGAGTCAATGAAACCGAGGGTATATTAAGTTGGCGTTTAGTCTCGAGGTGCAAACTGTACTTTTCACTTCGAGTGCGAGAAAACTAGTCAATTTAGTACAAAAACATTTAACAAATTCTGACATTTTCGCGGTCAGTAGTAGTAGTAGTAAAAATATTCGCCCTTTTGTAGGACAGGCCAAGACATTTAGCCATACTGCCAATTATTGAGTATTATTTAATTATTATAGTTTCTTATGTTTTCATAAGAATGTAGGTGTGTTACATTCCAGTGCTCTTTGGAGTTTTTGGCGTCAAGTGTGTCAAGCCAACCTTCTCGATAATTCTTGCTGAGGTTAGTCACCACACCACTATATTAAAACACTCGGCATCATTTTACCGAGATAGCGCCTATTTTAATCATTCTACATATCGTTCAGTTGCGTAGACACTTGGGGCACAAAAACCACACCTATCTTGAGTCACAAAATCCACTATGAAACAAATTGCGATTAATTAAAATATCCACTCAACCTAACCCGCCAAAATGGCGCCAAAAACTCGCAGTAAGTTTTTTCCGCTAAACCAGTCATAAATAGACAATTTAAAACACATGGCGCCAATTTAAAGCACCTTCCTTGCGGAAAAACCATGAAACAAAAAACATCTTAACATTTTCGCAATGAAGATGGTCCACACTTCACAATTAATAGTATATTCACTGGCTGTTTGAGTTTATCTAATGTCACATGAAGGAAATTAAAAAAGTAATTACATTTTACTCCCTAGGGACTAAAGTGGTTATTTAGTCCCGCTTCGTAGGGCTATATTTGCGTACTTTTAGAGCATGAGAAGTGAAAATTATTATTATTTATATTAAAACATTAATTTAAAGTCCCTGGACTTAGGCTTTTTCTCAATTACTTAAAAAAATGACATTTAATTAAAAATGAAGTTTCCCTGTCAGTTACAGGCTACTCAAAATGGTTTTGAAGAATTTTTCGTCATTCTTTTATGACAGGTACCGTTCAATTTTTTTCAAATCCAAGACCTTTTTTTGTTAATAGGTCTTTTTCTTTACGAGCCCGTTGCATTGCATTGGCAAATCCAGGTGATTTCTGTGGGTATTTGATAAGAAAAAGTGATGTGATACAAGGCCTTGTTCAGTGATGTGATACAAAGCCTTGGCCAAGACCAGATTTGGTGTAGCTTTTTGATTTTTTGATTTGATTTAATTTTGATTTGGTACGAACGTGTGTAGCACGGATTATATTTGCTTTACAGCAAAGTTCGTCCGCACCAAATCGGCGGTTAGGTCTGGTCTGGACGTGTGTAGCGGCTATAAGAACGAACGAACTATAAAAAAAAGGAAAAAACGCGAAGTTGCTATATTCAGACCCTATGTGTCATTTTGCACATAAATAGTTCACTAAAGTCAACGACAGATGGCTCCAAGTTAATACAACCATAGTCTACCTACAGAAAAGAAAAAACCTTTTTTTCTTTATGTACTATGTTTATCAACTTTGATAGAAACTTAAATGTGTCTTGTTCTTTAGTATTTATTTTTGAAATACGTACTAAAATTTACAACTGAAAATCAGCGTTTGCTTGCGTTGCAAGACAAGTAATATGACGCTGAGCTGCGACCATTGAGTACTGCTGCGGCACGGCACACACACATTTTTATTTTGAACTTTTTGTCTTATTGGGTCTAATTTGTGTTTTCTATTCTTGTTCGTAATACAGTGCTTCCTTCTCTTATACCTATGTGAATATGCCTTGTATTTAATGAATATGTGTGTCTGTAGTAAGAATCTACAATCTCTATTTGGTGGTAAAATATATTTGTGTGTTTGCAGACTTGATGCAGTTGAAGAGCTAGACTGTAATAAATTAACTGGCAAACGACCATGCAATAATTATGCATTAAATGAAATGAAGCAACTTAGAAACACGTCCAATAATAACTAAAAATACAAAAATAAAATATATTAAAAACACCTTTTATTTAAAATCAAGCTTTTATTCAAATGTCCTAAAAAGAATAAAATAAACTTTGTATCAAGTCAAATCCAACAAATTTATTACATTAAACAATTTATTTGTTTTAAAAGCTTGTCGCGAGATTTTATTGTTACTGGGCTTGCACTAAACACAAATGCTTTAACTTATATTTGACATATGAAATTAAATAAAGCGACAAGCTTTTAAAACATATAAATTGTTTAATGTAATAAATTTGTTGGATTTGACTTGATACAAAGTTTATTTTATTCTTTTTAGGACATTTGAATAAAAGCTTGATTTTAAATAAAAGGTTTTTTTAATATCATTTTTAATTTGTTGCGTCACCAGTACCCCTAGTATAAAAAACTAGCAGCCCTAGCTCGGAAAACTGTCGTTTCGGTAACCGTGATCATGATCGCATTATATTGTATGAAAACTAGAGCAGCGCCTCTTTCGGTCGTATAAGGAACTTAAATTCAATACATATTCGACAGCAACACAGCATTTGAAGGACGCCACAGTTTACTATTCATTTACTTTACTTTACTTTACTTTATTCAGGAAAACAACAGCTACATAATTTCTCATAAGAACTAATACAATATTATTATAACACACTAGCCTAACAGTTTCCACTAATAGAATTTCCACTATTCGAGCATAAAGATAGTTTTTCAATCTAGGGGTACAGAGCTTATGCTACTTGTATTTAATCTGATCACTGTGTGTGTTCTTATACTGAATTCGCGCCAATTGAACCTGGCGTTAAAACCTGGATAATTTGTGTGTACATAATTATGTGTATTAAAAGTTTTTTTTTGTCTGCAGGCAACTTCTGGCGCCTAACCTCAAACAAACACAGTACCTCGCGAACGGCGCAGAGAGTGACATCAGAACAGTGAGTACATAATAATTATGTATATTATTCTTAGTAAAATATACTGACCTAAATGGTGCAATGAGTTTTGATCTGCTTAGTAAACTAGGGGTCGTGGGTTTGATTCCTGATTGATGATGAAACGCATTTTTCTTCAGTGCCTGCATATTACAATAATATACTCGTAATACCTTCGTTGGTTTTCATCGTTAAACATCTCTCAATGTTCTTTCGAGAGTGCCGGCAGAAGTGAAATGTGCTCCCTAGACTTTTTCACAAAAAAAGGAATTTAAGAAAAAAAATAAAAAAATACGGCTGGATTAAAATTTGAACCGAGGTCTTCTGGCTTCAATGCCGCCCATTTTCTGCCTTCGTATTCTAATGACATTGCAACAGTTTTTCGATCTGGGGGCCAAGCCTGCTAACGTTAAGTCATAATTGTGTCTAAATCGTGTTTCAATTGTAGTTCAATTGTTGTGCTTTTCTACACACTAGTTACAAGAATTATGACAATATGATGTGATGTGAATGTAGTGTGTGGTGTGACCATCAGTAGTATTGTGAAAAAAGTACACGTTTCTTGTAACTAGTGTGTAAAAAATCACTACAATTGAACTACAATTGAAACACGATTGAGACACGATTATAACTTAACGTTAGCAGACTTTGCCCCCAGGGTCACGTGTCCGTATTACGAATTTTCGGTCTGACGGTCACGTGTTCTGACGCGATGTTAACATTTTTTACCCATCATAAAAGTGCACACCGCCGCTAAAGAAGTTGTCACTTCAAAAAGTATAATTCTAACGGAATAGCATTTTAAATGATGAAAATCTTTAGTTAGCAGAAATGTTAAAGTCAGTTTAACTTTTTTGCCATTACTTAGGTACCTAGGTAACTTTAAAATAAGACCTAAAGACGATAGAAATGATTTTGTTGGATCACTTTCATTTTCAATTTACTTCTAAATCCCTTGGCAATAAAAACCTTAATTTAAAGTCTTTTACGCAAAATAGTAATAAAATTTTCCCGTTTCCCAAGAAATGTGTAACTAAGAATATTCTTGTTTGAGTTTTGAAGTGAAACGGAAAACTTAATGCGTCGTTCTCAGTCGGCAATCGAACTACGTTCAAACTTCAAATAAACGAAGTTTTGCAAATGAAATTAAGCAATTGTTTGTTTTATGACTAATAGTTTTGGTTTTATGAAAAATATTTTTAATTTAAACACAGACTCAACTCGACTCAACTACTCGGTAGGTCAGTGGTTAGAGCAGTCGCCCGAAAAGCGAAAGGTCGTGGGTTCGAGTCCCATCGGAGCTGGTTGTGAGACGGGTCGATTTTTTCTAAATACTTCATTTTCCATTTTTCTATAATAAAAAAAATGCATTGTAAAAAAACAAAAAATTAAAATAACAGACGACATATTTAATTTAAATACATTTTTAACGGTAGTAGGTACCGGACGCGCTGCGGCGGCGTCTTCGCGGATTTATTCCGAAACTTTTAATAGTCCAGCCCCGGACAGATGCACCGACAAGATTAACTGCACTGGTGTCCCCCTAGAAACTTCTCGAAGATTTCCTATTAAAACAAGAAAAATACAAGTGTAGTTTCAAGCTAAGATAAATAGGTTAAGTTGTAGTGCCGTAATGGGTAGTGACAAACTGGAATCCTTGTTATTGAAAATGAATCGACCCGTCTCACAACTAGCTCCGATGGGGCTCGAACCCACGCCCTTTCACTATCCGGGCGAATGTTCTAACCACTGAGCTACGGAGTCGTTGTTGTTCGTGGAAACCTTGTTGTTATTTCAAATTATTCTTTGTTTTTGCATTTACGATGCCATTTTATTCACAATTATATTTCGATTTCAAAAATACGTAATTGCCGTCGCCAGATTTTGAGAAGGGCAAATTTAACTCTACAATTCCGAGTGTTTTGAACTATTGACCCTATGAAGAAAAAGAAGAATAATATTGGAAATTAATTTTCGTCAAAAAGTTAAAAACTTTAATGTTATAAACTCTAAAACGACGAATCGGTCGAATGACGACCGATTTGGCGCAGGGGTAGGATGCCTGCCTTCTGCGCTAGAGGTCTCGGGTTCGATTCCCGAACAAGACAAATATTTGTGTGCATGAACATGTCTATTTGTCTTGGTCTGGGTGTTTCCTATGTATATTAAGTATGTATTTACAAACAAAAAGTATTTAAGTATATATTAATCCGTTATCAAGTTTTCCATGATACAGTTTCTTAATGAAATTAACATGGGCTTAGATAATTGGTGTGATTGTAAGAAGTTATTTATTTATTTTATTATTTATTTAAAACGCTGATATAGTTCCCTGTGTACAACCGAGGGTATACCCACTTGGAATTTACCTTTTTGAAGCCTCTTTTGTCTCTAACATGACACTGCCGCAATATACAACCAGCGCTTGCAAAGCGACGAGTAAGCTTACGAGCCAGCCGATGTAACGTTTCACCTCTTTTCATACTTCGGGTGACACTGCGAGCGAGCGACGTTACTTCCGAATAATAAAACATTGTAATAAAAAGTACCTACTTCTAAGAAAAACGGAAAACTGATCTAGGTAGCTGGATAACTGTAGCCACATTTTAAAACACTTGCGATGATAAGAAAGTTTTTGTAAAAAAATTGAAAAATGCGATCTACGCCCAAAAATGTCTAAAATTTTTCGAAAACAATTTTTTGAAAAAAAACGAAATCTATGACTTACTTACCTTTTTCTTTCATTGACAATTAAATATACTTAATTCTAGTTCCAATAAGACTAAACACGCTATAATCCTATAAGAAAACCCATAAAAAACAAATGATTGTAACACCCACACACACACACACACAAATGAAACTTGACACCACTTTACAGACTACCAATGAACTTTTTAAAATGCCGTACACTTCGTAATGTTGCTAGCTACCAATATAATAAGCCATACAGCCAAGAGTGCAACAGATCAATAGACAAAAATAAAAAGCGCGAAATAAAAAGCTATGCGCACATGTGGCCCAAAAAAAATCCGCTTCTGCAGAAGCATTGCTCTCTCCAGTCGGCTTAATGAATGCTGAGTAAACTAATGCAAAATAAAATATATTCTCAAGCGAAATTAGGTTTTCTTAAAAAATGTGTAACGAATAAAAGTAATCGTGTATATCCTGTATAAATCAACTTATTGTGGTCGAAGTTAAATTCAGTTTCAGTATATTTAACATCAATATAACGGAATGCAATCGGTCGTAAATTATTGCCTATTGAATTATTGCCTATATAAAGTTCGGGTCTTTCCACGTGGAATGCCCTTTGAGTCCGTCAAAGGAAGCTTACCTTGTCTACCTGATTTTCCAGATGTTTCCATGTTTAAACCTAAATACACGCTTGACTTGGATAATGTAGATACCACTCTAAACTTACATATTTTAAACCTATAATTTATATTAATTTCTTTTTATTTTGCCTTTTCTGGTCTTTTATGCCGATATGTAGGTACATTGGGGCAGCACTTAACCTTCATTACACCTGATGTTAAGTGATAGTAAGGCTGAAGGTGGAAGCGCACTCATCCGGGAATCCTCAACCATACTGAGGAACTAGCTATCTTTTCTCACTGCCGATGCCGGAACACAACAATGCCCTAAACATCGTTGTTATGGCGCTAGACTTAGATAGGATGGTAGTAGCTAGCCAGGCGGACTAAGAACAAGTCCTATATACCACCAAGCAAACCGAATACAATATGTACCCCTACTGGGAATCGAACCCGGGACCTCTGAGTCTGATACCGGAGGTATGTACCACTAGACCAAAGAGGCGGTTGATGACCTTAACATATTGAATCGCGATTATAAATATCAAAGGTCGTGAGATAAATAGGCACCTACTTATATCAAGGTGTGACATAAAAACATCACAATTTTTTACTGATGCCCATATTTCAGTTTAATTACGCTGTTGTATCGACTGGATCTAAATGGATGAAAACTGTGATGAGTTCTTGTAATCCATACTAATATTATAAATGCGAAAGTGTGTTTGTTTGTTTGTTTGTCCTTCTTTCACGTCAAAACGGAGCATCGGATCGACGTGATATTTGGTATGGGGATAGTTTGGGAGCTGGAGATTAACATAGGCTACTTATTATTCCGGAAAATAAGTGAAAATTGTAATTTTCTATGAAAAATCGTTTATTTATCGTACCTTCGATACAAAACTGTCATTTCTTCCATTGCCGTTTCCAAAGAGTATGTAATCACTGACGTCTGGGCGGTCAAAACCGAATACTAATCTTTTCCATAAGCTTAGAATAAAAAAATGTACTGTAGCTAGCGCTAAAAATGCCCCAGTCGCGCATGCGCGCAGAGTTATCTGACACTCACTCTACTTCACAGAGTAATTTTTTATATGTAAGAAATAGAGACCAAGCTATCTGTTGTCTTGTGTAAGCAACACACACGAGATGTTGGTGACCGGGTCCACTATTATATGGTAAAACAACGTTTGCCGGGTCAGCTAGTAAATAAAAAGAAGGAATGGAATACCCTGCCTGCCTCTGTTTTCCCGAATGACTACAACCCTATAATTTTTAAAGCTAGAGTGAATTGACTGTTGTGGTGGAATTCAAAACCCAGAAGTTGCGGGATGATTTTTTGGCAGCGGGAATTAATTATAACAAAAGTAATCCGACGGAGAGACTGAACAGCTGCCATCTTGGTTTTACTGGAAATAAAACCCCCATCTATATATCCGAGCATCTATCAGTAGCCAACAAAGCGCTTCATGCAGCTGCCAGACGTACAGCTAAAGAAAAGGGTTTTAAATTTGTATGGGTCAGAGGAGGGAAAGTTTACTTAAGAAAAAATGAAAATACTGGTTTTATTATTGTTAGAGATCTGGAATCTTTAGCTGCTATAAAGTAACTCTTGTTTTTGTGTCTTTTTATAATCGTTTTTTTTGTATAATATATTGTAGCTTCTTGATTTAATAAGTAAAATTCACTCCATTAAAAATTTATTACCAGAACACCCGCGGATTAAGAACCAAAACCAATACCTTCTACCGAGCTTTGGCTGCATCCGATTTTGATATCATAGTGTTGACAGAGACATGGCTTAATTCTAATATTTTAAGCTCAGAATTGTTTGACAGTCGATATAATGTATTTAGAAGAGATAGGGAAGTTTCCGGTTTCCATGCGTCGAAAGAGGGTGGAGGAGTACTGATTGCAGTATCAAATAGTATTAAAGCGAAACCAGTTGAATTATGGCAAAGCTCTTGTGAGGACTTATGGGTGGTTTTAGATGTATTAGTGTCCGGTTCTATGAAGCAAATCGCTTTATGTTCAGTATACCTCCCCTCACCTATTAGTCATTTCATACTTGATTGTTTTGTTAGTAACTGTAATTCTGTAATCGAAGGATTTGATGGTCACGTGTGTGTGATCGGAGATTTCAACCTTGGTAACATTGATTGGAAGTTAGTCAACAGTCCTTCTGGTACTTACCAATTAAATGTAATAGGTCAAAAGTTGATGGATTTCATTAATGTTAACAACCTTAAGCAATGTAATTTGGTTCCTAATCACAGAGACAAAATATTGGATCTGGTGCTCACTGATATGGAGTTTTGTAATGTGCAAAATTCATTTGATTCTCTAACTAATATTGATCCTTATCACCCTCCTCTACTAATAGAGATAAATGCTGGAGAAATGAATTATCTTAATTATAATAACATGTCAAATAGATTTAATTTTTATAAAGCTGATTATAATGCAATTAATACAACTCTCTCCAAAATTGATTGGTCAAAACAGTTTTCCAGTATTGATGATGTTAATCAAATGGTCAAAATCTTTTACAGTATAATCAATGATGTCATTACAAAATTTGTTCCCCAAAAGAAATATGTACATTCCAAAAAATTTCCTCCATGGTTTAGCCAGTGTTTAATTAAAAGACTTCGTGAAAAAAATAAAATTAGAATAAGGTATAAAACATACAATAACCCGTTAGATAAGATAGAATTAAAAATATTAACTAAAAGATGTAACAAATTGGCTACTGGATGTTATAATAATTACATTAATGATATAGAGGACAGAATAATTAAAAACACAAAGGCTTTTTGGTCATATATTAAATCTAAACGTGGAGGATCAAGTTCTTTCCCCACTTCTATGAACGATGGAGTAACCACAGTAACTGAGGGCCCCACTATATGTAACCTTTTGGCAAGTCGCTTCTCTCAAGTATATAACAACCCTACCGTTCAAAACGACCTGAATTTTCCTGAGTGGTCTGAGCCGAATAGTTTGAATCTGAATCATGTAACTATAAGTCTTGATTCTGTTACTGATGCTCTAAAGAAACTCGACCCAGGGAAAGGCATGGGATCCGATGACATACCTCCGCTATTTTTGAAAAACTGTGCTTTGGCTCTAGCTGTGCCGCTCTGCTTCATCTATAACAAGTCACTTGACACAGGAGTTTTTCCGGATGTTTGGAAAGTGGCAAAGGTGGTTCCAATATTTAAATCCGGCGATAAACATTCAGTGGAAAACTATAGACCCATTTCAGTATTACCAACAGCGTCCAAAGTGTTTGAATCTATTATCTATCCTTACATCTGTGAACATATAAAGCCAGTTATCTCGTGTCATCAGCATGGTTTTATGAGGTCCCGATCGACTACGACAAACTTAGTTACTTTTGTAGAGGATCTTACCCAGGCTCTTGATGCTCGTCTAGAGGTGGATGTTATTTATACCGATCTAAGCAAAGCTTTTGATCGCGTACCTCATGATATACTGATTAAGAAATTATTAAGTATAGGCATTGTTGGAAATTTGTTAGAATTTTTTAAGTCATATTTATATAATCGTAAATTTTATGTAGTTATTAATGGTTTTAGTTCAGATGTTTACAGCACTGGTTCAGGAGTACCCCAGGGCTCAAATTTTGGCCCTATATTATTCAATATCTTTATAAATGACGTTGTAGAACACTTGTCACATTCCACTCCATATATATACGCAGATGATTTGAAAATATCAAGGATAATACAAACGGAGGCGGACACTGCATTACTTCAAGAAGATTTGAATAGTCTCGTTAACTGGTGCACTAACAACAAAATGGAATTAAATGTCAGAAAGTGTTACCATGTCAAGTTTTCTAGGAAACAAATTTCTGTTAACTCAAATTACTTTATCAATGGGGCAGTACTAAAAGAGGTTAGCTCCATCAAAGACCTTGGCGTAACCTTCGACAAGAAACTTACATTTCAGGAACATATTGAAAATATAACAAAAAAAGCGTCTAAAATGCTGGGCTTTGTCATTAGAAATGGTAAAGAGTTTCGAAAACTACATACGAAGAGACTTTTGTACAATACTTTTGTTCTTGGCATCCTGGAATATTGCAGCGTTGTTTGGAGGCCACACTATGCTTGTCACTGTCTGAGACTAGAAAGACTTCAGAAACGATATTTATGGCACTTAGCATACTCAGTCGGTAAGCGTAGAAAAGGCTATTCATACAAATCCCGACTAAAATACTTTAATTACACGTCTTTAGAAAAACGACTTAAAATAATAGATCTTCTCTTCTTATATAAACTATTTAATAATAAAATCGATTGCCCGCAGTTACTACAGAAATTTAATTTTAGAGTCCCTTCAAGAATGCCAAGATCTCAAGTAGTCCCCCTGTTGCCTCCAATGCGTTCAACGGTACTCGGTTCAAGTTCTCCTGTCCCTAGATTGAGTAGACTGTTAAACTGTTTTGGCAAATCCAGCGATATCCACTCGGTAACCTTAAACACGTTTCGCAAACATTTAGAAGACTCCATAAGTGATAGCTTTTAGATAGGTGTGTGTGCGTGTGTGTGTGTGTGTGTGTGTGTGTGTGTGTGTGTGTGTGTGTGTGAAAGAGATAGAGCATAAATTATTTTAAGTATTATTTGTATTCGCTCGTAATAGTTTAAAAACGCATGTGGTGTTTACCTGTAATTAATTGTACACTTGCCTAATCACCTAATTTTAAGGCATAAAATCCTTACTTATATTATAAATGCGAAAATGTCTGTCTGTGTGTTACACAATCACGCCTAAACTACTGAACCGATTTAAATGAATTTTGGTACAGAGATAGTCTAGAGCCTGAGAAAGGACATAGGCTACTTTTTATTCCTGAAAAATATCACCTTCCCGCGGGATAACGTCGTGTAGTACACGCGGGCGAAGCCGCGGGCGGAAGGCTAGTTAAGAATGAATTAGTGTAACAATTGTTGGTAAACCAATAAAATAAAATAAAATAAAAATAAATAGGCTGCTTCTGGGTAAGCTCGCTCCAACTTAAGCTTCTTCTCTAAGGTTCAGTGTGAAGCCAAGAGCAAGCCCGTAAAGAATAAAAATGACAACGGCTTGCACTCCAGGAATGCCGGCAGAAGTGAAATGGGCTCCCTAGAGTTTTTCACAAAAAAAGGAATTTGACAAAAAACAGAACAAAATATGGACTGGATTTGAACCGAGGTCTTGAAGGCTTCAATGCCGCCAGTTTTCTAATCTGAACTATCACAGCTTTGGAAACAGTGGCGAAATTTGCCTTCGTATTCTAATGACATTGTAACAGTTTTTCGATCAGGATGCGTACCATCAACTTTAAGACAGCGATTCAAAACGAGCGCGATGCAGAATAGGTTCCTAAAATGAATTGCTTTCTTTCGTACTATGACCTTCTAAAAACTGGATCGTAAATGAATTGCTAAATGTAAATGACCGAACGATTTGTGTCCTTATTTCTTCTACTCGTCTCTTTCACTCGATTCTGTCAGGCCCGGAGAGTGAGAGGGACTGGTATAACCTGCAGGTGTCATGTTAGCTTGGCCGAGTTATAAGTCAAATAAGAGTTCTTGACAGCTTAGCGGCTGTGAAATGTCATTGAATGATCACTGAATCGCTGTCATTGATATTAAGCTGTCGTGGTACGAATAAGCGAAGCAGATCAGTTTAGGTCCTAAACAAAACCGCAATAAGAGTTGATGGTAGGCACCCAGGTCACGTGTCCGTCTTACGAATTTTCGATCTGACGGTCACGTGATCCTGACGCGAGTTTACCATTTTTTACCCATCACAAAAAGTCTTCAAAAGTGCACAACGCCGCTTAAAAAGTTTTCACTTCAAAAATTAGGAAAAAATTTATAATTGAAATCTCTCTCCGCATTCTCGGTACGTGCCGGCTGTAACCAAATTACGTGGCATTCGAGCCCCCATCTGCCCACGTTGTTTGACTTCAATTAACCATACGAGCCCCCGTGTTCGGAAAGATCAACTTTATACGCTAATGGTAACTTAATTTCATAACCTACCCTGACTGGATAATGGATAAAGATTGTTTCTGTAACGAGAAACAATATTGATATTAAATTTTCCGCTCGAGTGGTCGTTTACGCCGAACACATCGCCCCTACGGTCTGCGATCACCGTTCACAGTTGCTCACAATGCAAGCGGTCTATACCAAAATTTGGAGTTCAGTAAATCACACGCCACACGCTGTTCTTACTTGAAAAATGTGACACTTGTGTCACTCGATTTAAAAATGGAATAGAACTCTGACAGAACGCGCGTTCAGTTGACAGCCACGGTCTGACTGCTTTTGTGTGTGTAGGTTTCTAAGACACCGCATACATTACAGAGAACGCGGAACCTTACGGTTGTATCATGTTACTTACTAGCAGCAACTGATTTTATTTCTAGACTAGCGGAACCTCCCGGTTTTACCCGCGTGGTACCCGTTCCCGTAAGAATATCGGGATAAAATATAGCCTAAGTCACTTGAGAAGAATGTAGCTTTAGATTCTAAGAACATATTTATTTTTAATAATACGATTACGATATTCACAGAATAATGAATGGGAAATTTATTTTTCTCTGCTTTATCTAACGATTGAAATCGTAATACAAAACCGCAATTTCCGAAGTGCCTGATGGATTTATTATAAAATCTGTCTAAAACTTATAGATAAGATAACACACCTCCCAATCCCGTCCACCGGAACCAACTTTACAAAACCGACAAAGCGGAACTCAACCGGCTAGAACCGGATAAAAGTTGATATCAGTCTCGCTGTCGCTTTCAATCTTAATCTGTCGAGTCTCCTGGAGGATTCTGAAAACTCAATTAAAACCAACTCAACACTTTAATTGTGCGATTGATGAATAGGGCAAGTTTCGGAACCAGTCGGGAACATTCGACCCAGGTCATGTCGATGTTACGGGGATCGATTTAGCCGAGTTGAAATTGAGTCATCTCAGTCCTAAATTTTCACGGTGAAAAATTTAAGCAAGAGCTGAAAGTAATGTGTTCTCTAGCGGCGCGATTTCGTTTACTATCTTATATGTACCTACTGTAAAGTTAACTCTATAATAATACGGTATTTTATTGATTTTTTTTATTTCTTTAAAATGTTTTTCGAAATATTAGCTACACAAAACAAGTTTTCATTTTGAATTATCTTGAATATTTTCAAAGATATAGGACTTCAAACTTTACAATTAGACAAGGACAGGACGCTATCTTAGTGACGTCAGTGGGTTAGTAGCGTCATAGTCACGCCATAGAAGATTTCGTTTTAGAAAGAGACAGCTATAGTCAAAATCAAACAGACTATAATTCTTTTATTATAAAACAGATTCAAATTATTTTTTCACATTTGGTATTCTTAATTGCAATATTTTTTAACGTCATCATTAAATATCTACATTTCAACAACAGTAAAATACCCTATTGTGACAACTAAACGTAGGACTTTGATTATTAAGACATTTTAATTCTTAATTTATTTCACACTTGTCATCAACGAGTACTCTTGCGTTATGATTTTGTAATGTTTGAACTTGTACGCGTTCACACCGACAGTGCTGCATCGCAAGTAATCGAACGGCCGACCTGCCCCTTTTAGTCGATACTCGTTGTCTATCTTCTTCATCGAGTCAATGCTTTAATTATTTATATCTGCCCTTCCCAGTATCGGGTCCGCCTGCTGCATACAGTGGGCGACAGAGGGCATTCTAATAAGTGTTGCAGTGCGTATGCGAGTTGTCGATGAAGCCCCATCTTGCCATAATATACTTACAGCGCCCGACCTGGGTGCCTACCATCAACTTTAAGACAGCGATTCAAAACTAGCGCGATCCAGAATAGGTTCCTAAAATGAATTGCTTTCTTACGTACTATGACCTTCTAAAATCTGGATCGCAAATGAATTGCTGGATGTGAATGACCGAACGATTTATGTCCTTATTTCTTCTACCCCTCTCTTTCACTCGATTCTGTCATGCCCGGAGAGTAAGAGGGACGGGTATAACCTGCAGGTGTCATGTTAGCTTGGCCGAGTTATAAGTCAAATAAGAGTTCATGACAGCTTAGCGGCTGTGAAATTTCATTGAATGATCACTGAATCGCTGTCATTGATATTAAGCTGTCGAATAAGCGAAGCAGATCAGTTTAGGTCCTAAACAAATCCGCAATAAGAGTTGATGGTACGCACCCTGAGTTCGCAGTCTATTTAAGGATGTCCACGTTTGCCACGGTAATTTATATCCCCGTGGCAGAGCCTCGATTTGTGGAATAAACTTAGGTGGGACGGGCCAACGGGTTTTCCAAAGTTGCGTTCTGGGCTGTGACGGTAAGGTAATTAATCTACACGTACAAGTATGTAAAGTACTCAAACAAATGCTACTATTGTTCACAATAAAATAAAGAAAGAAATTTGATGATACTCGTAGGGTATACGATACGTATCGGAGTTCTAATTTTACTTTCACATCCGACAAGTTGTGAATACAAAAAAAAAGGTTTTCTACTTAAATCGAAATTAGCTTACATTTGGTCCTAATTAAAATCAGCGCAAAGTTTTTAATTAAATTTATTTGACGGGGCCGGAACAAACATTCGTTAGAACGTAGTTTGGCTCGCACAGTGTTTACACAAGTTTTGACCCAAATTGAAATCTGTTTAAGCCGGGAGCTCGTCGTGGTGATATCGCTTTAACGACTACATGTCTAATAATGTCGTGGTTCGTAGTAATATGGCACTGTAAAACTGATTTTTCTAGAAAATAAAATCGGTCTAATAGTCTTTGAGTTTATTTTTTATTCACTATGAAAAAAAAAAGTTAATGTTGGGAACATTACACTCGAAGTTGTTGACCACTATGTCTACCTAGGACAGACAATCCAATTAGGTAAGTCCAACTTCGAGAAAGAGATCTCTCGTCGAATCCAGCTCGGATGGGCAGCGTTTGGGAAGCTCCGGCATATATTTGCGTCCAAAATTCCTCAATGTCTCAAGACTAAGGTCTTTGACCAGTGTGTGTTGCCAGTTATGACTTATGGAAGCGAGACGTGGTCTTTTACTATGGGTCTCATAAGAAGGCTCAAGGTCACCCAGCGAGCAATGGAGAGAGCGATGCTTGGTATTTCCCTGCTCGATCGAATCAGAAATGATGAGATCCGCAGGAGAACTAAAACGACCGACATCGCTCGAAGCATTGCTCAGTTGAAGTGGCAGTGGGCGGGACACATAGCGCGGAGAACCGATGGCCGTTGGGGCGGAAAGGTTCTCGAATGGCGACCGCGAACCGGACGACGTTCCCTGGGCAGGCCCCCTACAAGGTGGACCGACGATCTGGTCAAGGTCGCGGGAAGCCGCTGGATGCGGGCAGCGCAGGACCGATCGTTGTGGAGATCCTTGGGGGAGGCCTATGCCCAGCAGTGGGCGTCGTACGGCTGAAATGATGAAGAAAAAAAAAGGAAAAATCAATCCTCGACTTTGCAATTAACCGTAGCGTTAACCGCCTCTGGTCTGGTCTGGTCTAGTGATTCTGACCACCGATTTCAGACCAAGAGGTCCCGAGTTCGATTCCCAGTGGGGGTACATATTGTATTCGGTTTGGTTGAAGGACTTCTTCTTAGTCCGCCTGGCTAGCTACCACCATCTTATCTAAAGTCTGTCACCATAAAAATGACGTTTTCAGCATTATTGTATTCCGGCAGTTAGAGATAAGATAGCCAGTTCCTCAGTGATTGAGGATTCCGGGAGTAGTGCGTTAACATCAGGTGTGATGCAGGCTAAGTGCTATCCGCAGATGGTGCTACCCCGTTGTAGATTAAAAAAAGCATAGTGAAAAAAAAGAGATACATGTAGCAAGACTTTCGCAAACTATCAGTGCATAATAGCTGCAGCTGCAGATAGCAAGACAGTGACACAACTTGCGCCTTCACCGATTAGACTAGTCTACACGTTATTTAAATTTTTACTTTTTTGCATTCACAATGCAATTTTTCTAGTCTACACGTGTTAGGGTGAAACACCCGGGGCATTCTCAGGAGTTGTTAGCCCTGCAAAGTCCAGCACCGAGTGAGTGACAGCGCCCGCCGCTGCCGCCGTATTTATTTCTTCCACCATCCCCGTAGGGGTAGCGAGCAGGGGGCCAAGCCTGCTAACGTTAAGTCACAATCATGTCTCAATCGTGTTTCAATTGTAGTTCAGTTGTAGTGCTTTTTTTCACAATAGTTACAAGAAATAAGTACTTTTTTCACAATACTATTGATGGTCACACTGTGGTCACACCATACACTAAATTCACATCACATCATACGGTCATAATTCTTGTAACTAGTGTGTTAAAAAGCAATACAACTGAACTACAATTGAAACACGATTGAGACACGATTGTGACTTAACGTTAGCAGGCTTGGCCCCCCGGTGGGCGGTGTATCGTGAATGTTTTTTGCGAAAGTAAGCTACACAATATCTTTTTGTTACAACAGGTAAGGACTTCGCAAAGTGAGATCTGATTTAAACAGATAATTAACCTTAGATCTGGTTTAGACAATATAGCGAGTTAAAACAACTAAGCTAGAGAATGGCATTTAAGAATCTGTCAGTCTAAGACGTTCATTTTCAGCACAATCTGTGATACTAACCAACAAATAATCAAACATCCAGAGATGAAAGCAAAATAAACAAACTGTCAAAGGATTTTCCATTAAATATGGTCGTAAATGGAATATTTATACAATTTTCTTTTAAAAGGTAAACCAAATTGTATATCAAAGAGAAATCATGTGTGGGGCTTCAGGGGAGGAGATTACTTGTCAGCCTCAATAATAGAAACGTTGACATTTAGACAGACAGCAGCATCTGAACACTACTAAGTCTACTCTGATCACATCTTGGCATTTACACACATGCTTTGGAATATAACATGTTAGGTACAATTTTGATTGTTATTTTACGTCTATGTTCCTTTGAATTGTTTCAAAGCATAAGGAGCTACTCGTATTAAATTAGTTCTATTTTTATTCATATTTACCTACTAATCAAAACTATATGCTCTAATGCTGGCTCTACACCGTTGGCCAACATTGTGGCCAATGCAACGTACATTACCTCCTTGGTAAGAACTCTTAAAACATTATTTGCTACAAAATCAGTACAGTATGAGAATTGGCTACGATGTTGGCCAACGTGTAGAGCCGGCATAATATTAAAGTGACAATAAGAGCCTAATAAGCATTTTCTTTTTCTAAGTAACAATAAAATTAATCATCTTAATAAGAGGAATTGTTTTTTAATTAAAATAAAATCTTATTTCATTATCAATTTCTATCTACAGGTATTTGGGGTACCTACTTACTGTTCCTCCATTTGGCATAGAGCCACAGAGTTTGAGCGTAGCGAACAAACTATTCAAAATTAAATGTTAAATGTCTTAGTCTTCCTTTTATTAATATGACCACATAACTAACACCAACATTGATCACTTGAATGTTAATACCCGATAGAAAATTAACCCACGACCCATGGATAAGGTAGCCATGTTCATTACCATTGCGTCATTGGGCCAATTGACAAGTTGAAAGGCTTTGAAGGTTTGAAAGGAAATATAATCAGTGGTCCGCAGATCCTTTAAAGGAGATCGTTTCCTGCTTATTTCCTATTAGAAAGGATCATAGGATTTATTTATTAAGAACACCGAGAGCTTTCATTGTGGAGTTTATAATAATTTCAGTAGTATATAATCCAGATAGAAAAGTAATTCATAGTAAATAAGTTGTACAGGTAGAAAGAAGTGATTTGGTAAAGTACTTACCAAATTATTGCAATAACAGAAAAGCTCATAAACCCTAATTTATTTTTTATTAAATTGAATCATCATCATCATCATCATCAGCCGAACAACGCCCACTTCTGAACATAGGCCTCGTTGAATAATTCAATTAAATTCTGAACAAACTATTTTCTCACTTTCGGTTATTGTATTTAACACGTTTTATGAAACTTTTAGAGGTTTATCGCAAAGCATTAAATTGTAATGTTATTACTCAATACGTTCGGGATGTAAATTAAAAATTTATACCCAGTTATTTATAAAATTTCTGAGTAATAATAATTGTCGTTTAGTTGTTTCTTTCTTCTCCTTTGATAATCTGAAAATATTGTAAGTATAAGATTGAATGTGAAAATTGTCAGCGGAATTAGGTACATAGGAATTTTTCGGATAAAATATTATTCCATTTTAGTTTTCTGAAAAATAAACTTAAATAAAAATGTATTTTGAAAGTGATATTGAATTTATTATTATAAAGTTCAGTATGTATCAAAATGACATTCTGATTTAAAAAAGGAAAAAGAAGTTCCTAAAATACTTCGACAACTCTGAGCTATCTAATAATCAGGAAAGCTCATACGATGAGTTTACGGCGTACATAAAAAACCATCCAACTCAGCAGGTAAAAATCATCCTCTCACAATAAAACGCTTAGTCATGATGTAACGAAACGGGGTTTAAATTGAAAATATCTTTCATCCGCGTCTCAACCGATTACATTCTGGGAACGAAGCAATCCCGGGCCCGTTTGTACGAACAAGACACTTCCCAACAACTTTTAGGTGATTTTCGCTTGTACAAGACCTACGAGCACGGCACTGTACGTACGCGCGGTTGATGTAGCGCGCAAGCAAATCTCGCCGTAATTTGATCTACCGACAAGTTCTACGTTTGTACCTTCAGATTCATGTATTTACACGGGAACATATCAACTATATAACGATGCTGTAGGAATTTTTTTGTTGCTGAAATGCGAAATGTAGGATTGCGTTCCAAAGTATGAAGTTTACAGAAGAGAAATTTGAAAAGGTATGTTTTAATTTTGAAGCAATCTCTGTCTCAATTGGACTACTCCCAGAAGCGATGCCACGTTTGCGCGTCTACGCTTTATCAACTATATCTTTACTAACTGCTCTGGCTGTATAGTAGTAGCAAGCCATGAGCAATAATATGTTTACAACATAGTCATGTTACAATATTCAATGACTTCTGTGACACTGATAGTTTCTTTTGGGTCGCTTCAATGTGACGAAGCGCTATGTTGTACCTAAACATATCATTGCTCGAGGCTGTACACCCGGCATACATGTTGCTGGCTACTATAAATTAGGTACTAGAGATAAGAAATACCTATAAAAAACCGACCGACTAAAAATTACTAAATTTACCGACTAAAATACTAGGCTTGGTTGCGGAAAAATAGGTATAGGTTAGGTTAGATTGGCGACATACGGCCAGAATTAATAAATCAATCCACAGATATGGATAGGCATGATCCAGACTTGTTGCTATGCAACGTTTGATATTAACATAGAATTATCGATTATAAAGGCTATCTCTGCTATCCCATGCTGAATAACAAACATATACCTAGTTTAAGGAAAGTGAACGTTATCAATTTTTAGTGTGTAGCAGCAAACTTTGGTTCCTTTGTAGCAGCAAACCAAAAACAATTATTTTTCTGTGAATTTCTTAATGTTTTATTTGCGAGTACCTACCTAGATGATCAAAGCGCCGTCATGTGTTTCAGATCGAGTAATTGGAGCTTTTCGTTTATTTTCGCGAATTCCCAGTATATTTTACTACACGTGGATGTTTTAATGAAATTGGCATCGACATTTGAAACTTTTGTACAATAGGTATGAAGATCTGACAATTTAACTCACCAAAAATCTCTTAAGTACATAAGTCTGCGTGCGGTCAAAATCGAATATTAATCTTTTCTATAACCTTACAGCAAAAGAATGTACTGAAACTAGCGCCAAAAACGCCCCAGTCGCGCGCAGAGTTATCTGGCATGCACTTCCAGTGCTTGTATTAGTCCAAGAATTTTAAACGACAAAACGAGAAAACAGACAATCAAACCTAATATAGTAGATTGTACAACAAGTGCATAAAACGTACCATTTTACCCGAGACGTATATATCCACCCGAGCCGTAGGCGAGGGTTGATAGTCAATTCGAGGGTAAAATGGGTTTTATGTACAAGTTATACACTCTGCTTTTCACTTAGAGTGTGAGGAAAATAAATAACAATATTGCAAAAAAGAAAAAATAAAGACTTCGCCATATTGGCGGGAAGACTTTCTTTTTCTTTTTTTTTATACGTGGCATTGGCAGCACAGTGACTTTAGCATAGATCCATAATGTTCTTGAAATACTTATTTCTTAGAAAACTCATAAATTTTGCCTAGTTTTAATAATTTAGTAATTTAAAATGGATTATGTACAAAATTGAAGAAACAGAATGAAATACCTAATAAGTTTATTTATCGAAGTTTAATTGCGTGTGTGGCTGTTTACCTGACGCCCTTTGTCTTAAAGTCTGAGACTTAGACGAAGATTGTACTTTATGCACTAGAGCATAAAAAGCGATTTTATGCAGCCTATACCCAACATAAACACGAACATGAGAAGTGAAAAATAATTTTCATTTTAAGCTTAATCCATATTAAAAAAGTCCAAGAATTTTAAAGAACGAGAAACTTCGACCAACAATAGTATTAGATGACGGCTCACGAACTAAATGAAAACTTTATATGTACAGACTGACTTTTTTTTAAACGGAGAAAAAAGGTTACGAGTGTTACGATCTTACATTATAAATGACAAGAAGCGTTCCAAGTTTGAAATACCTTAGTATTATTGACACTGTCAATAATCTAATTATAATTATACTCTCAAGTGGGCTTATGAGGCTTGGACATATCTGTCACTCCAAGTATGTATCTAGAACTAGGTGATATTGTCGATCGCACGCAGACGAGAAAACAGACCATCAAACCTAATAAAAAGTTTTCATTTTAAGCTTAATCCATATTTAAAAAGTTACAACCGAACTTAAGAGATACACAACTAAAAGCAGATTGACAATTCGAAGTTCGAATAGCGAAAACCTATTCCGAAAACTTTGAAAATAGAAAGCCGAGCACATGACTCAAAAGTGTTTACAGCATAGGCAAGATCCGAATCTGTGAACGAGGGAAATAAATTGCGCAGATGGGGGCGCGGGTGGGAAGGGGCAAGGTGAGGAAATTCAGATTAGATTGAAGGAAGTTTAGATTGGATTGAATTTTCCCGCCACCTTGTTTAAATTAGTATGGGCGGGATGCTTGACGCGTTCGATCCCCGAAAGGAAGAAAAATCTGATTTTTTTTCTTTAGCCCTGGCGTTCGGTAGATCATGTGTGTAACGTGATATTGAGAAATATATGGATAGCCTGGGGCGTTTGCAGAAGCTTTTATAAATACACGTGTGCATTCCTTAAAGTAGAAGCTTGAGCTTTTTATAAAATTAAATCAATACCTATGTTTTACTAACTTCATTTAGTAAAGAAAACATAATTTGCAGTAATTAATCTTAGAAAAATACTACAAGATTATTGTTATTTCATTTCATTAAAAAATTTTTTATGAAAAGGCTTTGCATAACGAGTACTGAATTGAAATTCGATGCAACGGGTAGTGGATATAACAATACCAACCATGAGCTACCGCCCAAGTGTCGTCGGCATCGGGATCGGCTTCATTTGACAGAGGATGTGACACATTGCTACTTAAAAGAAGTAGCAATGTACCACATCCATCTGTCAAATGAAACCGATGCCGACGACACTTGGGCGGTAGCCCCACAGGACTTAATTTTAAAGTCTTACCAGCTTTACGTGATTTGCTTTGTAATTCTACCACACAACTGAAAAAAGTGAGAAGCTGAATCGACGCTTGTGTGCACATGTATCCGTAATAATATTTTGAATACAGAAATAACTCTGTCCAATTGTCCATCTGTCGGTCACCTTTAGACACCTATGAACCAATTTTGATGAAATGCGGCACAGAATAACTTAATTTCACGCGTACGAAGTCTAGGACCACTTATTTTGCAACATTGATCGAACGTTTCTTGTAAAATTACAAACGTACAAACCGTACAAACTTACAGTATCAAGTGTTACAAATTGGCGATGAAGAAACCACGAATCCAAAAAATTACATGTGTTACAAAAAAGACGATTAAAAATAGCTGAGCGAAGTAAACCAATAAAACTGGTAGTGTAACTTTTAATTTCCCCTCAACTGTACCTACTTGGGAACCTATCGCTCAATCATAGACTTTTTTAACGTTTCCTGAAAAACGTCGCCGCCCCATTGTCCCATTCATAACGAAATTATATCAGCAAGATAGTGTTCCCGAATGATTGATGGTGAGAGCGAACCAATAAGGGAGTAACTACTAAGAGCGCTTTCATATAGGTACGATATTATTTTATCTTTAGTTAAACCTCTAAACAATTTATAGAAAATAGATTTTCCTTATATTTTTTTTACGAGGAACTTTCTGTATGGAAGCTACTATGAAATTACAAAATAGAATAATGCTACCATGTGCTTTAAGTGAATTTAATTATAATCTTGTAACGGTAAGTTCTTTTCGCGATTTTATGGAACTTAGGTAGTTTTGTAGCGTTACAGCAGCGCTATACAGCTTGACATCTCTTTGAATTGTATTATTTATTATTTGAATAAAAGTATGATAAAACTGACAATATTTAGCTTACTTTACTTTTTATGTTTAGATAAGGACTTTGGCCAACTAAAAAAGTTCTGCACTCGCGGAATGTGGCGGGTATGTCGCTTAACACCAGTCGCGTAGCTATCGCAATTGTGTAGGCACTGTACTAAAAAACCGCCTTCAAAAAAACCACATCAAAAAAGTAAGAAATAATTCCTCACCAAATAAATAACGTACTTAAGTACTTTGAAGTCGGGCGTGAAACATGTACAATTTCTTGTTGTTTTTGTTAAAACCCGCCCGACTTCAAAGTACTTACGTTATTTATTTGGTGAGGAATTATTTCTTACTTTTTTGATGTGGTTTTTTTGAAGGCGGTTTTATTTTTTTGTAAAAATAATTTTTATTTCACTCTTTTTAGTGCATCGTGCAGGCAATTTACGTGTTTTCTGGTAAATAGGTATGTGATCAAACTCAAAACCTCCTTTTTCGAAGTCGGTTAAAATACCTTGAGGTATCCCCTTTTTAACAAAACAAGAATCATCTAAATCGGTTTATAAACAAAGGAGTTATGCCTAAAGATACGTATTAAATTCACATAACGTGGTAACGAAAACGACAGTATTTTCAAGATTTCCTGAAAACTACTGGACCGATTTCAAAATTTCAAAAAATGGGACCAACTTGGACACCAACCTGATGTAATAACGTTTGAACCATTTCAATCGGTTCAGCCGTTTTCGAGTAATCGGTGGACATACATAAAAAAAAAAAAAAAAAAAAAAAAACATACATACAGACGAATAGAGAACCTCCTCCTTTTTGATTTAGAAGTCGGTTAAAAATATATAGATAATTATTTATGGTATCGTCACACAAACCCATCCAGCGAATGTGTCGGGAATACAATCAGATTCAAAATATTAATAAGGATATACCTGACGTCCACAGTTCGTCACTTAAGTTAGTAAGTAGGAAAATATTGACGATTCATAAGTACATATTTATTATGTCTAAGTGAATAAAGAATATTTTTATCTTATCTTATCTTAGTTTATGGAGATCATCCCTTCGTAGGCTTATGCAATGACTATTATTACTATATTATGTTTTTTTTTTTTTTTTGTAACTAACTTGATTTAAATTTTATGAAATTTATTTTAAATAACTCATTCAGCCAAATAATTGTTATTTGTTATTCAAATGTTTAATATTATTACTCTATAGTTAATGCATGCTGTCCGCACATACTTTTGGAGTTACAGTCTGTCTCTCTGTCGATAGATCTTAAGGTAAATTATGTAAATGCTGTTAATCTGTTCTGTGTATAATAAAATAAATTAAATAATTAATAACCGTGTGACAGTAGTGTTTAAGTTGCGCAGCTATCGCGCAATTAAGGGCCTTTTTGCATTGTGACTTTATGCATCGATACAAACGCGTGTTTGTTAGCACGCGATTGCAGGCAGACCAGGCTGCCCCATTCAAAGGCACTGGGTCGAAATAGCGATGGGGTTAAAAAAGTAGCTGCATTATTTAACAATACTAACATAGGTTTAAGATAAAAAAATGTTACTAACTCTTGTAAAAAGTATTATTATTATTATTTTATATTTGATTGTATTTTTTAAATTAATTGTAATGCGAAAATTTTATGGGCTTTTCGCCTGAAATAAATGAATTTTATTTTATTTTTTATTTTATTTTATAGCGATTGAATCGCTGCTTTTAGGAAGTGGCTGCTGTATCGATGTGGCTTCGCGTTTGCATCAATGCTGTTTCGCTGCAAAAAATCGCAATGTAAATGGACTTGTACTTAAGCGCAAGCCTCACGATGCCAGCCAGCATGCAGCGAGCCAGGCGATGCCTTGTTTTACCTCTTTTCATATTGCGAGAGTGAGAGAGACAGGTGAGCCACGTCGCTTGCAGTGTGAACCAAGGTATGACAAGGGGTGAAACGTCACATCGTACGGTTCGTTAGCTCGTTCGCAAACTGCGGGCCAATCGCCGTAATTCTATGCAGCGCGGCGCTTCGTCCCGTTTGGGTCTTGACATTTGACTTCGTATTGCCGTAATGACATAACGACGCACACGTCACGCAAACCTATAGTCCTACAATCCTATCTGATCCGGTGACATCCGTGACAGAGGCACCACTTGCAATACGAAATTAGCTGTCAAAATAGACTGTCGTACGAAAACTGTTTTAGTTCCAACGATTATCACTGGAAAAAATAACGTTGTCGCACTGTCAAAGCCGCGCGTTATCAAAAACGGTTTTGCACGTCAAGTGCACGTACACTTGACTAATGCGTCATAGAAATACCGCGATCGGGGCCCTGGCTCTGTGGCCTGCGCTTTAAGCGTCTAAATGTGAAAGCGCCCTAACTCCTACTATCGCTTGGCTAAGCTTCCCACGAGCTTTTAAAGTTACCGTAATAATGTGTCTTCTGAAAATAATTACAGGCACAGATGATGTATGATCATTGTTTCAGAAAATAAGAAAAATACAGCTTCTATTTTCTGTTTACGGGTTATTTTTCTTGCGGCTTGAAGTCTGGGATGAGTCTGGGCAATTTATATGAAATACTTGGAGGTTGTTTTTTTTTTTATTTGGGATAAAAAAAACATAGTGTCTTTTTGTTGAACCTACGTGTTTATCATACCATGGATACCACGCACTCTGGCCACAAATAGTAGATTGTACAACAAGTACATAAAACGTACCATTTTACCCGAGACGTATATATCCATCCGAGCCGTAGGCGAGGGTGGATAGTCAATTCGAGGGTAAAATGGGTTTTATCTACGAGTTATACACTCTGCTTTTCACTTCGAGTGTGAGGAAAATAAATAACAATATTGCAAAGAAGAAAAAATAAAGACTTCGCCATATTGGCGGGAAGACTTTCTTTCTTTTTATACGTGGCAGTGGCAGCACAGTTACTTTAGCATAGATCGTAGTCCATAATGCTCTTGAAATACTTATTTCTTACAAAAATCATTAATTTTGCCGAGTTTTATTAATTTAGTAATTTAACATGGATTGTGTACAAAATTAAAGAAAGAGAATGAAATTACAAGTTTATTTAACGAAGTTTAATTGCGTGTATGACTGTTTACCTGACGACCTTTGTCTTAGAGTCTGAGACTTAGACGAAGATTTTACTTTATGCACTAGAGCATAAAAAGCGATTTTATGCAGCCTATACCCAACATAAACACGAACTTTACGAGCATGAGAAGTGAAAAGTAAATATTGTATTTTATAAGTACTTTTAAATATACTTATGTCACATTGACTCTAATAAAAGACCATCAATCTATCAGCCGTATTATTTTACACTTTTATTTTTTTTTTTGAAATCATGGTTCCTTCACAAAAAGTTTAATCTTCCTGTTTTACATCCAGCACCACGAAAGTCATTTTTTGCTAGTGGTTTGTATATGGTGTAGGTACACTTTTAATAAGTGCACTCTGTGCGTTGTTAGTTGCATCCATTTCTGATTCCTATTCCACGAGTCTTTTAGTAAGAATCAAAGCATTTCAACGCTTCCATAAAGGACATTTTTCATTTTCGGCTAGGAAATTGTACACTATTCGTACTAATAGTAAAAAATATAGTAAAGTCAAATAAAATATTAAAATTCTCATTGTCTTTCTGGATAAATGGTACAAAAATAAACTTTGAAATAAAAATTCTTGGCCATCCATGGTCACACTGGCAACCATATTTAAATCACGTTCGGAAACTTTGATGTTTCTGTACGAAAAAACGACAACATTGACGACTGATGATAATCTGTCAATGTGAACCTTTTTTTTAACCGACTTCTAAATCAAAAGAAGGAGGTTCTCTATTCGTCTGTATGTATGTTTTTTTTTTTTTTGTGTATGTCCGTCCACCGATTACTCGAATACGGCTGAACCGATTGAAATGGTTCAAACGTTATTACATCAGGTTGGTTTCCAAGTTGGTCCCATTTTTTGAAATTTTGAAATCGGTTCAGTAGTTTTCAGGAAATCTTTAAAATACTGTCGTTTTCGTTACCTCTTTATGTGAATTTAATACGTATCTTTAGGCATAACTCCTTTGTTTATAAACCGATTTAGATGGTTCTTGTTTTGTTAAAAAGGGGATACCTCAAGGTATTTTAACCGACTTCGAAAAAGGAGGTTTTGAGTTTGATCACATACCTATTTACCAGAAAACACGTAAATTGCCTGCACGATGCACTAAAAAGAGTGAAATAAAAATTATTTTTATAAAAAAATAAAACCGCCTTCTAAAAAAATCATCAAAAAAGTAAGAAATAATTCCTCACCAAATAAATAACGTAAGTACTTTGAAGTCGGGCGGGTTTTAACAAAAACAACAAAAAATTGTACATGTTTCACGCCCGACTTCAAAGTACTTACGTTATTTATTTGGTGAGGAATTATTTCTTACTTTTTTGATGTGTTTTTTAGAAGGCGGTTTTATTTTTTTATAATTAATGTTAGTGTGACATTTTACCGCCATGTTGAATTGGGGTTGCATAATTATTAAGACTAGCTAATGCTTTTGTACCATCAAACGCGTTAGCTTATTGCGATATAATTAGTTTTCAGTAATTATATATGTCGCAGCGTGAGGCTCGTGAACAGCATCAGGATGGGTTACCATTATTTATTACGAGCTTATGATTGTGAGCAAAGGGTAACGCTAGCGAATGCTTAATAAGAGGGTTGATAATAATCAAATCTAATGTAACTGCGATTAACACTGAATTTAAGTGACGATCTAGATATCCTATTAACATTCTTTTAAAGACTAGGTTTTAGGAAACGAATAATGAGTTCGTGGGCCACGTTTTAACTGTTTAACGTCTCTAGACCGAATGCCCAGCTTCATGGCTCAGAATGCATCAAGTTTGCATCCCTTAGTTTTTATAAATGTCTCATAAATCACTATTAATTGCGGGCCCACGACCACATTCAGTATGTAATAACACCGTTTGTTCCCAGAACGTCAAATCAATATTTTAACACTTGACTCTTGAAAACCCAACAAGTGCTATTTTTGTAGCACTCAAATATTTTAGGCAATAAATAAAAATAACTTTCAGTTATTATGAACCTAATTATTGATATCGGCCAGGCGCCGACACGGCGATCCTGACTTTCACACGTCCTCGTGTGCCAAAGTTAACAACTGTCAAGTTTACAAACAAGACAACTTTAAAGACTTTACCGTTCGGCTATCCTGCCAAAATAAAAAACGACAAGTCATAACTAAACAGCTTCTACTACACATTTCTATTATATGGTGCATTATCGTATGAGTGCAGTTATCACCAGGCTTTTTAGGTATTAACAATTTCAGCAGAGCGATGTTTTAATTTTGATCATAATATAATAATTGATTCTATTTTACGCTTTGTATCACATAGATAACGTGGTTCACATGACATTGTTACAAACTATCGGAACAATCGATATCAGTCGGTCAGTATCGGGAAGTATCCTATTCCATCCGGACACACAGTCCACCATCGGAACTCTGCCGATATCACAGGACACACAGTCCACCATCGGAACTCTGCCGATATCACAGGACACACAGTCCACCATCGGAACTCTGCCGATATCACAGGACACACAGTCCACCATCGGAACTCTGCCGATATCACAGGACACACAGTCCACCATCGGAACTCTGCCGATATCACAGGACACACAGTCCACCATCGGAACTCTGCCGATATCACAGGACACACAGTCCACCATCGGAACTCTGCCGATATCACAGGACACACAGTCCACCATAGGAATACTTTCGATCTACCGACAATTACTGCAACCTACCCATTACTCATTATCGCCGCGCAGTCTCCGATCAGTTAACCTGGGTTAGGAATGGGACCTACGATCGACAACAAGCATAGGTAGTGAGTATACTCGTAATCTATTAATAGTCATGTTTACCAGCATAATCTATGATTTTGAAAATATCTTATCCAACATATCCATTTTCCACACTCAATATTACAATAATTCGTTATTACATTAAATAATTATCGCCGACAATGGCTATTCCTGACGTTTAATTTTCAAATAGCAATCATGGTTTAAAGAAAGAAAAAAAAATACCAAAATTATAATTGTCATTATTACTTACTGCCTTTTATTATCAATCACTAAACTTTTATTTATCAAGTTCTGCTTAAACTTAAGTCCTTTATAAAACCTACATTATAATGCTCTATGAACAGTATCTATTACACAAAAATTACACCCTGTCAGGTGCCTTAAATAGTATTACAGCAAAATTGTTTAGTACTGTCACTAAGTATTGTCTTTCTAAGGTCATAGCGCGACCAACTTTGCGTGAACACAGGAGACATCATTTCATATTTCGAGAATAACTTAGCATTAAAATGATACGCATTATGACCAAACACTCCTTTTCATCATAAAAGTGCAATCTACGAACATTCATGGAAACCAAACTCGTAACCGGAAACCAAAATAAACTTTCCACTACGGCTACTCGACCACGCAGTCATTTAATATCTCAACGATTTTTTTTCTTTTTGTTTTATTTGAGACCTAACATTACTGATTCCGATAATCTATATCACACAAACTGGAATAGATCACCAAACAATAATAATAATTCAGTTATAAAAAACCTCGGTCTTTGCTGGAGAATATTCGTACCTATGATTTTTTTCAACGTAGCAATAATTTTTTTAGTCATGATTATGACAAAATAATGCTGAAAACGCGTGAAAGTGGCATTAAAGTAGTGAATTCTAGACGTTCATACTTCGATCAACAATAACACCGTTCATACTAAGAAATGTCGCTTAATATTTTTTTCTAAATTTTTATCATAATCTTATTTGAATTACTTGGATCATTATCGCATCATCTAAACACGGCGGCAGTGCTTGCTTCCGTGCGTGCGACAGATGATAACAGTTTTCTTTAACCGACATTATTTAAAAATGTTTATTAAGTGCATCGTCATCATTAATTTCCTTAAAATAAAGTACGCACATACTTCACAGCTATTGCAATGAAGATGACGTATGAATTACATTTTAAGAAAATGTCTGAAATAAGACTGGTGTTCTCATTACTTATCATTATCAATAACTTAGTTGCAACAAATTCTTTTAAGCAAACCGAAATAGTTTTAATCAAAAGTACTTGTACTATTTAGTATTCTGTTTCAAAAGTTACATTCTAATGAAGCATAAAGCAGCATGGATATTATAAGAACTGTTGTTTTTCGACCTTTTTTTTTTTGCTATGCACAGATGTCCAAAGGGCAAACATAATATCCTACTTATCACGCAGGGCGAGGTGTGCACTCTGATTTTTTTTGCTGTGGTTTCGAGTGAACGCAAGAACACCACTTAAAACAAACTAACAAATGATTACACATTTCTGGAAAGAGAGTTTAATAAAAACTTACGACAGTTTTTTTTAACTCTACAAAAAATTACTGACATTTTAGGACGTAACTTTTAAATTGTTTTGTTACTTATCCTTCAACGCTCCAGAAATGAGACACAATAGACTTTCCATTGCTCTCCGGCTCCATTCAGCCGGTCAGGCGTCAATGGGTTATTTTATCACATATTTTATTGCAACACGTTACACATTTTTTTGTTTCCATTTTTACTAACGTAATTGTAAAATACGTTCATATTTTTGTGTAAACATACTCACATTGTAGATCAGTCCTAAATTTTGGGATCATAATTGAACTCTTATGATCTGAGCTAGAGTATAAGTTTAAAAATCATACACAATCAATGAACAATGGTAAGATAATTCTTAAACAAGACATGTCAAGAAGTGTCCAACAACATAAAATTCAAAGGGTTATTGTGGTAGGTAAATGAATGCCGCGCAATCATCATTCGCGATGTCAAAATAATGACAAGGATGCTCCCGGAATCCACAAACAGTGGATTCAGTCCAACAAACTTTCTTATTTCTATCTAAAAACAACAAACTAAATAGCAAAAACTCAGACAAATGGCGACAGATAGCCGGCGGACCCAAATCAAGTACTTAACACCAAAGCATGCCCACTGGGAATCAAACCCGGGACCTCCGGGAGTTATTTAACAATGTAAACACAAAATCTGTCAAATCATTTTATCACGATATTTTATAGAGTACTTGTGTCTACATTTTAGTCACTCTGCAAAAAAAGATTGGACACCTCCAACATAAAAATGGAACGACTGACCGTATTCACCAAGTTGAGGCTCGACTCTGCTTCACTCGTTCGCGGAGAATTGTTCATTAAACATAGCACACACACACATCCAGCTCAATTATTGTCAAATTACACTTTAACTACCTAAATAAATCAACTAATGAGCGGTTAAAACTAACTTGCCCAAGAAGATCATTTCTAGACTTCTAGTGTTCATTTTAAATGACCTGCAACACTTAGCACTCGCGGCGTGAATCCCAGTTTCTGATGTCGCAGCGTGAGGCTCGTGAACAGCATCAGGATGGGTTACCATTATTTATTACGAGCTTATGATTGTGGGCAAAGGGTAACGCTAGCGAATGCTTAATAAGAGGGTTGATAATAATCAAATCTAATGTAACTGCGATTAACACTGAATTTAAGTGACGATCTAGATATCCTATTAACATTCTTTCTAAGACTAGGTTTTAGGAAACGAATAATGAGTTCGTGGGCCACGTTTTAACCGTTTAACGTCTCTAGACCGAATGCCCAGCTTCATGGCTCAGAATGCATCAAGTTTGCATCCCTTAGTTTTTATAAATGTCTCATAAATCACTATTAATTGCGGGCCCACGACCACATTCAGTATGTAATAACACCGTTTGTTCCCAGAACGTCAAATCAATATTTTAACACTTGACTCTTGAAAACCCAACAAGTGCTATTTTTGTAGCACTCAAATATTTTAGGCAATAAATAAAAATAACTTTCAAGTTATTATGAACCTAATTATTGATATCGGCCAGGCGCCGACATATATATCTTTTGCTTGCCTATGGTATAGTGTACAAGGTCCTAGCCGAGGCTCCATACAAAACTGAAAAATCTCCTTTTTTTAACGCTTGACTTGCCCTACTGCTGCCCAACTTTGACTGGGCGCAAGTTAAAGATGAATTTCATCACAAAATACTCGTCAGTGTTTCATTTTTCAAGCTTTCGAGCTTCTCGTTATGAATTACAGCGCCGGCGGCACTTCGCGAAGAAATTAAAAACACCTTGGAGGGCAATCATTTTGCACTGCCATTTATTCAATCTTTCATTTTTCATAAAACTGTCGCCATGGTTTCGTTAGATAGTTTATGTGCTTTTTTAACTTTTTCCGCTAGTTAGAAACGTTTAATTAGTGTTCAAGTATTTGAACTCAACTTACTTTATAAAATACTAGCTTCCCGCCCGCGGCTTCGCCAGCGTGGAATACATGACGTTATCCCGCGAAAATGTGTCGTAGCCTATGTTCCTCTCCAGGCTACAAAGTATATGTGTTCCAAATTTCAGCCAAATCCGTTTAGACGTTTTGGCGTGATTGAGTAACAAACATCCAAACATCTAAACATCCAAACATCTATACTTTCACATTTATAATATTAGTAGGATTAGTAGGATGGTAGGATATATCATTTTTATTTAGTTTTGAAATGTGTAGGTATTTTGTTATGGTTTTTATTTTATTTTTTGCTCTTTATTTTATTTTTTGCTCTGCCAGCTATACGCTTTCTCTTGGTAAATCGTGTATATTCTTCATGAATAAAGTCCTGGAAATTTTACAGTTATTACCAATAAATATCACTCAATTTCAACACTGCTTAACCCTTTCATCGTCTGCGTTTGACAATGTCGTTGACACCGGCAATGATACAAAACGTTCGACGTATTTCATCATTGGATCATCAAATCAAAACATGCCCTGGATAATTTAGGCAATGACAGGACAGGCCCGACTTGCCCTCATCAAAACGACGGGATTAATCGGGCTGTACGAGTAATATTACTCCGGGAAAAAATCCCCTAATAAATTTAAGTCTCAACAATTTCGACGTGGCGGGAATTTATCATGGTGTTTGGTGACAGCGCGCCTGTGACGTTTCACGACCCGCGTAAATTTTCATTTTTATTTCTTTATAAATTTCCCCTAGTTAAATTAGACCGGTGAATGATCTTCTGAGGGTGTGACAACTTTTTCTGTCTTCAATATTTTGTTTAACTTTTAGCAAGTTTTTGAGGTGAAATTGTATGTTTGTAGAGTATTATTCCAGAACGTGTCATTATTCGGTTGGGATAGATTGGAATTGAAACTTACTTTAGAACTGACCATTTCTTAGAATTTTCCCACTGTCCTTTTTTTGGTTTTCTTTAGAATCACAGCCCTTAAGCATAGGTATTATTACCTACTGTTTTAGAATTAAAAAAATTAACGAATGGAGACAGAAACATAATACTTTATATATCTATAAGTACTAATATTATAAAGAGGAAAGATTTAATTGTTTGTTTGTTTGTTTGAATGTTTGCATCGAATCGGTTCCGAAACTACTGGACCGATTTCAAAAATTCTTTCACCATTAGAAAGCTGCATTCTTCCCGAGTGACATAGGCTATATTTTATCCCGATATTCCTACGGGAACGGGCACCACGCGGGTGAAACCGCGAGGTATCGCTAGTTTTTAATAAGAAAACATGGTTAGATCTTCGATCAACAATAGAACTAGATGAAGGCTCACGAACTAAATGAAAACTTTATATGGCCAGACTGACTTTTTTTTAAACGGAGAAAAAAGGTTACGATTGTTACGATCTTACATTATAAATGACAAGAACCGTTCCAAGTTTGAAATACCTTAGTATTATTGACACTGTCAAAATAATCTACTTATAGTTTTTTTTGACGACCGATTTGGCGCAGGGGTAGGCTACCCACCTTCTGCGCCAGTGGTCTCGGGTTCGATTCCCGAACAAGACAAATATTTGTGTGCATGAACATGTCTATTTGTCTTGGTCTGGGTGTTAACTATGTATATTTAGTATGTATTTACAAACATTGTATTTACAAAAGTATTTAAGTATATATTTATCCGTTATCAAGTTTTCCATGATACAGTTTCATAATGAAATTAACATGGGCTTAGATAATTAGTGTGAATGTAAGAAGTTAATTAATTAATTGTTAATTAATTATACTCTCAAGTGAGTGTTCGACGCTTGGCCATGTCTGTCACTCCAACAATGTATCTAGAACTAGGTGTTATTGTTGATCGAAGGTCCATATATTTTGAATCAAAACGTGTCAGCACTTAGTGCTCGTCACACCTGATGTCAAAGGAAGCGCACTAATCCCGGAATCCTAAATCACTTAGGAACTGGCTATCTTATATCGAACTGCCGGATTCAAGATTCAAGATTCAAGATTCAAATTTGTTTATTCAATTTAGATTGTTATTTACAATACTTGTGAACGTCATAGAAGCTACGCCATCGGATCGCAAACCCTACAGCGGGAGGCCTTGGAGAAGAACCGGCAAGAAACTCCAAGGGTTGTTTTTTTCTCCCTGTTTTATTTCATACAGAGTCGTCAAATTGAAAAATGACCTTAACATGGTATGACTAAGGTCAGTTTCCATCACAATTACACAATGGGTTATGATAAAAACAGTTAAGTATAGGCGAACTAATGATCATAGCGGTGAACAATTTTCAATTACTTAAAACAAAAGACAATTCTACTATATACTGTAAGTTGCGCCATACATGTTTGAAATTTTAATGTAATTCTTAATAAAATGAATAAAAACAAAAGAAAACACATTTTGACACATTTTCACACACGGAACACAATATTGCTGAAAACATCATTGTTATGGCGTCGTTATAAGATGCTTGTAGCTAACCAGGCAGACTTAGAACAAGCCCTACCACCAAGCAAACAAACCCGGCCGACACAAAGCGACCACCTCTGTGGTCTAGTGGCTCATACCACCGATTTCAGACCAAGAGGTCCCGGGTTCGATTCCCAGTGGGGGTACATATTGTATTCGGTTTGGTTGGTGGTAGGACTTGTTCTTAATCCGCCTGGCTAGCTACCACCGTCTTATCTAAGTCTGACGCCATAACAATGATGTTTTCAGCATTATTGTGTTCCGGCAGTTAAGAGATAAGATAGCCAGTTTCTCAGTGATTGACGATTCCGGGAGTAGTGCGCTTCCACCTTCAGCCTTATCACCACTTATCATCAGGTGTGATGAAGGCTAAGTGCTATCCCGTTGTGGATTAAAAAAAAATTAACCACTTGACCACAGAAACGTTTCTTTAGGTTTGCTTAGCCTAGTTTAGTACTTTAAATAAAGGTATCGACTTCATGCTATCTCGGTAATATCCATAATCAAACCTTTACGATAATATTCGCAAGCACCCTGTTATGGGCCGCGCCCATTTCGGAAACGTCACGTTTTTCATTAACAAGACATCTTTATTATCAATCAATTTGCGCGATAATTGGAAGTGGAGCGAATCAATTAATGTAAACATTGATAAAGGAAATTTTGAAAAGCCCCTATATGTACATAGTTACATCTTCGTTAGTGTCCTTTGGGAAGTGAAGTGAAAAATCATTTAATGGCATAATTAAGCATTGGTCCGAGTTGTTTGCAAATAAGGACTTACCTACTTACTTTTTCGTTAATTGATATTATCCAAAGTTGATTCAATGTTTTCTGACTCTGTTATTTAATTAACTGTTTATGTATGTATGATTAAACAATAACCTTTTTGTGTTGTTTTGTACGATATGTTTAATTTAGACGCAGGCTAGCTTATCACCCTTACGTTGTTGACACTCCACCTGTCCGCACTAAACGCTTCGCAGATTAGTTTCTTATGCGAACCGCTAAGGAATGGAATGCGTTGCCTGCCTATGTGTTCCCCGATAACTACAACCTTGGTATCTTCAAGGCCAGAGTGAACAGGCATCTCCTGGACAAGCACGCAACATCTTAGATCACATCTTGTTAACAAACAGGTGATGGTCAAATGCCTGCCCAGTTTTATATAAAAAATAAATAAAAAAATTTGAAGCATCAAGTATCTCATTTGTTCCTGATACGTATCAACACAACATAATAATGATAAGACAATCATTTATTATTGACAGTTTGAATAATATATTAAACTGTAAATAAACTATGTCTATCTTTCACCTTGCACTATCAACCCTTCACCGACTGCCCTTTATAGTTGTAGGCCATTACCATTCGTTCTTTTGAATGAATTTATTGAACCTCAAGCAGATTTCAACATTGAAAAGAAAAATGAGCGAATGAAAGAAGCCTTTTGGTTTCGTTCGTCCCGGCGTCCGGAACCTTTTGGTGGTTCGCAGTACGCAGCAAAAAGAAGCAACCTTAATTGCTGTCAAGGCTTTACTTTGTGGCCATGAAAACAGCGGTTTTTAATATATAAGGCTGCTGTAAGACAAACCGCACTAACACGGCGAAAGCGCGCGGAGTTGGTGGTACATACATACCTACAGGGATATTTTTTTTCCATCCCGGATAATATTACTTTTTATTTTTTGCATTCACAATTCAATTTTTATTATTGAAAAATTGAAATTGAAGTATTAGAAAAAGTCGACCCGTCTCACAACTAGCTCCGATGGGACTAGAACCCACGACCTTTCACTGTCTCTCTCCGTACTCTTCAAGAGGATATTCAAATAGATTTACAAAAATAAATACTTTTGAATCGTTCAACATTTTTTCTATCGACATCTTTGCAACATCGTTGCAACGCCAAGCAGCCAAAAGTCAAGTTAATGCTGGCTTCGCTGTCATGGCATTCAGATGAGATTGAGCCCTTAGGAAGATAATAATAGAAAAATGAAGTATGTAGAAAAAATCGACCCGTCTCACAATCAGCTCCGATGGGAGACGGGTCGATTTTTTCTAAATACTTCATTTTCCATTTTTCAATAATAAAAATTGCATTGTGAATGCAATAAACTAAAAATTAAAATAAGATAATAATATTAACTACACTCGACTATAAATAATACTTTTCAATAAAAAAACAGTGAAAACGTAAAATAAAAGTGTTTTGGATTTTTGTGACAATTTCACGCTCATGTTCCCCGCTGGTTCCGTGGCTCCACATAATATCTCCCCTTCAGAGGACGATACTCGTCAATGACAAATTAGGATATCTTGCGGAGCACGAAATTGCTGCTGCCATATTACATATTGAATTTTTACGTTTTTTTTCTCCACTGCTGATATAAAATATACTTTTTTTATTATATCCTTGTCCCGCTTATAAGCACTTAATTTAAAGACGTGATAAAATTCTTATAATGGAACAGGCGTTACTACAAAACTCGATGATTTCTCGTTGTTTCTGGCTTTGGCTTTAGATGGAAATTACATAAGTTAAGGTCTTCTTTTATTAACCGATTTCAAAAAGGAGGAGGATCTCAATTTCTTTTTATGTAAGTATGTTTCTTTTATAGGTAAGGCAGAGGTACCCTTTGTGGCCACTTTAAGGATTTTTTGACTTTTAAGCACTAAGTACTAAATGATCTTAGGTATTTAAGACACAAATTATATCTTAAATTATAGATAATTTATCTACCTTTAAAGGTACATTTTTCAAATTTATAAAAGTAAAATAGTTTTTTTTATATTACACACAATGTGTGAGAGGTGCCAAATGTACCGGTTTTGGCCACTTACTGATAGTTAAACTTTTGTAAGTATTGTGAAAAATCAAAACCAAACCCAGGTAAAATCAATGTATTCTAATGCGCTAGAAACCAGTCAATTGCAAAACAACAATTTAATTGTAAAAAACAAAGGTTTATAAAGTATTTCATCCAAAACAAATTTCTTAAAATTTTCATACAAGTCATTTTTTCAAACAGAAAATGGAATTTATTGAAAAAAAATCGTATGACATAAGGAATTCTAACGGTTGTTATTATTAACTTAAAATAGGTACCTTATTTTAATTGCCTTTATCAAAAATGGCTAAAAGTTGTTTAGAAAACTTTTAGAGCAAAAAGTGGCCAAAACCGGTACAGTGGCCAAAACCGGTACGCCTGCCCTATATCTTTTTATGTATGTGCCACAATATCTCCGCTAACTGTGATCCTGCTTTTTATATAAAAGTTAACTGAATGTTCTCTTCGCCAACAGGAAATCGAACACTGCTACTATCATGGCACCGTCAAGGACTACCCGGGCGCGTCGGCCGCTTTCCACACATGCAACGGAGTGTCGGGCGTCATCCACATCGGGAACGAGACCTTCGTCATACACCCTTTCTACGGCGGCGATCTATCGGTCAGTGTGCATGTTTCATAACCCTATTATCTATTTAGGTGATGTACACGTGGAGACTAGGTATACATGTTGACCTTGAGACCGCCTTTATGCCCTTTTTTTTATAGTGAGGGCAAATAAAGTCTTTTCGTATACCGCTAACGGCATGTTGGACTCAGTCAGACAAGGCCTGTCTCTCGCCTTTATGCCCTACGTAATAAAAGCTGTTATCGCAGTTCAACTGTTTAACTTGATGTGCTGTCGAGTGTACCTAATCAGGCGATCCATTGCTGAAAACCATGTCTAATTATGATATCAGCAAAAATGTTTATTGTTACGTCAGGATGCTTCATTCACCAACATCAAGATGAACCGTCCACTCGCATTTAATTAAATGTTTATATACATGTTTTTACTTAAAAAACTTTTTACAATTTTACTCGGACAAAAACACTGATATTTCAACTTCTCCGTATGTAACGTTGTCTTAATTAACGTAATCACAGCAAAGGTTCGACACAACAATATATTAATAGGGACTTGTTTTTAAATCGTAACTTACTGTATCTTAATTATTCTACAATAACAGCAGTGAAAATTGTTTATTACTTAATTTACATAGCATTGTCATTTGTTTATAGGATAAATAATATAAGAAATCAATTCTAGCCTCATGCGACGGGACTTAGAATATAATCTTACTTTTAAGCTGAAACAGGAATGCCAACCCGACATAAAAGTACCACAATCCAACAATTATACCAAATATTTAGAAAATTAACAACATTAGTCATGTCATAAACTTATTTGATATGTATTATTATTTAAATTCTGCATGCACGACGCTACTTTTCTAAACCAAGCAGTGAAGCTTCTCTTCTGAAAAGACAAGTAGTTCTTTCTAAATTTTCTTGGGTCGGATGACAAAATATTCCTTTATTTACTGCTAACGACATCCCCATTTCAGACACAACTTTATGTACGTCGCTTTTCGAATTTCGCCACCTAAAGTTGTTGTTGGAAAAAAATCGTCGCCTCAGTTTTTTAGGTTCAACATTATCCAGGTATTTCGTTGCGAGGGTTTCTGGGGGTTCCCCGGATGACGGATGTGACTCGTTTCGTCGCTCGCCACCTACAATTACCCTCATTATTTTCCAGTTAACACGGGATGAGAGCAATCTTTCTACACCTTTTTTTGGGTTAAACAGTAGCACTACTGATGTGTATTCTTAACCTGATAGGAAACATTTTATTTCTACAAATTGGCAGTAATGGAGTATGTTCAACCTATGTATTAAACAATAATAGAGTAGCTATCGTAAGCTTGCAGATTTGAAAAAATTGTTTAAAACAAGAATTGAAACTTTCATATGACCCGTAAGTATTTGGTTTTGTTTGTGTACTTAAGTAATGCAAAATAATGTGACGCCAAGAAAATATACTTCGTTCACTGCTTTTCATTTTTAAAAGTGTTTCGCAACCTCAATTTATTCTATAAAGAAGATTACATAATATACTGACAAAGTGGAACCCATCATAACAAATATCTTTAAAATACAGTAATTTTACTCATCTCAAGAAATTATAAGCAGTAACGTAATTAAAACTCGACCAGACGTTTAAAAAATAAACAAGTCGAACAAGTGAAATACAACATTGCCTTTCAAGTTCGTTATTTTTATTTGTTCATTCTTATGCAAACTGTATGCAGCTACTTCAAGGGAACTGCAGAGCTGCATCGGGACTGCAGCTAGTTCGCAAATTAACAGGATCGGTTGCCAAGTAAGGAGCTACGTATCCTTCAGTAGCTTTGTTAAACAAACTACTCTTGGCGTTTATTCAAAAAAATTCATTTTAGACTAGCGGCCACCCCAGATTACGTCTGCGTAGATTTTTTCTGGTTTCAATCCGTTAAGGCTTGGAATACACGGCCGATTTTTCTCTCCGATAGTCTGATCAGACTGGATTTTGATTGGTTGAGACTTCATTCTGATTGATTGTTTTTACATTTGGTTGTTAACAACCAATCCAAATCAAGTCTGATCAGACTATCGGAGATACAAATTGGACATGTATTTCCAGCGCTAGGGTCCATTTTTAGAATAAAATGTACCTTTTGATTTTCCTTTTTAACTTTATGAAAGATAGTAGAGTTATAAACTTTGAGAAAATTCAAAAGAAAAATAGCCAAACATTTCATTCCAACGATGATAGAATGATTAATCGCTACTTCTTTGCTTGTAATTTGTATCTTCTTACACAAAGTATTGGTTACCTATCATACCAACCTAATAATATAGTGATTTATAACAGAACTAGCGGATCCTCGCGGTTTTACCCACGTTGTACCCATTCCCGTGGGATTATCGGGATAAAATATAGCCTATGTCACTCGGGAAGAATGTAGCTTTCTAATGGTGAGAGAATTTTTAAAATCGGTCCAGTAGTTTCGGAGCCTATTCGATGCAAACAAACAAACAATCAAATCTTTCCTCTTTATAATATTAATATACTTAGATAAATTTGTCAATTGATTTGAAAACGAATAAATACTTATTTAAATAAAAACACTTGCATTTTCGACGCTAAGTTCACAAGTATTATCCCACAAGGCTGCTGTAAAGTCCATTCGCTTAGATAGTGTCGCTCTGCCACAATGCCGTGTGGGTGTACCGACACTATCTAACCGAACGGACTATACACGGGTAGAGTAAACGATAGAGTAGAGTGGTAGAGTACTACTAGAGTAAACTATCTTACTTTAATACTCTAATGTTGACATCGTTGGTAGTGTAGAGTAGGTACTGAAATTTGATAGAGTAGAGTAGCTAGCAACGCAAGCAGGCTACTCTACCGCTCTACTAGAGCGGTAGACCGCTTACTCTACCCGTGTACAGCAAAAACTGTGAATAAGTCTTCAAGTTTGCCATTACGCAACGTCTCTGTTGAACTATTAAGATATTTCTTTGTACAAATGCTTGAGAATTTCGCAAGCGTGCTTTTTGTTCCGCCAAATTGTAGGTGCGCCGTTTGTTAAAAGACGTTCTCTGTAATTTGATATAACGCAAACGAAAACGTTTTCTACGCCATTAACATTATGACTCAGAAAAATTCTGACAAATTGTAAAATAAAATATCTACGGCTTACATTTAGATTTTGTAGTAGCTTGGTTTTCGGGTTTGCTGTTCGTTGGAAAAAGATGGTAAACAACAAAATATATATTAAAATCGAAATGTGTGATAGTCAACAAAACTTGTTGTAATATATTAAGGCTAGGATAAAATGGGGTATTTTAAATTATGGATTAGTAGCAAACCACAATGCCCAAAATCTGGAACAGTTTTTTATCTAGTCATTCCGGCCACTCAATACTCTAATAATGATACAATTCAAATAAAAACTTGCATTGTTTTTGGTTTAAGTATTTTAAATATACGAAAATAATTGTCTTTGAATAGACAAGGCATTCTGGCCGTCTTAAGGCGGGCATTCCCCAAAATACATATTGAAATACCCTAATTTCAAATTATGGATTACTCGCAAATCACAAGTATTTAAAACTTGGAAAAAATATACGTTATTTTACAGTTATTTATCTAGTACTTCCGGCCGTATTTTTTCGATTGGTCATATTTTACTGTGTCAAATAAAATCCCAAACATCCGTCTAATCGTAATCCAAATATCGTATTACTTGCAGTATATTTGGTTTTAGTTAATGAAAAATATACGAAAATAATTGTCTTTGATTAGCCGAGGGATTCCGGCTGTCATAAATGTAACATTTTTATTATTTAATTTGTAATTGAATTTTAAGTGATTTTCGCTTCGCGGGGCGCTCGCGAGTTCACAGTTCACTGCCGGCTGCCGCTGCGTCCGCGTGAAGTGTATCGCGCGCGGCCGAGCAAGCGTTAGCGTGCCTATTTCGGTCGGGATTCATCGCCTTAAGTTTAAAAATTTTAAGTGGCATTCTTCATTTTCAAAATTACCTAACTACTTATTTTGCTAAAAGTCGTGTGGGTGGTTCCACCGATATGCGATGTTCTTCAATTGTTTTTTGTCTAATCCTAGCCATAGACATTACTAATTTTAATGAATACCGCGTTAATTAAATTATTTCACCCATCAAATCTTTGGTGTTGGAGTTAACTTATAGTGACTGTGATAGTGTCAAAATGTCCATTAAGCAATATTCCCAAGACATTGACGACTTACGAAACCGTAATAGCGCAGCAACACAGATCCCGCGCGAACGTGACAGCGCCCAGTACATCACAGCCGATACCAGCAGTAATTAATGCCTACGTTCCCGTGACGTAAACGCTAAACGTCAGCTTAATGATGCACTCAACACTAGAACACAGGATACGACAGGATAATCTGCTTTAGTTGGGATACGACGCTTGTTTACGATATGGTACGCCGTGTTACGTGATCCCGTAACGATATTGTGAGACGTTTGAGCGACTTGATATTGTCGCTGTTACGAATAAGCTTGCAAGTTATCATTCTAGTTGCGGATATTAGGGAAGTTGTATAGTTATAGTGAAGAGTGAGATTAACTGTTATAACCTGATCTCAGAGTCTTAATACCTGGGTGCCTACCATCAACTTTATGACAGCGATTCAAAAATAACGCGATTCAGAATAGGTTCCTAAAATGAATCGCTTTCTTTCGTACTCTGACCTTCTAAAAACTGGATCGCAAATGAATTGCTAAATGTTAATGACCGAACGATTTGTGTCCTTTTTCTTCTACCCGTCTCTTTCACTCGATTCTGTCATGCCCGGAGAGTGAGAGGGACGGGTATAACCTGCAGGTGACATGTTAAATCGACCGGGTTATAAGTCAAATAAGAGTTTCTGACAGCTTAGCGGCTGTGAAATGTCATTGATCGATCACTGAATCGCTGTCATTGATATTTAGCTGTCGTGGTACGAATAAGCGAAGCAGATCAGTTTAGGTTCCTAAACAAAACCGTAATAAGAGTTGATGGTAAGCACCCTGTATATTTATGTTCATAAGCACGAGTCAAACGTCCCTAGTCGCTACATTGTGTATGCGATTCACTACCTAAACTGGTTGAGGGAGTATTGTTATTAAAAGCAAGTTGTTGCCAAATGTTTCCGGCAAAATATGCCCAGATGTACAAGAAATTCATAAACTTCTAAAGCCGGTGGTTATGCTATAATATGTCTCTCTCTATAACCTATAAAGACTATAATAAAATTAACATGGGTTTAGATAATTGGTTTGATTATAAAATGTTTTTTTTTTTAAAGTTTGGTATATTATTTTTAATAGGTACCCATCTTTCAGAACAAAGCAATGCCTAATTTATCTTTATTATTAAAAATCAGAACAAATGACGTCACTCAATGCATTTTCTGCAAACAAATGACAGTTGACATAAAACAAACACAAAGTGAAAAGCTTGGAAAATAAATTGCAATTTCATTTGCCTTTGGTATCTAAATGAAACATCGCATTGATTGACAAAACAAACAATTTCTTTCGCTCCCGCTGTTTTAGGTTTATGATTGACATTTTTATCTACCCTCTCAGAAATCACTCTGTGCGTCATATTTCAGATATACTTACTTATAGCATCGAAACACTCTACACCGTATTGCGGAAAAGCTTTGACGAAAAAAAAATGGCGAAGCAGAATTAAAAAGCGCCGACAAATATGGCTCCCATTCGCAGGCATTAATCAAGAATAAAAGAAAGCGGGAATGATTTGCGAGTTTAGCGATGGCGCGAGATGTAGTATAGGTACTATACCTATGCCGCCATTTTATTATTTCGTTACACGCGGTTTAATGTTCTATTTATAGATTTACGTCATGTAATTTCGGCTTTGAGTGACGTATTATTACAAATGGTGACGAATTGAAAAACATGTTGGATAAAGAAAAATAAGGAAGAAGTAGGTAATATTTTCTCCTCGAATCATATTATTTTTATTATACCTACCTGCACAACGGGGTAGCACTTAGCCTTCATCACACCTGATGGTAAGTGGTGATAAGGTGGAAGCGCACTTCTCCCGGAATCTTCAATCACTGAGGAACTGCCTATCTTGTCTCTAACTGTCGGTACACAATAATGCTGAAAACATTATTAAAGTGATGAAGGCTAAGTGCTACTCGTTATGGATAAAAAAACTGTTCAATAAAATTACTTCAAATGACGTCACTATAACTTTGCCTGTTTTAAGGTCACAGCACATTGCATCAACTCGGAAAGGGATCGACACCGTATTAACTCGAGCGGTTCAGTATTCTTTGTATGAAACCCCCTACTGCAAAGCACACTAATCGGAATCGTAACGTAATCGCCTCGCCTCGGAACTGCTCGAACCGCTTTGCGGGTCGCTCAACTAGCTATCCCCGCGCTTACCGCTCCACGCGCTCACGTCTCTCCGTACCCGAGCTTACGGCTTTATGCACAGTGGTCTGAAAATGAAAATGAACATCACAATATTTTTTTTTATCTTTATTTTAATATTTTTTTCACCTTTTTTTGTTTTTATTTTTGTATCATTTTTATGTTTCATTTTTTTTAATCATTATTTTTCTCTCATTTTTTTTTGTTTATGGAACCACTGTGCGGCGAGCCGTAAGCGCGGCGTCGCCTAGCCGTGGCCGAGCCGACGTACCGACGCTGATCCGGTTTGGTTACGTGCTTGCGTTAGGTTGACGCCTGCCTGGTTGACGGCGAGGCGAAAGGCGATACGGCGTCGATCCCTTTCCGAGTTGATGTAATGTGCTGTGACCTTTAAGGTCTGCTTTCCCTATCCTTTACTTATCCAAAAAAAAATACTATGCCGCATATTTTCAGTTTAAACAAACATGGTTGCATATGCGGCACAATCCTTGCCAATTCATAAACGGAAACCCCCATTCGACCTTACAGAGTTCAAGAGCACGCAGCTGACGCAACAATCGCGAGCCACTAATTTCGCAAATAGTATTCGGCACGCGTAAAGGACCAGCTGATCCTCTTAGCGTAATCTTCTTGAGGCTAAGCATTCCGCCTTACGTAGCCGGGAGACGTCATTACAGACAGGATTTGCAGAACTTCGCTTCGTAACGAGTTATTTGTCTTATTTATCACGAGGGTTTATGCATTTGTACTGGCTAGCGAGAGAATAATAGGCTGACGTTTTGGTTACTTTTGAGATTGGTTTGATTTCTTTTAATATACTTTAATACGTTTGTTCGAGTGGACTTCATAAAACTTAACAGTCTAAAAGTTTATCTCTTTACATACAAGATCTTTATTGTTTGCCGTCTACTAAAATTTTTAATTGTGACAATCTGACGTTTAAAACCTGCGTTTTGTTAACCAAGCACCAATCATGTTCTTTTATATAATAGGTCTTTACATATGAAATTGCCGTTTTTTTCTTTTGTACATATAACTTAACAACTTTTATAATATTAGAAATATATAATTTCTTTAATATTGCGTTACATTAAGACCGTATCGAGCAACTTTTGATAATTTAATAACCACGATATTTGATTATTTACATAGAAAAAACTTATTCCGAAAGTTATGACTATTTTTGTTTCCAGAATTTCGTACTTTATTAGTTGTAACTTAGTGAAAAAAAATTTTTTTCTCTTAACGAATGTGTCATTTAGTAGTTAAAATGTCCATAAATACGTGTGTAAAATTTTGTAAATTTACATAATATTAGTCGTTAAATAATAACAAAAACGTTAGTATGGAAAAAAAATAATTACAGAAATCTCCATACAAAACGGCAATTTCATAGGTAAAGACCTATTATAATAAATAAATAAATAAATAACTTCTTACATTCCACCACCAGACCACTGGCGCAGAAGGTGGGTAGCCTACCCCTGCGCCAAATCGGTCGTCATATATACTTAAAGCTTCTTATCCATTAGGCAACATTTGAGGGAGTCTTGTTGAGGCGTGTCGACAGACAAAGTCCGCCGACTCGCCGACATCGACACAGCCAGGTGACTTACAATAAACAAGTATCAACAATAGTTAATGATTTTTTTTAAATCATCCATCAATCAGAATATAATAATTAATTAATTAGTGATTGTTTGAATAAAATTTTAATAACATAGTTTTGTATAACAATAGTAAAATCCAATTACCTTTTTAAATAATGCGTAGCAAAAACGTAATTTATTCTCCAACTTTTAATAAAAGTGATAAAATATTTCGCAAGAGCGGAAAGAATTTATGATACTGTCTAGACTATTAGGTATAATAATACTTTGTCTCGCAATGTTAACACATTTTCAGGCCGAAAATATCTTTGTGAAATATTTAGCGCACGAATTTCTCAAAATATCTCATTAAAAATAAATTGAATTCTTTTAAATGAAATATAATGTCTTACAACTATCTTCGATGTAACTTGTACAAGTTGTAAAATCAGGTTTAATATTTCATTTTCAACATTAAAATTGCATTGTGTAAGTATGCAAAAAAGTTGATTATAAAATGTTCAGTACACCCCTGCCTATACCGCGGAGTCAGCTAGCGCAGTGGAAGCTGGTATTACTAATATAGACTCCGGACAAAAAACTAGGTTTCAGCGGGGATGTAAACTGAACAATTGGACTGCGATACACAGCGGAGAGAATGTTAAGTAAGGTGAGGCTACATACGGGTCCGTGTGTCGAACGTCTCCAAGGCAGAAGTGGTGTAAGGGAGCGCGCGCGCCCCTGGGGTCCTTTCTTCGTCTTCTGCAGACCTTACCAACTCGTCACCTCACTCACAACACATACAACACAGCGTTCCCAAGACACTGGGCGCTTCAACAAGATACACAATAACACACGGAGGAGCTTTTTGTCAAGATATATATTGCCCCTGCAACAACGCGTGGTGGACAATTATCTTTCTTTCAAAACTCCGCGACCAGCCCGATGGATGGCGTCAAAACCTTGGTCGTACAAAACGGGATCACATAGATAATTTAAGATTTTATTCAAACTCGATATGCCAGGCACATTCAACGCGAGCGATTTTTTTTAACAAATTCAGCAAAATTAATCCGACATTTTTTTTTTGTTCCAAGAATTTCAATCAAGTGTCACTGTCAACTTCAAGTGACAGCCAAATGTCAATTTGACGTGACATTAGAGACGCGTTCAGAAACGTCGATCTTTTCCGAACATCCCCCCGCCCCGGACCGTTAAGAACGGTACGTCAATCTACGGGTAATCGGGAGAGCCCACTAACTGCTCTCTTCAAAACCGAATCTCGAACCAAAACCTCAGCAAAACGAGGAACTCCGTCAGTTCCGGGGTAGAGTTTAACAATGCGCCCCCTTCGCCAACATAGGGGCGGCAGGTTAGCATCCTTAATCAACACGAGGTCGCCAGTCTGGGGTGGGGTGGTTTTATCTGTCCACTTCACGCGCTGTTGTAGGATATGCAAATACTCCATCGACCAACGTGCCCAGAAGTTTTGGGACATCTGTCTCAAAAGTTGGTATCGCGACAAACGATGGGATCCTACATCCTGAATCGGATATTCAGGCAACGCCAAAAGAGGCTGTCCGATCAAGAAATGACCTGGGGTCAACGCTTCCAGGTCATTCGGGTCCGAAGACAACGGGCACAAGGGTCGCGAGTTGAGGACGGCCTCAATTTTACAAAATACCGTATCAAGTTCCTCAAACGTGAGAATAGTTTCTCCAATCACGCGACGCAAGTGTGTCTTGGCAGCCTTTACACAAGCTTCAAAAATTCCTCCCCAGGTCGGACAAGCTGGTGGGCTAAACTTCCAGATTATCCCACGCCGGGAGAGGGTGGTTCCAATGTCTATTTTATTATCAACAAAAAACTTAACTACTTCCTTAAGATAATTACACGTTCCCTTATAATTAGTACCACAATCGGAACGTATCAATGTCGGCAGTCCTCTACGGGAAACAAATCTGCTCAAGGCGGCGACAAAGGCTTCGGTAGACAATTCCGAGACAATTTCCAAATGGACAGCCTTGGTGGACAAACACACAAACACGCACAAGTACGCCTTATAGGTTTTAGCATTACGCAGTCTCGAAGCCTTTACAGTAAAGGGACCGGCGAAGTCGGTGGCGACTCCGGCAAACGCTCTACATTCCGTGACGCGATCAGCAGGCAAATCACCCATCTGGGGCTGCATGGTCGCGGCCTTCAATCGATAACAAGGCAGGCAACGGAAAACCACAGTGCGAATGGCTCGACGAGCAGACAAAATCCAAAATTCACGCTGCAAAATGGCCAACAAAGCATTACAGCCAGCATGTTGTGCATTCACATGGCGATCTGTTATTATCAGTTGAGTCAAATGTCCGGCTATAGGTAACAAAAGGGGGTGACGAGCTCCATACGGCAGGTTCGCATTTCGAAGTCTTCCGCCGACTCGCAAAAGCCCACTCTCGTCCAGGAAGGGATTTAATCGCGATACCGCGCCCTTCAACTTGCGACGGCCTAGACGCAAAATTTCAATCTCGGACTCAAAACTATCAGCTTGTACTCTCCGGACCCAAAACAAGAGCGCGTCCCTACGCTCGTCCGGAGTGAGAACCGACGAATCACGCCTCGCGCGTGGGTTTCTGCAATTGTACACAAAACGTCTGATCCAAGCGGTAACACCAAGCAGCTTCTGTAAGGAGCTGTACCGATCCAACAACAAATCCTTTTCCCCGGCGGGGTTAGTCTCCAGGACGCATGCCCGCATATCAGGAACGGCTACGTTCGACAACGCTGGAGAGGGCGGCCACTCCGACTCAGGCCGCATCAACCACTGTGGGCCCCACCAGAGGGGGTGGTTAATTAGGGTTGGGGCTACACAACCCCGAGACGCACAATCCGCGGGATTCATGGTTCCCGGCACGTGTCTCCAAATCAACTCGATGTCGGAATTACAAATCTGCGACACTCGATTGGCCACAAACACGTCCAAGGTGTGCGCCGGAGCCTTCAACCAACAAAGGACGACCTGACTGTCCGTCCAAGCATAAACCTCTTGTATCTTAATAGATCGACCTAATGTGAGCCATACGTGGTTCAACAAACGCATTAGGAGGGCAGCTCCACACAATTCCAACCTCGGGATCGTATGACGAGTCCGAAGGGGAGCGACTTTGCTTTTCGCTATCACCAGATGCACAGCAGCAACTCCGTCAACAGTAACGGTGCGGAGGTACACGGCCGCAGCAAATCCACGTTCGGAGGCATCGGAAAAGCCGTGAAGAGTAACTTTACAATTTTCAGAAGGGAGGAATAGCCTCGGCAAATGCACTTCATTAATCTCGGGGAGGGATGAAACGAAGCTCGACCAATCTCGGAGTAACTCGTCCGAGAGGGGTTCATCCCACGACACACCCGAAGCCCATAACCGTTGCAAGAAACACTTGGCCATAAACAGCACGGGGCAAATCCACCCATTGGGGTCAAAGGTACGTGCGACAGTAGACAATACTAAACGCTTGGTCCAGACTTTCGGTGGTCGTAAATCCACACAATAAGTGAACGTGTCAGAGACCGGTTTGTACTGTACGCCAAGGACGGTCACCACATGGGGATTATCAACATTCTCGAATAGGTGGGGGTCCTGCTGGTGCTCTTCGGGCAAACCTACCAGTACATCAGGCGAGTTGGATATCCATTTCCTCAACTCGTAACCTCCCGACTTCAAAAGGGCGGTGAGTTCGTCTCTCAGGACAATCGCCTCTGAGACAGATGAGGCGCCCGTGCAAATGTCATCCACATAGACGTCACTGGCCAAAATGGCGGAGGCGCGAGGGTATCTCAAGCGCTCCTTCTCGGCAAACTCCAACAAAGAACGAATCGCAACAAACGGGCTCGAAGCCAAACCGTACGTATTCGTATTCAATTCATAAATCAACAAGGGGTCCCTAGGACTCTCTCTCCACAAAATCAATTGGTACCTCCTATCCTCTGGATGGATGACCGTTTGTCTGAACATCATCCGGATGTCAGTCATAAATACAATTTGGTGCCGCCGGAAGTTGGTCAAAATGTCTGAGATCTCCGTGTGCAGCTTGGGACCTACATGCAGACACTGGTTCAAGGACGCTCCAGTAGAGGTGGGAGCCGAACCGTCAAAGACCACCCGAATCTTTCCGGATTTCAAAACGGCGTGGTGCGGCAGAAAGAAGTGCTCAACGGAGCGCCAATCCAAATCGCTCACGGACATGTGCCCTAACTCCTCATACTCCCGCATGAATTCAACATACTTCTGGCGGAAGACCGGATCCTTGCTCATGCGACGCTCCATCGCCACTAGCCTACGTTCCGCTAGCGGTCGGGATTCGCCCAGAGGAGGTCGGCCGGCACGAAAGGGGAGACGGGTGATCAAACGACCAGAGCGGAGGCGACCAGTGTTATTCTGGTAATACAACTCGCATTCATCCGCTACTGGGTCGACCCGCGGGGCTGGTGGAGGTTCCTCAACCTCCCAAAACTTCTGCACCACTTCGGAGAGAGACACATTAAAAACAAGACCGCGATCCTCATCAAGGGAATCCAAAACGCGGCGAGCAGGGCCCATCACAACTGTACCGAGTGTCGTCTGCAGAGCTACCAAGCCATCTGGCTGCAAAACTCGCTTCCCCGTCAACAAAACTTGCCCCAGGACATCGGCTCCAAGGAGAGCATCAATCGGGCCTGGGCGGAAGAAATTTGGATCGGCGAGTGGGGAATCAGACACCAAAGACAACATACTCGGTCCCAAGTCAACTGAAGGTTGACGGCCAACAACTGTGTCCAACACAATCGCCGAGGTCTTAACCCTAGACACCTAACGTTCGAACGTACCCCTTTATACCTAACCATTCGTCGAATCGACGACTATTTTTGGTGGTTCAAAATTATATATATATATACATTATTCTGTTACGTTTAATACATACATAGTTTAATAAGGTATTATTTTAGTAAATAAAACAATAAGTAGTGTTTCAGATCAATATATTTATTTAAGGTAAATTTTTGGTAAGGCACTTATGAAACTAGGCCACATGAGATCACTTACTTAAAAAAAAAAAAAAAAAAAATCAACAAAAATAGCCTTTTCTTCTTTGGCGAAACATAATTATAATAGTCATCTTATTTATAAGAAAAAATAAAAACTAATTTTTTGAAGCACATTCTTTAATTTATGCAATGAGCACATACTTTAATTTATGAGTTTTTAAGCAATTATTCTAAAAACAACGCACTTACCTGGGCGACACGGCCTCCACCGGAAAGAGCTCGGCGAGCACTGATTTAAATAGCGACGGCACGACGATCGGCGCTCTCGATAAAAAGATATAGCTATATTTCCGACGGGTATTCGTCGATTCGACGAAGGTTAGGTGTCTAGGGTTAATGCCTGGCGTGGACTTATTACGTGATGTAAATGTGAAGTCAACATGCCCTAACAACCCGGGGACTTTCACATCGCCAACACCTCTCACGCCTTCCGTGTGGGGGTGCACCTTGAGGCCCAACCGCCTAACTAACCAAGATGACACAACACACCCCTGAGCACCGGAATCCAACAAGGCGCGAACTTCCACAAGGTCGCCATTCAATCCCCTGACAAGCACAGAGGCCGTGGGCAACAAAACGGTCTCTGGAGGGGTGGCTACAATCGACCGTAAACACGTTGATTGCTAGTATGTGGGGTCCCCAGACGTCCCCCCATGGTAAGGGGGTCGCTCATAGCGATCCAGTGGGTCCCAGTCTCCCACATACTGCCTACGTCCAAATCGCCCGGTATCAGGCGGGTTATATCTCCCGGCCCCTTGAAGACGGGGCGGGCGCCGCTCCAAACGCGGGTATTCGGCGAGCGGCGGCGAGAATCGGTGCCTATCATCCACCGTGTACGTCGCCCCATAGTCGCGGGGGCACGGTGACCGATTTTCAGAAGGGGGGTCCCGGGGACCCCCGGCTGTGCGAGGCTCAACACGTTGCGGGGGGCTTCTACGACCTCCCGCATCGCTCGCAAAATCGAACCCCCTAGTTGGGGACCGATTTCCAATGGGGGGGTCTGTGGGACCCCCGCCCGTGCGAGGCTCAAAACGTCGCGGGGGGCCTCTACGACCTCCGGCAACGCCCGCATAACTCATCCCCATCCTTGGGGATCGGTTTCCCATGGGGGGTCCCTGGGACCCCCGCCCGTTTGAGGGTCCAAACGTGGCGGAGAGCGTCTGGGGCCACTCTGGTGGCCACTAGAACTGCTGCGGGATGCAAACACCGCGGGGGGTCCGAGACCCCCACCCATACGCGGTGATCCTGCAGCGACGCGCTGCGGCGCTCCGCCGCCCTCTGGGCTGTTCATGCAGAGGAGGGGATGGTGGTTGCCCTTACAAAAGCGGCATGGGTGCGCTTGGGTACATTCGCGCTGCATGTGCAGGCCCAAGCACGAGTAGCACCATGTCCGTTGTCGCGCGATCGCTCGACGGCCTTGGACGCGCTGGTCGAGGAACTTATCACAACGGGTCGTGCTGTGACCCGGTTCCCGACAGTACAAGCAGCGGGCGGTCTCCTGGACGGCGGCATAGCGGCCGGGCGCGCGAGGGGCCATACGCCCCCTACGGGGGGGTCCGGTGGGGGATCTACTCTGTGGCACAGGTCGTTCGGGTCCCATAGGACCGGCCAGAGAGGAATTATCTGCCAGTCTACTTTCTCCTTCCAGGAACGTCAAGAGGTCCGAGAAGGGTGGCAGATAAGTCGCACTATCCCCACCATACTGCTGCTCAAAACGGACCTTAACAGAGTCCGGCAACTTTCCCAGGACAATGTGCAGTAACAAAAACGACCACTGCTCCACTGGGAGTTTTAAGTTTTTCAATGCGTTGTAGGCAACCAACAGCGGATTCAACAAAGCCACTCTCAAGTGCATCACGCTGGCAACGCGGGGTAAATTCAAAATGGCGGCAACATGGTTGTCCGCCAGACGTCGTACGTTCTGGTACCGACGGGCAATCAAATCCCTAGCAATAGGGTAGTTTTCATCCGAGGGGGCCAAATGTTGAACCGATTCAAGGGCCTCCCCTTCCAACACGGATAACAGGTAGGCCAACTTCTGGCCCTGGGTCAAATCGTTCCGGGCATGTACAAGACTATCAAAAATATTAATAAAGCCCTCCCAGTCCTCTAGACGACCAGCAAAACGCCTTAAGTCTAAGGGGGCCAATCTAGCAAATAGAGGGGGCATACTCTTAGATGTGACCGGGGACGGGCTCGGTTCATTCTCTCTTGCCACTTGCAAAGGTCGAGCCACCTGGGTAATTCTGTCCGCAAAATCATAACACTGGTCCACATCCAAATCGACTTCTTGTCGCATTTCCACATCGGCCTCAACAGTCCTTTCCAAAAATAAGGCATACTGTTCATCAACAACAGCCAAACGTACGGGCAGATCTACGTATCTGTTCAACAAGGCCTCCGTTCTATCCGGTCGATCCAACAACGCAACCGCAGAAGCTAACCACCGTAACTCAGAACGTATTTTGGCTTTAGCAGAGGAGGCCGTCATTGTAACGTCACAAATTTATCAACAAAAACAACAAATTCAAAATATTCACTATAACACAAAATCTCCAATATTTGGAGGTTATTACTAACCACAAAATTCCAATATTACAACAACAAAGTATTTATAATGACACAAACTCTTAAATATTTGGAGGTTATCAGAAAACAACAAAACTCACTGACTATTGAAATTCACTCAAAATCACTTACTATTGAAATTCACTTGGATATCAACATACAACAAATTAATTTTAATTATTTCAAAGCACAAGTTTCAATGAGTTTCAATGTGTAAACAATGTCTTAAATCATCTAAGTTTCACTAAGTATTGAGTGCAAACCTATTAGCTAACCTTTTATTAGCTATTATTTTAGCAACAAACTTGTCAATATTCACAACTCAAATTTGCTAACAAAACTGAATAATAATTATTATGAGCAAAGAAAGGCATCTGTTTACACTTTGGAACTTCAATACATGACAATTAATTACAAGACATGGAACCAATAACAAAGGAATGCCCTTTACTTTTCAAATGCAAGTTAATTACCATTTACAAGTACAAATTAATCTAGTCCGGACCAGACTGGGTCATCAAAACGGCACTGATTAATACAAAGTTTTGGCGTGGGCCTCTCAGGCCTTCAAACTACGCTACTGCTACCAAAAAATGTTCAGTACACCCCTGCCTATACCGCGGAGTCAGCTAGCGCAGTGGAAGCTGGTATTACTAATATAGACTCCGGACAAAAAACTAGGTTTCAGCGGGGATGTAAACTGAACAATTGGACTGCGATACACAGCGGAGAGAATGTTAAGTAAGGTGAGGCTACATACGGGTCCGTGTGTCGAACGTCTCCAAGGCAGAAGTGGTGTAAGGGAGCGCGCGCGCCCCTGGGGTCCTTTCTTCGTCTTCTGCAGACCTTACCAACTCGTCACCTCACTCACAACACATACAACACAGCGTTCCCAAGACACTGGGCGCTTCAACAAGATACACAATAACACACGGAGGAGCTTTTTGTCAAGATATATATTGCCCCTGCAACAACGCGTGGTGGACAATTATCTTTCTTTCAAAACTCCGCGACCAGCCCGATGGATGGCGTCAAAACCTTGGTCGTACAAAACGGGATCACATAGATAATTTAAGATTTTATTCAAACTCGATATGCCAGGCACATTCAACGCGAGCGATTTTTTTTAACAAATTCAGCAAAATTAATCCGACATTTTTTTTTTGTTCCAAGAATTTCAGTCAAGTGTCACTGTCAACTTCAAGTGACAGCCAAATGTCAATTTGACGTGATATTAGAGACGCGTTCAGAAACGTCGATCTTTTCCGAACATAAAATTTAAATTCAAACAGTCGAGTGGAAAATCCATTTGGTGAGGGGAAAGGCTTGTTTGATTATTTTTTATTACCTTTATCTTATCTTATCTTTGTAAGCATCAAGTAATAGATTTCCTTCTATTTACTAAAAGGTTTTGCCAACAAGCCATAAAACAGCAACACGTACTGCGATATTGGTCCATTTAAATCTAAACTAAAGTAATAAAGAGTTAAAATTTGGAAGTTTAGATGTAGGAAGTAATCACTGGTTCTACTGGACCACTGGACTTTTAAAATTCTATATCTGTTAACGTCGCATTTCCAAAAGAAGAGTTACTATACGCGGGTAAATTAATAGGGAGTAAATAGTGTATACCCACCAATCCGCACTGAGCCCGCGTGGTGGGTCATGGCTCATTCTCCTTATTCATCCATAAGGAAGGCCAGTGCCCCAGCAGTGGGGACATTAAATGGCTGATGATGATGATGATGATGATGAAATAGTGTAAGATATATAGGAAAAATGTGTGATAGTAAAAAACCACGAGCCATATAAGTAGCTTTCAGGCGGGATTCGAACCCGCGCCTCCGGGAATCCGGCCCGATGCTCTGACCAACTAAGCTACCGAAAGGCTTACACGACTCGTCAAATTTTGCTATCACTTGTTACGCTGTAGGCCAGCGTTGCTTCATCAATGTGAGGAAACCATTGATATAGATTTTTTACTATCACACATTTTTCCTATACTTACAAAATTGCATTGTGAGTGCATAAAAATAATATAAAATCTCAAAATGGCTGTTTCATCTTAATCGATTGTTAAACATTTGTAAAAATGTTTCTTTCGGATGCGAGGGTTTCCTCACATTGATGAAGCAACGCTGGCCTACAGCGTAACAAGTGATAGCAAAATTCGACGAGTCGTGTAAGCCTTTCGGTAGCTTAGTTGGTCAGAGCATCGGGCCGGATTCCCGGAGGCGCGGGTTCGAATCCCGCCTGAAAGCTACTTATATGGCTCGTGGTTTTTTACTATCACACATTTTTCCTATACTTACAAAATTGCATTGTGAGTGCATATAAATAATATAAAATCTCAGTGTAAGATATAGTTTAATAACTACTTTGCCAAATACCAAGAATTCAGCTTTGCGAAGGATATTCGTGTTTGACTTTATGTCTCTTGTCTAGACGGTCGATAAAAAAAAAAATTGGCTGGAGTGACAGTAAGATAACGTGGTAACTGTATCTCGTTGTTGCAGTTAAACATCAAACACGAAGGGCCACAAACCACACAACTAACTTAGATAGAAAAGATGTGTCCATTCACGTCTTATATTTCAGTGTTAAGTAAATAAAAACGAGAGCAGCAGGAATTTGGAAACATTGTCTTAAAGTACCAGTACAAAAATTCTATTAGTTGTATTTCGTATCTTTAGTATGCAACGGCCACGGGAATGCTACACTTGTCCGGTTTTAGAGTGAGTAATCAATCACTATACACACTAACCACTGCACACAACAGTGAGCTTAGTTTCATTTTCGTTTCAATTGTCCCAGGCGTCGTACGACAGATTACCAGCGACGTGACAAACATCGGGCGCGTGACGCCGACGCTCGCTATATTATGCTATAATACATCACGCTATAATATCGCGCCCATTCGAGGGTTATTAGTTTCCTCCTGACACGTGGAGTGAAGTTTTTCTATCGTCTCTATAATGTAGTTTTTGTTTTTCTTTCTTGCTTAGTATATATAACCTTTTTCACATCCTCATTCACGTGAAAATACAGTGTAATAAAATTATATTTATATTGCGATGTTTTTGTGTAATCTCTGGTAGTTAAGAACTTTTGTCGGCGTAACTAAAGCTTGCTGTTAAGTAAAAACGAGGAAAACAATGCCCCTAAAATGAAGAGACGTGTACAAAATTTTGATAACATCATCATTTAATTGGAAAAGAAATTTAAATTAAAAAACGTACGTGACACCCGCTTCGGTTTGCTTATCACGCGACTTGCATGCAGTAATTCGGTATTAAAATATGTTTTTTCCGCTTAATCACGAAAGTTAAATGCTGATGTTATGTTGAAAATCAAATATAAATGCATTTAAAAAAAATACCTAGTCTGATTGAAACTAAAAAAAATAACATCAAAATTGCAGTAAATAAGACCAAGCTAATTAAATCAAAACATAATTACACACAATTAAAACCAATTTATGCTGAATTTAAGTAGGCAAACTGGTGAAACCGAAATGTGCAGAGCATCGGGGCGAAATGATACATTGAGCAAATAAACAGAATTGTGGCACGTAATCGAATCTGTGCAAAGCAAACACACTCAGGGCAAGAATAATAAATGAGTGTTATGCTCGTATCGCATTTTAGGGAGCGACGTGTCAATATTATTGAAAACATAACGGTACCACGGTCCCGCTAAGTAACTCTGTAAATCGTATTCCGAGAACTCTTCAGTTGAATAAGAAAAGTGAACAGAAAAGGGTATTATTAGACCGGAGCGTATACCTGGGATCTCGGTTATCAATATAAAAAAGCTTTATGAACATCGCTTACTTACCATATTTTGCGTGAACCAGTTAATTGTATTACTTTGGTTTGACAGATATTAACGTACTATGTGATATGAAGTTAATATCTAACTACCAATCCAAGTTTGCTTTTTTAACACAAAGGTGCGTGGACAATTACTTAAGTAATATAATTCAACTTTTTTATTATTATTTCGTACCTTTTCTTTGAAAACTTAAACTTAAGATATTAAAATGTTTACTTTTTTTGCATTCACAATGCAATTTTTTATGATCGAAAAATTGAAAATGAAGTAGGTATGTAGATAACATCGATCCGTCTCACAACCCATCAGAGGTGGTTGTGAGAGTGTTTATTTTCATTTTTTTTTCAAATAAACTTAAGATATCAAAGATTCTCACCAAACATTCAACTAAGGTCGAAAATCATGTCTGTAAACGGGCTTAGTAAAAAAAAAGTACACTATTAACTTGTATCCATTACCGTAACATAAAGTTTTGAAAACAAATATAGCTTTTAATAATAGTTTACAATAATTAAAAAAATGTACACAAATAAATACCGATTTTGTATACCTACACTTCAACGTCGAATTATTACTTTAACCTTGGAACAGCACCCTCATCATTGGAATATTTTGTTACGATCAAAACCGTCTAGAAAGTTTTATAAGAAGAAAAACTAAAAGAGTTCTTACCAACTTTTGTTGATAATTGTATCATGAAGGAGTGAAAGTTTGAAGTTTTGTCCACTTGATCGATCTCATAGTCAAACGGGTAAACTAAATATAGTAATAAACTGACTATAGAAGCGTAAACATTCTCACATAAACAGTAAAAATGTTTTTTTTTTATTCCGATAATTATAACTAGAAAAGATAAAAAAATAACACCGTCATCATATACGAGTTATTGGATGATTCGCACGAACTTAACTCGCCCGAAATGTGCGAATCGACACTTTTTTTAAATATTATTTTTCTGTAGGCGATTAGACACCCTCAAAAATATGTAGTAGTCAATTGGTCCATATATACACAACTTTAATTCCTAACCAAAGTTCAAAAACATTATTACCATTTTGCAAGCCACATTCACCCGCGTGTGAATTATGAATACCCTTATCTGGCGACTCACCACTTTATGGGCATCCTAATCAAGGCGACATATTATTGGGGGTGAGAAAACCCCCAATTAGCCCTCAAGGATTACCGGCGACGTGACAAACGTGGGATTATCGCTCACGTGTTGCACTAGCCAAAATCTGAAGCTAACATTTTAGGGTTAAAACAGCTGGAGTTTTACTGAATCGAACTAATGTCGAGTCAGGGAATAATGCTTAAAAGCTAATGAATCGGCATACTAAGCTTTGGCATTTTGTATGCTAATTTCGTAATCATTGTTTGATTTTAAATAAAGATTATCGGAAACGGGATAAACCAGCGATTACATACCACGCACGTGTTGCACTGGCTGAAATCAGCAACACTGACATTTTAGGATAAAAACGGCTGGAGTTTTACTGCTGCGAAGTAATGTTTAAATTCAGTATTGCGTAATAAAATAAAAGTTTACGAGAAAAAAGAAAGAAGTAAAAAACGTGTTCTATGCTTATTCCAAGTCCGTTTTTATGAAATCTTTGCCGGACTTATAGTTCACTGCCAAATAAATTATGACAACTAAACCACATAGTTAATCTGCTATGTATGGTAATTCTTCTCCTCATTTGCTTTGCCCTACAGGGTCCTTAATGTTCATAATATTATAATCATAAAATCCTTTCAGCCATTGTCGAAATACAATTAACTATTGAGTATTCAGTAATATTTTGTGTTAGATATCTAAGATTACTAAGCTAAGGGAGAGTGGCTTTCTCTGGAACAGGTTCTTTTGTACTTAACAGAGGAAGTCGACACCTAAATTGTTAACTATTGTTAATAATCAGTAAATAAAATAAACCCTTTTTTGCTGTCATGAGAACATTAAAAAGTGCTAAAAACTTTAAGTTCGATAGCTCTAGTTTAAAAAATAAACCTCAACATAAAAGGTATCTGTACAAACAAAAAGGCTTATCGTAAAAAACGCCGCGCCATTGTGTCAGGAGGGGGAGTCCAATTAGCGTGCGTACATTATGTCGCGCGATAAACGGCGTGACGGATCGTGCGGGCTGCGTGACGCACCGGCGACGTGACGCGCGGGCGACCGACGTGACGCGCAACTTTCACGCTGTCGTCGGTGCGCTTATGCTAACACGCTCGCGGTAATGACGCAACGTTTTACTGTTTTATTATAATAGAGCTGATCAAATTTCAGCTTCTGAAGAGTCAGAACATTGAAACCGTTTAGCGGTATTTTCATGTTGAGACAGAAATGTAACTTTTTTACTGTTTCCATTTGTTTTTATGTGAAAACTCTTTCTATTCTTTCAAATATATCGATGTGAAATTGATGATTTTTAACTTTTTATGAATACATTACCATCTTTTTATGTTCTTACATACTTAAATATGAACACATACTATTGTGACTGTAATATATTCTACCGCAAATGGCCTTGAATAACAATACAATCGCTTAATATAGATTTTTCCATTAATCATCTTAATGACATCAGTATTCCGACTGTGTGAACATGAAGTAAAGACGTTACCAGTATGTTATGTATTGCTTCAGCTGATATAAGGCTCAGTGCAGACGTGCGACCGATTGCCACCACCGCATAATATACACTACACACGATTTTTCTTACATTTAGCACGGTACTGGCACGGTCTTGTTGCACACGTGTGGCATCAATACTCTAAATGTTAACATTAAAGAAGTCTTTATAGCGTCCTACATAAGAGCTGCGGGCCGATCGCCGTAATTCTATGCAGCGCGTCTTGATCACGTTTACGTCTTGACGTTTGACTTCGTATTGCCGTAATGACATAACGACGCACACGTCACGCAAACCTATAGTCCCACAATCCTGTTTGTTCCGGTGACATCCGTGACAGAGGAGCCACTTGCAATACGAAATTAGCTGTCAAAATAGACTGTCGTATAAAAACTGTTTTAGTTCCAAAGCTTAACACCGGAACAGAAAACGTTGTCGCACTGTCAACGCCGCGCGTTATCAATAACGGTTTTCCACGTCAACTACACGTACACCTGACTAATACGTCAAAGGATTACCGCGATCGGGGCCCTGTTTTCGAATTACAACGTTCATGTTGTTGACTGTGACACTTCTGTTTCTTGCAATACAGAGCTTCCACTTTCTACCATTAACAACACTGTAACACTGTTCCCCCTACACTGTGGCTAAGACGCGCAACTTTTTGCCAACAATGATTCACGAATTCGTAAGGTGAAGCGAGCCTGCTCACCATTAATCACTGGATGGCGGTGACTGGCGCTTCGTCGGCAACTCAGCCAATCCCTGCACTGGCAGACAGGATTACTTGAAGACTGAGCCTAATTATAGGCTGAAACTTAGACGCTTCTAAATTTACGATTATTTAAAGGCTTCTGCAAAAAGCCGCTTCAAAACGCCGCTGCTTAAAAACTTATGCAGTGTTAAATGTTTTGTGCTTCTAGAAAATCTTTATTTAAAATACGAGCAATTGAAATCCTACTCTGGAATTCATAAACATGCCACGCGTGATTTAAACGAAACGCTAATATTACGAAAGTAGTTAATATTTTGTGAAGTAGTTTCGAGTCCGAAAACTTTAGCATTCGGTGAGAGTTGGGCAAAGTTGCCGGTCGCGCAACTTACCGACTGCAGTCATAGAGCTTCCTTCTGTACTAGTTATAAACTTAGACAAGGTACAAACATTTTATGTAACAAGTACCTACTTTGCCGTACCGAATTAGAGCTCTCAAACGGTTTTGTAGATTAATCGGAAAGATGAAAGAAAATCTAATTTCGAGTCATATGACAATAATTTCAACAGTTCATTATAGTTGCGTATATCTTAAAGGGAAACTGGAAACATTTCATTCTTCGAAAATGTTTTTTTCTTACATTTTATCTGTGATTTAGTTATTGACTTCGATAAACCACGCTAAGATTCTAAGTTCTCGCAGATAAAGTCGCAAGCAGAGGCTATTATAAGATAAAACAAAATGTGCTTTTACTTTAATCCCCTCGCTATTTATTTATATGGGCAAGGAATCACGTGGTATACGCGACGCTCCACCGCTAAGCTGACGCGTCAGTTAAAAGCAATTTACGGCTTTTGAGTGCCAAATAAATACGTGTTAATGGCGCGTTTCGACAGGGTTACGTTTTGAACTCCAATAGTTATTAAAAATAATTCTGTAAATAGAAATAAATACAGATATGTAATAGGTAACCTGATTAAATTATTCCTGCATCATGAACCTACTTTATAAAAACTTTATATATTAAAAAAAACTTCAAGTGTTAACGAGATGTGAATGTAAATAATGATGCCATAAATCCCTTTAGGTATTTTGAACAAAAGCCAGGCCATTAAATATAAAACAATAATGACAAAATAAATGCCTGAAAAAAGAACAGTCGCAACTGTAATTAGAGGGTAATTAGCCGGGGACTAGCACAAAAATTAACAATTCATAATTACTTAACCCTCCTTTGTACGAGTTGGGATTAAATTGTAAACGTCAGTCGCCCGTGAAGTTACGTGTTAATCTAACCGAACGGATTACGAGACAATTACAAGGATTTAATGGTTATCAAGATTGTGAAATGGTAAAATCATTCATTTTACATGATACAAATGATTTCATTTCCTAATAAGTATGACTAATGCGATTGTCACACTATACCGCGTCCCGTCGCGGAGTGCGGGCTTGCAGAACATCAAATATAATAGAACACACGCCTATTCCAACACACTGAACACGCGACAGCGCAGTATGGAGATCTTTGCTCCGCGACGAGACGGCCGGAGCGCGCGCTTCCAGTGTGACAACCGCCTAATAAAAATGTCTCAAATGGCGTAGCAAAACTCGTAGTCTTGCTACGATATTCCGTAGCACGTGTAGCAATGGTAGCCGTAGCGAAGCTTGATTTAATGAAATTTGGTATTAATTTATTGCTTTCGTACTGTGAGAGCGATACTAAATAGAAAGGAACCACGAAACACTATAGGTGATGCTATGAACCCAAGTAAGAAAAGACGATGGACACCTGCTACTAATAGTGAGACTTAATAATTTGCAAAAAATATTGTAATTTAATGTAAAGTGTGACTATATAACAATATTAATATAGGTATTAATTTTCTTTACAATAATTTTGTAAATACAATGCTGTATATATTGAAACATTAATCTTTGAAATCCCCCAACCACGTCTCAAATTGTCTAACGTACCTAATCTGCCCAGTCTCGAGCCTCGTCATTAGCCTAGGTGTAGGTTTGTCTGTCTAGGTATGTCTGCGTGTCTGATGAATAGTGTGTCTGCGTCGGGTGGTATCCGCTATCCGCGCCACTTGGAAATCATAGACGCGCTGATTCAATTTCTTTGTCAGAACGGCAAACTCACTCTTGACGGGGGTGTGGTATGTAGCTGGCTCCCGGTATGTGATGTTAACTATTTAGTGTTAATTTATTTAAACTTTTACTTTTTTCATTCACAATGCAATTTTTATTACTAGAAAATTGAAAATGAAGTATTTGGAAAAAATCGACCCGTCTCACAGCCAGGGACCGTACTCTCAAACGCTAATCCGAAACTTTGGTTAGCCCCGCCCCTTTCACTCGATTCTGTCCCGACTAAAGAGTGAGAGGGACGGGTATACCGAAGTTTCGGGTTTTGCGTTTCAGAGTAGGCCCTCAGCTCCGGTGGGACTTGAACACACGACCTTTTGCTATCCGGGCGACTGCTCTAACCACTGACTAATGACTCCGTAGCTCAGTGGTTAGAGCAGTCGTCTGGATAGCGAAAGATCGTGGGTTCGAGTCCCATTGGAGCTGGTTTTGAGACGGTTCGATTTTTACTAAATACTTCATTTTCAATTTTTCAATATTTTCAATATTAATTGTTGAGCGTTTGTTTTCCCAAATATTAATTTGTGTTAGTATGTTTTAGTATATTATGTAAGAAATAATGTGTGAAATAAATTATTAATGAGTGTTAATGAAAGCTAGATAATGGTGCGATTTCAAGAAGACATGATAAATAAATAATAACTTAAGTAACTAATATTTTTTTATAACAAACAAAATAATTCTCAGATAGAGTTACCTAGAAGATATTGTTAGAAATACAATGCTAAAAAAAACTCCACAGTGGCTTACATCCTTCCTTCGTATTGACAGCTACGTACCTCCGCCGTTCAGAACCCGTTCCCGCCTCTAGATCTTTATCTATCAATTATCTGGATTTAAAGATAGTCTCCCCACCACCCCCCACTCCCTACTAACGCAGACGGGTGGGGGCTGAGCACAATTGATTAGCAGAAGCCGACGGTTAGACGGAAACTAAGGATTTAGACCTAAGTTTTTCACAATAGAAGTTTAACTCAATTTAAAATCTATAAATAAATCATTCAGTTATTTATTATTAAGGAAACAGGAGCTTACTTATGTGTTTAGCTGATATCGTGCAAGTTCCTTATTGTATTTGATAGAGAGCGGCGACGCGCGAACGGTGTTTACTTCAAATCATACAATACAATAGTTCACATAAACACATCTTAGATCTTAGGTCACGGAAAACTGCCAACGGCCCCTGGAAAGGTGCCGAAACGTCGGATAAACCAAAAAATCTCAAAAAACAACTAAAATTTAACCAAGCTGTTGAATAAATTGCGTGAAAAAATCCGTGAAAGTGTTTTATTTATATAATACAATAGTTGACACTATTTGACTAAGGGTCTGTTTCACAATGTCTTATTAAGTTCTGATTAGTTGTTACTTGACAGATAGGCCATACAAAACTGTCAAGTAAACTGGAAAGTATCTCCTTATCAGACATTGTGAAACAGGCCCTAACAATAATTTTGATTAATTTGCACCGTCTTGATTTAAGGCGCTACTCGGAAAAATATGGACTTTTTGATTTAAAACTATAGGACGGTTACAGTTGTTACAAATCTGGTAATCCTACTAGTCCTACTAATATTATAAATGTGAAAGTTTAGATGTTTGGATGTTTGGATGTTTGGATGTTTGTTACTCAATCACGTTAAAACGGCTGAACGGATTGGGCTGAAATTTGGGACACAGATACTTTGTAGCCTGGAGAGGAACATAGGCTACTTTTTATCCCGGAAAAATATCATATTCCCGCGGGATAACGTCGTGAAGTCCACGCGGGCGAAGCCGCGGGCGGAAAGCTAGTAAGATATATATTCCTTCATACCTTTATCAGGATTCGTATAGTTTCAAAAACACGATTTTATGATTTTGCCTCGACACTTTTTCTTTTCGAAAAGACCTCTAAAAAATACGACAAGTGAAGATTATTCTTAAATGGGGTTACTTACACTATTGGAAATTGGTTTAATTAGTGGACACCAATAATATTGAGGATCGTATAGAAGCATTTGTTTTAAATCGCTGTAGTTTTTTAATACGAAGTGATTTTGTGTTTTTTTTGCGTAATCTGCAAAATCGGTCTCGCTCCCGCGCGCGTCGTTTTCTCATTGCTATCTCGCTTCAGCACATTTTTTCCGAGTATCGCCTTAACCTTAACTTTAACAGATACAAACTTATCTGACTCGGTGTCAGCGTCGCTGTCATCTATGGCGTAACCTAGGTAACAATAAGTAATAAGATAAGATAAGAAAAAGATTTATTTGCGTCACAAACACACAAAAAAAATACAGTGAAAAATTAAGGTAAGTACCTATACAAAAACTAATATGATGCGTGGATTGTGTGTCACAGAGTAATAACTCATAGTTCTACATTTGACCACTGACTCGAGAAAAGTTTGTGTCTGTTATAGTTACGGTTACAGTAAGATGATGCAACCCACCCGACTTCCGAACGACAAATTTCCGAAGTATTGATTGATGCTTGAAAACGAAATGTTCAATTGTTCAGTTAAATAAACAGACATTTTAGTCAACGTCTTCTGAATCCAACTTATTAGATCTAAAAGTTTGAAAATAAAGGAATAAGTTGATTTTTGCGTACGAACGTCTATTACAACATCTTTCATGCATGACAGAATGACAGACATCAATTTTTGGAGTGATTTAAATGATACATGTAGAAAACGATAACGTTTTGTGTAATGAATATAATGAATACTAACAAATAAAGATTTAATGTCAAAGTAATACCAAAGCAATTTATGTTCGAGTAGTTAATATCAACTATTGTATAGAGCGACCAATTTAATTTCAAACGCCTATTATTTGTCTGACAGTGCGGCTTATTTTGGAATCCAATTATTTCGTAAATTATGATGAGTGGCCCAAATATTGTAATGAAATTGCCCTTATGCCGCTCAATAGGATTACGCACTCATTTAGGGATCCTATTAATTAACTTCTACTAACAAAGTAGCGTTTGATTTTGAGCTCGATATCTTGTTTAGGTCTTACCATTAGCTTGACGACCGTTCGACGACCATTTTACGACCGATTTGGTGCAGGGGTAGGACACCTGCCTTCTGCGCCAGAGGTCTCGTGTTTGATTCCCGAACAAGACAAATATTTGTGTGCATGAACAATAATGAACATGTCTATTTGTCTCGGTTTGGGTGTTTTCTATGTATATTATGTATGTATTTGCAAACAAAAAGTATTTAAGTATATATTTATCCGTTAAGAAGTTTTCCTTGACACAGTTTCTCAATGAAATTTACATGAGCTTAGATAATTGGTGTGATTGTAAAAAGTTATTATTTATTTATTAGACGCGTTGGATTAAATTAAATAAGTCATTTTATTTTTGTTGTTTCAGTTCAGTTATAAGATTTGTGGAAGTTTAATTAAAAAGAACGAACGTACGAAACACAGAAACAATAGAGAAATAGAAAGACGGATACAGCCCGACCGGTGCCACCCCCTTGCTGGTCAGGTCAGCTTTAGCTTCCCTGGCGGGTAAATTAAGTGAACTTTTTATACTTTTTTGTGTCTAGCTGTATGTGGTCTTTGCTGTCTTCAGATGCCATAAAATAATAAAATAAAAATAAAAAGACACAAATCGTTCGGTCATTCACATTTAGCAATTCATTTGCGATCCAGTTTTTAGAAGAAGGTCAGAGTACGAAGGAAAGCAATTCATTTTAGCAACCTATTCTGCATCGCGCTATTTTTGAATCGCTGTCTTAAAGTTGATGGTAGGCACCCAGTTGTACAATTAGGCGGCCTTATCGCTTAGCAGCTATTCTTGCCAGGCATCCCGTATTTATGGAATAATAGTAAACGAAATTAGGGTAGGTTGTGCACATATAAGTTTGAAGTAAAGAAAATAAGCAATTGGTATTGCTTATTTTCTTTACTTTAAACATTAACAACAATAAATAAAAATGTTGAATTTAACATGCTATGTAAATACTAGAGATAGGAACTTGTGCGTTTTTTTTTCAATAAACCCACATGGCGTCGATTTTGCGCGCAGCAAAGGCAGCGATGCGGTCCCTGGGCCCCGCAGCAATATTTGCAAATTTTGTTCAGTTGGTTTTCGTTGGCGTCCTTGTTGTTTTTGTTATTTGTCCCCGAACTCTTCCAGTGACATCCCATGGGACAAGACTAACGAGGAACGAGGTTGTGTGCACCATTCAGGGCTAACATTACTTGCTTATTACGATTAGATATTAAGCTGCAACCACTGTGGTCTAGTAGTACCTACCTACTTTTTTTTGACAGCGGTGTAGCACTTAGTTTTCATCATACCTTTTTTTTTGTGACTGGGAGAAATGCGTTTATGCATCCCTCGCCCCTGGGTGCAGGGGTGATTCGAAATGTGGGACCTTCACCTCACTCCACTAAAACTCCCAGTATTTGCTCTCGTGGCAGTCATTGGTAATGGGGGATTGGGGTGACAGTCTCCCCTGATACCTGACAGCCGCGGCCCGGCTATCTAGGCCCCTTCGCGGCTGGAAGATGGCCGAGCAAGTTTGGCCACCTTCCTAGATGAGTTTTCATCATACCTGATTTTAAGTGGTGATAAGGCTGAAGTTAAAAGCGCACTACTCCCGGAATCCTCAATCATTACTATTTTCGGTGTCAAACCCTGAGGTCCCGCATTCGATTTCCGACGGGGGTATATATTGTTTTCCGTTTGGCTGGTGGTAGGACTTGTTCTAACTCCGCCTGGTTAGCTACAAATCAAATCAAATCAAAATCATTTATTTATTTTAGGCTGATACAGCACTTGTGAACGTCAATGAAGCTACGCTATCGGTTCGCAAATCCTACGGCGGGAGGCCTTGTAACGAGAAGAATCGGCAAGAAACTCGCCAAGTGCCATTTTTTTCTCCCTGTCATATTTCATACAGAGTCGTCAAATTGAAAAGTGACTTTAACATAATATAATATGTGAAGTCACTACAACTATGTTAACTAAAATTTATAAGAAATTAAAACGGTTGTCACAGTAGTTTAACTTAAACTACTTGGCCTTCAAAGTTTGAAAACGCAAATATTCGTGAAAACAAAATCATAGCGAAGTGCGTTCTCAAACACGGAGATACGATGTTTATATTAAGTCTAATCCAATCGGGTCGCGCTCGCTATTTAAATCAGGGGGAAATTACATTCGTATCGTACGAATGTTTGATTTCTCAGACGCGGTTCAATTGCGGGTGTCACCCCGCGTCATGATTAATTTAGTGCCACACGTAGTGGTGTGAAACGTGGTAGATACCCTTGTAACGTGTGAACTTGTAACAGGGGAAGAAATTACGTTGTCGCAAAGGAATAGGTAGGTACATCCAAAGAGGTAAGAAATGGTGATAATAAAACAAAACACTACCGACACAGGCACAGTTTATAGCATATATATTTACTGTGACACAGGTATGTATATACGTCATATTTGATTAATTGGACATAAGAAACACTATTTTTCTCTGATTTCATGTGGACTGCGATCAGAGTGCCTACCATCAACTTTAGGAAAACGATTCAAAACTGGTGCGTTTCAGAATAGGTTCCTAAAATGAATTGCTGAATGTCAATAAACGAACAATTTGTGTCCATATTTTTTCTACCCGTCTCTTTCACTCGATTCTGTCATACCCGGAGAATGAGAGGGACGGGTATAACCTGCAGGTGTCATGTTAGATAGAACTAGTTATAACTCACTGCAAATATAAGAGTTCATGACAGCTAAGCGGCTGTGACATGTCGCTGAATCGCTTGTTATTGACGCAATAGAATCTCGATCGCAAATTAAGCTGTCGTGGTACGAATAAGCGAAGCAAATCAAATCAAATATTTATTTATTCACATAGACATAATAAGCATGTACTTATTGAATCGTCAATATTTTCCTACCACCCATTCAAGACTTTTTTAACTGACAAGAAGAATGGGCGCAAGAAACTTGCCAGCGCGCAGATCCGATTAGGTCCTAAACAAAACCGCAATAAGATGGACTATTATATATTCTGTGACCCTGGTCTAAGAGGGTTTAAGTTTTCAAAAGTTATAGTCCGTCGAGTAACTCTCTTTTGTCTGGTATAGCTAGGTTATTGTTGGTCATTTGGGTTACAAACATAACTTAAAATTTTACATTCTGAACACTCATCAACGTGCATGAGTAGGTAACTTAACTTTTTATTGCTTACAGCTTATACATCAGCATTGAAAACGACCAAAATTAATGCCTAAACCCACAAAAAGAAATCAATTTTACAAAACTGTCGCCATTGAAAACATCATTAGGCCGCCGCCCGCCGCGTACAGCTTCATTACCGAGAGTGAGGATTTGGTACGCTTATTTTGTACGCCGCTCAATCTGCTTAATGCTCGCTCGCGATTGGCTGCAACGCTCGCTCGCCACTCGCTTTTATTGGGAAGGCTTAATTTAAAAATAGAACAGCTTTCAATTTCGAACTGGGTAGAGACATTAGAATCGATCCTTTTTTGTTTTGCAAATGAAAGTTAATTCTGAAATAAGGTGGTTTTGGTCAAACGGAGTGATTTGATTCTATTATACTCTTTGGAAGAATGTTTGGGAATGTTTTACGTTTTTACGTTCGCGGTATCTATTGTCAAGGTTTTATTCGCTATAGGACACAATATTTCCTATATGTCTGAATCAAAAATGCAATAAATTTGCCAAAGTCGTGGAAACCACTTGGTTTTTGAATTTATACAAAAAAAAATTAGTTCCAAAATAACTTTTATAGTAATATTAATTAACGTTAGAGTAAAAGATAATTTCGTGGTTATTTTGAAAATAGTATGCAATACGAAAGTGTGTCTAGAAGTCTAAATATAATTTCAAGTGTTTCTTAATCACACTGATCTTAATTACAACAAAATTAACTCGACATTAATCCGTATAAGTGTGGTTAAAGCGTACGTTGTAACTTAGTCGTAAGCGATACCCTGATACTTCGGCGAAAGTAATTAACCGTTTCCTTAGGAACGATTAGCAGAATTATATATTATGTCGCGGTAATATACTAATTTATATCAAATGAGAAACTAGAGCCAACTCATAATTACTTTGCTACGCCTCTGGTAGAGTGACGGCTAAAGTAACGGCAAATGTGTGATTTACTTGGATAAGATACGAAGCACTGCTATATAGTTAATATTACGAAAAGCGGAGTTTTTACTATGTTTCAGTTACTCCGTGATCTTTGCGCATGAAACAGTGCCGATATATCGGTCGGTAAACAAATGAAAACATGGTAGAAGTCCCGCTTTTCTTAATTACTAAGTACAGTGTTAATAACCGTGTTAAAGAGTACATAAGACTTTGTAAATGAGAGCGCTAAGGTCAAATAGGAAGTTACTTTTATATATAACTAGCTTTCCGCCCGCGGCTTCGCTCGCGTAGACTACACGACGTTATCCCACGGGAATGTGATATTTTTCCGCGATAAAAAGCCTATGTTCCTTTCCAGGCTACAAAGTATGTTCCAAATTTCAGCCAAATCCGTTCAGCCGTTTTGGCGTGATTGAGTAACAAACATACAAACATCTAAACTTTCACATTTATAATATTAAGTAGGATCTACTTTAAACTATAAATTTTTTTTGATAGTAATGGTACTCCCACGCTGCTGTTTATGAAATGTTTACAAAGTCAAAATTTGTTAATAAACGTTTGATTACGATGTTAAGAAATGTTTCTAATGTTAGGAGTACCTGATGTTAGTAAATATTTGTCAACAATATAAGTAGGAGCACTTAAATCCAACAATTCCTAACAGAATGTAACAATTGAAAACATTTCCTAACATAAAAACATAATTAAAACTTAAACTCAAACTGCAAAGGTTTACCGTTTAAGTTTATTTTGTCCCACCATTTCTTTTTTTTTTCTTTTCAAACCCACAAGGCTCATAAAGGAGAAAAACACGCAAAAACTTTCTTTCGTCCACAACTTATAATTGAATATTCCAATCATAATAATCACACAACCAACACACTTTCGGATTCTTTGCCAAAAATTTAAGCGTCTCGTTAGGCCAACTTTTGCCCACTTGGCCACAAAATGATGGCCCGAGAGCGCGCGGCCTGTTAACGGCCGCTAATCAGGGGGCCTACTACGAACACGAGGAGGAAGCAGTTCGAAAGCGATAAAATTTATTTAAAATAAAACTAATTTGTTTGAATATTTTAATTTAAAGCTTAATCATTGTTAAGTCATTGTTTTTTTGAATTTTATCGCATAAATTAGATATGATATCAAACAAAATCTTTTTGATACACTGTCACTGAGCATGTACGGTACATGAAAACATATTGATGGATTTCCTTTTTGGACTATAAACTAAAGCAAAATAATGTATCGGAACGGAATTAACAACATTTTACAAATGTTTGTAATGCTAATAATACACGGTTCAACCAAATTGATTCAGTTTGGTTGAAAGGCGCAGAAATACAGGTGCACATTGACATTGAATGATTCACTTTTACGTTTACATTGTTCGATTTGGTTGCTTCATCCAAATTGAAAGGCAAAAGTGAACCGTGTATTTCCGCCTTATCCGGGTCTATTACGATAATCAGACGATATTTATTGTTGATTAATTTGATCATTATTACGAAGCATTGTAATTTCGCAAAGCTAATCGACCTTCGTTCGTTTGATAGCGTGTTCGTTCGTAGAAAGCCCTGAAGAGTATGGGGCGTTGGCGGCGACGGTGGCGCCCTCAGACGTGACCGAATCAGACGATGTTTATTGCTAATTAATTAACTTATTAATTGATAATTATTAAATTGAACTTCGTTTAATAATGTGTTCGTAGTAAGCCCTCAAGAGTACGGGGCGTTGGCGGCGACGGTGGCGCCCACAGACGTGACCGAAGCCCAGGTGCTGTTGCACGTCGGCGAGCCGTTATATTAATATTAAAATCTGTTACCAAACTTTGTCCGTTTATTAAACGGTCGCTTGTGAAGCCGCGGGGTTATCGGGATGACTGTGTAATGGTAATTATTAATCAGTAGAGATTGAGAATTAAACTTTGATTAATTCATCATCACTGAGGCGCGGCCTTCTAAAGGGGGTCGGACATGCAACCTTACTGCCATTTATAGGATGTTTGTGTCAGCAAATTTTTCGATATCCATCGACCATATACAACGTGTTAATGAATAAGCGATAAACCTCTTAGGTGGTGAATGTGCTCATGAATATGAACACTTTTACTGGGGGCCAACTCTGCAACGCAACAAAAAATCAGCTGTTTGTATGGAACAGCTGATTTTTTTGAGCACAATCACCACCTAGGACGTTTTGCACTTATTCATTAACACGTTGTATACAGCTATAACTATGACTTTTCTAAGAGAAATGAGGATACAGTTCCTGGATTATCTATACAAATATTTCCTCCAAATTTTTCTCATAACCTTACACTCCACGATCATCGCAAATAGCGCGAAAAGCTTCCAACCATTCCCCATATTTTAAACAAACTATACACTCTTAGATATTACGGAAAACCGCTTCCTTTGTCTCTTAAAGTGTCTCACATCGGAGCCATGAGAAATAGGCGTTTGACCACGATACGACCGCTTACGGCCCAGATAGCGGCCTATCGCCGTGGGCCCATTAAGGCCATCGCGCCGTTTGGGCCCGTTTGGGGCCATCTTAGTTCGCGGCCGTTCTGGGCCCTAACGCAATACATTGGCCAGAAGTAATTGCTTCTTATCATTGCCTTTATAGAACCCTTTTAAGAAAATATATCGACGATCGAATTTATTACGTGGGTGTTAAAGGTTTAGATTTAGAGGTTTATTGAATACTAGCTTTCCGCCTGCGGCTTCGCCCGCGTGGACTACACGACGTTGTCCCGCGGGAATGTGAAGCAACGTTATCAGCGCGGCTGATCAGGTTTGGCTGAAATTTTGGACACAGATACTTTGTAGCCTGGAGAGGAACATAGGTAAAAATTTTGCTCGGAAAAATATCACATTCCTGCGGGATAGTGTCGTGTAGTCCGCGCGGGCAAAGCTACTGGCGGAAAGCTAGTTGTTAAACTCTTATTTAATTGAAAACATCTAGTTAATTTTGATTCTCAGTGTGCACTTAAAATAACAACGTCACAAGTCACACTCCGTCCAAAAAGCGCGATATTGCCGCCACTTTGATCCCCAAAACGCCACAATTCAGACTGGGAAATGACATAGCAACTCACCGGCTGTGTCGCGACCTTATTTGCATTTACAATACTGACTGAGGGCAGCCTGAAAATTAGTTTCCTGCAGTTGTTGCTTGTTGTTTTTAACATGTCATATTTCAGAAAATAGTTGTGGCTTTATAAATGGCTTATATTTGTTTGTTGGGCTTTAAAATTTTAAAAATTCTCACACTGTAGCGATGTTGATTCCATGGTAGAGATTTTTGAAGACACCTTAAATGCATTGATTACAAAACATGTTCCTAAACGTAGTAATACGAAATACACTCATCCACCTTGGTTTACTCGTGCTTTGATTAGGTTGAAGTCTGAACAAGAAAAGCTTAGACGAAGGTACCTCATTTACAAAAACCCTAGGGACAAGCTCGAGTATGAAATTCTTAGAAGTCGATGTCAAAAATTGTCTCAAAAGTGTTACACGGAATACAAGTCTAGTCTTGAAAGTAGTATTCGTGAGAACCCTAAGGCTTTTTGGAAATATATCAAAGATAATCGTAAAGGGAATTCAACCATGCCTACGCAGATGTACTTGGGTCAGAATTATGCTGAAACTGGTCCTGACTTGGCTAATTTGTTTGCTGATCATTTTTGTTCAATGTATACCTCGATCAACAGTGCTCCTGTTATTCAAAGTGCGTGCGATGTGCACAGTTCAGTGAGCTCTATTATTATCTCAAAAAGTGAAATATTAAAGAAAATAAAAGACCTAGACATAAGGAAGGGCGCGGGACCTGGTGGTATTCCACCTGTATTTGTGCGGCGTTGTGGTTTGTCTCTTAGCCTTCCGCTGTTTATAATTTTTAATAAGTCCCTACAATCTGGCAAATTCCCCAGTTCCTGGAAAACAGCGCGTGTAATTCCAGTTCATAAAAAAGGAGATGAGGGTAACGTTGCCAACTACAGACCAATTTCTATATTGCCGTGTTTCTCAAAACTTCTGGAGTTACTTATATGTCCAATAATTGTGAGTCATATTGAACCTATCTTGAAGGACTCACAACATGGATTCCGTAAAGGTCGTTCTATAGAAACTAACTTGATTGCCTATACATCTTATCTATCTCAACACGTAGATGCGGGATCACAAATTGATGCCATATACACCGATTTTTCTTGTGCTTTCGATAAGGTCAATCATAGTATACTCTTATCTAAATTGGAAGCCTGTGGTATACATGGTTCCCTACTAATGTGGTTTAAGTCTTATCTTGAGAGGAGAAGCCAGCTTGTGGCAGTAAATGGTTTCGTCTCTCGCATGTATTGCGCCAGTTCCGGTGTACCTCAGGGATCGAACCTGGGACCCATACTATTTTCTATATTTGTTAACGATGTCCCTAGTGTTATTAAACACAGTAAAGTCTTATTGTTTGCCGACGACTTGAAGTTGTTTAGGGAAGTGTCTCGTAATGCTGACTCGTTGCTCTTGCAAAGTGACCTGGACAGGTTGAGCAGCTGGTGTTCCACCAACAAGATGACTCTTAATATAAAGAAATGCTTCAGCATCAAATTCACGAAAAAAACCGTGCCTCATTCCTTTAGCTACAGTCTTCTGGGAACGCAACTCACCGAGGTTGCTGAAATACTTGATCTGGGCGTGACAATAGATTCCAAACTAAAGTTTACATCCCATATTAATAATATCGTGACCAAGTCGGCACAAATGCTTGGTTTTCTCAAACGAAGCACAAAGGGTTTTCACACTGGGACCAAGATTTTACTGTATAATTCACTTGTGCGCAGTAACTTGGAATATGCAAGTTCGGTTTGGAACCCTTCTTATGCGGTGCATTCACAGAGACTGGAAAGCATTCAGCGTTCTTTTACGAGACATCTTGCTTTTATCTCCCAGGGTGTGTCCCATAGGTGCCCATATATGATGATAGACTAAAATTTTTCAATATGAAATCACTAAAGACGCGACGTAATGCCCATGATGTACTTTTACTTCACAGAATAGTTAATGGTTTAACGGGTTGTAGTGAACTGCTTAGTCACTTTTCTATTTCAGTGCCTTATAATATGCCCCGTGCTCCGATTTCAAAACTTCTTCGTGGTCCTTCCTCCCGAACCAACCTAGGCTCTCATGCTCCTATTGCGAGAATGTGCAACCTCTATAACAGCATTAGTAGTGGGTGTGACAAGGTGGATATATTTCATGACCCGTATCGGCGATTTCGAATTATACTGCTGAGACTTTTGTACCAATCAACAGCTACATTATAGATTAGTTCATTTTATATTTATTTCTGCTATTCTGATTTTATTAATTTATTTGATTGTATTATGTTATTATTTATGTTTTGTAATTTCGAATTTAATTTAATATTTATTATGTTCCAGATAATTTTTAGTTTGACATTAATGTAATATGGACTGAACTTTTTGTAAATTATTTATATTGATTTGTTCCTTGACAATGTTGTGTCACCTACAAAGGTGTATGCATCAGATCTCTTTTGTTTTCCCATTTTGTATTTTTAACATTATAATGTAATAATGCATGTGTTAGATTTTAAGGAGAAAGTATGGAAATATGACTATTCTGATAAAAGCTTTAAACTGTTCAATTAACTAGGAATAAAACTATAAATCTTATATTTCAATAAGGCCAGAATCAAGTAAAACACAAATAAAAATTTAAAAGCATTTTATTATTTTGATTCGTCCTCAATTTTTTACCTACCACCCGTTAAGGACATCTTTTAGCTGATAAGAAAAACGGGCGAAAAAAACTCACCAGCGTTATCAGAAACAACGACATTTACAAAATAATTATGTCGTTTTTGGACAAACAACACATTTTATCGTAATTAACATTTACAACCACATTACTTTTCATGATAAAAGATTTAACAACATTGAGGAATAACATCAAGCATTTGCTATAAACTGTTACTTCATATTATTTCCGTACTCACATCATTTATACAAAACCACTAAGGACAACATTAATTTAATATTATCAAGTAATAGACAAGTATATCCCTTTAACAAAAGAATAACTTCAGCAACATCTACCAGACAATACATTAGCATTGGATAGCAAAGAAAAACAGTAACAGAGAAATATAAAATTACAGGAGGGTATACTTAACTCAACAGTGCTGACGACTCGAACCACAAGACTGTTCGTTTTACCGCCAAGCTAGCTTTTATATCTTTATTGACAATTCCTTAAAAAACATTAACAAGGATGATACTTTTATTAAACCATTTTTAAAACCTTTTGAAACTTATGAGAATGATTCACCACTATCTATTATCAAGAAACACATCGTAAATTGTAAGAAATATCAGTTTTAAATTCTCATCTTGTTTGGAAACAAGTAATGTTACAGTCCGACATAAATACTCTTAACATTTATCAACCTTTAAATATTTATCATAGCCAAATGATTTGAAAACCACTCGAAAATAGCTAACATATTATTTTATTAATAACAAACAATAATGATAAGATAAATTCTTCAAAAATAACAATAATTAGTAACAGTATCAGTTTTAATTCCACTTCCTGTTCTTAAGAAGGAACGTTTAGTTAAGCATTTACCATCTTATTGATTTTATCACAGCCAAATGCTGTAAAAATCTATCGAAAACATCAAAGTTTGTATTTGATAACTAATAAAATATTATCATATGGCAATTCACTCAAAAATGTCAATATTATAACTTGACTTATTCCCTAAAGTAACACGGCCATACTGACCGAACTTCGTCCCCGAAGTTCCCACTCAATACCATTAATTTTAACTTACTTTTTACACCAGATATTTTATAAGTGATCTGTTTCATATATAGATATATATTGCATTTGGTTGTAATCTATACATAAAGGTACCTAATAAAACAGTAACTAAACTAAATCTGTATATGTTATATTTTCAAGAAATAATTACTGCTACCCATTGTAAGTATACAAGATATAGACCTCAAAACGATAAAAAAGTCATAGAGTGCCCTGTTTCCGTGTCATTTGGTGATAAAATACAAAGTTATACATGTAGTTTACTATACTATACTTTTCATTTAAGTATATAATTTTATATTGTGTAGGTATAATTTATGTAATATGTAAGTATATGTATTTATTTTTTCTTAGTAATCCAATGATATCATTTTATATTGTGTATGTATAATTTATGTATTTTGGGTAAGAAAGTATGTTGTAAGTATGTATTGTGAAAGCAAAAAGGTAAAAATTTAAATAAGTAAGTATGTATTATAAGTATATGTCTTGTATGTTTTGTATGACTTATGTTTATTATCTTCGTATCGATCATTCCTCTTTACACCCCGCTTTTTTTCCTGTCAATTTCTTCATACAGTAAGTTGTCTGGAAGAGAGCGCTCTGAGCGATAAGACCGCCTTTGTAACACTAGTTTTGAAATTTATTTTTTAAGTAACTATGTGATGTTTTGTGTTATTGTGGTGTAATAATAAAGCGTTAGGTAATAAATAAATAAAATATACACACATAATAGTTGATGTATTTTTTTGATAACTGCGATATTTGGTTGTAATAAATACATAAATAAGATTTTCACTACACTGGTCAAGAGCTTCGTTGGCGTCAAACCCCATCACCCGCTGCACGTGAAGCCAGGTAAGCGACCGCTCATGGCCAACAGCGTTTTATCTCATCATCATTTTATCTCAATTTTTTTTCTCATCTCATTTTATTTCAACATCATCAAAAACAACAAATCAAATACAATCTTAGTCAACATACCTACTGCCACCCCTGGGCAATTGTCTCAATAATCACATATAGTCAACAAGTCAACTGCCACACCTGGGTAGTCAACTTAATAATCACTTGTTCAATAAAATCATCGTGACAGTGGTCATGGTCAAGTGTCTCAAATTAGACAAATGGCCCACCAGCATCATTTTTAAAATTACGATCAAATTTAATGTCAAATACCAAATATACATAGTTGTTTCCTCTTCTTATGTGTGACTCAAATATGTTTGGCAGCAGTGCTTTCAAAAACTCCCTTAAGGTAAACGGTCATTTGGAAAAAAAAAAACAGTTTCATACAAGATTTTAGTTTAAATTTTCCATAACAATTAAACAAACGATCTTGGCTAGCAACACCATAAAACGTTTTCTGTCAAACTACACTGCGCTTACGATTAATGACTCAAGTGGTTCCAATATCGAGATAAAAACCCTATATTCTATAACCATTTGGTATTCTGTATGCAAAATTTCGTCCAAATCTTTCAGCCGTAAGCAACAATTTGTTTTTTTTTTTATTTTACCTGAATTCTATTTACTTCTAACTTTATCGAAACTTTCTTAATAATACAATTGTACAACTTGAAATATTCGTAGTTCCCGTCTGCCTGTAAATCGACGTTTTGAATTAAATCTATCAATTCTGAGAAATTATTCGAATTCTAGTATGAGAGAAAAAACAAGTAAACTTTTGTATGGTTATGGTTACCAATTTCAATATTGTCACAATCCGCTTGGCCATACTGATATTGCTGTATATCTTACATTTGACACTGGAACTACATATCACTATTCGACTATAAGATTCCTACATATTTTGATACGTATTTGAGGTAATCATATATATTACCAATATTTCTGTAAATATAAAAAACCGATTTTATTTGAAATGAAAAATGCGATATTTCCTCTAATGGCAAGCAAGGAAGAACCAAACGAATAAATATCTTAATCATTAACTGAAATTACTTTCTGTGTCGTTAAAACGGTAAGAGATTCCAATATATAAAAGGTAGTAAATGTATCCGATTCTAAATAACTCTTATTTTAATGTCCATTAAAATAAAGTGATGTTTAGAGCATCTTAAAGAAATGTGCGATATCATCTGCTGGTCAAACTCATAAAACTGAACTAATTTGCCATTACTTAGATAAATAAAAAGTGTAGGAAAAATAAATTTTCCGGATTTGTGAACCTAATAGGTATACTTACCTATTGCTTTCCCATGTGGCTGTTTTTTATCATAAAAAGACCTTAGTATTTATAATTATGACTAACATTAGACTGATAGTAGTAAAGAGTAATGAAGCAAAACGTTTCTCAAATTGCAGTGGTAAAAAAAAATGTATCTCGCATCACTCGATTTATCAATCAAGGGTCAAGACAAGACTGAAAATAGTTTTGGCGACTACTAGGTCCTACTACTACTACCTAACTTGAAAGAACCATTGCAACATAATCTAATTCAACTACTGTTTTTTTTAACCTAAAATATGGATAACATTCGGACGAGGAGTCCGAGTAGGTCTTTCGATTAATTAATCAAAATGGTATTTACTCCTAGTAACACAGATTGACTATCATTTTCTCAAAAGAAACTTGGAAAATCGAAATTTTAAAAGTAAGTAAGTTATATAGAAGTATACCAACACACTTATTCGAAGAGATAAATCTGTATAAGTTTTCCAAAATCTTCTTGATTATAGCTAAAATGTTAGAAAGGTAGCCAGTACCTAGCCAGTTTTTTATTTTTTTAGAATAGCAATATATTCCATAGCTTGTGCTGCCGGTTTGGAATTCAGCTCCAGTTGTATTAAATATAATCCATACATTTATCCAATAAATATCATGAAAAATAGATTCTTGATACTCAATGGTTTTGTAGGTACTAATAATTTTCGTTAATACGTGGTTTGAAATACTAAGAAGTCTTTAATTTGTAGCTTAAGATATTAATACATTATGTAATTAAAGAATATCGATTCTGAAAAGCAGCTTATTGAAGAAAGAATTTTGATTATGACATTTATGGCACAAATAGAATGAGAAAACAAAATCTCAGTTAGCTTTTTAACGATTTTAAGCGACAGATTGATGATTATAAAACTGAATACATTCTAGGCACTGCAAAGATAATTTTATTTCTTAAACGAACTTAAGCCTTTCTGAATCTAAAGCGGGTAAAACTATCTCGTACAAGCTTTTCGCTCGCAGCTCTGCCCGTGTGAGCTAGACGATGTTTTCCCGTGGCAAAGGTATATTTTCTAGAGTTTTACCTCTATCTCTATGCTATGCTATTCTAGAGCATAATTTATATCTCTGTCCAATTTCATCTATATTTGTTCAGCCGTTTAACCGTGATTGAGTATCAAAACAATCACACACAACAACACACTTAAACGTTACTATGGCTGAGGTGAGGTGTCATTACATACATGTACGTACCTACATAATATGTATCATTCACATTACAATAGACCAGGCATTATTTTATAGGATAGTCCAAACAAAAACACATAGTTAATAGATATCGCAGTTTCAAATATAGGTACACAATATCACAAAAACTATCGCATAAAAAGTCCATAAATACACTGACCCAGAGACAGGAGAATGTATCCATAGTTTCAATTACTCTGACGAATTACTAAACTGTCAACAACGGGCGTACCGTCAATTTAACATTCAGTCAATATTAAACTACCTCCTACATGGTCTCGCACCATCCACGTACATAAAATTGCAAAAAACCGCCACAATTGTAAGAATGTTTATGGATGCCCCCGAAGAAACAATAAATTTTTCACCCACTAACGAATTAAGTAAATCCATAAAACTTTGATTATTTAAAAAACCTTTAACGCACAGTCCCACAAAAGCGGAACATACTATGTATTTTATAAGTGAGAAACGCAAAAATAATAATATTCAATTTTTAATTGGTACATTACATACTATTCTATCGGCCAAGTTTGTCAGAATAAAATCTTACTGTCACTTAATAACAGTTAAATCTTTAGTAATGAAGATGTATTTATCCTTATTATTGTTAATGACTTAAATCATGGTTAAATCTTTTCTAGACTTTCACAGTGGAAATCTTTCATAGTATTTATAGGTTTATAGTACCTACTAAGGCTAGTAGTTAATCAAAGAATGACACTTTTTTCTAATGATACCCTCAATTCGTACCGAAGTTTTAAATAAATACAGATCCCCAAAGGGCTTTACTGGCTTTACTGACCAACGAAATGCGGCTCCAAATTCCTTGGCCAAGTTTCGATAATCTTGCACCAGGAACCAGTCCAGTCACCGGGTTGGACAGAAGAACGACATCGTCACCTTGACACGATGGATGACCCGTAATTTGAGGTGGCAGCATTGCAGCGCCACCTTGTCACGATGGATGTCCCGCAGTTCGAAGCGTAGTAGATTAGCCAGATCAGCAGCATCCATCCATAGAACATAAAAAATATATTATGAATTGGTCGTGGGCTTAGTTAGCACTTCTGATGTTAGATTTTAAGGAGAAAGTATGGAAATATGACTATTCTGATAAAAGCTTTAAACTGTTCAATTAACTAGGAATAAAACTATAAATCTTATATTTCAATAAGGCCAGAATCAAGTAAAACACAAATAAAAATTTAAAAGCATTTTATTATTTTGATTCGTCCTCAATTTTTTACCTACCACCCGTTAAGGACATCTTTTAGCTGATAAGAAAAACGGGCGAAAAAAACTCACCAGCGTTATCAGAAACAACGACATTTACAAAATAATTATGTCGTTTTTGGACAAACAACACATTTTATCGTAATTAACATTTACAACCACATTACTTTTCATGATAAAAGATTTAACAACATTGAGGAATAACATCAAGCATTTGCTATAAACTGTTACTTCATATTATTTCCGTACTCACATCATTTATACAAAACCACTAAGGACAACATTAATTTAATATTATCAAGTAATAGACAAGTATATCCCTTTAACAAAAGAATAACTTCAGCAACATCTACCAGACAATACATTAGCATTGGATAGCAAAGAAAAACAGTAACAGAGAAATATAAAATTACAGGAGGGTATACTTAACTCAACAGTGCTGACGACTCGAACCACAAGACTGTTCGTTTTACCGCCAAGCTAGCTTTTATATCTTTATTGACAATTCCTTAAAAAACATTAACAAGGATGATACTTTTATTAAACCATTTTTAAAACCTTTTGAAACTTATGAGAATGATTCACCACTATCTATTATCAAGAAACACATCGTAAATTGTAAGAAATATCAGTTTTAAATTCTCATCTTGTTTGGAAACAAGTAATGTTACAGTCCGACATAAATACTCTTAACATTTATCAACCTTTAAATATTTATCATAGCCAAATGATTTGAAAACCACTCGAAAATAGCTAACATATTATTTTATTAATAACAAACAATAATGATAAGATAAATTCTTCAAAAATAACAATAATTAGTAACAGTATCAGTTTTAATTCCACTTCCTGTTCTTAAGAAGGAACGTTTAGTTAAGCATTTACCATCTTATTGATTTTATCACAGCCAAATGCTGTAAAAATCTATCGAAAACATCAAAGTTTGTATTTGATAACTAATAAAATATTATCATATGGCAATTCACTCAAAAATGTCAATATTATAACTTGACTTATTCCCTAAAGTAACACATGCACTGCTGGTGTCCTTATAAATTAAATAAATAAATAAATAAAATCGGTTCAATAAATTTGTCAATTGATATTTCAAGACACTTTTAATGATATAAAGGTTTATAGGCAGAATCATGTTTGGTTTTCAAATGTTATAACTACAAACAAACATTTGCCAACGCAGAATACTGTCAAACTCACCTCATAATAATACTTTCTCAAAATGATCTAGTAAATAAGTAAGTCGTTTATTTGCCAGAATATGGTTACATTTTGATCTTAAATATATAGTTTCCAACATATTCAATCGTTAAAAGGGCTATTACACTTATCCTAGTTAGGATCCTAATTAAGCATACATTGCTCTCTTTGTGCTCATTTCTTGTTCTCTTTCAGCAAGTGATGCAATTAAAACAAGCAATGTATGCTTAATTAGGATCCTAACTAGGATAAGTGTAATAAGCCCTTAATTTGATGTGTAGATATTTAATACTAGCTTCCGCCCGCGACTTCGTCCGCGTGGACATTCTAGAGAATACTTAAAGGCCCAAGGGGGAATTGACAAAAACGCTGACATAGGTAAATATTTTTTTTTTTTTTTTTTTTTTTTTTTTTTTATTTATTACAGAACCATGAACAAGTTTACAATTTGCTTAGGTCTAGTAAATTACAAAATTTTAACAAATTATAATAAGTTATTGTAAACTCAACAATATGGCTACATTTTATGTTAATAATGTATAGTTACAATACAAGACTCGAAGTAGGTACCTATAAAAACTTATAAATTTAAATATTGTACAAAAACTCTAACGTGAGAAATAGTAAAATGGTGGGTAGTAGGTATGTAACATTCTTAATTATAATTATATAAGTAAATATTAACATTCTACATAGTATAACCTAAGTAATATTGTTTGTGTGGAAGTCTGTAGTACTACTTATGTGTGTTGGTGTAAATGATAGTTCGTGTGTGGCGTGTGTTTTGTCGACTGTGTGTGTTTAATAAGTGCGTATGTGTGATGAAAATAACTTTATATTTGTGTGTTGCTATTATTCATGTGTGGCCTCAGATAAAAGTATTTCAATTATTAGTTTCCTAAATGACCTTATATTACTTCTAAATAGATCTACATTACTAAATTTTCTATTGTATAAGTTGCATAAGCGATACAACGGAGAACGGATACCAGCATTAGTACGACACTTGGAAACAGCGAAAAGTACTTTTAAACGCACAGGTCTTAATTGTGCTCGTGAGGGTACTGAATACCTAAGTTTATTTATTATATCGATACAATCATACTTGTTATTGCACAGGTCGTATAGTAACATTGCATCTAGTTGGGATCTTCTAGACCTCAGATCTAAAAGTTTGTACTTCTTAAGGAGATCCAAGTAAGAACCTCGCTTATGATAAAGTTTAAAGTTGACACGACGCAGAAACTTCTTCTGAACCATTTCGATACTGTAGTTGTACTTATCGTATAATGGGTTCCATATTGACACTCCGTACTCTAATTGTGATCTTACAAGGGATTTGAAAAGATGTATATATGTTTTGGGATTTTTAAATTCTGTAGCGGAACGCATTACGAACCCATACATCTTATATGCCTTTGCAATTACATTATGAATATGAATATCAAAATGTAATTTAGAGTCAAAAGTGACTCCTAAGTCCCTTAGACTATTCACTTTTTCAATTTTATCACCGTTTAGGGTGTAAGAAAATTTACTTGGGTACTTCTTTTTAGTAAAAGTTATTGTTTTACATTTGTTAATACTGAGTTGAAGCTTATTATTCCAACAATAAACATTAAATCTGTCAAGATCTTCTTGAAGCAGGTGATGATCTTCATGTTTATCTATAATTCTATATATTTTCAGATCATCCGCATAAAGTAGGAATTGACTATGTTTGAAACAGTGATGAATGTCGTTAATAAAGATCACAAATAAGAGTGGACCCAATATGGACCCTTGAGGAACACCAGAAGAAACATCAGTTAACCCTGACTCTGCACCTTTAATAACTACTTTTTGAGTTCTGTTAGAAATATACGACTTAAACCAGCGCCAAAGGTTGCCATGGATTCCATTATAAGCAATTTTCTCCAGAAGTATTCTATGATCCACAGAATCAAATGCTTTTCGATAATCAGTATAGATACTGTCGACTTGTCTATTTTCATCAAGTGCATTAAATAAATCCGAGGCATATGTAAAAAGGTTAGTGACTGTTGAACGTCGCTTAACAAAGCCATGTTGTTCTTTCAAAATAGTGCCATGTAGGAGAGGATAAATGGTATTATGTACAAGTCTTTCAAAAACCATAGAGGGGATTGGTAGTATGGAAATGCCACGATAATTTTTAACATCATTTTTAGAACCCTCTTTGTGTACAGGGACAACCCTTGCACTCTTCCAGATGTCGGGAAAAATACCGTCACGTAAACATTTATTAAAGAGATAACACAATGGAAGATCAATTTCGGTAGCAGTTTCTCTAAAGAATATACTTGGAATATTATCTATTCCAGCACCTTTTGAAATATCCAAATTTTTCAGAGCTTTTTGGACTTCTAATCTTGAAAATTGAATCTCGTGAATAATAAAATTAGAATTGTCATTCATGGTTACATTAAAATCAGCAACACTTAAATTATCAGGAACTGACGATGGACGAAACACAGATTGAAAAAATGCACTAAATAGCTCACAAGATTCCTCCGCATTCTGAGCTACGGAGCCCTCGTAATGTACATTGCTGGGTATAGCTGAGCTGTTGTGGCGCTGAGACGTATATTGCCAAAAATACTTTATATTTTCTTGAACACTATTTTCAACCTTAATCATATATTTTTTGTAACATATATCAGCTAAATCTTTAAATTGTTTTCTATAAATTGAAAATATATAGTAATTTGAATCAATATTGTATGTTTTCATTTTAGCCCAAGCTTTATTTTTTTTTATAAATAATCGAATTAAGGTAGGAGTAAACCAAGCGGGATATGACGTGGACTTAATTTTCTTTTTTGGCACATTTGTATTTATAATAGTGTTAATTTTATCATAAAATAACAAAACTGCCTCATCTGCGCTTTTATTTAAGAATAAGGCATTCCAGTCAATACTACATATCTCCTGCTTAATTTTACTATAATCCCCTTTACTGAAATTATAACTTACGTATGGTTTTCCATGAATAAAGCTACTAATTTCTTGATGTTGAATTATAACTAAGAAAGAGGGGTGGTGCTCATCCTCGGGAAGCAATGGATCAGATACTGATAATAATTCACAACCTGTGTTATTAGTAAAAAATAAATCTAATATTCGATTATTTTTGTTTCTCAACATGTTCAATTGATTACAGTTTAATATGGCCATGAAATTATTTATATACATATGAGCTGGATTTGAACCTCCGATACATGGACTCTGCCCATATGAACCATTATTTTTCCAATCTAAATCCGGTAAGTTAAAATCCCCTACGATAAAAAAATCTGTTACATCACTATTATTATCAAGAAATTCGCTCTGTAGCTTATTTAGGCAACGAAGATAAGTCTCATGGCTCTGTTTTGGCGGAATGTACACTACTCCTATGCAATAACAATGCATGCCAACCTTAAACTTAACTAGCATTTGATCGATAACGGGTGGGAGCGGGATGCCTGTAGTATCAGCGGCGGCGGCGGCCGGAGTGCAGACGATCGCACATAGATCACGACGAATTGCAATCAGTGCGCCTCCGCCGTCACGGCGTCCGCTCATCGCACGATCCCGATCCGCGCGAAAAACCCTATAGCGGTTATCAATGTATTCATTATCTGCTATATCTGCATGCAACCAAGTTTCTGTTAGGACAATAATATCGTATGCATGTGAAAGTATGCTCATAAATATTGTGTGTAATTTGGTTCTGAGGCCACGGCAGTTCTGATAGTAAATTGATATATTAGCCATTTTTAATGCAAACAATAAATGCGGTTAAAAACATGATTGGTACTAACAGCACAGCTGAAAGTTTTCGTCCTTACATTTTTACATTTAATAATGTGATTATTTATATTATAGACGACCTGCCACACTAAGATATATATTTTAGGGTTAAAAAAATAATAACACTTACATATTACACATATAATTTTTAATATTTTGCTTATACATTTGTTACATACATATTCTTTTGTTAGTTTTTTACATAAACAAATAGATTTTATTAGGTTTTTTGTTAAAGATTGATATAAAATAAAAAAGTTACATACCCTCGACTCACACTTAAAATAATTTACCCTTACATAACGTTGGCCCAAATACAATTTACAATTTAATTTTTTTGATATCATGCTCGTTCCGCACAGAAAATATAGGAGAAGATTCAGTCTGACGAACCAAAATAGTGCCATGTTTAATCCAAACAAATTTGTAATGACATTCCTTAGCCTGTTCGCGACACTTCCGAAACAACTGTTTATTCCTGGCTGTAAGATGTTCGTTAATGTACACACTCTGCGTGGTCCCAGTTATGTTCAGCTCATCGGATTTTATGGTTTTATTTGCCCGAGCGCGGGCAGCAGTTACAAAGTTGTCACGCATTATTTTAGAAGTAAATCTTACAATGACGTTCTTGGGGCGGGACGACTTTTTGTCGTAATGGGGCACCCTATGAGCTGAAACAATTTCAGAGGCATTGACAGGATGCTTAATGATGCAGCCAATTTTCTCAACCATTTCGATCAAATTTTCATTGCGTCGCTCAGGTAAATTGGCAATCTCGATATTATACAATCTAGCCTGTTGTTCCATTGCATCTATTTTATCTTGTAGTAAATTGATCTTGCCGCAGGCCTCATCATTCGAGCGTGTTTGGCCTTCTAGAAGTTTTAAGCGATTGTCAATATCATCCTGTCTATCCATGGTGTATGATAATGACTTATCAAATGTATCTAACCTGCCACTCAGTTCTTTAAACGAGTTATTAATAGTTACTGAGATTTTTTTCACTTCTTGGTCAATTATGGAGTTAATCGAGTTTTTAATACTATCAGCAATAATTGTATCTAGCTGCAATGTCCATGACTTCAGCTGTTCATTAATCTTTTTCTCGACTAATTCCATCATCGGCTTTAGATTGTCATCTTCAGGTTGTTTCCGCTTTCGTGAACTTACGAACATATTTTCAATGTTCTTGCTACGGCATGCTTCGGGTAGATCAGGATTTGATGAGTATTTATGTTGCTCCGTCGAAGGTGACAATGGAGGAGTTCGATGCATCTTGATAGGTAGTTATATTGTTTCATGCGCAGATCCGAGAAACCAAATAATTATTGTGAGCTAGGCAGCAAATCACTATTTCACATTCACAAGTCAACACGAGATTAGCGAACTTATTTCCGAAACGAACTTATCTCCGACACGGGGATGTGTGTGCACGTCCGCGTCCAACGAGTCTCGCACGACGAATATCGAATATTAATTTTCAATTGCCAGTCATAACATAAAATTTGAAGATCCTAATGTCAAAACTGACGGACTTTCATACAAACTTTCATCCCCTATTTTATCCCCTTGGGGGTAGAATTTATCAAAATTCTTTCTTAGCAAATGCCTACGTCATAACATCTACGTGCATGCCAAATTTCAGCCCGATCCGCCCAGTGGTTTGGGCTGTGCGTCAATAGATCACTATGTCAGTCAGTCAGTCAGTCACCTTCGAGTTTTATATATTTAGACTAGCTTTCCGCCCGCCGCTTCGCCCGCGTGGTATACACGACGGTATCCCGCGGGAATGCGATTTTTTCCGGGATAAAAAGTAGCCTCTCCAGGCCACAAAGTGTCTGTGCCCCAAATTTCAGCCAAATCCGTTGAGCCGTTTTGGCGTGATTGAGTAACAAACATACAAACATCCAAACTCACATCTATATATATAAAATTCAAAGTCCTGACTGACTGACTGACTGAGATATCAACGCACAGCCTAAACCGCTGAACCTAGAGACTTCAAATTTTGCACATAGATACGTTATACAGTGTAGGCATCCACTAAGAAAGGATTTTTGGTAATTCCAACCCTAAGGAGGTGAAAAAGGGGATGAATGTTTGTATGAAAGTCCGTCAGTTTTGAAGTTAGGATCGTCAAATTTTGTATTTAGGCTGGCAATTGAAAATTTATATTTACCTGTGTCAGCGTTTTTGACAATTCCACCCCCGAAGGGGTGAAACGGGGGATGAAATGTTGTATCTGGAAAGTCCTTCATTTAATTTATTATTTAGGCTTATGGTCGGAAAGTAAAACAAATAAGCAAACACATTTTTCGTATTTTTTCGAAAATCAACCCCTTCGAGGTTAAATGGGATAAATAAACCTAAAAATCGATATGGATGTCGTTATTGAGGTTTTATGGGATGACAATTGCAAAAATGGCATTTATTTTGATGTTTAACACGCTGAACATGATTCAACCCTAAAAGGTTGAAATAGGGGTGAAATTTTGAATGAAAAATCAGGGTTAAAATAAACATTTCAACTTGAAACTTTGGAGGCTTACTTCTTAAAACAAATAGGCAACTCATTTCGTAATCTTCCCAAAATCAAACCCCGGGTAAAATAGGGGATGAATACGTGTATAAAAGTCCGTCAGTTTGAAGTTAAGATCTTTAAATTTTGTATTTAGGTTGGCAATTGAAAATTAATATTTTCCTGTGTCAGCGTTTTTGACAATTCCACCCCCGAAGGGGTGAAAAGGGGGATGAAATGTTGTATCTGGAAATTCCTTCATTAAATTTATTATTTAGGCTTATGGTCGGAAAGTAAAACAAATAAGCAAACACATATTTCGTATTTTTTCGAAAATCATCCCCTTGGAGGTTAAATGGGATAAATAAACATAAAAATCGATATGGATGTCGTTATTGAGGTTTTATGGGATGACGATTGCAAAAATGGCATTTATTTTGATGTTTAGCACGCTGAACATGATTCAACCCCTAAAAGGTTGAAATAGTGGTGAAATTTTAAATGAAAAATCAGGGGGTAAGATAGACTTTTCAACTTGAAACTTTGTAGGCTTACTTCTTAAAACAAATAGGCAACCCATTTCGTAGTTTTCCGAAAATGAAACCCAGGGGTAAATAGGGTATAGAAACCTAAATCATCCTAAGTACCCTAAAAGTTCTTGATACCAAACAAGTTCTTTGTACCTAAGCTACTTAAAACTAACTTTTTGATTGTGAAACAGACACTTATTATTTACTAGCTTCCGCCCGCGACTTCGTCCGCGTGGACATTCGAGAAAATACTTAGGGGACCAATAACCAGGATAAAAAGTATTCTATGTTTTAATTTCATAAAAATCCGATCAGCCGTTTTTACGTGATTAGGCGGGTCCTCCCTCACCAAGTGAGCAGCCTCGTGCGAGGCCCGCCGCACGTGGAAAACGTTTTGCCTCGCGCGAGGCTGCTCGCTTGGTGAGGGAGGACCCGCCTAATCACGTAAAAACGGCTGATCAGATTTTTATGAAATTAAAACATATAATACTTTTTATCCTGGTTATTGGTCCCCTAAGTATTTTCTCGAATGTCCACGCGGACGAAGTCGCGGGCGGAAGCTAGTTTATAATATTAATATAGATAGTAGGATTGTGTAATCAGAAAAAAATGGATTAATCTTAATGGAAGTAATATGAAGATCATTTTGCCAAAGTGTTAGTAATTGGACCTATATTTTAGAAGTTGGGTAATAGTTCCAACGATAGCATCAGCTAGTTTGCGTCGTCGAAGTGTCAACAATTTTGTCAACGAAGGATGCTAGTTATAAGTTCAATCTCGCCTCCAAGTCAAAGTTGAGCAGTTAAATTTTATCTCGGATATTTCGCGAGCTCTCGTAAATTCGGGGGTCGTAAATTAACTATAATACGCCATAAATATTTGGGGGTCGCGAGCGAGCCCGGTGTGATTGCCTGTACCGCACCTGCTTACGGCTTTTGAGATAAAGTAGCTTCGTGCGTAAATATTTGAGTGTTCATGATGGCCCTTAGGAATCCTTTAATTTACTTCTCATTTTGAAATTAAAAGGCTTTTTTAAGTGTATTTTGTACCTAAGAACTTTTCTCGGAAATTGTTAGTAAAACAAGACAGTGTTCGTTTTGAAGGAAAAGGGTTATTTAATCGGTAAAACTGATAGACTTTTAAGATTCTATTATTAAACGGAAAAATATTGCAGACAGGTTCAAGACTGAGATAGAGAAAAATGGATAAAAGAATGCGTTGTTTTATACAACACGAATGTCAAAACTGAAAGCAGAACAGAATTAAATTAGTCGTGAGACTAATTTTCGCTGTTCGCTGACAAGGCTTTGAATATGAGATAAGCGGTTTGATGTTCATGGCCTAAAACAAGACGTGTGGCGTATTGGAAGTTGCTCAAAATTACTGAAATTAATCTTATTAAACTCACGGAAAACGTATAAAGCGCTATTAAACACTAAAGGCAAGCAAATATGGTTGTTTTCAATAACCCGTAGCTCATCAATGCCTGCAATAATAAAACCATCACATGCAAATTGCTAACTTAACTACTTACTTAGCAAATTTTGGTACCGCAATTGATTTTTTAAGATACACTTATGTTCCTGGATTTCTCGTAACACATTTGAAATGTAATTGGGTAACGATAAATTCTAAAAAGATTAGGAATTGTTTTCTATTCAACAGTGACGTAAAATCAATAAAATTAAAATTAAAAGAAAGTAATTAGACGAAGAAAATTACGCATTTATTTAGTATTAAATGAAGTGTGGAATCAGAAACAAGTTAGTTGTGATATTACTTTGCGTTGGCAAAAATTAAAACTAGAACAAATGCAAAATGTATGGATTACGGATTTGCTGTTTTAGTAAAGACCATCTCACACGCGCCCCGTCCACTTTGGTACTACTTCTGATATCTTTCTTGTATTCTCTACGTTAAACAAATTTGCCAACATTAATTTTTAATTTAGTGCCAACTGCCAACACACAAATCCGCCGCCGCTCCACAATTATTTTTTGTGTTCTGTGCCTTTAACAAGTATGCCAACATTAGTTTTCAATTTAGTGCCAACACACAAATCAGCTGTCTCTTTACAATTATTTTTGTATTCTGTGCGTGTAACAAATATGCCAACATCAGTTTTCAATTTAGTGCCAAAACACAAATCCACCGCCGCGGGGGTTGACCGCTCCACAATTGTTTTTTTTTTATGTTCCGCACGTATAAATATCCTAACATTAGTTTTCAATTTAGTGCCAAAACACAAGTCCGCGATCGACCAAACGATCTGGTCAAGCCGCTGGATGCGGGCAACGCAGGACCGATCGTTGTGGAGATCCTTGGGGGAGGCATATGCCCAGCAGTAGGCGTCATTCGGCTGACATGATGACACAAATCCGCCGAAACCTGGCCGACACTCCACAATTATTTTTTGTGTTTTGCGCGTTTAAAAAATATGCCAACATTAGTTTTCAATTTAGTGCCAACACACAAATCCGCCGCCGCTCCACAATTAAGCTAGCTCGTTCTAAATCAACAAACCTGATATCGTTCCTGCAATAACGCCACATCTCCGACGCGACGCGAATACCAAACTGATTGAGTATATTATGATGCTCTCTACATTATAATGAGCTCGCTTATCTCTTTGACTTATTTAGACGTTGCTGCATACTTAACTTGCTTGTTTTGGTTAGAAATCTTGCTTTTTTGCACTAATACCTATTTCAAGATATCTTTAACTAGACCTCGTCACATCATTTAATGCACATAATTGATGGTTTTTTAAATTATAGATTTAAGATTATATATACAGATATAAGATTTTTAGGATGAGAAATAAATAAGATGAACATGGACAAGGCGAAAATCATGTTCAATGCGCGTATTGCACCCGCTCCAGTTAATCTTGGGAACATTACACTCGAAGTTGTTGACCACTATGTTTACGTAGGACAGACGGTCCAGTCAGGTAACTCCAACTTTGAGAAAGAGATCTCTCGTCGAATCCAGCTCGGATGGGCAGCGTTTGGGAAGCTCCAGCATATATTTGCGTCCGAAATACCTCAATGTCTCAAGACGAAAGTCTTTGACCAGTGTGTGTTGCCAGTAATGACCTATGGAAGTGAGACGTGGTCTTTTACTATGGGTCTCTAAGAAGGCTCAAAGTCACCCAGCGAGCAATGGAGAGAGCGATGCTTGGTATTTTCCTGCTCGATCGCATCAGAAATGATGAGATCCGCAGGAGAACTAAAACATCCGACATCGCTCGAAGGATTGCATCATTGAAGTGGCAGTGGGCGGGACACATAGCGCGGAGAACCGATGGCCGTTGGGGCGGAAAGTTTCGCGAATGGGGACCGCGTGCCGGACGACGTTTCGTGGGCAGGCCCCCTACAAGGTGGACCGACGATCTGGTCAAGGTCGCGGGAAGCCGTTGGATGCGGGCAGCGCAGGACCGATTATTGTGGAGATCTTTGGGGGAGGCCTATGCCCAGCAGTGGGCGTCGTTCGGCTGACATGATGAAGATTTTTAATATCTCTCGGACAGCTCTATAAAATTTTAACCGGCTCTGTGGTCTAGTGGTTCACACCACCGGCTACAGACCCAGAGGTCCCGGGTTCGATTCCCAGTGGGGGTACATATTGTATTCGGTTTGGTTGGTGGTAGGACTTGTTATTAGTCCCCCTGCCTAGCTACCACCATCTTATCTAAGTCTGACGCCATAACAATGATGTTTTCACCATAATCCGAAATATTATTAGGCATTTATATTCCGGCAGTTAGAGATAAGATAGCTAGTTCCTCAGTGATTGAGGATTCCGGGAGTAGTGCGCTTCCACCTTCAGCCTTATCACCACCTTACATCAGGTGTGGTGAAAGCTAAGTTCTACCCCGTAGTTGATAAAAAAGCTCTTTTTTTTATTAGAAACCTGGCAAGCATTTGACCGCCATCTTGTTTGGCTAACAGGATGCAGTCTAGCATGTTACATGCCTGCCCAGGTTATCCTATTCACTCTCGACTTAAAGAGACTTGGGTTGTCAGAATCAGGGAACACAGAGACAGGCAGCTCATTCCACTCTTTAGCGGTTCGTGTGAGGAATGAATTTGCGAAGCGCTTGGTACGGACAGCTGGAATGTCAACGATGTAGGGGTGGTAGGCTATGCATCTGGTACCCCGAAGGTTTTTTTTTTATCCACAACGGGGTAGCACTTAGCCTTCATCACCTGATGTTAAGTGGTAATAAGGCTGAAGATGGAAGCGCACTACTCCCGGAATCCTCAATCCTGAAGAACTGGCTATCTTATCTCTAACTGCCGGAACACAATAATGCTGAAAACATCATTGTTATGGCGTCAGACTTAGATAAGATGGTGGTAGCTAGCCAGGCGGACTAAGAACAAGTCCTACCACCAACCAAACCGAATACAATATGTACCACCACTGGGAATCGAACCCGGGACCTCTTGGTCTGAAATCGGTGGTGTGAACCACTAGACCACAGAGGCGGTTAAAAGGTGGAAACGGGCTAGAGGCACAAGGTCATGCAGCTCGCTCGCACACTCACCAAAGTGTTCAGTGTGTGTTGTTACCAAAGTATTCTATAAAAAACCTCTAAAAGCCTCTATAATTCTAACACAAGAGGTAATAACTCCAACTTCCATCAACAAAACTAAGTATAGACATAGAACGTACGTATTTACAATACAAAAACCTCCATAATCCTCTAAAAAAAATCTCTCCCGCGTTTCAATCTCAGACCAACCATTGCCAGATGGCTCCCTCAAAAATAATAAATGAGGAGTCGCTAAAGAACGCCAATAATGCGCAGGCCGCGTTATAAACAAAATAAACACCGAGCCAGCCACTAAGAGGCCATTTCCTTGAGCTATGTCCCAATAAACAGAGCTGGGAGCGGCGCATTTTTCAAATACCCAAGAAGTGTCTATATTCCGAGGATTGGAAACGGTGAGCTTAATATCGGTGGACTCAGTTTAGTGTATTGCGAGATTGATGGAGTGCAGCTGGGTTTTAAAGTGTTAATCAATCTGTAAAAAGTTGATAAGGAATTGAATTGTTTTGACAAATAAACGTTTTTTTTTATATATATATTTATTATTAAGTTATGTGTTACAAATCAGTTACATTACATCTAATGACCCGCAAAACCGTTTACACGGTTTGACTGCGGGACCGAACGAAAGTGATTCTCAAACAATTTTGAGCGCTGTGACTTATATTATTCTAAATTAGCTTATTCTAAAGTTTCTATTACCTAGATGTTCTTTTAACATATTTTTGAATTTATTTTTATTATGCTCATGTATTGTGTTCACTGGCAAAGCATTTAGTACTTACGTAGGCTAAGCGCTTTCTAATGGTCAAAAATATCATCATCACCAAGAAATTAAGTTCGTTCTTAATGTTTCCTTCAGCTATATAGTCCAATAAACAGTAGCTGGGAGCGGCGCATTTTCAAATACCCAAGAAGTGTCTATATTCCAAGTGGGATTGGAAACGGTGAGCTTAATATCGGTGGACCCAGTTTAGTGAATTGCGAGATTGATGGAGTGCAGCTGGGTTTTAAAGTGTTAATCAATCTGTAAAAAGTTGATAAGGAATTGAGTTGTTTTGACAAATAAACGTTTTTTTTATATATATTTATTATTAAGTTCTGTGTTACAAATCTGTTACATTACATCTAATGACCCGCAAAACCGTTTACACGGTTTGACTACGGGACCGAACGAAAGTGATTCTCAAACAATTTTGAGCGCTGCTGTGACTTATATTATTCTAAATTAGCTTATTCTAAAGTTTCTATTACCTAGATGTTCTTTTAACATATTTTTAAATTTATTTTTATTATGTTCATGTTTTGTGTTCACTAGCAAAGCATTTAATACTTACGTAGGTTAAGCGCTTTCTAATGGTCAAAAATATCATCATCACCAAGAAATTAAGTTTGTTCTTAATGTTTCCTTGAGCTATATGTCCCAATTAACAGAGCTGGGAGCGGCGCATTTTTCAAATACCCAAGAAGTGTCTATATTCCAAGTGGGATTGGAAACGGTGAGCTTAATATCGGTGGACCCAGTTTAGTGAATTGCGAGATTGATGGAGTGCAGCTGGGTTTTAAAATGGTAATCAATCTTTAGAATGTTGATAAGGAACTAAATCGTTTTGACAAAGACACGTGAAATGGTCGAAAATATCATCATCGCCAACAAATATAAGTTAGTTTCTTTTCCTTGAGCCATATGTCCCAATAAACAGAGCTGTGAGTCTCGCATTTTTCAAATAGGTACCAAAGAAGTGTCTATTATTCCGAGTGGGAGTGGAAACGGTGAGCTTAATATCGGTGGACTCAGTTTAGTGAATTGCAGGATTGGTAGAGTGCAGCGGGGTTTTGAGTCATTAATCAATTAGATCTTTAAAATTTTAGTAAGTTAATTAGCCAAAACACGCGAAATATTATGGGCAAAATTATAACAAAAAAACATAAAAACAACATAGAAAGGATGTCAATCAAAAGTAATGTATTATCTTGTTCAAATAAACACTATAGTCGTATTAATTTAATACTGACAAATAGAACGAACAAAAACAAAGCAATAATAGTAGATTGTACAACAAGTGCATAAAACATACCATTTAACCCGAGACGTATATATCCACCCGAGCCGTAGGCGAGGATGGATAGTCAATTCGAGGGTAAAATGGGTTTTATGTACGAGTTATACACTCTGCTTTTCACTTCGAGTGTGAGGAAAATAAATTACAATATTGCAAAAAAGAAAAAATAAAGACGCCATATTGGCGGGAAAACTTTCTTTTTCTTTTTTTTTTATACGTGGAAGTGGCAGTAGCACGTGCAGTTACCGCATAGATCGTAATCCATAATGCTCTTGAAATATTTATTTCTTACAAAACTCATTAATTTTGCCTACTTTTATTTATTTAGTAATTTAACATTGATTATGTACAAAATTTAAGAAACAGAATGAAACAAAAAGTTTATTTAACGAAGTTTAATTGCGTGTGTGACTGTTTACCTGACGACCTTTGTCTTAGAGTCTGTGACATAGACGAAGATTTTACTTTATGCACTAGAGCATAAAAAGCGATTTTATGCAGCCTATATCCAACATAAACACGAACTTTACGAGCATGAGAAGTGAAAATATTATTTTGTTTATTGAGACACGAATGTTTTGTTTTCGTCAACGAAGCTAAGCGATTTTTTTTTTTGAAATCTAGGTTCTTATAATAAAAATCTAGAATTGGCTACTGGCATGTCTGTTCATAAAAAAACAACACACATACCTATTATTAACTTACAAGGGGCGATTTGTATTTTTAGTATCATCATCATCATCATCATCATCAGCCATTTAATGTCCCCACTGCTGGGGCAAATTATATAATTATATATTAGTATAATTTCACAAAATACAGGGTGGAAGAAAAATATGAGCCCTGAAGTGCCTTAAACTGTTTTATCATACTAAAATGATAAATGCGAAAGTTTTAGATATTTGTTACTCAATCACGGCGAAACGGCTGAACGGATCTGGATGAAACTTGGCACAGAGATAGATTATGGTCAAAAAATAGCATATAGGCATAGGCTTATTTCTACGGGAAAACATCGTGTGGTTCACACCCGGACACAGCCGCGGGTGGAAAGCTAATATATTATAAAGTTCTACCTTCCAGGACTTGGCAAAATAAAATCATGCTACGCTTTGCTGTAAAATATGAATTTGACTAGTTTGACTTACAGACAGACATCCCGAAAAGATTCTAATTTAAATTGAAACTCGTCGATTCAGCATCGACGTTGAAAACAGTAATTTAGGACTACCTTTCTGAGAAGTTCCTAACCAATTAAGTGAAGGATTAGAAATTTGAGCAAAATATAAATTGACTCTTAGAAATTAAGAATAGCCTTTAAAGAAAACCATTTAACTTTGAAATTTTTATTTAGCACAGTAAAATGTAAAATTTATAAAATTTAGTATGATATTATAAATGGTTTTATATGTACTAAACTAACCTATACGCTGTTTAACGAGAGTTGATAAAATCAGAGTTTTATTAATGCTACGGCCTGCTAATTTTTTTAAACTAGTGGCTCCTCGCGGAGCCACTAGTTTAAAAAAGTAGTAAAAAAAGTAAGTAGTAAAAAACTAGTAAAAAAAGTTTTTACCCGCTTTGTACCCGTTCCCGTGGGAATATCGTTACAAAAGAAAACTTTTCTCTCTTTATTATAATACTAGCACTGCAGTGCTCCGCAGTTTCACCTGCGATAATTCGAGGAAAAGGAAAAACCGACTAAAAACAAAATACTTTTTCACGTTTATGCAACATTTTGAATTAATGCTCCGCTTCTATTGGTCGTAGCGTGATGTTATATAGCCTATAGCCTTGCTGGATAAATGGACTATCCAACACAAAAATATTTTTCAATTCAGTCAGCAGATTCATTCAGATTAGCGCGTTCAAACAAACAAACTCTTTCAGCTTTTTAAATTAGTATTAGTAGATATAGAAGAGAAAATGAGAAAATGGCTGCCGCGTCCACTCGCCTGTTCGGTCCGCGGTTTACAACAAATGCGTGACTCTTACCACGAAACACGGCGACAGCCAGAGAAAAGCGACGGCCGCCATACAGTTTGCGATAATTAAGCGACAGTAAAGGTGTTCGGAGTCGTATCATGATATTTATTAACACTTGCTGAACAGAGTTTGTTTTGTTAGTGCCAATGTAGCCCTAGCGCGAAAACCTGTCGTTATGGTAACCGTTTATCGTGATCGTATATTTTGTATGAAAACCAGAGCAGCGCCACTGTCGGGCGGTTAAGGAACTGAAATTCAAATAAATTTGACAGCAGCACTTTGACAGCTTTTGAAGGACGATATAGTTTACTATTCGATTACCTTATGAATAATTTTTCATGCTTGGGGTAAAGGTATTTAAGATAGAAATATAAACGGTGGAATCAATAATAACATTGAGATTGTAGCTGTTCTATGTTCCTGTATGCAATAACAATGTGACTTTTAATGATCCCTTGTTTAGAATGTGTAGGTCTTATAAAATAATGTAACAAAAATAGATTTATTTTCTCAGAGTGTTTACTCGTTTAATAGGTCTACGAAAGAGCTTTGTGCAGAACATAAATTAATTGTGGTGTATTAATGTACAAAGACAAAGCTTTATTAATCTGTAGTGTTTTAAATGCTTCTAAATAGTCAGTAGAACTTTTTTTTCCTTCTTTGTATGTAAACTCTGTGTACAACTTTTATAGAAAATCAATTTAAATGTATTTTGTTTTCTTATCTATAATCTTATGAAAACGAATGAAATTGTTTTTTGTAGTTTTGCCTTTATCAAATAAAATAAAAAAAAAAACATTACTTACTATTCTGGTCACTGCTGAAAAATCTTGAGCATTATCATTACATTATGATTTTTGACATTTGTTTAAAATACGAAAACACAGCACTGTCCGGACAGCCCCATTGCTCAAAAGAGTGCGGTACATAATATACAGGGTGTTAGGGGCACCGTTGCAAAAACTTTAACCATGGCTTCAGACCATCATGCTGAACAACGTAGAGCAAGAACTTTTGTCGGAAATGAAAAAAGAAAATCGACTTTTAATACAAATTTAGCAACTAATCGGGATATTTTGTATGGGGATACGAAATATTTTTTTCATATCCGACAAAAAATTCTTGCTGCGCGTTGTTCAGCATGATGGCCTGAAGCCATGGTTATAGTTTTTGCAACGGTGCCCAACACCCTGTATATAAAATAGAAATATAAGTGGAATCAATAACAACATTACTATTCTAGTCACTGCTGAAAAATATTGAGCACTAGCTTTCCGCCCGCGGCTTCGCCCGCGTGGACTACACGAAGTTATCCCGCGGGAATGTGATATTTTTCCGGGATAAAGAGTAGCCTATGTTCCTCTCCAGGCTACAAAGTATCTGTGTCCCAAATTTCAGCCAAATCCGTTTAGCCGTTTTGGCGTGATTGAGTAACAAACATACAAACATCCAAACATCTAAACTTTCACATATAATATTATAATAATCTATAGTAATAATATAAAGAGGAAAGATTTGATTGTTTGTTTGTTTGGATCGAATAGGTTCCGAAACTACTGGACCGACTTCGAAAATTATTTGACCACTATCGGACCCGGCAAACGTTGTTTTGCCATATAAATTTTATTAAACATGAACTTCGTATCACCAAAATCTGCCTGCCATAAATGTCACTTATTAAAAATAGGTAATCCAAAGAGACAAAAACGTCACTGATAACATACTCTTTGACATACCAACTCTTTGGAAGCGGCTATGTAGGAAATGACAGTTGTGTAAAGTACGACAGTTTAACGATTTTATTTACAAAATTACAATATTTATTTTAAAATTTTCCTGAATAAAAAGTAGCCTATGTTACTCTCCAGCTCTCAAATTATACCCATACCGAAAATCTCGTCAATCCGCTGCTCCGTTTTGACGTGAAAGACGGACAAACAAACAAACAAATAAACAAACAAACAAACACACTTTCACATTTATAATATTAGTATGGATTAGAAAGCTACACTCTTCCCGAGTGACATAGGCTATATTTTATCCCGATATTCCCTCGGGAACGGGTACCACGCGGGTAAAACCGCGAGGATCCGCTAGTAATATAATATAGTAGGATTATCATTACATTATGATTTTTTTATATGTAGGTAAGTACATTTGTTTAAAATACGCAAACAGCACTTTTTAGACAGCTCCATTGCTCAAAAGTCTACGTACATATTTAAACTGTCGACTTATTTAATTTATTTTAAAGTAACGAAGCAAAGCAATGCTATAAACAAGGGAGCCAATAAATTAGAGAGGCCAATTAAAATCTAACAATCTTGCCAAAGTTTCGACACTAAATGAAGTTCAGAATCTTCTTCTATACTTCGCTCAAATTAATTAATAACAGTATATATTTTCCAATCTAACTTTGGAATACGATTAATAAAATCGGTAACCAATCCTTTCGCAACAAATAGCGAGAACTTAAAACTTTTACTTATTATTGACTGGATGTTATTCTTTAACTTTGCCTTAACTTTTATATGACTTTGTAATACTCGAGTTACAGTAACAAAGAAGTTAATGACGAATAAATGTTATAGGTCAAAAAATTCAAAAATCAATTCAAAATTCAATATCGTTTATTCAATTTAGGTTTGTTTAACAACATATAAGAACGTCAATGAAGCTACGCCATCGGTTCGCAAATCCTACGGCAGGAGACCTTGTAGCGAGAAGAACCGGCAAGAAACTCGCCAAGGGCTATTTTTTTCTCCCTGTTTTTACTTATACAGAGTCGTCAAATTTGAAAAATGACCTTCACATGATAGTAAGGTTACTTTCCATCACAATACAGAATACCGCTTAAATTAAATACAATTTTGCTTATTACCTAAAACAGTAAACTTTTCAACTAATGTTGTGGTGTGGTGTTCTCTAATTCGTTTAGTGAATATTCTTTTTTCTCGCGTGACTTATTTATTGTATACCTTTATTTCTTGATCGTAATAATAGTTATACAAATCCTTGGGCAACTTCCATCCAGACACTATAATAAATAAATATTTTCTAACAATAAGACCAATTATCTAAGCTCATAGTAAATTTCTTAAGAAACTGTGTCCACGTGAACTAAAACGTGAATATTAACGTCAAGATTCTGCTGTGTGTCTGAAGTAGCTAAAAATACAACAAACACACCAGATGCGACTTTTTTTCAAAATATTTTTTCTTTCTACCTACTAGTTTCTGAAATAAACATGTTTCAAAAAGTTCTTCAGCTTTTGAAACCAGTATTGGTACATATAGGTAAAAAACAAAACATGATTTTTTTAATATTCTTAATGTATTTATGTTTTTAAAATACTAATTTAGATGGAATAAAATTACACCCATTTCAATCTGCAATAATCTGCAACCTTAATCACATTCAATAAAAGCAGTTAAAGCCCAAATAGTTGACTCTCCATAACCTCCTCCTTTTAATTTTTGAAGTCGGTTAAAAACGAAGACCTCACTTGTCATACGTACTTGTCAAAGAAAAAACACCCCTATTTACATCACATTCCTTATACAACAAACACACCAGATCGACGAGTAGTTGGAACCATATTCCTAATACAGCCCCCAGCGACGGCGACAACGCTGTCGCGCGACAACGCCGCGACATCGCCGATATTTCAACATGACACGGCCACCCGCGGGCGTATGCTGGCACAGCACAACGGCATTTGCAAAAAGGAAATGTTTGTGTGTACCTATGTAGTTTTTACTGAACATAACTTTGTACAGATTGAAGCGCAAGGGGCAAATAAAAAAATATGAATGGGCAAATATGTTAGTGTGTATCTTTTTTCTCCTAATCAGAACTTTGTAGATATGATGGGATGTGTAAGTTTAAAACTGTGAAGTTTAGTGCGCTGATGTTCAAATTTAATAAAAACTAAATTTATTTATTATTTAAATACCAGATTCATATAAAGCAAATTTAAATATTTTGTACAAATATTCAAGTTTTAGGCTCTGTTTGTAATTACTGCAGTAAAGTACAACTGCTTATCAAAACCAGTTGCAGTAGTTTAACTACTACAGCTGGTATAATAATATTACCTACATATGTAATAAATACAATTAAATTATTGATTTCAGTCATAAAATCGTTTCAAAGCAAAAGATACAGGTTGAACAAAGAATACATGAGATTTTCCTCCGCTACTATCAAATTTAAACTCTCTTTCATGCATATCTACCTCAGAAACCGCAAACGAGGTAACCAGAATGTCTTTAAGATGTGTCACGGCGCATACGCTGAAACGCCCGCAGCCGATGGCCACGTGGCGACGACAATATTTCAGCCTGTCACGTCCCGGCTTCAGCTGCGAACCGTTCAAGCCACAAGCGAAAGCGATTCGTTACTAAAACGTTGGTATGACGCAGCATCTCGTAGCTGCGTTGTCACGTGATACCTATCAACAATATTTCAACCAGCAATACACAGCTTTAGAAACTCGATATCTAAAACACAAGCGGAAGCGATGAATCAGATAAACGTTGGTGAGACGCAGATACCCGTGGCTACGACGGCACGTGGTATCATCAATATTTCATCCTGCAATGTCCTGGCTACAAGCGCTTGTCATTTAATACACAAGTATTAGCGATTCTTTAGTTGAACGTTGGTAATACTGGGATGTCCATAGCCATGACGTCACGTGGTTTCAACAAAATATCAGCCTGTCTCGGCCCGGCCAGCAACTTATCGTCTAATATACAAGCATAAGCGACTCGTTAATAAAACGTTAGCAGACAACCGTAGCTGCGTCGCCGCATGGTAACGAAAATATTTAATTCTGTCACGTCCGGGATAATCTGTCCAAAATAGAAGCGGAAGCAATTTTTATAAAAAATAATCTTACGTCAAGTTATTGTGTTCGATGCTACTTGGTCTATACCTGACTCTTTAGCCTCCGTTTTTAACGCTATAATATGTATATTCTAGCGGTATTAGTGCTATTAGGGCTCTAAACATTAAATAAGTTTGTACCCAGTTAGTTTTCGAAAGAAATCCATATTTCAGAGACGTAGTAGAAATAGTAGTTTAGTTTTATTCAGATCATCTGCTAAAATTAAGCATGCAAAAGCTTCAATGTAAAATTTAAATCAACGTATTAATGTAGAATCAATAATGTAGCTTTAAAATAACATCCTTACCAGTTATTATCATTAAAATCTTTCGACATAAACAAACAAGTTAATCGCTAATCGCTCATTATTTGCGCCACACGTCTTTAACGTGCCATAGCCTAGAGATGCATAGACCAACAATTTCTGTAATGCATTGCAAATGTATTGGATTCGGTGTCGCCCGGCGCGCCCGCATGCATCCAGATATTCGAATGCGCGCCTATAAATAATGCATCCGCGTCAATGCCACATTATGGCTTTGTATTGATGAGATTATTGGTATTAAGTAGCAAATGTAAGCAGGAAATATCAAGTAAGAAGTCAAAGCTATACTAACAGACAGTTAGAAAACTAGCACTAGAGTTATACAACTTAGTTTGTAGGTGTTAAGTGTATATCGAAAATTTGTAAATCGAACATCTTTATATTTAAATTTTTACTTTTTTGCATTCACAATGCAATTTTTATTATAGAAAAATAAAAAATGAAGTAAGTATTTAGAAAAAATCGACCCGTCTCTTTATATTATCATTATCTTATTGAAGTTATGATTGGATTAATGGATACCATGGTGGCTGTACTAATCCTACTAATATCATAAATGTGAAAGTTTTGATGTTTGGATGTTTGTATGTTTGTAACTCAATCACGCCAAAACGGCTGAACGGATTTGTCTGAAATTTAGGTCACAGATACTTTGTAGCCTGGAGAGGAACATAGGCTTTTTATCCCGGAAAAATGTCACATTCCCGCGGGGTAGCGTCGTAAAGTCCACGCGGTCGTGGCCGCGGGCGGAAAGCTAGTTTAAAATAAATAAATTGTTGGTACTGTAACTACATTATTGGTGGTTGGTATAGTTGGTACCACAACAGGGTAGCACTTAGTCATCATAACGCCTGATGTTAAGTGAAGATAAGTTACTAATAATACTTTTTATCGCGTAAAACAAACTTCTCTATTCCTCCTTCTGTTTTGTTATATTTCCGTTAAATTATTATACTGGGCTTTTAGTCGAACTACCAGTTTGGTTCTGACCAGGCTCTGACTCATGTAGTAACTTTTTCCATAATTATATGCCTGACCCCCCATCGAGTCCATGTCACTGGATGGGGGGTCAGGAAGCGAATAGGCGAGTCCCACATAACCACCGCCCGCACACACCGTACGCGGGCGGGGTAAGCGTAAACGCATTCCCCTCACTATAAAAAAAAATCGGCTAAGTACGAATCGGACTCGCTCATGAAGGGTTCCGTACCCACTTAACGTACCGATTACGTACACCTAGCAAAAATACCACTGTCATTTTTTGCCAGAATAAAATAACTTTGTTTTTCATAGTACTCGTATGAATGACAAAGTTAAATTTGCGGTTTTTGAAAATGTGTTATATCTCAAAAACTTGTAAAGCCTACTTAGCTGTGATAGTTTTCCTTTTAACTTCGTCATATGTACTACTATCGTGAATTTTTTCACGTATCCAGAAACAATCATTTGGCTGGTGGTTGCGGGGGGGGACACTTGACTTAAACAAAATTTTGCACTTTAAAGCTTAATAATTCACAAACAGATGCCTCAATCAAAAAACTGTCTTCACAAACCCACAACGATTTTAAAATTGCTATCTAACGACATCCCACACTATGGGGTAGACAAGAAAAAAAAATTACATACCCACTTCACATGTAGGGGAGGTAACCTAAAAAAAATATTTTTCTAAATTTTACTTTACCACTTTGTTGGCGTGATAAATATGTATATTCATGCCAAATTACAGCTTTCTAGTACTAAGAGTCTATGAGCTAGACTGGGGTCAGACGGACGGACGGACAGACGGACATGGCGAAACTATAAGGGTTCCTTGTTGACTACGGAACCCTAAAAAGGGAGGAGTTTAATTTCATAGGTACCTTTATGTGCATTAATATTAGCTTTGTCCAAGATTTATTATAACTAAACTACCCAAAATGGAAAACAAATGTGTAACGAAACAAGTGTTATGACCAATCATTACACTTGTTTCACCCGCATCCAGCTTTCAAAAGTTTAATTATAGGTAATTTAAATTTTGAAAGCTGGATGCGGGCAGCGCAGGATCTATATCTGTGGAGATCCTTGGGGGAGGTCTATGCCCAGCAGTGGGTGTCGTACGGCTGAGGATGATGAATGAAACTTTTTGGCAGTTACAAGTTGTTAAATACCAGGAAATGTAGATAAATTTGAAAATAAAGTTAAACTTAAGTGGCTGAGGGAAGCCGGTAGATGCGAGCAGCGCAGGACCAATCGCTGTGGAGATCCTTGGGGGGGAGCTATGCCTCACAGTGAGCGTTGTACGACTGATGATGATAATGTCGATGATGATGATGATAAGGGTGGTAAACATTTTGAATTTGCAATCGTAACTAAAATGAGTAAAATTCCCTCTTATTAGAACCTGCATCAAAAGTGAGGAAAATATCCTGCATTTTCCACCAAAAATAAATATCAGTTTAATCAAGGTTAAATCAGGATTAATGGCGGTAGCCGCGACCGGCCCGTGTCGTCTGAAATTTAAATATAACTAAGCCATCCTTGACCTTTTGACCGCCAATGTCTCCTATTAGAAGACAAAATAAAAGAAAAAATAAATTATTAGTTATCATCTTCATAAGACTTTAGTCTTAGCGTGGAGGACGCAAAAACGTTTGTCTTCTATAGAAGACATGGCAGTCAAAAGGTTAAATTCACACCAGTTTTGTTAAACTATTACCAGTAGTTGCTGAAAATGTTTATGCATAAAGGACTTTGAGAATTAAATATTTTCTGGTTATTTCTACGTTAACCGAGTTGTGAAAATTTGAAAGTTAAGACCAAGATAAGACACTAATAGGAGATTGGACTGATTTTTTTTTTTATTTCTCTAAAAAGTTTTTATTAATATCAGAAACACGACACATACTGTGACACAGGTATTTATTTTCAAATAATTTTCCATATTTTCGGAGATAATAAGCTCATCAAACTTCATCTGACGTCAGCGACTCGAGTGAGAAAGAGTCGCGGGCACTTTCGACTAATCAGATCGCTCGTAGATAGTGCGCGTGACTTAAAGCGACGTTCTGATTGGTTGGAAGGAGCGTGACAAAGAGTCGCGCTAAGTTGTGCTAGCCCTACAGATGTGCTTAGCGCCAGACTCCCGCTTTACAAAATTTCGTTTTAGAAAGAGATAGCTAGAGACACAGTTTTTCACAATTCAGCAGCTCATTACTTGCTTATTATTCTTCAATATACAATGTTATGTTTTTGAATGTTACCATTAAATATTTACATACTTAACAGTCCATCCCCTATTATTTTGTGTCCAAGTTTCAAACTATGATGTATGTTTCTCTAATCAAGCGTGGGTAGTAATATTGTTTGACTGAATTCAGCTTTGTCACAATGTTTGATTTTTATTTGATTTATTAGGACTGCCATATATAATTACAATATTAATAACATTAAGTATGAAAAATGGAAAATGAAGTATTTAGAAAAAATCGACCCGTCTCACAACCAGCTCCGATGGGACTCGAACTCGAACCTAGCGAACCTTTCGCTATCCGGGCGACTGTTCTAACCACTGAGCTACGGAGTCGTTACGAGAAGCGTCGAATTTATCAAATACTTCTTACACGCTGTATAGCCAGCGTTAATTTTATCAATGTGAAGATATTACTACCCCCACACGCGAAAGAAATACCTTTCCAGATATTTGACAATCGCTAAAGAAGAAATTACTATGGCAAGTTATTTAAATTTTTACTTTTTCTAAATACTTCATTTTCCATTTTTCAACCATAAAAATTGCATTGTGAATGATATTTTTTCAATAAATTCCATTTTCTGTTTGAAAAATGTTTGTATGAAAATTTTAAGAAATTTGTTTTGGATGAAATACTTTATAAACCTCTGTTTTTTACAATTAAATTGTTGTTTTGCAATTGACTGGTTTCTAGCGCATTAGAATATATTGATTTTACCTGGGTTTGGTTTTGATTTTTCGCAATACTTACAAAAGTTTAACTATCAGTAAGTGGCCAAAACCGGTACATTTGGCACCTCTCACACATTGTGTGTAATATAAAAAAAACTATTTTACTTTTATAAATTTAAAAAATTTACCTTTAAAGGTAGATAAATTATCTATAATTTAAGACATAATTTGTGCCTTAAATATCTAAGAACATTTAGTACTCAGTGCTTAAAAGTCAAAAAATCCTTAAAGTGGCCACAAACGGTACCTCTGCCCTACGTAAAAAATGTGTAAATATAATATATGTAAAACCGTATGCCTGAAATCAAAATTATTTTTTTAATAAACTTCTGAATATTACTCATCAAAGAAATAGTTGATAAAATGAGTTTTTTTTCTTTTTCTCTTTAATTCCGTTCAGTTGGGTAAGACAAATGATTTAATTAATATCAACACCCAAACACGGGCTGTTTGTCATCTCATGCATCATCCTGCGAGCAGGTGCCTGTAATTTTGTTTGCGGCATATATTGATATTTATTATGATCAGCTTATTTTACCTTAACGTTTTTTAATTATTATCCATACTAATATTATTAATGTGAAAGCATGTTTGTTGGTTATGCCACCTGTCACGTCAAAACGGAGCAACGGATCGACGTGGTTTTTGGTATGGGGATAACTTATCCCGGAAAAATAGCACATTCCCGTAGGATAACAGTAGTTCGTTTAGTCAACGCGAGTGATGCCATGGGCGGAAAGCTGGTAACTAGGACAACCACGGAATCGAAATCGCGAAAAACAAAACCAGCTGTTCCATCAAAAGTACAACATCAACTCGACTGAAATGTATAGAACAGCTGATTTTTTTTTCGCGATTCTGTGGATGGCTTCATAGTAAATATTGTTCGTATTGATGGACACTATCATCCCTTAAAATCTTTGTACTAATTAAAATTTAGAGGTATTTTGTATTCGTTTGCCCGGTTAGTGGTGTTTATTACTGCGCCAGGAACCGCGGCGCAATTCTCACCAAAGACATTAGTTAGTTAAAAACCATATCTGTAAATGTGTTGATATCCTCAATACCAGCTCTGAAACACATTTTTACCATCCCTGTCAGACACGATAGAAAATCTATTGTTTTACCTACCTACTTACTACCTTGGCAGTGTAAGGGTTCAGCTACTTAGCTAGGAAACAAATCAATGCATTTAATGTACGCTAATAATTCATACATTTACCGCCAGTTTCTAAAACGCCAATCAAAATTAAAATTAGTTAACAGACTGTCAACAGACTGTCACAATTAATTCCCAATTAAAAGCACCTTGGGTTTCTGAAACGAAAATTATCTCACAATTAGGTTTAGATTTGTATGAGCACTGACTGACTGTTAACGGACTGTTGACAGTCTGTCACATTTTTCTTTCAGAAACCCAAACTACAATTAATTGGAGATTAATTGGGAATTAGGTAATTTTAATTTTGATTGGTGTTTCAGAAACCGGCGGTTAATCCCTTTATTGCATTTAAAATACATACAAAATTATATTTCTAAACGTTAAATTTTTACAATGTTATAACACTAAAAAATACAACTATTATTATTATTCATACTTTAATACAAAAAATCAAAGTTTAATTTGGTTCACAACTCATTAAAATTGAGTATAATAAAATAAATAATTAATAATAAATTGTCACAGACCTGAATACGCAACTTTCAAACTAGGTAAGGCAAACTCCTATTAGTATGTGCATGATCCTCAAGATCTGTGATTCACCCTCTGAACCCACCGCACGGTCTCCCCTTACGCACAATCAAATAGTACATCAAACTCTACACACTGACCTTAACGTCGCCCTTATCGCCCTCGTAACAAGAGTTGTTTTATTATGGCAGCTGTTGTGTTTCTTATGCTGTCGCCTACACATTGGTTGCACAATAACTATTGTGTCGCACTAACTTACATCAACTGAGCTAATATTTGGCCCTTCTTCATACCCCAGGACATAATATATTAACACTGCAGACCCGTGCGTGTATACATCTTAATACGCCTTTGTGTCGCCGCAGATTAACCCTACGACGGTCGACTGGGACATTATAGGGCCGCGTGAATGGCCTTCATTGAACCCTCGATTTCTAATAGAGTATGGGTAATACACTGTTGTGATAAGATCTTTTACCAAGACTTACGGTTATTTTAAAAGAGATTTTTATGTTACTTTTACAAAAAAGTCGATATAAAAGAGTAATTCTTAAAAATAGACCAATTGTTACAAATTTCATTAAGTACAGTTCATATAATCAAGCATTTAGAATATTTGTTTTAGTTAGTCTATAATAATTCTATAATTCTATTATAAAGAGCATATTTATAAGTTACTACACTGTATAACGTATCTATGTGCAAATTTTCAAGTCGCTAGGTTCAGCAGTTTGGGCTCTGCCTTGATATCTCAGTCAGTGAGTCAGTCAGGACTTTGAATTTTATATATATTTATAAGTTATTATAGTAGCTGTGGTTATACAACTTAAAAAAATAAATCTGAATATACAGGGCGTCCCAAAATTAACTCACATGGAGGGAAAGTACCTTAAATACTGAAGATATAAAATTTTACTGAAAGGAGACTTCATTTTTATTTTAAAAAGAAAACGAACTGCATTCACCGAATCACTTGTCTGAACTGGGAATCGAACCCGCTGAATGTAAAAAAAAAATCTCTAATTTAATTGTACCGATCGAAAGACTCGATTATACCTAAGCATTTCTTCTAAATAACATAGCATCTTAAATAAAAGGAAGACTACGAAATTTAACATTTAATGTTGAATAACAAGTTTGTGCAGCGTTATAAATAGCCTTTTCTGTGACTGTCGTGCTCAATACAGACTTTAACATTTCAATGTAGGTATTACTAATGAGTGAAGATTGGAGGCTCCAAAGTGTTCGCTAGAGATCTGGCTATAGGGCAAAGTCAACTGACGAGGCTGCAAGCTGAGGACAGTAGTATCATTTCATCAACACCTGAAATCCTGAGGGAGATTGAGAGTTTCTATGGACAGTTGTACTCCACGCAAACACCTGTTGAAAGTAAGGCTACAGAACCTAGAGCCAAACTTACCCGGCACTATACCGAAGATATCCCGGACGTCAGCCTGTACGAGATTAGAATGGCTCTCAAGCAGCTCAAAAACAACAAGGCGGCGGGCGATGACGGAATCACAACAGAACTTCTGAGAGCGGGCGGTAAGCCGATACTTAAGGTCCTCCAGAAGCTCTTCAACTCTGTCATCCTCGAGGGCAAAACGCCAAAGGCATGGGGCAGAAGCGATGTGATGCTGTTCTTCAAGAAGGGTGATAAGACTCTCCTGAAGAATTACCGACCCATCTCGCTTCTGAGCCATATCTACAAGTTGTTTTCGAGAGTCATTACGAATCGTCTCGCTCGCAGGTTCGACGACTTCCAACCTCCCGAACAAGCCGGTTTCCGTAAAGGCTATAGTACCATAGACCATATTCATACGCTGCGGCAAGTTATACAGAAGACCGAAGAGTATAACTTGCCACTATGCTTGGCGTTCGTGGACTATGAGAAAGCCTTTGATTCGATCGAGACCTGGGCAGTGCTGCAGTCTCTCCAGAGGTGCCAAATAGACTACAGGTACATCGAGGTGCTAAGGTACTTATACCAAAACGCCACCATGTCGGTCCGATTACAGAACCAGAGCTCTAATCCTATCCAACTACAGCGAGGTGTGAGACAGGGAGACGTCATTTCTCCGAAACTGTTCACAGCTGCGTTGGAGGATATTTTTAAGCTACTGGACTGGAAAGGATTCGGCATTAACATCAATGGCGAGTACCTAACACACCTGCGGTTTGCCGATGATGTAGTTCTCATGGCTGAGACTTTGGAAGACCTGAACACAATGCTCGAAGATCTCAGCAATGCTTCCCAAAGAGTGGGTCTGAAGATGAACATGGATAAGACGAAAATCATGTCCAATGCCCATGTTGCATCCGCTCCAGTTAATGTTGGGAACATTACACTTGAAGTTGTTGACCACTATGTCTACCTAGGACAGACAATCCAATTAGGTAAGTCCAACTTCGAGAAAGAGATCTCTCGTCGAATCCAGCTCGGATGGGCAGCGTTTGGGAAGCTCCGGCATATATTTGCGTCCAAAATTCCTCAATGTCTAAAGACTAAGGTCTTTGACCAGTGTGTGTTGCCAGTTATGACTTATGGAAGCGAGACGTGGTCTTTTACTATGGGTCTCATAAGAAGGCTCAAGGTTACCCAGCGAGCAATGGAGAGAGCGATGCTTGGTATTTCCCTGCTCGATCGAATCAGAAATGATGAGATCCGCAGGAGAACTAAAACGACCGACATCGCTCAAAGGATTGCTCAGTTGAAGTGGCAGTGGGCGGGACACATAGCGCGGAGAACCGATGGCCGTTTGGGCGGAAAGGTTCTCGAATGGCGACCGCAAACCGGACGACGTTCCGTGGGCAGGCCCCCTACAAGGTGGACCGACGATCTGGTCAAGGTCGCGGGAAGCCGCTGGATGCGGGCAGCGCAGGACCGATCGTTGTGGAGATCCTTGGGGGAGGCCTTTGCCCAGCAGTGGGCGTCGTACGGCTGAAATGATGAAGATTGGAGCAATTATACCTAATTCCCTATCATAAGTGTTTGATGATGTGATAAGTAACACCACCTCGATTGGTTTTAAAAAGTTTGAATAATTTCGTGCGGGTTCGATTCTCGGTTTGGACATGCTATTATTAAAAAAAATTGAATGCAGTTCTATTGTTATTTAAATAATAATAAAGTCCTATTTCAATAAAACTTTCTATCTACAGTATTTGGTGTGGTCTATGCCACCATGTGACATAGTCATTGGAAGCCCTGGGGGCGTCCCACGACTGTGCCATATGTTGGAATAAACCGCACCAAAGTAACTATTCAAACATTTTTAAACCAATCGAGCTGGTGTTACTTAACACATTATAACTTTATCAAACACTTTATGATAATTGCTCCAATCTTCACTCATTAGTAATACATTGAAAAGTTTTGAGCACGACAGTCACAGGAAAGGCTATCCATAACGCTGCACAAACTTGTTATTCAACATTAAATATTAAATTTCGTAGTCTTCCTTTTATTTAAGATGCTATGTTATTAAGAAAAAATTATAAGGTATGATCGAGCCTTTCGATAGGTATAATTAAATTAGAGAAATATTTTTTTTTACATTCGGCGGGTTCGATTCCCAGTTCAGACAGTTGATTACTTAAAACTCTTTGAATGCAGTTCGTTTTCTTTTTAAAATAAAAATGAAGTCTCCTTTCAGTAAAATTTTATATCTTCAGTATTTAAGGTACCTACTTGCCCTCCATGTGAGTTAATTTTGGGACGCCCTGTATATATATACATGAAATATTTTCTTATCGTTTCGACTATACGGTTTAATAATTAAATTTTTTCGGACCAATACTGTGCCACTTGTATTGCATTATTGATGGCACTATATATGTACTCAAGCATGCAGGATGAGGGGCATGCAGGTCAGGACAATACATAATAATAATGAACTTTAATATAAACGCTTCCTTCAAGTACAGAATTTATGCCCCTAAATTCCTATTATAATGTTGGTAAAACTTTACGCAGAAAACATAGCCCAAAACCAACTTCATTCGTACAAATCAGGGTTGACAGTTGTGTGATTACGTAAAGTTTTACAAACTAGACTACCCGAAATCGAAATCCCTCGTTTGTTGATTTAATTTCATCTGGACACGTGACGAACATCGAAAGGTATTTTAGGTCTATATCCGCTAATTTGACTGTCACATAAATTAAAGGATTCGAATGGGTTGTACGTTTCACGGGAACAACGGATCGGATCGCGTTAGAATTATAAATCAGGCTAGCTTTGGAGCGACTCTCGTCAGAGCTTGTTCGCGTTGATGTGTTTATTTATACACCAATAGGACGCTTGTAATTTGATTTTAAATCCAAAGTGTTCTAGTTAATTCTAGCTTACAGACGTATAAAGGACACAGCACATTACATCAAAGGGATCAGAAAGGGATCGACACCGTATCGCCTTCGCCTCGCCGTCAACCAGGCGTCAACCTAACGCAAGCACGTAACCAAACCGGATCAGCGTCGGTACGTCGGCTCGGCTACGGCTAGGCGACGCCGCGCTTACGGCTAGGCGACGCCGCGCTTACGGCTCGCCGTACAGTGGTTCCATATATAAAAAAAGAATAAGAGAAAAAAATGATAAAAAAAAGACAAAAAAAAAAAAAATGTGAAAAAAAAATTATAAAAAAAAATTGATGTTCATTTTCATTTTCAGACCACTGTGCGTAGAGCCGTAAGCTCGGGTACGGAGAGACGTGAGCGCGTGGACGACTAGCGGTAAGCGCGGGGATAGCAAGTTGAGCGACCCACAAAGCGGTTCGTGAGCTGGTCCCGAGGCGAGGCGGATACGTTACGATTCCGATTAGTGTGCTTTGCAGTAGGGGGTTTCATATAAAGAATACTGAACCGCTCGAGTTGATACGGTGTCGATCCCTTTCCGAGTTGATGTATGTGCTGTGACCTTAAATACTCAAAAGTAACTAAATTGTAGGTCAGCGAAAATAAGTTCGTTTGGCTTTGCATATTTAGCGAACTATAAACTGTAGCCCAAGTATTCGTAATTAATAAAGTAATTCGTTATCGTAATCATATCATTTTGTATGAAAACCAGAGTAGCACCTCTTTCGGTCGTATAAATAAATAAATAATTTCTTACAATCACACCAATTATCTAAGCCCATGTAAATTTCGTTTAGAAACTGTGTCGTGGAAAGCTTGATAACGGATAAATATTTACATTTATACTTTTTTTTTGTAAATACATACTTAATATGCATAGAAAACACCCAGACCAAGACAAATAGACATGTTCATGCACACACATATTTGTCTTGTTCGGGAATCAAACCCGAGACCACTGGCGCAGAAGGCAGGTATCCTACCCCTGCTCCAAATCGGTCGGCAAAACTGAAACTCAATATTTGACAGCAGCACTTTGACAGCTTTCGAAAGACGGTTACTTTAGCGATATTTTTTCATGCTACGGGTAATGTTCGCTGTGTGAAACCGAGTTTAAAAGGACAGACAATACTAAATTAAAGTGAACCTAAATAAATAATACCGCGTACAGTTAATGTAAATAGTTACTTGATACTCATACTTCCCAAATGATCCTACTAATATTGTAAATGTGACAGTTTAGATGCTTAGATATTTGTTGCTCAATCATGCCGAAACGGCTGAACGGATTTGGCTGAAATTTGGGACACATATACTTTGTAGCCTGGAAAGGAACATAAAGCTACTTATTTTAATTTTTAGTTTTTTGCATTCACAATGCAATTTTTTATTACTGAAAAATGGAAGTATTTAGAAAAACGCTGACTATACAGCGTGTAAGAAGTATTGGATAAATTCGACGCTTCTCGTAACGACTCCGTAGCTCAGTGGTTAGAGCAGTCGCCCGGAAAGCGAAAGGTCGTGGGTTCAAGTCCCATTATCGGAACTGGTTGTGAGACGGGTCGATTTTTTCTAAATACTTCATTTTCCATTTTTCAGTAATAAAGCTGCTTTTTATCCCGGAAAAATATCACATTCCCTCGGGATAACGTCGTGTGGTCCACGCGGGCGAAGCCGCGGGCGGAAAGCTAGTAAATTTTAAACTATAGTGGTCCTGCAATGTAACTTTATTAGCTTTTCTCTCAACTCGTCGGAGCTCTAGGTCGATACTCTAGGGGTGGAACGAGAAACTGCGTCATCAAATACATAATGTACCTACATTTCTATTATTAAGACGTATTTACTCGTCTATTTGATTATACAGTGTCCCAAGGGATACCTTAATTGGCGACTGTCCTACGTCTCAACAGTCGTTTGGTCTAACGATATCTAACAACCATCCCAAGCTGGGTAATTTGGACAAATTAATGTGAGCGATAATTAATGTTTTACTGTATGTGGGTGGGTCTTCAGAGGGCATGAAAAATAGAGATCTATCTCTTTAGCTATAACGTCCAAGACTCATTGGGCCAGATATAATTCGAAGAATCTATCAAATACCATCCATAAATATATAACATTCATAAATAAATGTTTGATTTTCGTATCTTTTTAACCGTCTCTGTTGTCTAGTGGTTCAGTTAATTTCAGACCCGGATGTCCCGGGTTCGATTCCCCGTGGGGGTACATATTGTATTCGGTTTGGTTGGTGATAGGACTTGTTCTTAGTCTGCCTGGCTAGCTACCACCATCTTATCTTAGTCTGATTCCATAATATTGATGTTTCCAGCATTATTTAATTGTATTCCGGCAGTTAAAGAAAAGATAGCCAGTTGATCAATGATTGAGAATTCCGGGACTATGACTCTTCCACCTTCAGCCTTATCACACTTAACATTGAAGGCTAAGTGCTACCCTGTTCTGGATAAAATAACTTATCTTTGACAACATTTCTATAACAAGATTCTTGTGTTATAGAGAATCTGTGGAATTTAAATACAATAACTAGCTGCTAGAACTAACTACTGTACGTTAAAAAGAACATGTGAAGCATAACTTAAAAAACAAAAGAAGCACAGAACAGCTCATTAATGTTGCAACAACTAATATGCCTTCGTAAACAAAATCTCTAGGCAAATGCCGCACGGCCGGAACGAAAACAGCCAGGAACTCTCTACTTAACTAAGCAAATAGTTCTTGCATGCATTTCAGATTAGCCGGCCACTCAAGTTGGCACAGCATAGAGTAAACATGTCGCAGACTGGCGAAATGAAATTACCTACGGAACGAAGGACAAAAGCACGCCGCTGAGCATATGTCGCTAACCAGACGAACTGTGCGAGGCATAAAATTATGAATGCGAATTAATTCGATGTAATTTTTGTATGACTAATGTTTTGTTGCATTACCGAAATTCACTTTGTCGTTAACAAAGTATGTATTTTATTTTGCATAATTTATAATGAATTTTTTGTATATAAGTACATGTTTAGCTAGCGTTTCCACCAGTTATGTAAAAGATGACTGTCATTCCCTTTACGAGGACAATACTGATATTTTTCAAAAAATAAAAAAAAATTGTTAATCAAGCACGTTTTTAATTTACTGAAAGAACGTGGTTTGCTTTAAATGGATACAACGCACGTTTGCCTCTTCATATTATTGTCCCAAAAAACTGCTGACTGATTAAACACACGGAAAATTGGAAGCACAAACGCGCGACTCAATAGAGTTACAAACGAAAACGTTTGCCAACCTATTCCACAACACAATCAAGTTTATTTCACAAACAATTTGATTGGCAAGCGAATGCGGAGGCGACTAATTGGATATCGCAGTGAAGACACCGCCGTTCTGTTGCCGCCTCTGCTATCGCTTGCTCTTTGAGCGGACTTGTGCTGCATAAAGTTTGATCTCGCATTCATTAAGTACTGAGCTACGCTGCTAAACTAATTCCCGCTAAACGCCTCGGCCCCTCCCGAATAAGTTGCCGCCTCACGTTTATTAAGCGGACAATAGTAATTCAATCCTGGCTGCATAGTTAGTCTAAAAATGGCGGACTTTAAAAGATTCAGATGCAAATCAGGCTAGCATTGCAGCGAGCTGGGGACGTCTTGAAACAACTTCTTTTGGTATTATATAAAACGTGACGTCAAAATGTTATACTTCTGTCTTCTATGCGATACAGAAAGAAGTTTCTTTGACGAAATGCTTTAATTAGGGTACTACATCGCTTATATGTACTTAATCTTAAAAACAAACGATAAAACAAGTTTTAATCAAATACTCGATGGCCACGTAGCCAATGATGTCCTACATACACCAATGCACTGATGATTGATAGTAGGAGTACTTTACTAACAATCATGACTCTTCTCATTGCTCACTACTTAAGTGACATTGTACCTACTTGTAGACAAGACTTATTTGCACATAGGCAAAGTAACTTTTCAGCCAGTGGTGATTATAATTGAACACTCCAATCATGCCACTTTGTTTCGAATAAGAAACAATGAATCAACGATCCAAAACTAGGTTTATCACTTTTAAGCTACAGAAAGTTAATTTTCTGAAGCATCGCTAGGCATCTACTTAGTTTCAACTATAGAGTGATGCTTCTGCGGACAACTCTATGGTCTGGTTTCGACTTTGATCTAACTAAGGTTTATTACAGCGCAGGACCTGCCAAACTAAACTAATTTCAGCTAAACGTTTCAGCGGCCGAATAAGTTTCAGTGCACATATGTGAATCGGACGCGAATTTGTGGTTTAGTCGGGAGGTGATAATGAAAACTTGATCTTTAGGAAATGCTGATTTCATTTTTAACTTGTGTGGAATATTGAAAACGAAGTTTTAGACAAAATCGACTCGCCTTACAACTAGCTCCGATGTGACTTGATCCTGCGACCTTCCACAGCTGTCCGGGCGAATGCTTTTCGAATGAAGAATAGTAGTGCGCTTCCACCTTCAGCATTATCGCCACTTAACATCAGGTGTGATGAAGGCTAAGTGCTACCCGTTGTGGATAAAAAAAGTAAAAATAATTTGTGGGAGATAATATTATGAATGTTTTGCCATACGACTTAAAGTCATTCTATTATTGTTATTATACAGGGTATTTTTTTATCAGTGCACAAATTTTTAAGATCGACTCAGAATCTGTAGGTGAACAACTTTCTCCTAGAAACATAGGTCGAAATATGACAAAAAAAATTCGACTCTTCATACAAATCGGACTGATCACGTGATTGATTTAGTATGGGAAGTCCAAAAATTTTTGTCGAATTTCGACCCATGTTTCTAGGAGAAAGTTGTTCACTTACCGAATCTGAGTCGATCTTAAAAATTTGTGCACTGATTAAATTTTTTTCCTGTAATAAGATTAAGAGATATAAACTTTTTCAAGATTTATTTCTTAGTATACCTACCTACTATCGGTATTTTCTTATAAATAAGAATAAAAGCACAAAATCATGACATTGCCTTGTAGTAAGCATAAACGTGGCATATAAGCCTTGATACCAAAGATTGGTTATTAAGTTAATGAGATTGAGCTTCCAGTTTGACCGGAATTTTTTATTAGTCATGAATGAACACTCTATATCTGGAACGTCTAAGTTAATATTACAGAAGCGCGCTATGCTTAAGGGCTCATAACACTTATCCTAGTTAGGATCCTAAATAAGCATACATTGCTTTCTATGAGCTCATTTTTAGCAAGTGATGTAATCAAAACAAGCAATGTATGCTAAATTAAGATCCTAACTAGGATAAGTGTAATAAGCCCTTTGCCTTAAGTTTTTAATTAACCCTTCCCACGCGCCTTCAAATCAAACGTGAACTTTAATTTATAACTGTGAATTTGTATCAAATATTAATACATCATTTTGACCCTGCGAGTGCGGTCTCCCTTTGCACTCAAGACAGTAAATCGTGTAGGTAGCACCCGATGATATTTTACGCCTTATACTCTGTAACTTTTGAATGTTGGGATGGCTAAATTGAGCTGTAGGTAAGGTCGGTATGTGAGACGTTTAATTTATTGCGCTTTTGAATGTATTTGAGAATGGGATGTTTCTGTAAGATGGTGCAGAATCTTTTGGTTTCCGATTAAGTACTGTTTTGTCAAGTGGCGTGTCATGTGTGAGTTATTTGTTTGAACACATTGTGAAAAACTAAATATATTATTATGTAGCTTACTTCTTTTGCGGAAGTAAGCTACATATATTTCGTTTTTCACAATGGTTAGGGACTTCCGCCAAGTGACGCCTGATTCAATCAAAATTTTTTTTGTTTGAACACACTTAGTACTATAGCACTTCTGCCCTTTCCTGCGCTAACTTGGACGTAAAATAAAGACTAGAAATATATTGAGTTGACTATTTATTTAAAATATCTATTTCGTACACATCGGCTAGCATAGCCAGCCTATCATCTAGGGATCACTCGTTGCTCTACAGGAGCCTACACAGGAATGTGTCAAACCAGTCCTTTCTTCATAAATTCATTCTACTCACTGGTTTGAATTAAGGTCCGATTTCACCACTGATATTTAAACATGATTAACGCTAAACGTGTTTAAAGCATAGTTCTGCCTCTGTCATCTGTTTGAATGTGACAGAGAGAGAAATACGTTTAAACACGTTTAGCGTTAATCGCGTTTAAATATCATTGGTGAAATCGGGCCTAAGACAATCACCAAAAAGGATTACCTACAAATAGTGTTACAGCCTACTTTATTATCCATCGGCTGTACACAGACTATAAACATGCCTTAATAACAGACTTCGCTATATTTTGGCTCATATTTCGTGAAAAATTTAAGAAATAAAAAATTACACATACATGTGTCTATTTTTTTACATTTAAATTCATATCACTGGTTTGTAATGTGCATGAGATATGGGGTCCCATTTTAGTTCGATAAATGTATTTTTTTTAATTCATTATTACCCAAAAATGTTGAACTCTAACCCAAAGTCGCGGCTTCCGTAATTCGCTAAATCCGTAATTCCGGCACTCCGGATAATTTAGTGGGCTCTTATCGGCGGTTTAGAGTCGGCGTAATTTCGCCGATTTACGCCAACGCCGCCGCCGCGCCGCCGACCTCTCCTATTTACGCTCAAAATTATTATTTATGCTCGAAAAAATAGGCTTTCTGACAAAATATATTGTATTTTTCTTCTTATATTGTCTTCACATTATAGGAATATCACTAAACATAACTGTTTCTGAAACGCCAATCAAAATTAAAATTAGCTAACAGACTGTCACAATTAATTCCCAATTAAAAGCACCTTGGGTTTCTGAAACGAAAATTATCTCACAATTAGGTTTAGATTTGTATGGGCACTGACTGACTGTTAACAGTCTGTCACATTTTTTTTTTTCAGAAACCCAAACTTCAATTAATTGGAGATTAATTGGGAATTAGGTAATTAAACGAAAGTAAACGAAACATAGTCCATGAAATGAACACTATTCATCTTCAATCCTAATATAATCCTTACATTATGGCTCATTTTCACTTGTCGATATTATCACAGTCGTTATACAGCATACGGGCACTCCCCGCAGGCGAGGAAACGACTAATGAAAGTGACAATTCGATAACGCGGTCGGTAAGCCGCCTGCGGGAAGTCACCACAGATAATATTTTATTTTGCCTTATTATAAGAGTATTACTTACGATCTATGCTAAAGTCACTGTGCTGCCAAGGCCACGTATAAAAAAAAAGAAAAAGAATGTCTTCCCGCCAATATGGCGAAGTCTTTTTTTTTTGCAATATTACTATTTATTTTCCTCACATTCTAAATGCAGAGTGTATAACTCGTACATAAAACCCATTTTACCCTCGACTTGACTATCCACCCTCGCCTATACATCTCGGGTGAAATGATACGTTTACGTTTTATGCACTTGTTGTACAATCTACTATTTCTTTGCACGATTGAGCTGTCATAGGACCTATGCTGCAATGAACAAAGTATAACCAGCATGTCCTCACTCGAGGCGAGCACATTCTGGCGCTAAACTTTGCTAAGTCGCATTCGTTGTGCAGTAGTTGCTTTGTCCTTGGGCAGTGCAACAACTTACTTAAGAATTCAGTCTTCAAAAGTCTTAGGGCTAATTTCGCCTGTTCCGTTTAAATTAAAATAATGTTGAGTAAGTATATTAGCAAAAACTAAGTCAAGAACAATAATGGTCAACATTCCTTGCCATACGGAACTAATCTGCATGTCCTCACTCGAGGCGAGCTCGTTCTGGCGCTAAACTTTGACAAGCTGCAGTCGTTGTTCAGCAGTTGCAGTAGTAGCTATGTCCTCGGGCGATGCCACAACGTCTTATTAGTGCAAACTAACAGTGCGTGCGTGCATGTAGGTGCACCAAATAACATGAACATTTTGGTTGTGAAGATACGCGAACCTAAAACCTACAAATAGGTACATTTTACGATTTCTAAAATGTTATCGGTAAAATTTTTGGTGAAACAATTGGCAAAAGTATCAACGCCTTTAAAATTTTATGTAGAACAGAATTCATATGAAATCATATGCCAGTAAAATAATTTAAACGGTATTATACCAATATTATTTCTGATACCCTTAACAGCACTGCTTGAGCAACTTTAAGAATCATTCTATCAATATATCTAGATGTGATATTACTTACTTGATAATTACTAATTCTAGATGTGATTTTACTTACTTGATATTCTTGCCGGTTCTTCTCGTTACAAGATCTCCTGCCGTAGGATTTTCAAACCGATATGGCGTAGCTTATAACACGTTCTTAAGTGTTGTTAAATTAAACCTAACCTAAAGAACCTAAATTCATCATCATCATCATCATCATTTCAGCCGTACGACGCCCACTGCTGGGCATAGGCCTCCCCCAAGGATCTCCACAACGATCGGTCCTGCGCTGCCCGCATCCAGCGGCTTCCCGCGACCTTGACCAGATCGTCGGTCCACCTTGTAGGGGGCCTGCCCACGGAACGTCGTCCGGTTCGCGGTCGCCATTCGAGAACCTTTCCGCCCCAACGGCCATCGGTTCTCCGCGCTATGTGTCCCGCCCACTGCCACTTCAACTGAGCAATCCTTCGAGCGATGTCGGTCGTTTTAGTTCTCCTGCGGATCTCATCATTTCTAATTCGATCGAGCAGGGAAATACCAAGCATCGCTCTCTCCATTGCTCGCTGGGTAACCTTGAGCCTTCTTATGAGACCCATAGTAAAAGACCACGTCTCGCTTCCATAAGTCATAACTGGCAACACACACTGGTCAAAGACCTTAGTCTTGAGACATTGAGGAATTTTGGACGCAAATATATGCCGGAGCTTCCCAAACGCTGCCCATCCGAGCTGGATTCGACGAGAGATCTCTTTCTCGAAGTTGGACTTACCTAATTGGATTGTCTGTCCTAGGTAGATATAGTGACACTAAATTGAATAAACTAAATTGAATTTTGAATATTACTTACTTAGTTACTTGACTACTAACCTTGTTATGTTCATTTTTTTTTATCCACAACGGGGTAGCACTTAGCCTTCATCACACCTGATGATAAGTGCTGATAAGGCTGAAGGTGGAAGCGTACTACTCCCGGAATCGTCAATCACTGAAGAACTGGCTATCTTATCTCTAACTGCCGGAACACAATAATGCTGAAAACATCATTGTTATGGCGTCAGACTTAGATAAGATGGTGGCTACCACCAACCAAACCGAATACAATATGTACCCCCACTGGGAATCGAACCCGAAATCGGTGGTATGAACCACTAGACCACAGAGGCGGTTATTTGAGTTTGATAATCGTCTTATTTACCAACACTTGAATCACAAGTAAGTCTGCATCTCGGACTGCAGGAGAGTCGCCAATAATTTGCATCTCGCGTTCGGTAACTGTCGGCAATTCAAAGGGATGAAATTTCGCGTTCGACAGTAACACGAAATTGTATGCTGCTATAACTGTATATTTGATATTACAGCGGCATATACGTAGGGGCTTTGATAAACTATAAATGGTCTGAAAATGTCGTGTAACAATAAAATTCAAAGCAAATGCATGCTTTGCCAAACACAACTTAAATTTCTTAAACGTTTAGTTCATCAAAAATATGATAAACAAAATGAACAGGGTGCCTACCATCAACTTTATGACAGCGATTCAAAAATAGCGCGATTCAGAATAGGTTCCTAAAATGAATCGCTTTCTTTCGTACTCTGACCTTCTAAAAACTGGATCGCAAATGAATTGCTAAATGTTAATGACCGAACGATTTGTGTCCTTTTTCTTCTACCCGTCTCTTTCACTCGATTCTGTCATGCCCGGAGAGTGAGAGGGACGGGTATAACCTGCAGGTGACATGTTAAATCGACCGGGTTATAAGTCAAATAAGAGTTTCTGACAGCTTAGCGGCTGTGAAATGTCATTGATCGATCACTGAATCGCTGTCATTGATATTAAGCTGTCGTGGTACGAATAAGCGAAGCAGATCAGTTTAGGTTCCTAAACAAAACCGTAATAAGAGTTGATGGTAAGCACCCAGGAATCCGACAAAATGCCACAAGACGTCAAAATCAACGATTTCCGATTGCTCCCTAACTTTGTAACAGAATCCCGCATTACTGATAAACCAAACAGGAAATATTCCTGCCCTCGCATCGATGAAGCCAAAAATTGCCCAATCAACCGCGAAATTCGCGCGGAACGCAACGACCGATATTGCTCAAATTCGCGAAAGTGAAATTCTTTTCGGAAACTCATAAATCGAGGGCGAATATCTTAAACTATTCAAAATCACTCCCCGACCATAAAAGAGGCTATATATCTCAGGCGGGTATCACCGCCGATTTACTATGCGTCCAGGGCGGGGTGCGTTTGATAGCGGGACCGATAAATGGAATGGCGCACATTTATTATTCTGTAAGTTTGATTCGTCCTTTGTCGGTCGCGTGTCGTTTCTTTTGAGTGCAGGTGGAGGACTCTCAGGGCAATGGGATAAATGTATAGAGGACGCTTTGTTTAAGAGGGACATACTTCCATTACGATATTTCTAGAAAACACGTTTGTCACTAGCTTTCAAACTTTTTTAGGAATTGTTATACCTACATATTAAATACATTTGCCTAAAAATCAAGGTATCTATCATAAACGAATTCACTATCCAAATAATATAGTATCAGTTTAGTAGGTCGATTCTTATGTTCGGTCACAAATCGCATATGAAATCACTGTTCTTTTACAACCTTTTTATAAACTTGCCATGTTAGTTAGTTAGTTTGTTAGTTAGTTGGGGACAAATCTTGCAAGCATAATTTGACCTACTTCCCAGTGTCCGATAGAGCTGAAATTGCGTATACAGTTTTGGTTTAGATGACAATACAATATTAAAGTACAGTCAGCAAAAAAGGTTGTCATAAAAATGAAATTTTTACAATAACTTATTTAACTTGACTTTCACTTGCTTTGTCATAAATTTGACATAAAAATTCATGTTCGAAAGCAAAGTCAAGGTGAAGTGACTACGGAATATTCTTACATAATAGCACCCCTAACATTGTGACCCTTCTTTTTCCATTGAGAATCCTTAAATTTATTTTCTTTCGTATAAGAAAAACAAGTTTTTATTGTAAAAACTTCGTTTTTATGACAAGCTTTTTTGTTGACTGTACTTTAATATTGTATTGTCATCCAAACCAAATCTGTATGCAAAGTTTCAGCTCAATCAGACACCGGGAAGTCGGTCAAATTTAACTTGCAAGATTTGATTACTTGATTACAAACATCAGGTGGCCTACCACAAGCTCTAATAGCAGTTATTTTTAAGTTGAGAGAGTGAGACGCCGCTCTACACGCCGTATAGCGGCGTCTCACTCTCTAAACTTAAAAATAACTGCTATAAGAGCTTGTGGTAGGCCACCAGGACAGGTGAAACTAAATAAAAGCTCGTGAAAATAAGTAATTTTCCAATAAGGGAATTAAATTGTTTTAGTTATTTTTTTATTTGTTGTTAAAAAGCCTTAAGGTGGTTCGTTGAGCTCAGTAGCGCCACCAATGGAAATAAATCATTTACGATTTATCAAGGGCTTAGAATAAAAGTTTCTGTTATTTCGCTTCAATAAAAGAGTAAAATGCATTTTTTTTTTCAGGGCGTCAAATATGAGCATTAAGTTATGGATGTCGATATTGCTAAATGTGGCCACTTTTCGCACTATTCACATTCACAACTTATTGCGTAAGTTTGAGTTCTTAAAAGTATATTTATAAAATGAATTTTACACTTTCATTTGCGCAAAATAACCGATACTTTGATCTAAGCCTTTAATAAAGTGTAATTGATTTATTTCCATTGGTGGCGCTACTGAGCTCAACGAACCACCCGCAGCTACTTAACCGTGCACGCAGCACCTTAAAATCCAGGTGAGTTGAGACATGGCCCATCCCCCGAAATGAGCGTAATACGTCATACTGACACTGACAAACCGGGCCCGGGACGGACGGGCGATATCGGCCGCGGACAGCGCCGCTGACCCGAATGCTCCATTGTGGAGAAGGCCTAAATCGTGTAATTGTTATGGCCGTGTGTCCCATTCCTACCATCTCTTTGTAGGCGGCAAAAGAGTTTTGGGTTGGCTCAAAATTGATGATATAATTTAATTTGGAAACCTGGCCTTACCGTAGTCATAGTCAATTATCATTTATTGCCATTAGCCGTAATAGACATGTTAAACTAATAAAAACAGTTATAAACCGTTATTTTTATTGAGATTTAAAATTATTTGTATGCATTCACAATGCAATTCTGTAATTATAGGAAAAATGTAATAGACATTGAAATGCGATATCTATTGACGAAAAAAGTACTAAAATCCCTACCTGTCAGAAAAACGCTCATTATAATTTTGTTTTTGTCACGTCCGAAGCTGTCCACCAAATTAGGTCCCTCCAGAAGATCAGCGTTGCAGTGTCAGCCTCTTGCCGCTGCAAAATTATGCTGAGGATGGGGCCTAGTTGGCGACATGCTGTTTTCTTGTCTCTATTCCTATTTTTTTACTTAAAACTGTTTTTTTTTTTTGTATGTCGTCAATAAAAATGTTTTCTTTCTTTCTTTCTTTCTTTCTAATAGTAAAAAACCACGAGCCCTATAATAGTAGTATCCCACCTGAAAGCTACTTATAGGGCTCGTGGTTTTTTAATATCACATTTTTCCTATAGTTATTTTTTATCCACAACGCGGTAGCAGTTAGCCTTCATATCACACTGATGGTAACTGGTGACAAGGCTGAAGGTGGAAGCGCACTACTCCCGGAATCCTCAATCATTGAGAAACTGGCTATCTTATCTCTAACTGCCGGAACACAATAATGCTGAAAACATCATTGTTATAGCGTCAGACTTAGATAAGATGGTTGTAGCTAGCCAGGCGGACTAAAAGCAAGTCCTATCAACAACCAAACCGAATACAATATTTATAGTGTCTATACACGTTCCGATCCGACAGCCGATTTGGTCTGCTCCCAGACCAAATCTGCGCTACACACGTTCCGATTTGGTCTGTTCCGACCAAATCTGCGCTACACACGTTCCGATTTGGTCTGCTCCCAGACCAAATCGGATAGGAACGTGTGTAGATGCTATTACCCGGTCTGAAATCGGTGGTGTGAACTGTGGCGACATCTAGACGATGCGCACATAATTACTATGCGCCGCCGAAACCTGCATCGCGCTTACGGAGTTTATACCACCACTTTCTATATATAGAATCGGACAGTTGTCCCCGGGCTAACATCACCTAGCCCGGAAGGAAGACATACCATCAGTCTTCCTTTACCCAGTTGCATCATATCCACATGAACCACTAGACCAAAGAGGCGGTTTAAAACATGAAAGAAAATATTACTTTGATATTACTCTAAAAGCTCATGGTTAAAGCCCATGAGACTTCCCAGAGAGCGCATGCATGCCACACGAACATGATTATAATAAATTCAACCCATCAAATGTTGAGAGGGCTAACATTTCCACCATTCCTATTGGGAATTGAAATTTATCATTATTATCCTCAACATAATAGCTATGTTAAATAATTTTTTTTAAATTCGAGTCAAATCATACACAAATTAACACAAAGCAAATACTCCAAACTTCGCTTTAACAGACATGTAGGTTGGTACCGGAAATCACAATAACTCCTCGCAACTAAATAACGACGAACCATTTTGATTTTCACAGAAGTTCCTCTTACAAACAAGCTAAGCTCAAATATTTATTAACATTCACGAAAAACGAGCGAGTAAATAAAAAGGGGAAATTTATTTCCGTACCGTTCATAACTGTTTGAAAAAAAAACTGTTCCGAAACATGTGTGTGAGAGAAACTTTCGTATTCCCGTTTCTCGAAATTTTTGTAAAGCAATGCGAATTAATAAAGTCATTGGAATTTTTTGAATTTCTAGGAGAAGTTGCGCGGACTAACTTCGTAGAGTTATTAATTTGTTTGATAATAATTAGTCGTACTTACTTGGAGTTACGAGTTATTTCCGTCTGATCTAATTAATTGTTAGCTAACTATTTACTTAGTTTAAGCTAATATTATACGGTTCATTGATTTACTTTGGTTTAAAGGCGCAATAATACAGACGCACATTCACATTGAATGATTCACTTTTACGTTTACATTGTTCAATTTGGTTGCTTCATCCAAAGGAGATATGTCAGTTTTGTATGGAGCCTCGGCTAGGACTTTGTACACTATACCATAGGCAAGCAAAAGATAAATATAATAACTGAAAACTAATTATATCGCAATAAGCTAACGCGTTTGATGGTACAAAAGCATTATCTAGTCTTAATAATTATGCAACCCCGATTCAATATGGCGGTAAAATGTCACACTAACATTAAAAAAAAGGTTCACATTGACAGATTATCATCAGTCGTCAATGTCATCGTTTTTTCGTACAGAAACATCAAGGTTTCCGAACGTGATTTAAATATGGTTGCCAGTGTGACCATGGATGGCAAAGAATTTTTATTTCAAAGTTTATTTTTGTACCATTTATCCAGAAAGACAATGAGAATTTTAATATTTTATTTGACTTTACTATATTTTTTACTATTAGTACGAATAGTGTACAATGTCCTAGCCGAAAATGAAAAATGTCCTTTCAAGGCAAAAAGTGAACCGTGTATTACTACCATTAGATGCTCTCAAATGAAATGGCTTTTCGAATCATTGTTGATCCTAGGAAGTACTTCCATTGGAACATATCTCTTTTTAAAGAATATAAAAAAAAATTACGCCAAATTTATCGAGAGACCAATGTCTTTTGAATAATGCAAAACATTCTCATTTCTTTACTTTTTAACCGACTTCTAAATCAAAAAGGAGGAGGTTCTCTATTCGTCTGTATGTATGTTTATACTTTTTTTTTGTGTATGTCCACCGATTACTCGAAGACGGATGGACCGATTGAAATGATTGAAACGTTATTACATCAGGTTGGTTTAAAGTTGGTCCCATTTTTTGAAATTTTGAAATCGGTTTAGTAGTTTTTAGGAAATCTTGAAAATACTGTCGTTTTCGTTACCACTTTATGTGAATTAAATACGTATCTTTAGGTATAACTCCTTTGTTTATAAACCGATTTAGACGATTCTTGTTTTGTTAAAAAGAGGATACCTCAAGGTATTTTAACCGACTTCAAAAAAGTAGATTTTCAGTTTGATCACATACCTATTTACCAGAATACAAGTAAATTGCCTGCACGATGCACTAAAAAGAGTAAAATAAAAATTATTTTAAAAAAAAACCGCCTTCAAAAAAATCACGTCAAAAAAGTAAGAAATAATTCCTCACCAAATAAATAACGTAAGTACTTTGAAGTCGGGCGGGTTTTAACAAAAACAACAAAAAATCGTAAGTACATGTTTCACGCCCGACTTCAAAGTACCTACTTAGGTACCTACGTTATTTATTTGGTGAGGAATTATTTCTTACTTTTTTCCAATGTTTTCATGTAAGGTTATGTATAAGCTGACCACATATCCCTATCAAGTCCTTTTTTCCCTTTTTATAATGTTTATGCGCCCTGAAATATATAGAGCAAACAATTTTTCCTTGCTCCGATTCCTTCTCAACAATTTGTGACTCCATAAAAGCTCACACAACCCATTCATCTCTATTTAAGTTAGCAATGAGCTGGCAGCGACCCAGTATCAATAAACTATTATTAGCGACTTAAAAACCACTCCAGCTCGATAGAAGCATCTGATAGAATCCAACAATACTCTGTATCGGTACGCTACGCTACTTTACGCTACGTAATTCACAAGAAGATAAAGGGCGCACCACACGTCACGGCGCGGTGAAAACGATTTATGTACTTAGCATTTTTTTTTAATTGTTGACAAAAGCATATTATTATACAATATTTCGCTCCATAAACTCAAGTGTGTCAGGGAAATTAAAAACACCGACAACACAGATAGACTAAATTGTGTTTTAGAATTTTAACATTGGCCTGGCTGGGACTGAACCTTAGAACGCTAAGATTGCTACAGCAAATAAGTACGTATTGTAAGCCACATGAAAATAGCGAGGTCACTGACCATTATTGTGAAAATTACCTTTAGTCTTATTATGTGAAAGTTACATCAATGTAGAATGCAAAAACCTAGCTCGATGATGATGGCTTTGACAAACGTCACTTTATGCCATGTAGTGTAGTATCTTAAACAATCCGACAATCTCTCTAAATTTACAAGCAGATGATATTGTCCAAATTCCCCAACCAACCTAATCAGCCGTCTCACCAGCTCACGTGTCGGAAACCGGACGAACCGCCTCACAGCCGCGTCCCAACCGCGCGTCGTGTGACAAAGCCTTTAAGGCTGCATTTGCTCGCGGCACCTGCGGCTTATTTATGGCTGCGAGACACGGCGCAGGAATAATGGATTCCCTAACGTTGTTCGGAATATTCCCGAGTCGAAGGTATCATTTATGGAACCCTCTCATTGAATAAGCTGGCGAATTGAACAAGAGGGTTTGGACGACTTTGTGTGAGGTTCTGTTCTGAACGGTTATGATGGTCGATGAGTATTTATAATGGGACCTTCGCTAATATCCAACTAAGAAATTCTAAGCAACTATCGTTCACTCCGTCCGTACGAAAAGGAAAATGGGCTAATTAGCCCAATTGTTGTAGCACTTTAGGTTGTATACAATTGGAAAGCTACTATTAAGAGGAACATTTCTTTGTATGACGACGATGCTGAAATCCACTGGGAAAAAAGATATAGGGCTTTAAAGTTTATTTTTTCATATAAAACTAATATTGTAATTTTTGTATATTGTCAGCAATTTTTTGAAAACTGGGCAAAATATACTCCATGTACATTTGAATATCGTGTTATTAATTTTTTTTAACCAAAAGCACGTTACTCGTAAGGGTTCTGTCACAGGGAGCTGTAACTCCACCTGCAACTTCAATAGACGGCGTATTGCTTGAGGTTGTTGATCAGTTTTGCTATCTAGGGTTTACCGTGTCGAACAATCTCTCGCTGAATGCATGCAGAGATCGGCAAAGCGGCGACAATGTTCAGGAGGCTCAGTACAAGAGTGTGGCACAACAAGAGAATATCGTCTTCCAGGCTTGCATCTTGAGTATACTCTTGTACGGAGCTGAAACCTGGACGTCGTATACAAAACAGGATCATCGACTTAACTTTTTCTATATGCGCTGTCTACGAAACATCTTGGGCATAACGTGGCTGGACAGAGTCACTAACGAAAGGGTCCTTGTAATAGCACAGCTGCCCTGCTTAACTGCACTTCTCAAACAGAGGCGCCTGCGTTGGCTAGGGCATGTGCACAGAATGGAACCCTTTCGACTATCCCGACTCGTCCTGCTGGGTGAAATTGCAAATGCATAAAAAAACGTAGGGAGGCCAATGCTTCGCTTTAAAGGTTGCGCCAAGCGGGACATGATCGCCTTTAAAATAGATCATCGGCACCGGGAGGGGATCGCAGGGAAGCGATCCGAGTGGCGTAAGCGTGTTGCAGAGGGTTGGACGTTGTGCGATGAGACCTGAGTGCCTACTATCAACTTTAAGACAGCGATTCATAACTAGCGCGATCCAGAATAGGTTCCTAAAATGAATTGCTTTCTTTCGTACTTGACCTTCTAAAAGCTGGATCGCAAATGAATTGCTAAATGTGAATGACCGAACGATTTGTGTCCTTATTTCTTCTACCCGTCTCTGTCACTCGGTTCTGTCATGCCCGGAGAGTGAGAGGGACGGGTATAACCTGCAGGTGTCATGTTAGCTTGGCCGAGTTATAAGTCAAATAAGAGTTCATGACAGCTTAGCGGCTGTGAAATGTCATTGAGTGATCACTGAATCGCTGTCATTGATATTAAGCTGTCGTGGTACGAATAAGCGAAGCAGATCAGTTTAGGTCCTAAACAAATCCGCAATAAGAGTTGATGGTAGGCACCCTGGTTCAGTACTCTAGCTGACAAGAGAGAGAAACATCTTCATGGCGGCGGCGCCAATACATTAGCCGTAAACTTCCCTGTCAGGCCTGTGGAAAAGTTTGTCGCTCTCGCATCTGTTTATTTAGCCACCAAAAAAGTTGCCTTCGAGGCACTGCATAAAGTGCCCCGGTAACGATCAATCGTCATTCGTCAATTGTTACGTGATTGACCGTTTCAATTGAAGGTGCGAATGATGGAGCTTCAATCGATGCGTCAATTGCTCGCGCCATGTTTCTCATCGAAAAACCTGTCAATCGCACAGCGAGACGATCAATTGGTAGCGTCAATCGCGATTGTCAATGGGCTTTCCATCATTCGCATCAATCACGTAGTTTCGAATGACAATCGCTTCAATTCCTCTGTAGACGATCATTTGGTCCGTCAATGACGTAAACATTGTCAATTGCGATTGATCGTTACCGGGGCACCTAAATTGTCTGCAATAGACGTAAAGGCCAATACTACTATGTAGTTACTACTGTGAATGCAATAATCTTAAATCATTATCTAATCATTCTCTTAACTCATATTAATTGGCTTAGAATTTTTTCGTGTAATGGTAATAGACAAACAGATTTTCTTAATATAAGAATACATTTTTGGCTTCCAAATTCGATAATTCATTTTAGATATTTGAATGAAATATCATTGACTATATTGAATCCTCGATTATAAATAAAAAACGTGAATTGAATATTTTAATAAAACAGCGAAATAAGCATTCTGCGAAAAAATAAATTATTATGGTACGATATTGGCTTTTCGAATCATTGTTGTCGGTTATTTTATACGGCAGTATTGATAGACGGGGCGGCACGTGAAACTGTATTGGCAGTAGGTACGTTTGCTCATTTACAAAGTGAAAATAAAATAGGTATTAATACTGAATAATTTACTTTGGGCTATTTTAAATATCGAACGTGTTATTTATTTAATTTTACTTGTATATTTAATAACGCTCCATGGAGGTTTTGTGCAGGACTAAGAATTCTTTAACTATGGGTATTTAAAAAAATACTTAGACCTATAACTTTTTCAAAACAAAAGAACATCGAGGTTTTTGTCAGAGAGATATAGTTAAAACCTAAAACAATATTTTATTTTATTCAACAGTATTTTGAAGTCCAACAAATAACATTAAAAGTTATTATTTTCCCTGGCCTGGTTCTCGTGATGTAAGGTAGTTTCTGAAAAACTTTTCTTTTTGCACAGTGATAAGAATCGAATGCGCTACCCACCATTATGTCAGTCACGGAACGACTAGTCCAAATAGTATTAACAAAGTAAACGCATTGCGCCCATAAAAAATAATTTTATAACAAGAAAAACAGCACTGTTACTTTATTAATATTACAGATATCAAAACACGTGCATACAGAACGAGATTCGTAAAATCTTAATTAAATTATTCCGGCATTGAACTCTCGGGAGTAAACGGCATGGTAATGCCACAACTTCGGTCATCTGCCGCCGGTCCACAGTTCCCGGTCGCCATTTACCAGTTACCGGCCGTCAGTTAAATTTGCATACTGTTACAAAAGTTGGAATTAACTTTCAATTTTACAGCTCATTTGGGCTCCGGTAACGGCCTAAGTATTCTGACCGAGTTCGGTTTTGGGATTGTTGTGTGCAAGGCTTAATATAAGGGCGACTTTATTAAGGTACTTAAGAGGGGAACAAAGAAATATGGTGAATGAAATGGTACAAAGTAGAAATGTACAGTTTTGGTATGGTTGGTTTTTAGTTATGTAAATATCAAATACCTACATTTTTACATACCGCTATTATTCATGCTTTGGCTAATCTGATAGAGATGTAATGGTTAATCAATATATTATTGAAAATATGGCATTCCAGGTGAGTGCTTTAACCACCGAACTAGTGGTCGCTCAGTAGTTTGAAAGGTCGTGGGTTCGAGTGATCGAGTCCCATCGGAGCTAGTTGTGAGACAGGTCGATTTTTTCGAAAAGGTATTTCGTATTTAATATTTTACACTTAAATCAAATACAAGAAACTGATTATAAATACTTATATAATTTCTAGAACCACTTAAAATCATTTTTTTTGCACCAGTAAAAGTTTCATTGTTTTTGAGTAACATAGGTTGTTTTTTTCTTCTAATATTCCACGGGAACGAAAAGCAAGCGAGTAAAACCGCGCGGGGCAACTAGCAAAATAAAAATAAATCACCTACCCGAATCGTTATTTTTAGTTCAACGAACAAACCAAAAGCAATCGACTCTTTTATAGACATCAAAATATACGACTGTCATATAACTAAGGCAGCTGCGCGAGATTTATGCTAGCGCCACTGTACATGAAAAATATTACTAACAAACTTTAGTATTCATGGAATAAGATCTAGACTTTTAGAACGTATAACATTCAGTCTTATCTCACTGGTCTCAGTCGTTTATCTTGTTGAGAAATTTCTTAAATTCATATAATGTTTCGATGCACTGAGCTTGTGTGTTAATACCTTATATTATGTTCTATTAGAACTACTTACATTAAATTATTCTTAATTAAGCCTATTAAAAAACGACGACGATTTTGCGTTAATAATAGCGTAAAATTCGAGTCTATGAAGTACCTAATTCCTTATCTAAACCTAAGTAAAATTGTTTTCACAAAAAATAACTACAGTAACGTAGTTATCGTAAATATCAACAAAAAAAACAAGCTCTCATTACAGTCGGGGTACCATGCTGTAAATGAAATACTTACATATAAAAGGTGCCCTGACTGCAATAAGAGCTTGTTTTTACTTTTAGTTCGGTTTTGGCAGTCGTATTTTTAATCTTTTAGATAATAAATTTAAATTTTGTTACTTTTAGTGATTATGTACCTATACAAACTATATATCTTTGAAATGTACTCGTAGATGCCTTTCATTAGATATCCATATTACCTTAGCTGCAGACTTTTTTTTATGGCTTCAAACGTCCGCCATATTGAATAGGTATTTGAAATAAAAAAATATAGCCAGTTTTACTCGGGATGACATAACGTTCGTCATACATTATAAAATCAGTTAGGGCATTCAAAAGTTATGGTGGAATAAAGGAACACATACAAACACACATACATGCATTAACCCTAAACACATACACTCCTGTTTTTGAGCAGTCATGTAAAAAGAAACGGCATAACAATGTTTAACAAATAATGTCCACAAACTTTAATATCAGAAGGTACTTATAAGCGCCGAATTTAAATTTAAAAAGCGCTTCTCAAATAATATTTCACCTTCTAATGCAGCCAGACATGAAAACGTCTAGAATTTTCTATTCTAACGATTCCGAACCGCTCCGCTTGCATCTCGGCAACACCAACAACGATTTATGAAATAATATTATTCCTTTAATATTTTACACGTTTGTGTTCGCCTGCAGCCGCGGCCGTAGCCCCCCCCCCCCCCCCCCCATTTTGTGTGTCATAAAGACATTTTTCATTTGCCAGTTTCGATGCTTGCGAAATTCGCAAAATATTCTTGCGTCCCAATTTTAGAAATTTATTGCAGTCTTTATTGAACTCAGGTTATTTTAAAATTAATTGAACATTGCTTTAATCATAAAATACTTCAAACTAGAGCGTTTTTTACTTTACAAGAGTACAATTTTATACTTTTCAAGTAACATTTTTTATGAACATAGGCGTTTAAATAAATTGGTTTATTTAAAACTGTTACTAATTTGCAGAATTAAATAGTACATTACAGCCGAGGACAGGTATGTAAGAAATTACATTGTCGAGGATGGTTTGAAGCACGAGCCGCAGGCGAGGGCTTTAATCATTCGAGGCAAGGTAATTTGCTTACCGTACAAGCCTTGTATAGTGCATTTCGCAAGAAATGCGAGGAAATAAAAAAACTGTTTAACTAAATAAAATTTATTAAAACTATGACAACACATGTTCGGGCAATTATTAAATGTACCTAAATGTTATTGTTTTTCCGGGCACACTTATGTATAAATCGCCCATAATAATATTATTTTAATGATGATCATTAAAGTACGCCAACAACACAGATTCCGAAAACGTATTCGTCTTTTTTTCACTTTTCCAAATCAGATCGTAGGTTTTCATATATCTTTCTTTTGATTTTGCTGGCAGTAAGTTTTCTGTTATTAATTCTGCTTCTGCTCTCAAATTTGGTGGAGTAGGTACTTACAATGTCTGTAAATGTTTCATTGGCAGAACTCATTTTAATAATTTATTACACAATATAAACTCTATTGATATCAAATCAACCGCTAGAAATCATTCCTGCCGTTTTTTTTTATATTGGCTTGTGAGACCATGTGGAACGGTCATACAGCCTATTGATACTTACTACTTGCTACTAAAATGCGCAACTTCAATACCCGCTTCTGGGCGGTAGATGGCGCTGTACATATTTCCCATACAAAATTACTCGTAAAGGATATTTTGTCTATGATAAATCTCATTTTGGTTTTTTCGATTGATGTTCGTGCTAAGGGTACATAGCGCTTGTGGTACAATACGAAGTAACATAATCTATGCGCACCGTATTTAAAAAAAAGTTAACCTAATTATGTTATAATAATAATAATGTGGCTGTATGGTGCAAATGTACCTTTGCTTTTTCTGTTTTTATACACAGGAATAACGAAAGAAAAAATAAAGAAAAAAGTTGGTAGTACCATTGCAGATCACTGCAGTAATGAATTTCAGTACTTACTTACTGCACTAAAATCAGTGCAATAAGTAAGTACTGAAATCCATTACTGCAGTGATTTTCAAATTTAGAATGTTTACCTCGGAAAAGTGCCACGTACTGCATTCTTTTCTCAAATATAATATTAACATTTCAGAGCATAAGTGTGAAAAATATTATTATTATGGGCGATTTATACATAAGTGTGCCCGGGAAAACAATAACAATTACATTTAATAATTGCCCGAACATGTGTGATATAAATTTTAATAAATATTATTTAGTTAAACAGTTTTTTTTTATTTCCTCGCATTTCTTGAGAAAAGCACTATACAAGCCTTGTACGGTAAGCAAATTACCTTGCCTCGAATGATTAAAACCCTCGCCTGCGGCTCGTGCTTCAAACCATCCTCGACAATGTAATTTCTTACTTACCTGTCCTCGGCTGTAATGTACTATTACCTCGGAAAAGTGCCACGTACTGCATTCTTTTCTCAAATATAATATTAACATTTCAGAGCATAGCATAAGTGTGAAAAAACTGTTACTAATTTGCAGAATCAAAAAACTGTTACTAATTTGCAGAAATAAAAAAAGACAAATGCAACTGATGAGATGTAAATAATACTTACTGATATTTTGAAACTTTGATAAATAGCTTTTCGAGATATTTCTTATTCTCAACACCTATTTATCACCATCGCAGGCATTAATAAAGCGAGCAACTAAAAAACAAAAGTACGCTTTCCTATGATTGGAGCAAAAACTTTTCTCATTACGTCCGTTGCTTAGCCATCCAAGTTAATTAGTGCATCGGAACACGATTTAAAGTCGATCGCATGAACTTTGGGTCAGTTCGACTTTGGTAGACCGTACCTACCAGAAATATGTGGTGGGAACCCAACGCCTGCAGTTTGTTGGTAGTTTTAACTGTGAACTAATTGTTTTGGTAAATGTCGGTAAGTTAATTCACTACTTAAAGTTTTAGTTATGAGACAACCGTTTAGTTAAAAGCATGTCGTGAAAACAATACTAGGCTGTGGAATATTTCTTCAGTCTCAAAAATGAATATAAGTTCGTGTGTCCTGTAAAAATTGAAAAAGAATCCATGGAATTTTTCATTCAACACAAACGTCATGAAAGCCAAAAAAGCAGTTAAAAATTTGCCCACTAACGCGAGCTCTAACGCAGCTAAAGTCAATCAACTGTTCTGTTTCCTCATGCCTGCATTTTACGAGCTAACGAACCTAAAAATCGGAGCCAGGTCAACATAACAAGATCAACTATGAACTGCCAGTATTTTGGTGAAACTGGCGGACAAGTTGCATCTGCGCAAAGGTGAAACAAAAAGGAAAGTACACAAAACAAAAAAATGTACAAAATACCCGCCATGAGGTTCAGACCGTGAGAAATATCCAATTTAGCCGCGTTTTCCCGGTAAATTGACGCCATTTTTTATTCGACCGCCGCCATGTTGTCCAGTGGCGCCGCTACGCGGTTTGAAAAATCAGACACACACTCTTCAAGGTATTTTTAACACCTATGTTTATACTCACATAACAGTTTTGCGGTAAAGTTGAATTTTTCAATAACAGTTGTATTTAGTTGAACATTCTTAAATTCTTCTTCTCAAATCTCGTTATAAACAGAGTTTTAAAGATATCATTCAAATGGTCAATAGTAGAATAAGTACTACAAATTAATGGTTCATGAATTCGTATAATTTATTCGTAACATATGCCTGTAACTTAAATCCTCCTACAGCTTAAAATCCGCCACGTCTTTTTAATAAATCGTGACATCACCAGCAAATCCTATTTACGTCCCCATTGTTCCGTATTCTTTTTCAGGCCAATAGCTATCGCAAAGTCGTAGTTTCATCAGTTTTTAATCGTACGCCCCAGCTTTCATCCCGGCGACGGGCTCTCCCTGAACGTGATTGGGACTTTAATTCGATTTATTTCACCCCTAGCAACACTGAATGGCCTCCAATGTACCATACTCTTTCATAACTGAGTGTATTTACGGATCGCTTTATATATTTTATTTTCACTTGGCCCTAAAAGCGGAGCCTTTACGAAAAGAAATATCGAGAGACTCTACTTTTATTTACTTTGACAATGTTTGGTTATGTTTGCTCTTTTACTAGTCTTAACATTGCCACAAAATTGCCAGATTGATATTTATTATTTAAATAAGTATTTTTAGAACTTAATTTCTGAGTATTTCCTCACACCATGTTGGTAGACTAATGCCCGAATACTCGTACGCTACTTATCTTTGGGAGCGTCTCAAACATCGCCCTGTCACTTTAAATGTCAAACGTATGAAAGAGATGCCATGATGTTTGAGACGCTCCCAAAGATGATTTGCGTACGAGAATTCGGGCGTAAAATAGTTTATTTCAGTAATAAGTTTAGAACCGGCAATTTAACCCTGTCTGACATTCTAGCCAGCTCTACACTCCTTCTACTAGCCAATCTTTGGCTTTTTGAACTTTGAATAAAGTCTAAGCTCAAATACTGTTTTTTTTATTACGTAGCGTTTCTCAAGTTTCCATATATAATCACAGTCAAAATGATCAAATGAACTTCCTACTCGTGACATAATATCAGCGCCAGATTTCTTGTTTATTAATAGATAATCAATCAAGTGGGGTCTATACAATAATTCCACTCAATAGGCTCTTGCTTCGATCTCCGCGTCCATTAATTTTGTTTCTTGTTTGACTCCTCGGTGAGACTGCTATAGGACATAATAACTTTTAATTAATATTTCGCGAGCCATAGTAAGCACCACTCATATAGTAATTACAAGAACTTCTTATTAATCAGAGTATATTGATATTGATTTCTTGATTACTTTTTCGATATGGAACGCAATTCATTTGTAAGTAATTAGGACTTCGTTAAGATGTTATATCGTATATAAAATGTTTTGATTTGATTACTTAAGAAGTTGATGGCTCTTCACTATGACTTTATTAAATTATAATTTATTGGTCGGAGAACTCCGTATATTGATATAATTATTTTTAATAGCAGGTAACTCCAACTTGTTTTCTCTCCTCCAGCTCCAGCTCAATGCTTAGGCTCAACAATTCCTTGCTATTTTTCTATAAATATATGTTCATGTAGGTATTTCATATTTATATTAATTTTATTTAAGTATGTATGTTTCATATTATTTAATATCTCGCACTTTTCTTGGTATTTCTTCCTTTTTAGGGTTCCGTAGTCAACAAGGAACTCTTATAGTTTCGCCATGTCCGTCTGTCCGTCTGTCCGTCTCACGTCTGACCCCAGTCTAGCTCATAGAGTCTTAGTACTAGAAAGCTGTAATTTGGCATAAATATACATATTTATCACGCCAACGAAGTGGTTAGTAAAATTTTGAAGCATATTTTTTTTTATAAGATTTTAAACTTACATGGTCATTATCACTATAACTATTATGAAAAACGGGATTTTTACCATGTTTATTTTGTTTTTCGAGTTCCCGATATTTCGGCGCAGTTGCACACGCCATGATCACGGAGTAACTGAAATAAAATAAAAAAGTAAAGTAAAATAAAAAAGCATAAGAATAATTTCAATCGCGAGGATGGGTTTAAATTGTCAAATGTCTGGAATCCAGTGATTCGATTGTGTAAAAACAACAAAAATCAAAAAAGTGTTCCGCGGAGTGATACTGTGAGTATTGTGTGTCGCGAACAAGTTCGAGTTGAGTGCGAGAACGAAAACAGTGGTACGGGTATCGAGCGCAATAAACGGACAAGAAAGAGGGTAGACAGATTCGTCTGCTCCTAATATGGCATTAACTTTATTCAGTTACTCCGTGATCATGGCGTGTGCAACTGCGCCGAAATATCGGGAACTCGAAAAACAAAATAAACATGGTAAAAATCCCGTTTTTCATAATAGTTATATTTTTTTTTAGGTTACCTCCCTTACACGTGAAGAGGGTATGTAATTTTTTTTTCTTGTCTACCCCATAGTGTGGGATGTCGTTGGATAGCAATTTCAAAAACGTTGTGGGTTCGTAAAGACAGCTTTTTGATTGAGGCATCTGTTTGTGAATTATTAAGCTCTAAAGTGCAAAATAGTGCGAATAGTAGTGCATAATATGACGAAGGAAAACTATCACAGCTAAGTAGGCTTTACAAGTTTTTGAGATATAACACATTTTCGAAAACCGCAAATACTTATAACAACTTTGTCATTCATACAAATACTATGAAAAACAAATTATTTTTTTCTGGCAAAAAATGACAGTGGTATTTTTGCTAGGCGTACGTAATCGGTACGTTAAGTGGGTACGGAACCCTTCATGAGCGAGTCCGACTCGCACTTGGCCGATTTTTTTAATGTATTTTTCTCATGGTGTTGTTGTCCGTGCTGTCTCAATGCCCTGCCAGAATAACAGCGCTTTTGGGTTTTTCTGACCCAGACCTATATTATGAAAAACCCAGGACACTTTGTGCTCGGGCAGAGCCCTTTAGCTACACACTTTGTACTTGTTTTATTTCTGTTCATGTTTGTCATGTGTTTTTGTAACTACGTACTTTGTGTGTCCTTTTTTTTTTTTTTCCTGGGGGAAACGCCTTCGCGTTCCCCCCCGCCTGGGGAGACGAGAGGGTTATGTGGCGCTTGAACCCACTAAAACTCCCAGGGTGCTCCCTCTGCACTTGGTTGAACGGAGATTACGCGGCATGAACTTTGTGTGTCCTACTAAATGTGTTTTCTTTCTTTTCTTTCTCTCCTTTAACTGGCTGTTTAAATAAATATAAATAAATAAAAATTTTATTTCATAAAAAGTTGCATTACATGTACAAAGTCAAAAAATTACAATTTAAGCTAAATTTTAAAAGTAAACTGCCTGAACTAGGTATAACCTGTACTTCAGGCGGGTTCGATCTTACATTAAAACTTAAGTAAATTAACAATTATAATAAATTTATCTACATGGCAAGTAAAAGAAAAAAAAGGTAGGTAAATGTATATAATAATATTGATTGTAAACTAAATACTACTTACATATTGCTAAAAGTTCCTCCCTCTCATCGTAAGGTAAATTTCTTAAATAATTAAAAACAGTTACTTTAAAATTATTACAATTGAGCTTATATATATTAAGTGTTTTATTTAATCTGTTATATAAAAATGGGCCTAAAAATATAAAGAATCTATTTGTAAAAATAAATTTAGAGTCTGATTTCGAAATGCAAACAATATTTCTCCGTCTTTTATCGTTAGTGTCAGCATTATACGGATTAATTGTGTGTTGTTTTAATACAATGTGCATTATGAAAAGCTGACGTACAGTTAATACTGAGCACGTTTTGTACAGTAGCTGTGTGGGATATAGAAAAGGAAGGGAATTTGCTACTTTTAAAACGGCTCGTTGGGCTCTTTCAAGGGAAATTATGTACTTATTATAGCGGGACAGGTGCATGTGATGTTAGTCGATGGATCTAGACACTTGTGGGCATATAATTTAATGTTAGTATTTTGATGGCAGGAGCGCATGTAAAAGCGAATGTATTTCGTTTTATCAGCATTTAGCGTTAGTAGATTGCATTGTAACCAATTATTTACAACATTAAAACCTGATTGCGCGTTGTTATACAATTCTGTGCTGGTTGTTCCCGTAAAAATGAGTGCTGTATCGTCGGCATAAGTTATTATTTTGCCGTTTTTTATTTCGAGGTTGCACAAGTCATTAATGTAAACTAGGAATAGGGTGGGTCCGAGGATACTTCCCTGGGGAATACCGTATCCAGGGATGTTTTGTTCATCGCTTTTGATGTCGGCAATTTTAACAATTTGACTTCGACCAGTTAAATAATCTTTGAAAAGATTTAATTGCTTTCCTCTTATTCCCAGTTCCTCCATTTTATTTAAAAGTAAAGGAACAGACAAAGAATCAAAGGCTTTGGCGAGGTCCAGAAAGACTCCTAAAGTTTGGTTTCCTTTGCCAAGTTCCTCTGTCACGTAATCTGTCAAACAATTAACTGCATCAGAAGTGGATAACTTCGCTCTAAATCCAAATTGCCTGTGTGAAAGAATATTATTTTTCTCTAGATAGTTAACTAGTCTAATGTTGATAATTTTCTCGAGTATTTTAGAAAATGAAGGTAATAATGATATAGGTCTATAGTTAGTTATTAGGTTTTTACATCCGGCTTTATATATTGGGATGCAGTTCGGCTTCAGGATGATCTCCGAAGGTTGGACTCATACTGTTACTTAAACAAACTAGACTTGAACGTATCTAAATGTTTTTCTATCAGTTTTACCCGTAAAATCAATCCCTTTGTTAGTAGTTACAGCATCAAAAACGAAACATTATCAATTCGTCAGGAAGCTAAAGACCTGGGAGTCATCCTTGATTCTAAACTGCTATTTGATAAACATATTGTCAATACTATCAACAAGGCATCTCGTTCACTAGGGTTTATTATGCGCCTGTTTAAGCCTTTTAAACGCATGAAAACCATTAAAATCCTGTATTGTGCTTATGTCCGTAGCCATCTCGAGTATGCCAGCCAGATTTGGAACCCCTGTTACGTAACTTACATAAATGATATAGAGAAGATCCAAAAAAAAATTACTCGGTTCCTAAATTTCAAATTCAAAATTCCTAAAACATCTTACGAAGACCGTTGTACTAAATTCCACTTGCTACCACTTTCTGTTAGACGTAATATTGCAGATGTTACATTTCTACTCAAGTTGATTAGAGGTTCAGTGGATTGTCCTGATCTACTTGATAGAATTCGTTTTAAAATACCTACAAGAGCACCCCGCAACGATTCATATAGACCATTTAGTATTTCTTCTATGCACACCAACTACAGGCATAACAGTTTCCTTATTAGAGCTTGTTCCGCCATCAATAACGCTGACGCCAATATTGATTTATTTTTCAACAGCATCACGACTGTTATTAAGTTATTGTTTAAAATTTAGTTTAATGTTTTATTGTTTAGTTTAATATTGTTGCGCACCTGTCCCTTCTGGGCTACGTTTACTTTAAGATCAAATTCTTTTGAATACTACATGTGGTAGCTTGTCAATAGCTTTTAGTTTTATATGTTTGTTGTTATCTGTATGTTTATAAGCTGTTAGCTATCCAAAAACGATAAATAAATAAATAAATAAATAAATAACTATGGCCTTTTTTAAGCTTTTTAGGAAGATTCCTTCAGACAGGCAAGTTTGAAATATATGAGTTAAGGGACGTACGAAAATGTGCTTGAAGCGCTTAATGATTTTATTGCTTATGTTATCCCAACCAACTGCACAGTCATCCTTCAAACCTGAAATAATTTGAAGGACTTCTTGTTCGTCGGTGTCAAATAAGGCAAAAGAATTCAAATTTGAGATAGGCAGTGATTTGTGTTGCTGTAGTACAGGGTTAAGATATGAATTTTGTATTTTTTCAGCTAGGTTTTTCCCTACGTTGGCAAAAAAACTATTTACATTATTAGCTGAGAGTAGTGGCGAGCTGTTTGTGTACAATAAGTTAGTATTAGCCTCTTGATGTTTTGACATATATGTGACGTTTTTAATGTGTTTCCAAAGCATTTTTGTATTTTTGCCAGCTTTAAGTAATTCACTTTTGTCATAGTTCGTTTTGAGTCGCTTTAAGAGATTGTTGCAGAAATTTCTGTATCTTTTATAAGTAGTTGCAAGAACTAAGTTATCTGGGAATTTCTTAGCTTTCTGATGTAAGTTATCCCTATTCCTAATACATCTAATAAGACCAGGAGTAATCCATGGTTTTATATTACAATATTTCTTACTAACCGAGATTTCCGTAGAACTATTTGAAATGGCTTGCTGGACACAACTCACAACGTAGGTCATTGATGCATTAGCGTCAGCAGTTTTATAAACTGGGCTGAAATCAATATTGCATAATTCACGTTCGAGTTTGTTTACATTTAGCCGAGACCTTAGCAAAGATAGTTTTTTTTTAGATATTTTTAAATTTAAGGTTAGTAGGACAGCACTGTGGTCAGTAACAGTAGATTTAGTCACAAGTGTAATACATGGGAGATTTGATTTTAACAACATATGATCGAGGCAAGAACCGCTCTGATGCGTAGGAAGGGTGTGGGCAGGAAGGAGCCCATGGAATGAGCAGATGTTGAGATAATCCTCTTTTCGAAGCTCATGGGTGTCAGGTCTAATATTTATATTTATGTCACCTGTAAGTATAATATTTTTATAGCATTTTAATGTATTAAAAATTATATCTAGGGAATTGCAGAAAGAGTCGTAGTTTTTGTTGGAAGGAGATCTATAGGTCGCTACAATCGCTGTGCTAGATCCGGCTTTTAAAATTAAGCTGTTGCAATCTGGTAAATTAGGCTCTTCTACAGTGACTGTTAATGATTTCTTAGCATAAATTATTATACCGTCATTTTGATTGCGGTTTATTTTGCTGTAAAATAAATCGTAACCCTCTATCTTAGGAAGGTTGTCAAAACGATTCTCTAACCAACACTCAGTTAAGATTATAACATCACACGTATAGCTTAGTCTATGTAGAAAAACGTTAAAGGCATGCATGTTTTTGTAAATACTACGAATGTTTTGAGTTAGTATTGTTAAAGAGTTTTGATGAATGGAGAGATATTGTTTACAGTTTTCTACATCACACAAACTTGACTCTGATACAGATATAGCATCTATTTCACTTATTAAATTAATATCCATTTTTTTTACAGTTCTTAACTAGAAACAAATGTATGCGGTGCTCTCAGGCACCCACATAGTCAATAGAGTTTAAATACCTATTTTCGGCAGCTTTTTTGGCTGGACATTCAACGTCTCCGGTCTTGTGGGCGCAGGGTTTACTAAACCGCATGCAAGTTGCACATTTTGGCTGGTCTGCTCTTTTCAAGCACTCCTTGATAGAGTGCCCATCGTCTCCGCAGTGGCCACACGTAGGTGTTGTCGCTCTGCATGTTTTGGCCGCATGACCATATTGCTGGCACTTGTAACATCTAGTTACCAGCGTGAAATCCCTTACAGGGCAGGATGTCCAATTTATAAATACGCGGTCTTGAGAGATGAGGGCTTTACGTATTGTGGCTGGTACTTCAAGGACGTAGTTACAGGATTCGGTGCTTTTCTTACCTGACTTATGGCTTAACTTTATTGAGGTCAGGAAAGTGTCTCGAGATATAGTCGGATGTTTCTCGGCTATGTTTTGTTCGAAAATGCACTTGTAAACGTCATTTTCCGGCATAGATGAAGGCACTCCAATTATGATGACGCGTGGTTCGCGCTTATTTGTGTCATCCACTTTCAGACCTTGATTAGCCATTTGGACAGTTTTCTTAAGTTTTTCAATGTCCTCCTTGGTCTCAGTGCTAATAACTAATCCTCCATTTTTTATTTTCCGTATTCCACGTACCTTCAGTTTTATATCCTCAGGACTGACGAGCTTCTGGACTAAGTTTTTTGTTTCGTCACTGGTCTTCGTTGAGTCGCTGGGGAATATCACAACGGAGCTTAGATTATTCCTGGGAATATAATTATTGGACCCCTTTTTTACCATATCGGCAAAAGATGTGCTTGCCATTGCTTGGTTTGTGCTGCTGGTATCATAAACAGTCTGTTTAAGTTCAGATAAACAGAGCGCTATGTTCTGCTTATCCTTAGCAGCTTGGAGGGCAACATGAGTTGATATAGCTCTTTGTTTTACCGACTGGTATTGAACGACCATATGCGATGCTCCATTTCCCACTTTGCGGCAGAGATTGTTAATTCTGATTTTTTGGTCAGAATTTAGTTTGCCGTCGCCCGAAATAGTGCATATTTCTTGCAAATAATGCTCAATCGACGCAAGCCAGTTATGTAGGTCCGGTGTGGAGATTATGTCATTATTTTCTTCGGGAGCTGGGTCTTGAGACATCCTTTGAGGAGTCGTGGGCTGAGGACTACGGGAGGTAATTCTACTCCGAGAAAAGGGGCTGTCTGCTGACATTTTTAATAAAATAAACACTATTAAATTCTAAGCATTGTCTTAACAGTTACGCAAATAATATACATTTACACTGAGTCACTATGCCACTAAACTAGGTCACTATTTATAAATTGTTAATTACGTTATTATTAATTTGCACGAAGAGCACGTCTGCACTCAAGAAAATTCACGATCGATTTTTTCATGTTTATCCAAGGTCAAATTCTGGCATTCGTACTTTGGTAACATTGCCTTATTTCTCAGTCCCAGCAATGCACTCGTAACGTTTCGCCCCATAAACTGCGGAGCTATTTCCACCAGTGCCTACGTCACAATTGCACTGTTCAACAGTTAGGTCACGTTCCGCGGCGCGGCGTCTTATTTTATTACGGCATTAGAGTCGCGCCGTCCGTCAATACTAGTGATGTACGCCTGGGAATATTGCCACTGCCGGCAATTTTCCACTCCCAATGTGCCCGGGAACGGGCACATTGGGAATATTGCCCAAAATTCCCAGTAGACTTTTTGTCGTTTTGTTAAATTATATAAATAAATAATGTAGTGTCTTACAATTTTATAATTTGTTGATAATTATGGCAAGATTATTTTGTTTTGTTTTCTTAGTTTGTTGAATAAAAAAATAAACCATTTTATATCAAACTGTTTTTCATTTCATATGTGCTTACCTCTGATGTTGGTGGCTATTTATTGCGTAATTCAATATAATCAAACAGTTTTAAAGTCTTATTTTAAATTGTCTTGCATGGTAAAATATTCATCTTCAAAATGCTGCTTGGGAATATTGCTGGGAACTTTGGGACACTGCCGGCAACGTTGCCGGCAAAATTTCCAGTCCTTGGGAACGTGCCCGGGCACGGTACATCACTAGTCAATACGCGGTTAATGGACCGAAGTGTCTCCTTTCGTTCTGGAGGTGGTATATACAATGTGTTAATGAATAAGCGCAAAACTTCTTAGGTGGTAATTTTATTGTGCTCATGAATTTAAACAAATTTTACTATAGAGCCAACTCTGCAACTCAAAAAAATACCGCTATTTCATACATTCTAGTCGAGTAGGTATTGACAATTTGTATGAAACAGCTGAGCTGTAGTAAAATTTGTTAATATTCATGAGCACAATCACCACCTAAGAGGTTTCATAGGCTACTGTTGAATTTGGGCATTTTGTTTCTACCTTGAATTATGGGACCAAAACTGAAATCACGAAAAAAATCTGCTATTCCATAAATTTTTATTAAATACTAGCGGCCGCCCGCGGTTTCACCCGCGTGGTTCTCGTTCCCGTGGGAATATCGGGATAAAAAGTAGCCTAAGTTATTCCTTATTACATCAGCTACCTGCCAGTGAAAGTCCCGTCAAAATCGGTCCAGTCGTTTCAGAGATTAGCCGGAACAAACAGACAGACAGACAAACAGACAAAAATTGTAAAAAATGTTTTTTTGGTATATGTACCGTATATATAATCATATGCATGTAGTAAAAAGCGGTTATTTTAATATTACAAACAGACACTCCAATTTTATTTATTTGTATAGATTTTTGCACTTTTGTATGGAACAGCTAATATTTTTTTGCGATTTCAGTTTTGGTCCCATAATAAAAGTTGTTTGTTTTTATCAATCAAAATATCCCTAAAATTATCCAGGGTGATAAAAAAATTACCGTGTATCGTTTTCAGTAAACGTAAAGCCTCAATGATGAAATGAAATGAACAACGATAAATATGTTTTATATTTTTAATTATTTGAAATTTATACCTTGTTTCGTCCAAATGGGCATTTAAAATGATCGATGGTATTATTAGCAATCCATGAAATATGAACACGTAAGTGGAAAAATCTACACGAACGAATTGCGGACTGGGGCGTCCTAAATGAAATAAAACTGCTCAAAATTTACAAACTGGCTCATCTGGTAACTGCCTTTAGCTACACTATTAATAGATTTTATTACACTATAAGAAGCTGCAGTGAATCTGCGACTAAGTAGAAGATTGGTGAAGTCGTTAAAATAATAATAATATAATAATAATCATCATTTATTTCATGCAATTCAAATAAATTCAAATTTTAAAACCTAAGACGATTAGTGCTATTGACTCCCTATTTCAATAATCTATCTCTAATTCCTTTTCACATACACACGGTCACGGCACAGTTGTTGTGCCGTGACGCACAATTGTTGTGCCGTGTTAAGTAGCAATGTAGGAGCTACTTACAGCTTTCCAAGGCACGGCGACCTTGCCATTACCGTGTGTTGCCCAGCTCATACAGCCACGGCACGGCGACGACCGTGCCGTGACCATATGCATGTGAAGAGGCACTTAGGGCGTTTGTGCACTACACTGAATTTTACCGATCCGGAAAAAACGGATCCTTGTATTTTAATAATTTAATCATTTATAATAGTAAGAATTTATTTGTTTCCTGTAGTTTCAATGTTTCGAACCCTAAACTACACGAAATAAATAAATTCTATTATTTATAATAATTAATTATCAAAATACAAGCATCCGTTTTTTTCCGGATCAGTAAAATTCAGTGTAGTGCACAAAGCCCTTACTCTTACTAGATATCCTATCTCTACGTACGACTTTTTGGGTACGTTATTAAACAAATGTTGTTTTTTTACTAATTGACAAAAATACCTAGGTAACTAAACTTGAATAACCATATCCCTTACTGAGAATAGGTAATAAAACTGAGCGTGAGGTATTTCATAACAACCATGCAACAATCATAACATTTCTTTATAAAGCATTAACCTTGGGAGGACCTGGGTTTTTTTATATGGCCCATTTTTTTATGTAAACAAAGCACTTAAGAGCGCGCTATCGCACTCCCGAACATCTGGTTATACTTACGAGGTCTTTGGTTACATTTATGAGTAGCTGATTAGCAAAAGCAATAAAGTTAAGCTAATGGACAGTTTTACGACATGTTTTGTTTTTATAATCGTCGTTCAAACTCTACCTTTGTGTAAACAAATGACAATAGTGCGGTACATTCGAAATCAATTTTTTTCACATAGTTATCGATGAAATAACATATAAAAAGTATATATATTTAGAATCTACATAAAAAAACCTATCGAATATTAATATAATAAAAGGATAAACAATGTTTTTGGTTTTTTTCGAAATTTTCAAAAATTTAATTACTTCCGTTTTGAAAAAAACTCAAAATTCAAAAAATTTTATTTATTTATTTTTTTCCGGATCACATATTATAGTTTATTTTTACAGTACGACGAGTTTATCTCTCTTTTGAACATCGAAAACCGCATTCAAAAAATCAAAAAACTGCAATAGTTAGAAAAAAAAGAGTCCCCTACTCTTTTTTTTCTTCAGATCCGCGGCATAAGCCGCCATAGGTCCGCAAGAGGTTAATAAGATAATTATCGCTATTAATATGGTGATTATTTCCCGTCATTGGTAGCTAATTCACAGCAACCCGCTGAGCTGTTAATACACATTTTGGCTTCTAACTTCCCCCGAATAGCTCCCTAGGTAGTTTTAATGTTCCCACCTTGTAATAGCCAATTGTAGTAGTAATTGATGTTAACACTTGCCATTATTCTTAGTTCTAATAGCTTAAAACTAACTTTATATTAAAAAGTTTGACTAAAAATGAAATCTCAATTCATTACCTACTTAAAATACATATAAATATCTTAAACTGAATTGATTAAGTCCTAATCAAACAATTAAAAATATGCAAAATCATATATGCAACTTAATCGTTAAAACGAAATAACCAAACTAAAATACCAGTTATATAATATATTTTTTTATTTTTGTGACACGTGTCGATTTTTATTCTAAACACTTAAATTTTTTTTTTTAATACTATTTTGACAACCCTAAGGCCGCGAACTCTCACAAAGCAGGCACGGTGCCCTACCCGTATAGGAGACATCGCCGAAAATAGCAAATACTGCTTTAAGAAGCTACCTCTTCAAGTCATAAGTACCTTTTGAGCTCTTCATTCCCGCTTTTTTGAACTGATTATGTAACAAGTATGGAGTCTTTTGTGCCTTCTGAAGGTCGTCTAGGGCAACCGCCCTCGCCCCAGCCAATCAAACAGCCTAAAAATAATTTTCACACTTATCCCTTTTTTTTCTTTTTTTTTTGTTTATAGTGAGGGCAAATACAGTCTTTTCGTATACCGCTAACGGCATGTTGGACTCAGTCAGACAAGGTCTGTCTCTCGCCGCGCCCAGCCCTCCCGCCAAGCCTAATAGGTTTCGCGTCAGGGCTGGGCGGTTCTAACCCCTGCCCCGCCCCCTGACGACCTCGAAAGCTCGACAGGAGGCGGGGCAGGAGGAGAGAGCCTCTTCTCAATCTCCCCATAAGGTTACCCACTCCGGGTGGGCTGACCAGATGGGGCGGTTGAGAGTAGGCACCACTACCAACTAAACCCCTCACTACTTGCTCTCCGCCGTCAGTTTCAAGCACACCGACTGTGGGGGGGGCCGTGGTGGTATGCACCCCCTGCGGCCTGACGGTTGGCCCGTTCCGGGCCCCTGCGCGGCGGGAGATGGCCGAGCAAGCGGGGCCATCTCCCAAGACAACCGGGGGGGACCGTGCAATCCAGACGGCAGTTAACCGGCCGTAAGGCCAGCTAACCCGCCCGGACCGCACCGCCCCACTAGAGGGGAATGAGGCGCGCAAAGCGCAGCCACCTTCGCCCGGGCCGCCTTCGTCGAAGACGGTCCACATGAGCCTCCTGCTCGCGGATCCGCTCCGACGCCTCCTTCTGCGAGATGACATCCTCGCAGAAGGAGATTGCCGCCTGCCAGGACCTGTCACTATCAAGCATGGCACGAGCCACTGTTGATAGCGAGAGGTCCATCCCTACCACGGCGCGCAGATCGCGACGCTGGGATGCCCAGGCAGGGCACACCTGTAAGGTGTGCTCCGCGCTGTCCACCCCAGCGCCGCAATCATGGCACCGTGTGGTCGCTTCCCTTCTTATCCGACACAGGTATTTTCCAAAGCACCCGTGCCCGGAAAACACCTGCGTCAGCCTGAAGGTCAGCGACCCATGCCGGCGATGACACCACTCTCGGAGGAGAGGACGGACGGCATCGATCGTCCGCCTCCCAGCTGATTCCCCATCCAGCCTCCCCTCCCATAAACCCATGAGCCGCCCGTCGGCTACACGCCGGGCCGCGGACAACTCCTCGAGGGTCACCCTACCCCCCCCTGCGAGCAGCGCTCGACGCTCAAGGTACAGCTTCCTGAGGACCCGAGCGTCTAGCTCCCAGGGAGGGGTACCCGCCAAAACGCAGGCCGCCGCGTGGGACATTGTCCTATAGCCCCGGACTATCCGGGTAGCTATGGCCCTCTGGGGCCGACGAAGCAGACGACTGTTAGTGGCGTTTAATTTGTCGGCCCACACTGGCGCCCCATAGAGGGCCATACTCCTCAAAACGCCCGCGTACAATTTGCGGCACCTGTCTCCAGGACCTCCGAGGTTTGGCAAGACCTTCCCAAGTGCACCCGCCGCCTTTGCCACCCTTGGGACCAATTCTTTAAAATGAGCCTCAAAGCTCCACCGCCCGTCGAGAACCAGCCCCAAGTATTTGATCGACGGGCGCAGTGGAACTCTGACGCCGTCCACCGTCAGTGCGGCTCCCATTGGGGGGGCCCTGCGCGGCCCGTGAAAGACCACCGCCTCAGTCTTGTCCAACGCGACACTGAGCCCGAGCAGCCCAATCCGCTCAACAACAAGGGAGGACCCTACATTTGCCAGCCTCCTGGCCTCCTCAAATGACTCACCCCGGGCAGTGACGAGCGTATCGTCAGCGTAGCAGAATACGCTCATCCGGGGGAGTAGGACACCTCTGAGGAGCCAGTCGTATCCGATGTTCCACAGCAGCGGCCCCAATACCGATCCCTGTGGAACACCGCACACCATCTCCCTCTCTATCAAGTTCCCATCGCCGGAGGGGTAAATGACCTTCCTATTGAGGAGGTAACTTTCCACTATGGCCACCAGATACGGCGGCAGGCCGTGATATTGGAGCCCGTCCTTGATGGCACTGAAAGGAAGTGTGTTGAAGGCATTGCGGATGTCCAGGGACACCGCAACGACCACTTCCCCTCTCTCCGCCGCTCGCTCCGAAAACTCCCTCAGTGCCAGTAGGGCGTCCACAGTGCACCGCTGCCTCCGGAAACCAAACTGGTTCTCCGCCAGGTCAGGACCTACCGTTTCGAGATGCTGGACAATACGATCAACGATGATCCGTTCCAGCATCTTGGCGGTCTCGTCCAGGAGGACGACCGGACGGTAGGCTGACGGAGAGTCCAGCGGCCGGCCCTCTTTCAAAAGGAGACACAGGCGGCCGATCTTCCACCTGTCCGGAAACTCCCCCGACTCCAGGCAGTCCGAAAATAACTCCCGGAGTGTCTCTCCCAGGTGTTTAAAAGCCGTGGGCAGAATTCGGCCAGGGATGCCATCCGGGCCCGGCGCCTTCTTCTTATGCCGCAGACGGTCAATCACGCCCTCCATCTCCGCCTCCGACACCGCATAAAATCCGGAGTCTAGCTCTCGGGGGCTCCGTGGGGCGACCAATGGGGTGGCCAGTGAGGGGTACGAAGGAAAGAGGCCCTCAACGACTCTACGCAGTAGCTCTGGCCCCATGGAGTCCATGGGGGGCGCTTGGTGGCGAAGCTTACTCCGAACCATCCGAAATGGGCGCCCCCATGGGTCTGCGTCGAGACTTTGCAGGAAATCCTCCCACGCCTGGGACTTCGCCCTGAAGATGGCGGTCTTAAATGTCTCTTTTGCCTCACGGTAGGCCGTCAAGAGACGCTGCTCCTCGTCCGGCTGAACCGTGCGACGCCTGCGGCATCTCTGCAGACTCCTTCTAGCTCTCAAGGTGGCGGCTCGGAGGGAGTCCATCTCCTCCGACCACCAATACACCTGGGTCTTCGTCGGGGGCCCATGTGACCGGGGCATGGCGGCGTCGCATACCGCAGTGAGAGAGTGCGAGATCCGCTCTACTCTTTCGGTGATGTTGTCCCCCCTGGGCCGTGCATCCGCGCACCAGGCCTGGACAATCGCTTCCTCCTCCGCTCTCACACTTATCCCTTAAAACATTGGACTTAAAATCCAATAATACGAACTTGTATTTAGAAGCGTTGATCGTTTAAATTGAGACGACAATAACTTTATTAAAATCTAACTTACAAACTCTGTTTTAGCAAACTTATTGGAGTAAAAATTCGCTCTCTAAAAAGCTGTTCAAGAAGTTAAATGAGACGAATTAAACGTTACGCACGGATAACTCTATTCATTTGTAATTTCTTATTGAAACAAGATCGTCAATGGTATTTTCTTTACTTTAGCCACGGCTTAAGTACTTAACATAATTATATCTAATTGAGGTTTCGAGCTTTTATGAGGCATGGAAAAGGTTTCATTGACGCAAACACAATTTCAAGAATTAATGTTCCTAATTATAATTAAGGTTTACCGTGTTTTGTTGACACTTTTACCCTTAAGTTATTAAAATGCCATTGTCAGCAAGATCTTTTGAGACTAATTAGCGATAATTTCTGCTAAAGAGAATTTCTTCCAAATAAAAAGCCATTTACAAATTCCCTTATACAACGTGTTAATTAATAAGCGCAAAACCTCTTAGATGGTGATTGTGCTCAAGAATATGAACTGAGTATGAACAAATTTAAATGTCGTGGTTATTTTTTTTTTACACCACTGATAACTACTCGTTGATTATAGATCAAAATATACCTAACGTCACTATTGAAATTACAATACTTACCCTGCGATACTACATACAAACATAAATCAGTCGTATTCAATTTTCCTTCATACCAATCACAACCTTTAAAAAGTTAAAACAATAGATACTGATTGACATAATCCATACTAATATAATAAATGTGAAAGTGTGTTTGTTTGTTTGTTTATTTGTTTGTTTGTTTGTTTGTTTGTCCGTCTTTCACGTCAAAACGGAGCAACGGATCGACGAAATTTTCGGTATGGACATAATTTGAGAGCTGGAGAGTAACATAGGCTACTTTTTATCCAGGAAAATTATAAAATAAAAACGGTAATTTTGTATAGAAAACCGTTAAACTGTCATACTTCACACAACTGTCATTTCTTAGCCGCTTCCAAAGAGAAGGTATGTCAAAGAGTATGTAATCACTGACATTTTTGTCACTTAGGATTTCTTTTTTTTAATAAGTGATATTGTGTCAGGCAGTTGATACGAAGTTCGTGTCCAATAAAATTTACATGGCAAAACAACGTTTGCCGGGTCAGCTAGTAGTAAATAAAAGACGCGTCGTCCGTCACGAGTGTCACGACACGTCTGGTATATACCAAGCGCCCGAGCGGCAGCCGAAATTTTCCGAATGGCGTCGGGTATTTACAAACATGGTGATTTACACAATCGTAATACTAGAAATAGAAACAAGCTCGTAATGCCTCGGTACCGTTTAGAAAAGGTGCACGGATCTTTCGTTGGTCAAGGTATACACATATATAACAAAATCCCAAGTGATATCTTGGATTTACCATATCTAGAGTTTAAGAATCATATAAAGAGTGGCCTCCTCAAAAAAGGCTATAACACTGTAAATGATTATTTGAACGACAAAACACCTTGGTCGTAACAAATGTTCCTAGTATGATATTGTGAGTCGTGTCCTATATTTTATATTATTAGCGTTTATATTAGTTAAGCTTTTAATTCGGTCATTTAAGGTAGGCAGTTTGAGTATGTCATGCTCACTAAAACATTTCTACGGTGGTGGCGTGTGAGGCGGGTCGTTGCGTTCCCTAAAATATGGTTGAGCGAAGCGATGGCTGGTTCATGCGTCATGCTCGTGAACGGGTGCTGCCAGTGGGAATGGGTCTGCTCTTATCTGCTTGCCTTAAAATGTGTTTTCTTTTGTTTTTATTCATTTTATTAAGAATTACATTAAAATTTTAAACGTGTATGGCGCAACTTACATTATATAGTAGAATTGTCTTTTGTTTTTAACTAATATTAAAGCTTTAAGTAGAGTTCCTTAGTAATTGAAAATTGTTTACCCCTATGATCATTAGTTCGCCTATACTTAACTGTTTTTATCATAACCCATTGTGTAATTGTGATGGAAACTGACCTTAGTCATACCATGTTAAGGTCATTTTTTAATTTGACGACTCTGTATGAAATAAAACAGGGAGAAAAAAACAACCCTTGGAGTTTCTTGCCGGTTCTTCTCCAAGGCCTCCCGCTGTAGAGTTTGCGAACCGATGGCGTAGCTTCTATGACGTTCACAAGTATTGTAAATAACAATCTAAATTGAATTAACAAATTTGAATCTTGAATCTTGAATCATGCGGCCGGGGCAAGGGTAAGAACCGCCCAGCCCTGAAGCGAAGCCTACTAGGCTTAGCAGGAGGGCTGGGCGCGGCGAAGGACAGGCCCTGTGTCTGACTGAGTCCAACATGCCGTTTGGTATACGTAAAGACTGTATTTGCCCTCACTATAATTAGAAAAAGGTACATCATCCTTTCTTCGTCTAAACAGACCATTTAATTAACGAGAACACGTTTTTCCCGGTTCGTTTCAGCAGAAGCACCCACATGTGATATTCGAGGCGCGTACGAAGGCCAACAAGGGCTGCGCCAACAAGCTGGAGTTCAGACCCAAGAACAGGAGGACGAAACACGTTTCCTTCGTCGAGGAGCCGCTCGGCGATGACCCTGGGACCATGTGAGTGTACTTTTTTTATTACAAGCTTTTATTTAACTTGCAGTGTATGTATGTATGTATGCATGTATGTCCGTTCGGGTCAAATCTTGCAACTCAAATTTGACCCACTTGCCAGTGTCCAATTGAGCTGAAATTTTGCATACAGGTTTGGTATGGATGACAATACAATATTAAAGTAAGGTCAGCAAAAAAGCTTGTCATAAAATTGAAATTTTTACAAAAAACTTATATTCAATCAATTCCTGTAAATACTGTAGGTAACTCAATCATTCTCTTTATAACCATGCAAAGTACATACTCCCACTTAGGGTTCCTGACTATTAAAGTCGTGCTTTGTGACAACCTTGAGACTCCGATCGGGTCATATTCCACTGAATAGTTTTGGTTCTATGATGAAAAAAGTAGACTCTCCGAATTGTAATATTTGTAATTCAGTGGAGTATGTTTACCATATCATCATGGAGTGCTCTAGGACTGCCGATCTTAGGAAAAAATTATGTATACGAACATTATGATATTGGAGCGTGTAATTGCATTTTGGTGCAGCCATGCAGTAAAGAGGCAACATTATACAGATTTATTCAATTAGGTTTTTGTTAAAAATAGATAATAGTTATATAATATTAATTTACATTGTATCGAGACATTAATTACGGGGGTGGCATATCTTCGGACACCCCTTAAAACCCCTTTAAAAAACCACGAATAAAAAAACGTGCTTTAAGATTATCACGCAATAAAATTACATCAAGTTTCTGTTTTTTTTTTGTAAGGTGAAAACTTATTGCTGGAATAAAATTAATCACTGCTACTGCTACTGTCTGTGTGTTACGAAGGCCAATTTATTTATAGCTTAGGTAGGTAAACTGCCTCTAATTAAATACAATGTATAAAATTGTTCAAATTATATCCACGCAATATCCACTATCATCCGTCATCACCATTCCCTTTACTACAAGCAATTTAATATAATCAAAGGCCCAGCTGTAGTTTCAATAATGTTACAAAAACTTTCAGTAAACGCGTGTAGTTACGGTCGCAGCAGCCCGATATCATTTTCCTGTAATCTTATTAAATACTTTCTATAAACGTCCTCGAGCGCCAGAGTCCCCGAAAACTCTGCCCCATTTCCTTTTCCGCAAAACAACAAACTAGCTAGCAACATCGGTAAATCATATGAAAAGTCGCCACAACTCCGCTCCTAGTTATTAATCAGGCTCGCGACAGGAGAAACTTAGAAACTTTGAGCTTTTTTTAGATAAAAAATAGTGAGCTCTTTACTCAGCCACACGCAGTGATGCCAAATGCAAGACTCTTTGTGTTTTTTCATGAAACTTTATGAAGTTCTGCGACTGAAAAAAATATTTGCGCCTACTTCGTCAGTGCGAAAGATGGATAAGCTCACTTTTGTATTCTTTCAGTTTAAATGTTAAAAAAAAAAATGAAAAAATGAAAAAATGTTTATTTTAACAAAAATAGATTAGATTATACAGTGTACATACCAGCAACAATATATGTATCCTATTTTGTTGTAGTGATATATCAACATTAAAGTTTACCTGTGACATCAACACCAAAATTTTTTGTATCGTTGATGCCAGTACGATTAACAAGAAAAAATAGCCTCATCTTATCCTAGAGTAACATAAAATAAGTTAATAATTGTAGTAAATTTTGTTTTTTACTCTGACTGTTTCTGAAACATTTCTAGCTAATATAAGTACCTAAAATATAATAAAGTAAAAGAGTGAATTGGCATAACACGGATTTTATCAGAATGTATGGACAGTAGTGGGTATGTATATTATATATTAATAATAATAATATATGTTAAAAGAAATAATAGATAATTAAATTTATATAAAATAAATATACGGTAATTTGGAATTATGACAGCATTTGAAAAATGTTTTCTGTAGTATCGTAAGTAAGGGTTGAGAGCCATTTTGCTACGACTTTTTTAGCTTCATATATTGTAGCAGATTTCAGATCACAAAAAGAAACAGCTTTGTTGTAAATCATGCTATTTATAAAAGGAGGAAAACGTTGGGCAAAAGAGGTATTAACTGGGTGGACTGGAATTTTGAATACTCTCCGCAATAGCAATTGGTTGTAGTTTTCTGATTGAATAGTTATTTTATGGGTAAAAATAGTTGATTTTAGGACAAACAACTGTCGAACGGTTAGGACTGAGCTGTCCTTATACAAATTTACTGTTGGATACCTGTAAGGCTTATACATCATTGTTTTTAAGACTGATCTTTGAGCTCTTTCAATTACAATCATTGTACTTTTTGAGCATCCACCCCAGCTCATTATGCAGTAAGAAATGAGAGATTCACATAAAGTCAGGTAGACAGATCTGAGCAGTTTGAAGTTGGCTACGTTACGGAGTCTTCTCATTATATGAATGGTTTTGCGAACCTTCCCTGCCAAACTACTAACATGGGCCTTGAAATTCAGATTCTCGTCCAGAATAACACCAAGGTATCTTATTTGATCACACCTTTGAATATCATGACAGTTACAAGAAGTGGCATCCTGGCAGATGTGGATTCGAAGGGATACTAAAGAGTTGGAAGGTGCCGAGGCTAATGTTTTATGAAAGCAGATGAATTTAGATTTATTCGGGTTTATTGTTAAAAGATTCCTTTGAAGCCATTGAGTTACTATTGTTATTCCTTGTTCAGCGCATGCAAGAGTTTCTTCCCAAGTAGCACCATGGAACAAAATTGACGTATCATCAGCATAACATATTATGTCAGCATTTCTGAGACTAAGATCATGGATGCCATTCATATAAACAATAAAAAGCGTTGGGCCGAGAATACTTCCTTGGGGTACGCCATAGTCAACAGAATCAAGAATACTGGAAAAGCCGCCAACGCTAACACATTGTTTACGTCCCTGCAGATAGCTTTCGAACCATGCAAGGCAGATGCCGCGGATACCCAAGTGTTCCAGTTTCTTTAGAAGTATCGGGGCGGAAACAGTATCGAACGCCTTGGCAAGATCTAAAAATACCCCAATGCATTTATTATTACGGTCAAGATGTTTAGCCGTTGTATTAACCACAAGAGAAACTGCCCCATCAGTCGATTTCTTTTGACGGAAACCGAATTGATTATCTGATAAGAGGCCATGAGACTCAATGTATTTAATAAGGCGCCTGTTGACAATCTTTTCAAGGAGTTTAGCGAATATATTCAAAAGTGATATGGGGCGATAATTGTCAGGTGAGTCACGGGAGCCTGCTTTGTGAATGGGAATAACAGAAGCAATTTTCCAGTCGTCTGGAAAAAATGTATCTGCTAACAAACATTATGGAAACCATCGGTATGATAAGGTTTTTCTGAAATATTAAATGTCTGAAAACTACGTATCAAAGATCTTTGAATAGTAATGAATAATAAGTAAACAGTAATCTTTAAAAAAATCACAGATTTCATTCTTATTAATTCAAAATCCTGAAAGAAATCCGACTGACGTTTTATTGCTGACAAAGTTATATGAAAACCAAACGAGGAAACGCTCGTTGGAATGTTCTCAGCTTATATGGTTATATAATGAGCGTTGTCACAAAAAGGCCCGCAATCGATTCCCCAATAGTGCAGCGTAGGGCGAACCCGGATCTCGCTGGTTTTTGCTGGCCGTACCTATCGCCATAGTCAATATATGGGCTAAGCCAGTAATTCAACTATGTTCTTTTTTATATGAAACACCTTCGCTCCATTTATGCGTTTTGATTGGTAGTAGGTACTTACAGTGACACACATAAGTTACACTCGAAGTTATTGACCACTATGTTTACCTAGGACAGACGAACCAGTTAGGTAAGTCCAACTTTGAGAAAGAGATCTCTCGTCGAATCCAGCTCGGATGGGCAGCGTTTAGGAAGCTCCGACATATATTCGCGTCCAAAATACCTCCAGTGACCTACCCCAGAGAGTGTTGCCAGTAATGACCTAAAGAAGTGAGACGTGGTCTTTTACTATGGGTCACCCACCCAGCAGTCACCCAGCGAGCAAAAGAAAGAGCGATGCTTGGTATTTCCCTGCTCGATTGAATGAGAAATGTTGAGATCAGCAGGAGAACTAAAACAACCGACATCGCTCGAAGGATTGCATCATTGAAGTGGCAGTGGGCGGGACACATAGCGCGGAGAACCGATGGCCGTTGGGGCGGAAAGGTTCTCGAATGGCGACCGCGTACCGGACGAAGTTCCGTGGACAGGCCCCCTACAAGGTGGACCGACGATCAGGTCAAGTAGGTCGCAGGAAGCCGCTAGATGCGAGCAGCGCAGGACCGATCATTGTGGAGATCCTTGGGGGAGGCCTATGCCCAGCAGTGGGCGTTGCTCGGCTGACATGATGATGATGACATAAATAGGTAAAACTCACTCACTCAGTTTGAGCCGGGCGAAACGGGCGTCACACTGTAGTGGCCGGCCATGCGATGCGAGGCTCACACAATAACTTCACCAACATGGAAGAGATATATTGATACTTACCTGTCAAAGTGCAATGGTTGTTGACAGCCAAGTGTCAATGAATCGTTTTATGAAGCCGTGTTGAGGTGGTCAATTATTGGTCATATTATTATCTCGTGGCTGAAGTTTGGAAGCGACACAAATCTGTATGAGTACCTACTTACAGCGTTTTGAATGCTGTTGCCTTACTGCTTTAGTTTATACGTGTACGTTCTTACGACTCGGCAGCCAATTCGATTCCTAATTAAATCTATTAGCTACTTTTCCGAGATATTTTATGAGTTCCTTCGCCTTTGTCAATGTAAACAGATTCAATGTAGCGATTTCCTTGACTTTTAATTACTTCAATTTCTGTTCAGTCAAACAACCAATTATTTTTATCAGTTAATCAACTGTTATATTTTTGGACGTTCTAAATTCTGCTAATTATTTATTTATTTATTTTTATTTATTTATTAGTAAAACACATTTACAATTTAATTTTATTTAATTACGACTGAACTCAATAATTTTGGTGTCGCTTAGATACGAGGACAAACTCGACTTTTCTTTTATCAGATTATAACTTCGTTCAGTTCACACATCTAACTGATTGGTGGTAAAATCAAGCAACTACCGCTATTAATTATGAAATGTTCTCTGCGTCACTAATTGCTCTACTGAATGACCATTCTAATAAAGCGGGGCGCGCAAATCGCCATTCAGCAACGACTATTTACAAAGTTATTGAAACAGCAGTCCCATGCATGCACACGATCCTAAACTCGTAATTGTGATCGACCACAGTCGATCGGAGCGTTAATTCAGATTAATCGCCGGACGTGTGTGTACACAATCGACGGCGCGGCTTAGCCGAATGTACAGCGCCTTACCAAAGGTTACACGCTGTAATGCCAGGATAGGGCGAGATTAGATCGCCTATTAAACCGCTTAGCACGTTATTATGTCCACGTTGTTAATGAGTTGTCTTGATTAATCCGTTGCCTTCTTTTTATTTTTTTCGAGTAAGCTTTTAATAAAGGAAACTGTGAGCTTTCTGCCAACGACAGACTTCTCTGTTTTACGGTCTGCAAAAGAAACAAACACGTTTTTCTCAAAAGTTACAATTATTCTCAATGCCAGTCGGAAAACTAGCTTAATAAATAAGGGTAAGACAAAGCGGCATTGTGCAGTCGCCCTATTCATCTCGGACTCTGCAAAATCTTAAAGTTACTTGTGTTCTTATCCTTGACACGCCACTCCCAGTTTCAAATTAAAATTATTCTCAAAGCCCGATCTGAGCTAGTGAGGCTGTTTTTATATTATGAAGCGGATCCGGGTCGAGAGACGCCGCCGGGTCAAGTGCAAGCCGGGGGGGAATTAAAACAGCTTGCAGGTAGCGCAGGGTCGCGGCGCCAATGAAGAGTTGCTTTTTGAGTCGACGACTACCGACTCTGTTTACCAGGTGTTATTGGGTGTATTGGTTCTTTGGCTTGAAAGTAACTGTTATATTTGAAAGAGATTAAAACTAAATACTCTGATTTATTAGTTGAGAAGCAAGTTATTCGGTATTATTCAAGGTTTTTCTTTAACTCCAGTCTGACTCCGATAGTGGTTATTAAAACACGTTCATTGATGTACTTACATCATTAAACTTGAATCCATTCACGAAGATCTAAATTGGCAAATCAATTATCTGTCGTAGTCTTCGATCGACAATAACACCTTGGTCTAGATACATATTTGGAGTGCCAAACACGGCTGAAATTATGCGGCCACTGAGCCACTTGAGCGTAAATTTATAAGTAATTCCTGTCATTTATGTTATATTTGAAAGAGATTAAAACTAAATACTCTGATTAAACATCAGATCGTACATTATTAACCTTTTTTCTCAGCCATTAAAAGTTTTAATTTAGTTTGTGAGCCTTCATCTAGTACTATTCTTGATCGAAGGTCGTAGTATGGTCGTACTGAATTCCTTCCAAATTGACATATCGCTGTCAATGTCCGGCGATATCGCGTCCGGCGGGCGCAGTGGCCGCTACCCTAAAAATAAATCCCAATATTTACGATACAAGAAGGTCATTACACAAAGAGTCGAGAGGCAGGCATTGTGCCGAATTCACGCCACTTATACCTCATAAATCATTCAGTCGAACCCAATTTGTTGGCGCCGACTGATGAAAAGGCGCCCCCTTAATATTCGGAGAGGGATCCCTCAGGAATGCGGGGGATTTTATTTCATCGGCAGCTTTGCTTACGGCTTACATCGGCCCTGAAATGTTATTGATGGAAACGGAACGTATATCGTGCAGGTGGATGTTTCAGGGTTCGGCGGATTGTGACCGGTGAAATCCGTGATCGGTTGAAAAATTCTCGGTTGACTTAGAGGGCTAAACGCTGATCCATTGGCTTTACTTACATAAAGATCCTTGTATACTGCTTCATGTCATTGAGAGTACATTTGAATGTGGAAAGACAATATATTTTGTTCTGGCTATACTCGTATATTAGGTTTTGCGAGACAGCAAGCTCGTCGTATAATAAAATGCCTAAGGTGCGTGTCAGATCACTCTTCGCGCGACTGGGGGTTTTTGGCGCTAGTTACAGTTTTTTTTGTTCTTATGAAAAAGATTAGTAGGCATTCGATTATGACCGCGCGGAGACTTATCTGGCGCGCGCTTTGTACGCCGAATACGAATTAGAAAACTGATGGCTGACATAACTTGCAATACAACATATATCGTAACAAAATATTTTCACAAAGCGGATTATGATTACATGAATAGTACTTGGGATCGCTGTCGAACACAGGCGGCTCACCCTTCACCGGCTATTTATAGAACTACCACCGGGGATTTCAGTATTGTGGTGAGAGTGGAGACGATCCTCAAAATACAGTTTCTATACTATACTTGCGTTATTGAAATACTGTTACAGATTGCCACCAATACCAATTTCTGAGTAAAACGGATATTCTACTGAACAGAAAGGGTATTGAAATTGAAATTATAAGAAAATATCTCGCGATATAGGTATCATCGAGATAGCAAACTGTAATCTTTTAAAAGTCACTTCTCTCAAAAAGCAGCGTTCAAAAGAAATTTCAGATAACGTACCCATATCTCCCGATCCGGCGCGAGCATTTATTTTGAAACGTACCTATCTCCCAGTCGATCGGTTCAAAGATAACGCGATGCTCTTTCATTCATTTCATTTGACTTTGATATCCCTGGGCGCGTTTTAATGAAGCCTTTGACGCTAAGTGTCTTAGCTCGGTGATTCGATTCCGACGCTAATGGGTTGGTCTGCATCATTCCAAATCTTTCAAATAATACATTTTGAAATAATTGCCTATTGATTTCTCTGATGAGGGGTGTCTAAAAGAGTTCGTTAACTTCAGTGTTACGTTTCAAAAGGTTATTTGAAATAAGGTTTTGAAGGTTGACTTTTTACACAAAAATATTTACCCATCAATAAATTTAGATTTGATTAATCTATGATATTATACAGGATATTTTTTTTATCAGTGCACAAATTTTTAGGATCGACTCAGAATCGGTAAATGAACAGCTTTCTCTTAGAAACATGGGTCGAAATACGACAAAAATTTTTGGACTTCCCATACTAAATCGATCACGTGTTCAGCCCGATTTCTATGAAGAGTCAAATTTTTTTGTCATATTTCGACCTATGTTTCTAGGAGAAAGTTGTTCACTTACCGATCCTGAGTCGATCCTAAAAAATTGTGCGCTGATAAAAAAAATATCCTTTTTAAAGCCCATACGCTGGAAGCGTTTGATTTATGTTATCATTGATATATACGTCATGGTAAATTACTCTGCTCAAACTGCGGCCAAAAAGCTGGAAATCCTGAATAAGTTTAAGCGATACTTCACGCCGGGGCTCAGCGCAAGTCCGGTCATGCATGGAGTATTGCTCTCACCTGTGGGATGGTTCGGCTAAATACCAGTTAGCTGCACTTGACTCAGTTGAATGCAGAGCCAGAAAACTAATACGAAACGATGAGCTGGTAAAAACCAAGCTCCATAGACGTAACGGTGGCTTGCATGCCGGTATCTTACAGGCTGTACTTCAGAGAGTGTGCTTCTGAGCTGCATGAGCTCATCCCGCCATCCCCGTTTTACCACCGAGAATCTAGACGCACAGCAGGCTATCATCCTTACTTGGTTAACATCCCGCGGATGCGTACCAAGCGCTTTTCTTCTTCCTTTGTGATGCGCACCGCCAAGGAATGGAATACCCTGCCTGCGTCTGTTTTCCCGAATGACTACAACCGTATAATTTTTAAAGCTTAAATGAAAAGGCTACTTCTGGGTAAGCTCGCTCTATCTTAGGCTTCTTCTCAACCCTAAGGTTCAGTGTGAAGCCAAGAGCAAACCCATAATATATATTAAAAAAAAAATACAATGCTGCAATTTTATTAGTAGTAAAAATCAATTTACATTTTGTTTGTTAAAAGCACCATTCATTTTTTACAACATTGTAAGCGTAAGCTTTTTTGCGTCAAGTGACAGACAACTTAGTCCATTTTCACACGCAAAAACATAACAAAAATCTAATTTCCTCCCACGCACAGAGAAGCGTCTTCAATAATAACAATTTCACGAAACAGTCCTAGAATGAAATGTTTTCTTTCGTTTCCTTTCCGAGCATCGAAAGCTTCTTTCTTTTCCTGAAGTTCCAATAAATTGTTAATTTGGCAAACTCATTTCTAATTTAACATAATTTGCAAACGTGAGAGCTCGGCCTCCCAATTTTATTCTAACAAAATTAATAGCAAAGCCATACAAACAGAGTTGGGCCCGTAATACAAATCTGAAATTACAACCTCTGTTGACGCTTCCAAATGGGAAGAGGCAAACAAACACCAGATCGCGTTTATACATTTTCCAAGGCAACAAGAACCGTTGCCTTGACAAATCTCGTACCCTCCCCCCACCCCCTCGGCCCAATCTTGTTCCCAGGAAATAATCCTTGGAGGAATTAATTCCCCTGTTAAATTATATTCGGTTTTTTTCCTAAACAGGATCGTTGGGCAAATGTTGCGTAGCATTGAAATCTCCGGAGGGACACGTCAGGATTAAGAAATCTGTATAGAGACTAATTTGGTCCGTGGCTGTTTGCAAATAAAAATAGAGGCTCCGAACGAATTCGTGGATTGTAGCTGTGTACCTATACATAAACGAAGTACAAAACTTAAAAGATTTTTAATAAATATCCTAATCATTGTGCTTTCTATGTTTTTTTATGAGATCACAAAGATAAAAAGTGTAAATTCGAAGTAATTTGAACACAAGGAACGTAACTTAGATTTAATTTCTGAAATTAATCTGAAGTTGTACGAGAATTGTACGTTTAACTATGTCAAATGCTTCCAAGAAATCATTGAAATGTCTCGAGTTGCTCAACCATATCATATAACTAAGCTTGGAATTACGATTCTCTAGGAGTCGAGAATAAAACAGTGTGCTTCAACAATTGGGTATTTGACTGAATTTTTTTTATTGACTTAAAATGTTCATTTAATTAGTAGCAACACAACATAGGTATTTATTTTCAAATATCTTGCATATTTTTAGCGATATAGAGCATCAAACTTTCTAATTAGACAAGGAGAGCGCTATAGAAACGTGACGTCACATTTCTATAGCGCCATACTCGCGCCATAGAAAGTTTCGTTTTAGAAAGAGATAGCTAGAGTCACAATTTCGTAGCTCATAATTCTTGTGTTATAATACATATTGAATTTCTTTTTTCACATTTGTTATTCAATAATGTTATATCATTTCAACAACAGTCAAATACCCAATTCTGAAAAGAAAACATTACAGAAATCTTTTAATTCATATTTTATAACTCCTAGATTATTGTTAACAAGCGCTCCGCTCGTGACTTCGTGTGGATCCCCATTTTAATCCCCTTAGAGGGGGAATTTCCAAAAATCTTTTCTTAGTGCTCCCCTACACTCCCCAAGGAACATAGGGCAGAGGTACCCTTTGTGGCCACTTTAAGGACTTTTTGACTTTTAAGCACTAAGTTCTAAATGGTCTTAGGTATTTAAGACACAAATTATATCTTAAATTATAGATAATTTATCTACCTTTAAAGGTACATTTTTCAAATTTATAAAAGTAAAATAGTTTTTTTATATTACACACAATATGTGAGAGGTACCAAATGTACCGGTTTTGGCCACTTACTGATAGTTAAAATTTTGTAAGTATTGCGAAAAATCAAAACCAAACCCAGGTAAAATCAATATTTTCTAATGCGCTAGAAACCAGTCAATCAATTGCAAAACAACAATTTAATTGTAAAAAACAAAGGTTTATAAAGTATTTCACCCAAAACAAATTTCTTAAAATTATCATACAAAACATTTTTTAAAACAGAAAATGGAATTTATTGAAAAAAAATCTTATGGCATTAGGAATTCTAACGGTTGTTATTATTACCTTCATCATGTCAGCCGAACGACGCCCACTGCTGGGCATAGGCCTCCCCCAAGGATCTCCACAACGATCGGTCCTGCGCTGCCCGCATCCAGCGGCTTCCCGCGACCTTGACCAGATCGTCGGTCCACCTTGTAGGGGGCCTGCCCACGGAACGTCGTCCGGCACGCGGTCGCCATTCAAGAACCTTTCCGCCCCAACGGCCATCGGTTCTCCGCGCTATGTGTCCCGCCCACTGCCACTTCAATCCTTCGAGCGATGTCGGTTGTTTTAGTTCTCCTGCGGATTTCATCATTTCTGATTCGATCGAGCAGGGAAATACCAAGCATCGCTCTCTCCATTGCTCGCTGGGTGACTTTGAGCCTTCTTATGAGACCCATAGTAAAAGACCACGTCTCACTTCCATAGGTCATAACTGGCAACACACAGTTTATACATAACATTATTACCTTAAAATGCCTTATTTTAATTGCCTTTATCAAAAATGGCTAAAAGCTGTTTAGAAAACTTTTAGAGCAAAAAGTGGCCAAAACCGGTACAGTGGCCAAAACCGGTACGCCTGCCCTACATGCACTTTCTTGCGTCCAGTAGTTTCAGCTATGCGTTGTCTGTCAATCAGTGAGTAACGCAAGAGTTTTATTGGCGACCACAAATGAAGACACAAAACTTAACAAAATATTTAGTTGAAAAATGGAAAATGAAGTATTTAGAAAAAATCGACCCGTCTCACAAACAGCTCCGATGGGACTCGAACCCACGACCTTTCGCTATCCGGGCGACTGCTCTAACCACTGAGCTACGGAGTCGCTACGAGAAGCGTCGAATTTATCAATTACTTCTTACACGCTGTATAGCCAGCGTTAATTTCATCAATGTGAAGATATTACTACCCCCACACGCACGTATTTTTTTCTAAATACTTTATTTTCCATTTTTCAACCATAAAAATTGCATTGTGAATGCAAAAAAAGTAAAAATTTAAATAAAATATTTAGTTACTTATTTCGATGTTTTTTTATTTAAAAACAGTTAGGTTCATATAATCACTTAGTAAACTCTATAGATAAAGTTTTGTTTGTCTATACAATACAACCCATGACTCGTACGTCGTACCGCATTTTGATTGATTATTGATTGCAAATTATTTTTGCATTTTTCCATTTACAATGCAATTCTTATTATTGAAAATTAAGTAGGTACCTATTAGAAAAGGAGATGTTGTGAGACTGGTCGTTTTTTTCCAATACTTCAGTTTTCAATAATGATTGCAAAGTTGTTAAAGTAATATTTGACAGATGTAAAAAGCTTCGTTCTATGTGACGCAATCAAAAGTCGCGCTTTGGTAAGTAAAATAAATCTAGTTGGTTTTGTTAAACTTGATTAATAAAAATGACAGTAACCAATGAGTTTAGTTAAATCGATTGAATATCATCCATATCTATACTAATCACTACATAGTATAAAACAAAGTCGCTTTCTCTGTCCCTATGTCCCTTTGTATGCTTAAATCTTTGAAACTACGCAACGGATTTTGATGCGTTTTTTTTTAATAGATAGAGTGATTCAAGAGGAAGGTTTATATGTACTTTTTATCCCGATATTCCCACGGGAACGGGAACCACGCGGGTGAAACCGCGGGCGGCCGCTAGTATTAAGTATAAATGTGAAAGTAAGTTTGTTTGTGTGTGTTTGTGCGTCTTTCATCTCAAAACGGGGAAATGTATTGACATGATCTTTGATATGGGAATAGTTTGGGAGCTGGAGACTGACATAGGCTACTTTTTATCCCGGAAAAATCACATGCCCGCTGGATAACGTTGTGTAGTCCACGCAGGCGACGCCGCGGGCGTAAGGCTCTTAGTTAATATGTATCACATTGTCGATATTCTATAAGATTAAGTATAGAATAATATACGCTATTTTAGAACTTCATTGTCAAATATCACAGCATTGAGCATTTAAAACACTTTTCTTTTTTTGTTTTGTTTGCCATGGTATTTTTAGTTGACTCGTATGTATAAATAATAGATAACATTAATAATTGTTAGGTTAGGTTTAAATTTCATTTCAAATTTTATTTTTTCCATTAAACGATAGGTATAACACAATACGAAAAATCGCAGTTCCCAAGCAATCTTCGTTCGGAGTGAATTTTCTTTACTAGTGAACCTCCGGATAATGCGGCCCTTGAAAGACACCCGACAAGATAAAGTTGATTAGAGTCCAACCCGAGAATTAAGGGGTAAATTATAAAGACTCGAACGAGGTTTTTAAGGTACCTATATAGAAAAAGGATCTATGTATAAAATCTCCACGAAAAAAAGCATTGTAATTGCTGTAGAGGAGATAAAACTGTTTTCAATTACAAACAACCAATAAAGGCAGTCCCTGCTCGCCGATTTGAGGGTTTGGGAAAATTGCGAAATCTTTTTCTGGACTTGATATTACATCGGGGTTCTAAATATAGTTCTTTCTTTCGGCTTTATTCTGCTTTCATTAACAATTTTCATTTTCTAATTGGATCATGAAACCATTTGAACAAATTCTTTTGTGGTATGTAATTATAATAAATTTTCTAACTTAAGTCTCTTAAGATTTGAAATTGTTTGTTTGCATTTACAATTTTGTAATGATAGGAAAAATCCTTTGACTGCCTCTTTTGAAATCCCAACACTTGGTAAAACAAATCGATACAATGTATGTATGTATCCGTTTACACACGATTAATTTAAGCGCATGTTTTATCGCCTTTATTAGCAAACACAATAGTAATTTAAATACTCTTCAACACTTAATTTCCTGTTCCCAGGGATAACCAATCGAAAGAAGAGCGCGCGTGGCGATGGTGGCACGACTCCGGGCTGCGCGCGCTCAACCGGCGCAGGCGCGACGTGCGGGAGACCACCAAGTACATCGAGACCGCGCTCGTCATCGACAAGGCCATGTTCGACCGCAGAAACGGCAGCACCCGCTCCGAGGTTGTCCATGATGCGATACAAGTCGCCAACATTGCCGATCTGGTGAGTTCAACCATATATCACTGACTCTGGGTACACGCTCAACAGGTGCAGGCGTGACATGCGGGAGACTATCAAGTACATCGAGACCACGCTCGTCATCGACAAGGCCATGTTCGACCGCAGAAACGGCAGCACCCGCTCCGAGGTTGTCCATGATGCGATACAAGTCGCCAACATTGCCGATCTGGTGAGTTCAACCACATATCACTGACTCCGGGTGCACGCTCAACCGGCGCAGGGGCGACGGTTGAGCGAGACCACCAAGTACATCGAGACCGCGCTCGTCATCGACAAGGCCATGTTCGACCGCAGAAACGGCAGCACCCGCTCCGAGGTCGTCCATGACGCGATACAAGTCGCCAACATTGCTGATCTGGTGAATTCAACCATATATCACTGACTCCGGGTGCACGCTCAATTGACTCAGGCGTGACGTGCGCGAGACTATCAAGTACATCGAGATCGCGCTCATCATTGACAAGGCCATGTCTGAGCGCAGGAACGGCAGCACCCGCTCTGAAGTCGTTCATGACGCGATACAAGTCGCCAACATTGCCGATCTGGTGAGTTCAACCATATATCACTGACTCCGGAAGCACATCGAAAGAAGAGCGCGCGTGGCGATGGTGGCACGACTCCGGGCTGCGCGCGCTCAACCGGCGCAGGTGCGACGTACGGGAGACCACCAAGTACATCGAGACTGCGCTCGTCATCGACAAGGCCATGTTCGACCGCAGAAACGGCAGCACCCGCTCTGAAGTTGTTCATGACGCGATACAAGTCGCCAACATTGCCGATCTGGTGAGTTCAACTACATATCACTGACTCCGGGTGCACGCTCAACCGGCGCAGACGTGACGTGCGCAAGGCTACCAAGTACATCGAGACCGCGCTCGTCATCGACAAGGCCATGTTCGACCGCAGAAATGGCAGCACCCGCTCTGAAGTCGTTCATGACGCGATACAAGTCGCCAACATTGCCGATCTGGTGAGTTCAACCACATATCACTGACTCCGGGTACACGCTCAACCGGTGCAGGCGTGACATGCGGGAGACTACCAAGTACATCGAGATCGCGCTCGTCATCAACAAGACCATTATCGACCGCAGGAACGGCAGCACCGGCTCTGAAGTCGTTCATGACGCGATACAAGTCGCCAACGTTGCCGATCTGGTGAGTTCAACCATATATCACTGACTCCGGGTACACGCTCAACCGGTGCAGGCGTGACATGCGGGAGACTACCAAGTACATCGAGACCACGCTCGTCATCGACAATGCCATGTTCGACCGCAGGAACGGCAGTACCCGCTCTGAATTTGTTCATGACGTGACAGAAGTTGCCAAGATTGCCAAACTGGTAAGTTTAACCATATACCACTGACTCCGGGTGCACGATCAACTGACGCAGGCGTGACTTCCGCGAGACCATCAAGTACATGGAGACAAGTTCATGTTCGACCGCAGGAACAGCAGCAACCGCTCCGAGGTGGTTCAGGACGCAATACAAGACGTCAACATCTGGCGATTACACCCATAGTTTCCTCATTCTCAAGTTTTGACAATTAATTTAAAGGAATTCAAAGCTTTGATTTACGAATTCAATATTTCATCATCATCATCATCATTTCAACCGTAAGACGCCCACTGCTGGGCATAGGCCTCCCCCAAGGATCTCCACAACGATCGGTCCTGCGCTGCCCGCATCCAGCGGCTTCCCGCGACCTTGACCAAATCGTCGGTCCACCTTGTAGGGGACAATTCAATATTTAGCAGTTCATAATACTTTTGACTGCTGTAGTCACAGTGAAAACGCAAACATTGTAGATAATCTTTTTCTGCCTTTTGACAATATAATTTTCCGACGTAACAAATGAAAACAGAAAAAGTACTATCGTTTCAACATACCTACTCACACTCGAAAACCCGTAAATAAAACATCTCGGCAGCGAACGACAAAATGCACACAATCATTATGCGATAAAATTGCGAGCACCCTCGTGTCGCGAGCGGTATTGTTGTCATAAACATTTACTCTGGATGCGCCGTTATAGCCGAGGCTTAGCAGACCGCAAACGGAACGCCAACCTCCATAGGCACACGCCCACAATCTTATAGGGGAAGAACTAAAGGCGATAATTGTACAAAAATCTACGATGGGACGTTGTGTTGACCGCTTCGGCATGAGACGATAAAAAGTAGGGATTACAACGGACCCAGCTGTAATAACACTAGGGTTGACACTTTGAGGCTATGCTCGGAGATGGGATAAACAAAAGTGACATTCCTCCACGGGTGTACGCAAAGGATTATGTCAACGAGATTAATAAAATTGAACAGCCACTAATGTGCTGGCACTTACTGTTTGGTTGCGCGGAACAATACACTTTTATGTTTTGGCACGTTACCAAAGCGAAACTTGCTAGAAAACTCGAATGAATTGAAAACCTAGAAGTTCCTGTGCTTTTTGATTTAAGAGTTTAAAGCGAGCTTAAATTTTACGAAGTTCTCCTGGCATTTCACTGAATATTAAATCAAATAAGAAATCTCTCATGGGTTTCACGTGAAAACTCTGTGAATTCAGCTAACTACTTTACATTTAATAAATGGAAAAAGTTTTATGGTGAAATAAGTAGGTAAAATTAAATTGTAAAAAGAGAAAGCTTGTTTTATATTTATACTTAAGTAAAGGCCGTAGTTTTTGTTGACGTATTGAGTAAAAAATTTGAATGTAATTGATAATTAGAAGATCTACCTACCTTGTTAACGAAACGATGTAGCAACACTTTTCTTTTTGTTTACCTACTTCACCCACAACAGCAGCTAAAACAATTTCATCCGGAGTCGAAAACCTGTCCAAAATCTAACGGAATCAATGTTTGACTAACTTGAATCAAGAATCACAAAAAAGTAAGTACCTAGTTTCCAAAGCCGTCAATCTGTAGCGACAACCCTTGATTTATTAATGCGCCACTCGTATGCGAGGCGCCTGTTGTGAACACGATTGCGAATAACATAGTTTTTTGTTCCTAAGATATATAACAATATACCCTTATGTATTAGAAAAAGCACCAGTAAAAATGTATTCAAATCTAAATTAAAACAATATATATATTAGATAAACTAGAAGTTTAATGTTAGTCGAGCTGAAATATAGTTTCAATAAGTATAATATATATAAAAAAATATATATAAATAAGAAATTTTTTTTTAATAAAAGATAATATAACTCATTAATATAAGTAACTTAATCCTAAGTGAAGTATCTAAAAACAGTATTTAAGAACTAATAGGGAAGTCTTCTTCTGCCAACAAACTGTAATACAGTTTGGCGGAACTGTATGTATAAATAAAATGTACTGTTTCATGTGAATAAATGCTTTATTTATTTATTTATTTATTTTTTTCTTATACCTAAAGCGTGGAATTTATGGAACGGTGTCTTCCTTTGAATCTCATCAAACAGACTTTGATCCGAAGCCGATGTGGGTGTTTCAAAGTTTGTTAGGATGATATTGGGTTTCCTGTTTCAAACTCATGGCTGTAAGTTATAATTTAAATAGTAATTTTCAATGGCCATTAGAAAATTTATTCCAGAAATCCAGAATGTGCACTGGAGTTGAATGTACGCATTATAGCCAAACAAAATTAACTTTCAACTCAAAATCATTAAACAAAATAGTATTTCCAAGTTTTGATCAAACTCCCGCATGACGACCAATAAGATGAAGCACCTTACTTAGTTCAACATCAAGTGGGAAAGTTTTCCCCTTCCAAGAAGCGCTCGGGGATATGCGCAAGCGTTTATCTCTACAAGTTTTCGTTCATTTCGCAGAACTTGCTCGTTTAGTTGGAGAGTTAAAACACCTGCATCGTTTTGGGAGTACCGCATATGCCGAAACGAAGCACACTCCGTAGTTTATAACACGCCTAAAGAAAATACGTGCTATTTCTTAACCTCATTCTTCATGTCTGAAACGTGAGAACAGCCAAGGAATACGTCTATAAAAAGTTTACGTGCTTTATAATGAAATTTGCCAAATACCAACGTGATACCTATGATAAGACAAATCAGTTTTTTTGTTTGTGTAAATAAAACTTGCCGCAACATACTTGCTAAACTACGCTTGCATACAATTGTTACTGCCATATATTTATGTGTCTTAGAACGGCATGACCCCCTCACCCTCATCCTTAAAGTATCATAATAGGACGCTTCAAAAATCAAAATTAAAAAACTATGTTCTTACTACGCAATGGGCGTGCTGAAGTAAACGATCAACCTCTTTGTCCACAGTACTTTCGCACGCTAAACACGCGGGTGTCGCTGGTATACATCGAGTCGTGGCAGAGCGCGGACCAGGCGGACATCGACCGCAAGCAGGACATCACACGTGCCATCCTCAAGTTCAGCGACTACACCGCCAGGAAACTCTTCAAGATTGACAAGGACACAACGCAGCTACTCACGTAAGACCTACTTTGCAAAAAACCTTCTTCTTCAAAAATACTTCTTAGTGGTTCCTGGTATCCTTAGTACTATAGGCCAAGCACAGGAAACCAAGTACGATATTCCATCCTCAAGTGGCACCCTCACGCAGCTTATCACGGTGGTCCCACATGGCCGGCACAGAAAGAACCTCCCACTTCAAAAATACTTCTTAAGTCGTCCCTGGTACCAAAATTAGGCTAAACCCAGGAAATCAAGTACGACATTCTCTTAATTATGCAAGAAACCATTAAACGTTTAAGCAGATAATATCCGTGAATGAATTAGGTTGCCATTATCAACTACCTAAATTGTCTCAAAGCTACTATTACACAGGAGACTACTTCGCTGCTACCTTGTAACTAAGTTACTTAACCATCACACAATGCGTGATCTGTGTACTAAAGATAATTTAATTGTGAGTTGTACACAGACAGCAAACCTTAAATTAGCTTCGAGTAATTTACTATTCCCTGTGGTTTATTAGTCTGCGAGGAGCTTTTGTGAATTTCATATTTTTCTGTAGAGGAGCTTACTGCAGCACTGTTTAAACAAAGTTAAGAACTTTCCTTTCGAAATGAAGTAAGAGAACGAACGCTTTAAAGGGATCCCCGTAGTGCAGAGTTTCTTGCGCGGATATCCCGATTTAAATATTCACCGAGCATCAATGTAGATTTACCAAATTCCCACTTCAAAGAGGTCCCGACTAAACGTTTTAGACGCTCTTTAATTGAGACATGGTCGCATCGCTTGCATCTGTAAAAGATAAATATTTCGCGGAGTCGCTTTAAATCTGCTTACGTTACTCGCAGATTTCAACCAAATTGCTACATAGACAGTAGCTGCTGCCGCTAAACAGCTCGAAAATTAATCTTGAAAGCGAAACGAGTCGTATTAATTCGAGCGATGAACGAATCTGCTTACGGGATAAAAGGCTCTCTTGATTCTGAGCTCAAATGTATAGTACGCCATAATCGTTGGTACTTAAGGTCGGTTTTTGTGTAATAGTTTAATTTAATGGAACATGACGATTCATGAAACACCAGCGCCTTTTATCAGAGTAATTTCAGCAAATTACGAGTTAGATGTGATCGGTCGACGCGGAGGAAATCCTGTCATAAGTCAGCTGTCGATAGCTGCAGATGGACGTATTGATACTAAATTCGTGTCACGACCTCCTTATTAGTACCGGGGTAAATCCTTTATATTATTACCGGATTTGACTCTCTAGGTCTCTCTAGGTTTATTTGGGTTTAGTGTTCATGATTGGATACAATGACTAATCCAAATTGAACTATTAATTAAACCAGTTAGTCAAATAATGGAGGATACTAAAACAACTGCATAAATTTAATCAGTTCTTTAATCCTAGCAATCAGTCACAAGCAACATTAGTTAATACATTATACTATAAACCTTAATAACGCTTCAGCAATTAACTTCAAAACCATAGAATAAATAATGCGATTTTTATTTGTAGGTACTCGGAAGACAATGAAATACAATAAAGTAGGTAAAATATATGATTTTCAGCAGTACCCATGTCTGCAGCTTCCCTATTGATTTATCTTCCGGTCTTGGCTTGTTTTTCATCGAACCCGGTCCCGGCAATTTGGCGTTCCTACCGACGAGCAAACTTGTACAAATCAACCTTTAATTTAACCTTTGGCAATCAAATTAGATAGTCCCGACTCCGACCCTTTCGCTCGCGGGCCCTGTAAATACGCCGAATTTTATCTAATTCCCTACCTTCCACTCGTCTTACATAATGAGGTGTGTCTGCCCCGGAAAATGTTCGAGTAACCGTTAAATGATAATAAAGATAATAATCTAATATGTTGTTATTTATAGGCAGTACAGCAATTTACAAGCAGACTTTTAGCTAAGTTGCCAATTTTCAAGTTAAAATCAAAAGAGTTATATTTCTTCAAAGTAGAAAAGATCCATCAAGTAAAAGTAACAGTTTTCATTATCTATCACCGACAGGATTTGAAATTTGATTGCCTGCCAGCAAAAGTAATTTTGAGCTAACTTTGAGCGACGGAAATCTCCCAAAATCACGTTCTACGCGTGAATCGAAACTATCAACTAGAATATGAAACTTCGTCATCTTTGTTACGGATGCAGTGCATATTTGTCTCGACTAGTTGCGAGCATCAAGTGCCGCTTGTTTAGCAACCGTTCGCTGCAGATGCAGGTGCGAAATATTGAAACAACTTTGACCGAATAACAGTCAGCACTTCTCAAGTACTTGTTCAGCTCTCATCGTTATTATGTGAAACTTTTCAAATATCAGTATTTTGTGATAAGCTTTCGAACTATAATGAGTATTGTTTGGAAAATGTTCGGCTTCCATTTGTTCCTTTGATCGTTACGTAACGAAGAAAACAGTTTAAACATTATTTTAATAACTGTACTTAAATGGAAATTTAAACTCCGTAATGAAGCATAATGACTCATCATTTTTCAAAAAATTCCCCGTGAATTTTCTCATTATCTCAAGGGGCTACATTAAAAAATGAGTGTTTCATGTTTAATTTGGCATAATTACGAAAAGACCGTCGTAACGCCCGACGCATGTGTGCCTAATGATTTTAATCTGTTAAAGGTGAAATAATAACTTTATAGGGTACACAATACAAATTTTATAACGTAAATATTTAAGCGAATGGTCGACTAGAGGATTAACCCTTAACTTTTAGATTAATGCTAACACTGCATTAACACCCGTTCCTCAACAAATTATTACAGGTTAAAAGGTAATTTTACTGAGAGTAATGCTGTTTGACCGTCTTTCTCACACCTCATTTCTACTTGAATAAATAAGGATAGTTATTAAGGGAATTTCAATTAGATTAAAGGCTGACACACACCAAAGAGTATCGCAGACGTGCTGCATTGCGTCTGCGTGCATCATGATTTTGTAATATTTAAACTTGTGCGCGTAGGTTCACACCGACAGTGTTGCATCGGAATGCATCTGCGTCTGCTCTTTACAAGTTATTTTCTGTTTGCAGTGGCTTAACGTTTCCCGGTGGCGAGTCCGGCATATCAGTCCCAGACACGCTGTGCACGCCCAAGTCCGTGGGCATATCCGTGGACACCAACACGTATGAACCACACCTCCTCGCAGGGACCATGGCCCACATGATTGGACATAATATTGGTGAGTTACTGAAGAAAATAGCTGTTAAATGGGTTGAACTGTATTTTAGCAAAGAGAGGAAATGATGACATCAACAACTAAAACTTAAATTTAACGTCTCTTAAACCAATCAATATTCTTATTAATAATACCATGGTCATTGACTTTCATTCATCTTGAGAACGGGAGTTTCATATTAAAGTACTATATGGCATTGCTTAATACTTAATTTGCATCTCGTTCCCATCACGGAAAAAATAACAAATTAAAAAAATTACAAATGAAAATGTTTTCAAAAGTACTGAACCGACAACTTTACACAGATAGACAACAATATTATCATCAGTGATATCTTGCTTACGGCAAACATGGATGATACTATCACCATATACACCTCTAAATTTTAATCACTACACATTTTCACTATTGAGCCAACTACGGAATCGCGAAAAAAAATCTGCTGTCCCATACAAAAGTACCTACAACATTACTAATTAAAATTTAGCGGTGTATTTCAGTTCTGTTTACTATAAACTTTATTCTGTTCTGTTTACTATAAATTTAATTTCTGTTAAAGCTGCGATGAGTTTTTTTCGCCTGTTTTTCTTGTCAGCTAAAAGATGTTCATAACAGGTGGTAGGTAAAAAAATGTTGGACAATACATAAGCAATAATTTTATTTAATCTATATGAATAAAAATTTATTGACTTTGACTTTGACTTTGCTTTTGTCTAAGGCATGGGCCACGACGACGGGCGCGAGCAGTGTTTCTGCCGGGACTGGCACGGCTGCATCATGGCGCAGTCCATCGTCGGCTCCGACAACGTGCAGCCCTACAAGTTCTCCGACTGCTCCAAGAACGACTACATCAACGAGCTCAGGATAGGACAGGGGCTGTGCTTGCTCAATAAACCTAATGAGGTAACTATTTGGAAGGATTTTGGACACTTCAATTAAAATTACTGAATTCTTGGTATCGCCAATTCAAAAGAAATTATTTAGGATCAATTTTAATTAGCTGTTGAAAATATAACAGGGACAAAACGTCCAAAAATTACTTCCTAAGTCACCGCTCGGTCTGTCGGAAATTCTCAGTCACAAAGTTTCTCCGCCAGTCTTCAATTACAATTTAAGGGACACGAACTGATTTTTAATAACTCCATAAAATTTGTTAGATCAGCTTCCCGCCACCGAACTTTCCGCTTCCAGCTCCAACAAAGTTGTAACCGCCTGAAACTTCTGTATGACACCAACTTTCCGGAGCGTCACTGCCACTCGACTCCCCATTAACACGCCACACTTCGTTCCAATGCAAAACAGACTTCCACGTAGAAAATTAATCAGAGGCGAAGCATTGTTTGTCGCCGGTCGGCACCTTGCAGAGGCCCACTCCTTTAATAAAAGTTATGGTAATAGGGTCTGCCCGCGCAGAGTTATCTCTTCGTTTGCGAATATATAATAACAGGAGCGCGCTGGGACGGTTTATTGGAATAAATTTACATAGCACCGAATGATAATGCACCTCCGCACTTCGATTGGCCACGTTTACATATTTATCGGGTGATGATTGTGTGAGTGCTTTATTTTCTTTGATTGTTTAGGTTGTATGTTTGCTGTGTCAGGGTGTTTGAATTGCAAGCCATGTAAATGTATAGTGTTCGAAAGTGTGCGATGTTACTGATTTGTTTTTAACTCTTCGACATGACCTTGAAATGGAAACACTTAACGCTCTACACAATTGTCTTCTTCTACATCGATAAACTCTTGATAGAGCGGTCTTGGTCGTCATGTAGTCGTGAAAGTCGAAAACAGCACGCCGCACGATGCCTCACCATTTTTCTCTGCTCGAAGTCATCCTACTGCACTCGTTAATGAACCCGCCTACAATATACTCGATCTGATCGGTCCAACCCGTAGGTGACCTCCCGCCCGGTCAGATGCCTTCTACTTTCCTCTGGACCTGAACACAATTCTACCAGGGCTATTTTTAATTAGAAAGAAATACATTTATTGACTTGCACACACACACACAAACAATTCAGACAGGTTAACATAGAAAAAGCAATAACTACGTAACAGGACAAGAAAATAGGTTGACTTGATTGTGCTAGAAGTGATAGAAGAAATAAGAGAGGTGTATTGTATATGCTATGAACCTTTTGACGCACTGTGCCAGATTCGCAGAATGCCGGATTCGCAGGAAGTGTGTTCAGCCAACAAATGACCCTGCCTCAGCCAAAAATAATCATATTTTAAATTGATGAATTCCTCTTGTCCAGTTGGTGATCCACCACCAATGCGGGAATGGGCGCCTGGACGAGGGCGAGGAGTGTGACTGCGGCACCATCGCCGACTGCCAGAGCCTGAACCCCTGCTGCGACCCGTTCACCTGCCGCCTCACCAAGGAGGCCCAGTGCGCCTCGGGGGAATGCTGCGAGCGGTGCCAGGTATGATTCGACACAAAACTACTTCTTCTTAGCGTGTCGAACGTTCGCCTTTAGATCTTGTTAGATCAAAATTGGGCCACACGTATAGCGTTTTCAGTGGCGTTATAGAGGTCCTCGCGTTAGCTTATAGTTTTAACAATTTAATATGGCATGGCATAGCATTGGTCTGACCATTATTGAGTATTATTTTTTCATTATCTTTGTTAGTTGATGCCTTTATTTTTTATTTTTTACTGTTTGTGTTTTGTATTTTGGTTTTTACGCCTGAAAATGTAGGATCAAGGGATTCTATTGTAATTAGCATTAAGACCTGCTTTTGAGACAAGCTTGTTTCCCTATACAATAGAGTATTTCTATTTCTATGTTATAGTTAAAACCCCGAGGCGTAATCTGCCGAGATGCCCAAAACGAATGCGACCTGGAAGAGACATGCACAGGTCAATCAGGCACCTGCCCTGCAGACGCCTACAGGAAAAACGGTGAACCCTGTGAAGAAGGAAAAGGCTACTGCTTTGCGGGCACGTGCCCCACCCTGAGCGTGCAGTGCGAGCAGATCTGGGGCCCTGGAACTGTCGGCGCTGATAAGGAATGTTTTGACCAATTCAATTCGAAAGGAGCCATGACCGGCCATTGCGGAAAGGATACCAGTGGCCATTACATCAAATGCGAGATTGAGTGAGTATCCTTTAATTATAACGAATTGAATAAATAAGCCAAAGGAGATCAGTCACGCGTTAACAGTGTAGGATTTCTGGCCAAGCAGTTATTCAAGTATAAATATGAAAAAAAAAGATTCTTCGACCACACGACAACGAAAAGTAAAGAAACCCTTATTACAAACTAGAAAATACACAACATAAAATATAAAATTAAATATAACAAACGTGACGTCGTGTGGTGTCAGAAATGCGCCCAGCTCAGTAAATGCAGCAGGTTTACTCAATGTAGCAAATACGTTTTCAAACTTGAATAACCACTTATCGTACATTGTTGACGTCATAACAATTTTTTTTTAACACTGTTGACAATAATAATGTGTAATTTATGTTCGTTGGTCGACACTTTTACTTTCTTGGTCCAATTTGACTGATCTCCTTCTAGGAAAAGCATAATGAGTGTAACTGTTAAACAAACACCAATTTTCAACCTTATTACCAATATTCCCGCAGGAACGTGAGGTGCGGATCGCTGCAGTGCCAACTCGGCAACCGGTATCCGGTGGTGTCGGGCATGGATGAGTACTACACTAGGACGGTTATCACTATCAAGGGGAACGAATATGAGTGCAAGTGAGTTTGAACAGCAAGAAGAGACTATACCACTGTAAAAATTCAAACAGTTTTTTCGGATCACATAGATTGAGTAACGGCCAGAATTAATAACCTATCCACAGATAGGGATAGGTGCGATCCAGATCAGTTGCTATGCAACGCTTGATATTAGCATAGAATTAACGACAGTTGCCAGGGTGTTGCTAGGTGTTGCCTAGCAACTAATCTGGATCGCACCTATCCCTACCTGTGGATAGGTTATTAATTCTGACCGTAAATTGACAACGTTAACCGGTTGTGTTGATTTTCTAAAAATTTCTAGGTTTTAAGTAAATGTTGTCATTTATAAGTTATCAAATATCTTGAAAGGTCATCTTAAGTCTTTTCTATCCAATAAGAGAATACGTGTAATAAATTAAATATGGTTGAACTAGTTTTCTTTTGATTATTGAAAATGAAATATTAGAAAAAACGACCGGTCTCACAATTAGCTCCGATGCTTTTTCTAAAACTTTGAAAAATGTAATCATTGATCCCGCCTACATTGGTAGGCGTGAAGACCTGTGCACCAGCAGTGGCAAATATCAAAATTGCCCTTCTGTTGCTCTCATAAGCCAGCCATACACGTTCAAGTAATTTAATCAGACAGGCTGCATCAAACAGTTTGATCAAATTGGCATGAATGTGTGTGTGGGAAGATTTGATTAAATTTAAGCCTAGAAAAAATGTGATAGTAAAACCCACGAGCCCTATAAGTAGCTTTCAGGCGGGATTCGAACCAGCGCCTCCGGGAATCCGGCCCGATGCTTTGACCAACTAAGCTACCGAAAGGCTTACACGACTCGTTAAATTCTGCTATCACTTGTTACGCTGTAGGCCAGCGTTGCTTCATCAATGTGAGGAAACCCTCGCATCCGAAAGAAACATTTTTACAAATGTTTAACTACCTATCGATTTAGATGTAACAGCCATTAAATTGTTTTTATGCATTCACAATAGGCCTGAGGGCATGAAGCCTATGCCCAGCAGTGGGCATCGCACGGCTGAAATGATGATGATGATGATCAATATGGCTGCAATTACATGGAACTCCTTCCATATTCCAGAGCGACGACAGGGCTGCCCAAGCACAGCGAGATCGGGCCGCTGGGGCTGGTGCGCGACGGCACGCCCTGCGGCGACAACCTCGTGTGCGTCAACCAGACGTGCACCTCCATCTTCCCCTTCATCGACCACACCAAGTGCCCCACCGACCACAACAACAACGAGTGCTCCGCCAAAGGGGTGAGTCCACAGACAGGCGTCTGTCACTCGATGTACTTGCGCGCAAATCTCGCCCTCACCACTGGCGGTGCAAATCCATAGAAATTAGGTCCGCAAAAGAGCTAGAATATTTGCGTTAGAAAGAGATGCAACGAGTAGCCGTTCGAAATTTGCGCCGTACAAGCTGAATTTCACTTTATTGCGTTATCGTTAGAGTTGTGATTTATTTAAATGGCTTAGCGAGGTGCAGTATCTGTTACTAGTAACTATTTATTAATCTGTGCCACAGATTCGAATTTAATAGATTTTTGAAGTGAAAACTTCTTTAGCGGAGTTGTGCACTTTTTGTGTTGGGTAAAAAAATTTAAACTCGCGTCAGGATCACGTGACCATCAGATCGAAAATTCGTAAGACGGACACGTCTTCGTCTATTCTATAGTGAGTGACAGAGACAGTGCATACATTCCGCTGTCGGTCGCTTTTCTGACGGTTCGTGAATCGGGGGGCAGGTTTGGCTTTCCCGGCACTAAATTTCGCCTGTGACGTCACAATAAGTGTTAGAAAGACGGCACGCTTCTTTTCAATACAAATCGTGATACTTGAGTTATCTATGTAAATCTAAGTATAATATCTATTATGGGTGAGTCTATCGCTTGCATAGATAATCTATTAAGTGATGCCTTCCCAGCTAATTACGGCCTCGGCGACTGTTTCTCGACATAACTTCCGACTATTCGGACATAACTTAGGAAACCGAGCTGGTCTAAGATTTTAAATAATTTAGATGCATTCACAATGCAATTCTGTAATTACCTATAGGAAAAATTTAGCTATACTAGTAAAGCTCCTTGCAAGGCTGTTGGTTATTTCTTCTATCACAATTTTTCCGAGCTGGTTTGTTCTGCTCTTTGACCAAGAATTGTAACTTTTTAACAATAGAATTCTACACCTTAACCTTTGCGTGGCCGGACCACTTGAAACTTGACACCGCATGACGTCATTTTCTTATCGCTATGGTTTGTTTTTGTTCGTGACGCCAGATGTAAACACTTAGAACGCTCACAGTTACATTTCTGAGAAGGTTATGAACAGAGCTATTGAGATAAGCATAAATTGGACAACTTTATGATGTTTTGCTATTTTAATAAAAACATATAAAAATAAAAACGTTGCAAAAAATATATATGTGCGAAAATTTGCAAAAAATATATCATACACTAAATATACGGTAACATAGAATTGTTAATACTTTTATCTACTATAAAAACTGTAAAAAAACGATATTACAGCAGTTTACATACCTTTTACAACGAAAGCACAAAAAAAATGCACTCAAGATCCGGCACTGACGGCACTCGCGCAAAAAAAAATCGTAATTTTTTAATGTACGAATTTTTTTCGTAATGATTGTATTTTAGTACTGGGGTTAAGACTTTCGAACTCTCTGATTAATATAATTTTGTGTTTTAAAATGTTTTATTAATCTTCTTAGTAAATAGGTACACTACTCTCTGAAATATTTTGTGCAACAATATTAATATCGTACTGAAAGTTTAAAAATAGCTCACTGTAAAAGTTGTCCAGCGTTCATTTTATATTCTAGCACAATAAAAGGAAGCGTCGATATTTGTATAAAACTAATGCCGCTCTAGCTCAACAAAATGTCGTTACATGGCTGACTTTTTAATAGTTTGAGTGCCGCTGCACGGGCAGTGTTATTCAATTTTTACTTCATAACTAAGTCGGGGGACGTGCCTATGCTTTAAGCTTGTCCACTAGTCGCAAATGGATGCATCTTATTAAATGACATTTTTAAAGTTAATTTTATTAAAAAAGCATTTAGTTACTAACTAGACTAAGGTGTAGGAGGCGCAGAAGACTAGAATAACATTAATTATATAAATCTTTTTATACAAGAGAGTGACAATGTTTAAAACAAAAGATGATATTTTTTTATTTGGGTCAGTTAATTTTCTTTCAAGTAGATACTTACCTACCTAATATAGAAAACAAGAATGCTTTGAGGTTCAATATGAAGACCACTTTTTTATTCGTCTGAAAAAAAGTGTTTGCTCTGTGTAGAAACCGTGTAAACAGGAAAGCTTTTTGATATTCTCTTATTACGTTTGCGCATCATTGTAAGTGGCATCGGAGACATCTTCAAATGGATCTCATTAAATTTTTCAAAGAAACAAAGAAAATGAGAGAACGTATTCAATTTTAAAATCAACGTTGTCGCGCAAATTACCGTCGAGAGCTCGGCAAGTGGCTCACTGTTAAATTTTTTCCCCTCCGTAATATCGTATCGTTTTACATCGCTCGTTATTTATTCGACCCAAGTTTTATTTACCGATGGCATCCGAACATAATGTGTATTGTGCTTATTCGAACTCAGGTGCGGGTAGCCTTTGTAAATCAGATAATGTGTTGTATCCCATTTAATTCCACCCCATGTTTGCTCTGTGGTAATTTTATTCGCTCCAAACATCATAAATGAGTAGGCTCCTGAATTCATTGTTTGTTCAACACGGTGAATTTGATATTAAAAGTTGTCAATTGATGCTATGTACCAATTTTCTCTAAATTGTGGTTCAAATGATACCATAAGTTTAATGTGCTTAAGCAACAACTGAAAAGCAAGCACTATAATTGAAACTTTCCGGTGTAGGTACTAAATGAAAGTAGTTTAATCAGCGCTCTCCAAACTTTGGCTAAAATTGGCTACTAAAAAGTCCACAACGATCCAATAACTTGCACCTAACGGTCACAGCGCAGGTGGCTCACAAGCTCATGCTACTCCAGTTTAATTCAATTAATGGCACCTCGCACTCCTCGCACTATTCGGGCATAATTAATTATTACTCTCTCAGTATGACCCCGACCTAATGATACGGCACAATTTCATAAGAGAAGCGATTTTATGCTGACTCAGTCTGAGAGGTATACAATGTGCTTCACTTACATTAATTAGTAACACATTTTTCAAAGCATGAGTACGCTTATGGAATTCATTAGGATCTACAAATTGTGATATCATATACTGTATGCTCGAATGTATCTTAGGAGATGGCAATGTAATATAGCCAAAGTGACAAACAGAAAAATAATGAATACCATTCTATCTCCGGTTTAGGCTGGGGTTTGGATATTTTTAGTAGAATAGCACAAAAAAATACTTTATGACAAATTGGCGCAAAGTGATTTGCTTTTCAGTTTGGCAACTAATCGAATACTGTTACTTTAAAAACGGAAATTTGAAATACCAAACAATTATCCAGTTTAGTTGTCATATGGCCGTATACTCGTACGCTACTTATCTTTGGGAGCGTCTCAAACATCGCCCTGTCACTTTAAATGTCAAACGTATGAAAGAGATGCCATGAAGTTTGAGACGCTCCCAAAGATGATTTTCTATCGAGAATTCGGGCGATAATCAAGCAAGCGTATAAAAAATTGCTTTTGAGAAAAAAATCTTCGATTCCACTTTTCGCAACTGCCTGTTACTTGAGTGGAACGTCTGCGTCCACACTTAGGTTAATTAGCTAATGCTCGAGTTCACAAAGAGAGTGCAATTTTGGTGACCATTGTTGCACTGGAGGTTGGCGGTGACTACTCGGTTGAAACCCAAGAGATACTTAACACAAACTCACGGCAGAATTTAACTAACGCTAGGCACTTAAGTGTCCTGAAAATGGTTCACGAAATACGGCATCATTTGAAGTTACTGTGTAGGAAGGACTACGCTTTAATGCAGCTATTATTTCAAAAATGCAATGGCTTGTGCAACCCTACATATTGCTAAATACTTCAAAGTTTATAGCTGTCGAAGTCCGACAATCACCAAATTTTTTTATTTTGTAAATTGAATTCGCTTGACAATTTAAATAGCCTCAGAATAAGACCAAACACTAACTAAACAAAATAAAACAGTAAACACCTAGTAAGTATAGATGAGTGCATTTCCGAATCGTATCACGTCATCTATCTGTGAAAGCAAACACAAGTACCACGACAGGGCAGGGGTCGTAACTCTCGGTCGGCGCAAATCAGATTCCGGTCCGACCGCGTGACCGTGCCGGTCCAATGCAGTTACACCGCCCGCTATTTGAATAGTGCACATTCAATGCACTGGATGTGCCACCACACTGCTTTAGAAGCGAATACCTGTGACGAACTTAGTAGGTAGTGTAAATGTTAAAACAAACATACGTCTTAATACTCTTGATACAGATACTGTACCAGGTTTCATGCAAAATAAAATGATTTGATATCTACATCTTGAACATTAAGTATCACAATATGGTAACAAATATTAATAAAGTCGAGATTTTTATTTTGGAGCAAGAATAAATTTTCCTAACGAAATAATTCTTCCATTTCCATCATCTCTTAAGGTTCTTGTATTCGCCACTCGTATTTCCATAAATCCGCAGCATCAGAACGGTTCCGTGCCAGCGTTTTCCCAAGCAATTAGTCGCACATGTTCTGAGTAATTACTATCATTCGTCCTGATTAACATTTTCGTATTCAGCCGTCGAAATTTTAAATGTAACGTTCCAAGTTGCGACTTCTAAGTAACAGGCCCGAAGTTTCTAAGCGCCAAAGCACATAAATCCGTTTTATCCGGTACAATCTGGAATCTACATCTGTTCTGCATGCATGGCGTATGCATTCGCCTGTCGCAACTCCGTAACTTCGAACAAATGTGAGACTTGCTCGAAGTCTGTTTAATGTTTACCGGGATTCGTCCTTCTTGTTTAACATGAGATATCTAGTTTGCATTGCAAACTTGTGATATTATATATTTTTTGAAATACGCTTAGATTTGTTCGTGTTAAGAGAAATATTTGCAAGTTTGTGATAAGAGAAAGAATTAATTAATTAAAGATGAGCACTTGTATTCCGGGCTCTAAACGCAAGACTTCCCTTGTTTAAGATTTCAAATCACAATTTATGATTGATCCAAAACTCATTTGCAGCTAAAAAAGATTGGCTCCATTTTTTGTAAGTAATCAAAAAAATCAGATATGCCGAATCGAAAACAATTACCCAGAACAACATGATTTGGAACGCAAAAATGGCTGACGTGCCGTTACCGCGCTTTAATTTCCGACGATCTCATTTTGGGCGGGCCGGAGCGTTGTTTGGGATATGCGAAATTACAAAATGGTCCCAATTAAACTTTGTTGCGGATTCGCATTTCTATATTAGCGGCTTCCAGACCCTTTGGATATTAGGATATCCAAGGCCACCGATCTGGATTGTATGGAAATTTTAATGACAGTTAATATAAATGCTAATTAGGGCCTCGATTTTGCTAATATGAAAGCAAGTAATCCTTTGTCAGTGGTGTTTCAGTGATGTTGCAGGCTGGACACAGTTATTTTAAGTAAAACCTAAAATTTTATTGGTGCGTTATTGTAATGTTTGAATTTGTCTACAATCGAAGCTAGGGCATTACCTGCCTTGACCGTTTGATATATCATCTAATTAGACAAGATTCACTTATAATCTTTATGATTATTTTCATGCTACTGCAATAATTCTTAATTCAGTTCACTTACTTATTATGGTTTAATTTAGAAAGACGTTATATATATTACTAGCTGTTGCCCGCGACTTCGTACGCGCGGTGTAGTGACTTTTGTGTTAGTTTAGTTTATGTGTGTTTGTTGCCCAGATTTCATAACGCTCTTCTTGAAATCCTATTCTCTACTAAAAGGGTCTAAAGAATATCGAATATGCAGGCTAGGGTATGAACATGGTATGTTGTTATCAAATGCTGCATGAACATAGTTGAGCCCTCATTCATAGATCTGTCCGTCTACCTATCAAGAAACTTTTTCTCAAGTATGCGTGGGAGGTATCAAGCTAAAATTTATGTTCTTACTTAGTAATGCATAATATCAGGCCAATCATATTTTTACTATAAAATGAAAAAGAGATTGTGTGTATCCATACTAATATTATAAATGTGAAAGAGGGTTTGTTTGTTTATCCGTTTTTCACGTCAAAATTGATGCAACGGATCGACTTGACTTTTGGAATGGGAATAGTTTGGCAGCTGAAAAGTGACATACTTAGGCAGCCATTAGACAGTCAATCTGGATCGCGATCCGCGATTAAAATCAATGATCGCGATCCAGATTGACTGTGTACGAAGGTGATTGACGGCTCGCGATCTTGATCGCAAAATATCTACATAGTAAATCTCGATCGCGATCAAGATCACGATCAGTGATCGCGATCTGGATGGACTGTGTAATGGCTGCCTTAGACTACTTTTTATCCCTGAAAAATATCACATTCCCGCGGGATAACGTCGTCGTTTAGTCCGAGCTTGCGAAGTCGCGGGCGGAAGGCTAGTGTTTTGATATGGAGACACTTCCTATTTGTGAGAGCTTGTAATTAACTTTTTTTAAGTAACAGGTATAAAATGTAATGATATACCATTTAATTATTTAATTTAACATCATTTATATAAGCTTTCCTAGTAAATAAATGAATAAATAAGTTAGATAGAAAACTATTTTTAATATTCCTTTATTTTATTGGATGGTACCTACGGCTGAAGGCCTAAGTAGCCAGAGCCGGTTAAATGACATAAAAAATGGTAGGTAGGTGTCGGTATCTACGTACTGGCCACTTAGCGTTTATGAGCAAATTTTTCAAAATTACATTGGTGACATTTTGTCTACATTGCGACAAACTTATTTAACACAGTGGTTAGTTTTTGGTACTAAATATACTGTTGACTGCCGGCAGTCCATTTTGACAGTTAATTTTGTATTGCTAGTGGCTCCTCCACGACCACTGTCACCGGGTCAGATATATTTGTGGCACCACTATACTTACTGTAGCGACATCTAGCGTCGAGTGGAAATGCGAAATAGAAATATTACATCAATAGGGTGAAAACTTCAGTTTTGGCCACGGCCCGAGTGCTTACTTAGCTTAAAACATTTCGTTAATAACTTTTGCTTGATAATATACTTGTTATCTATGACTTTTAAGTCATAATAACAATAGTAATAATTCAGTTTACATCGAATTAGATGCTTCTTTTATTTTATCTAAGTTAGTTAAGTATTGATTTCTCGATGTATCTTTTAAAATTTGATTAACAAAAACACATCAATCGGCACCCTTCGCACATTTTAAGTTTAAAAAATAGGTTTTTAATTTACTAAAATAAAACTAAATTTCGTAAGTATATGAATACTTAGTTATATGTTTTTTACTATGTTTGTCCACGAATTTCTCGAAATCTTAAGGCATATCGAGATGATTCTATTTGATTTAAATTAGGTGTATTCTAACTTTGGGAACAGTCTAAGATTCATCAAAATCAGTTTAGTAGTTTCCGTGGGTATGTTATAGTACAATTCACTAAAACTTATTGTTATTGTACACTAAAACTTAAGAAATAAAAAGTAATTAAAAAAAATAAACGGACTGGCACCGACCTCAAAAAGGTACCTAAATTATAGATATTAAATTCTTCCTTTTCAGTTGACAAATACTTTTTGGAGTCTGTAAAATCTTTTTAAGTAGTTTTTTTGTATTGTAAGAATTTAAAAATGTAAAGAAAAGTATAAGATACATTCTTGACAATTTTAGATATAAATTTTGTATTTTATAGATACCTACTTAAGACCATAGGCGAAAGAAGTGAAAAACATCTTAAAGTGGCAACAGCGGGGGCTTTCATCCTACTTAATATAATCATTCGAATGTACATTTGTGAAAGGTATATCGTAATCTTACTAACTTCCTGCGCCATCTATTGCTTAGAAGTTATGATGCGAAAGAAGTGAAAAGCATCTTAAAGTGGCAACAGAGGGGGCTTTCACCCTAATTAAAATAATCATTCGAATGTACTTTTGTGAGAGGTATATCTTACTGACTACCTGCGCCATCTATTGCTTAGTAGATATAATGACGTAAATAACATGAAATTATTTTTATGATTTTATATGGGCCTGGATGGGTTTCAATTTATATTATGTTTTGAAGCAGGTAAAAAAAAATAACATGATTCATTATTAATTGAGACAGCGATTAAATATAACGTATTTTCATAATCATGTGGCGCCATCTATTTTAGTAAGAATCGGTCTTTGTATTTTCCCGTAGGAATAAGAAATTTTCCCGCAATAAAAGGTACCCTATATGTTGACCCGGGTTATAAGCTATTACTTCACAAAATTTGGTATAAATCCGTCCAGTAGTTTTTGCGTGAAAAGCGAACATACAAACAGACAAACAGACAAACAGACAAAAAGACAAAAATTTTAATATCTATCGTTTTGGGGTCTATATCCTGTACACATCACATAGAAGTAATTATTTTTTTTAAATCTTTCATGTACAGACTTTTTTTCCGTTTCTGTTTTATTATATGTATAGATGTTGCATTACCGAAACTTGTGAACCAGACCTTTGCAGTCACTTATATCTTGACAAATCTGCTTACCATTGAATCTGGGCATCGTCATCGTCATTAAAACCATCCAACTCCATTTTCCAGGTGTGCTCAAACCTCAATAAGTGCGTGTGCAATCGCGGCTGGACGGGGCCAGACTGCTCGCACCACGACGCACTGCCACCCTCGCCCACGCCCTACGTACCCGACAACGCTACCAAGGCTGCCTACAACATGACTAAGAAGGAAACACCGTATGGTGAGTCGACGCCAGTTAGGACGACCTAACGTTACATTATACTACTTATGTCCTTTATGGTGTAATTCTACTAACTTAATAAGATCACTAAAAAATTACATTTGATCTTGATTTATGTAACACAAACATTAAAAGAACATTAACACATCAGATCTTGTATTTTGTCATTCAACGTAATGAAAAGCAACAAACTTTAGTTAGTTTTGAGAACTTTATCTTAATCGATGTTTATGATTTCAGGTTGCATTATGTTGTCTTTTAATATTCCCCTACTATTAAGATTACTTTATACTTGTATATGATTGGCCGATCAAATCCGAGCACTGCTTTTCAAAATCCTAAAAATGAACCAAATTAAAACAAAATAATCCGTGAAACAAAAGAAACCGGTAAATAATATTGATCATAAAAGGCAATGTCCCTAAATAAGTTGCGAGGCATTGCTCGGACGGGCGGGCGTGGCGCGGGCGGCGCCGGCGCACTAACGCGCGGGACCCCTCTCTTGCAGGTGAGCACTCGGCGAATAAGATGAGCACCATGAACATGGTGATATTGTTGCTCGCCGTCGTTCTCTCCGTGTTCGTGGGTTTCGCCTGGATGGCATACTGCTTCAGGTAACGCCCGGTAACTCGGTGTTGTCGCACTGTCTGTCGTGTCGTGTCGTGTTGTTGTCCCCGCCGGCGCCGGCCGCGGCCCCCCTCCGCCGTCTCTGACGTCACGCGTGACGTCACTGACCCTCGGCCGCCGCCACTCATCCCCCTTCTCTTTGGGCGCAGAGAACTACCACGGCTCGAACACGGTGTTCCTCGTGGCGGTGCTCATGTCTGTGGTAGGGGGGGTATTCATAGTATTTGCCCTGAGCGCTCTCTGCTACAGGTCAGTCGTAGTACACAAAAACTTCTCCCTGTGCCTAAGGTTAGTGAGCAGAAAACAGACCAAAGGTAGTCTTTAAGAAGAAATTTAAATCGTCACCTTCGTATACTTGTATGTTTATTTAGACGTTAGCGTTGGTGTTTCTGTTGGTTTCGTCGGCGATTGGTTTTGTTTATTTTGAAGATACATATTTTTGTCGTTTACGTTGTGGTCGTAGAGCTAGCGGCGGGTGCGCCACAACTGCATTTGATCTGTGGTTCTGTGTCCGCCGGCGGCCGGGCCGCGCGCGCCCGGTCGTCGACTGCATGCCGACAAGGCTTTCTTCGTTGTATCGAGCGACACCTCGACTCAAACCCTTAAGATTCTGGGCTCTTGGATGTGTGCATTGGCTTATGTGAACTGTGACTCGTTTTCGTTTCCTTTCTTGGTCGGAGGACGCGTCGCCGGGCGCCCCGGACCGCGACCCGGCGGCGCGCTCGCGTCTATATCTTCCGATTACTACAAATATGCCGCCACCCTTTCGCCACTCACATAATATATACACTAAAGATGATAACCTATGAACGCCTTGCAGAGGTCACGCCATCGCGCCACGGCGGCGGATGGGTTTCCATTACATTATTACCGCACTCGAGGTATGTACTTAAGAAAAGAAAGTAACAGATTGAGCTATACTGGAGAAGATATAGATCGCTCGACTTTGATATCACCAATCACTATCACTACCACTAAATTCTCTTAACTTTTGCACGAGAAGCGAATGTGCAATGCACGGATTCTTCTTTCAAGCAGCTGTCTGTATAGTTAGCAATGCCTAATGTTACTTTTAAGACTACAGGATTTTTCCAGTAATGATAATATTTTGGCTAAGCAAACAGGCGTCTCACCGAAGTGTTAAACAAAGTTATCAGATCCCACCATCATGTCATAAAGCTTAATTATCATTGTCGATATTACTGGAAGGAACCAGACCTATCATTAAGCTAATGTCAGTCTCTTAAATTTCTCCACATTTACATCAAATTCCCATGAGGAATGAAACGAAAAGTTGAAATTGAAAATGTCCAAATCAAAATTTTTGACAAAAATTTAAATTTAATTGAAATATCCAAAAGCGCCAGTCTTTGTATTCAAAATTAACGAGGAAGAACAGATGATGTTTAGTAATAAGTTTCACTTTTACATACAGTCAAATTCATCAAAACTCTATAACAAACGATCATTAGTACCCTTACAAGAAAACAATGACTTATTGACGGAATTACTCGTTGAAATTAAAGAAATCATCTCTTACTCCTCCAAGAGAACAACCTATTAACTTTCACAGTCGGTTACAAAGGTGTTCTCATTTATTCCCTCGTTTCGCTATTGTAAACGTAATCGATTGATCTGAGTGTGCGTTCCCCCGCCACGCCTGCACCAGGAAAAAGAGTACGCTGCCAAAATACGACCCTCCCTACGTGAAGAAACCCATCGCGAAGAGTTTCGGCGCGGGATCCACTACGTCCAATAACTCGCAGGAGGACATCTCGCTCGACGGGGGCAAGATGCAGTCCTTCAATAACACCTTCAGGTATGTCAAAAATAAAGCTCTTGAACTTTTCCAATTCATATTTTCGACGTCACTAATACAACATCTAGGTATATGCACAATCAAAACAAGTATTTTTAATTACTTTTCATTCATTTTACAACCACAACAATTTTTATGTGAAACTATTGTTGAATCAAAAATATTCAATCGGAATCTGATATTTTATCTTAGTTATTTATTGTTTTCTATGACCACATCGATTTTATCAAATCCACGACACATATCGACTTCACAAAAACTTTTAAAGTCACTAAAATAAACAATTGTTTCCTTTTTTATCGGAACTGGTGTCAAACAGAAATCTTTTAAGGTACGTCAAAAGCTTGGCGCACTTGCTCTACCGCGCCTCACCGCTCAGGATATCACTGCTCACAAAATGCTTTGACACATACAAACTCGGCTTCAATGCAAAGACAATACATCTCTTGCTGTTCACTATTTGGTGTGTCTAGTGTATCTACACTCACAGGACGTGTGAAATCACTTTCGTATAGCGTTTGTTTTTCGCACAATAGAGTATAAATTGTAGAGAAATTCTAACGAGTGCGTAAAAAGGATTTTGCACATAGGCAGACCATTGAGTGATTAGTTGCTGTACTTCAGAGAGATGAAATAAAAAATCAGCTTTTTAGCATTTTCTTACTATCTTTTCTCTCAAGGATGGTTATTGCAGAGAGATAATGTTTGTGATTGTTTTATAGCCGCGGGGATTCTCAACGAGTAATCTTCAAGCACGGCAACCACATGTCAGGCGCTGGCAATACTAGTAGATATCTGTAAGTAAATCGATGACAAAACAAAAGTTTATACGAAATTTAATGTAGGATCTAATACAGTCAAAGGTCTAATATCATTCAATGCATACATTTTCAGAGACCATAAAATGAAACGTGTTCATTCTGGAAGTGAAGACGAACCTACACATTCAGGTAATTATTTCTAAATCTATTATCTGTGAAGAAAATCGATCAGCAACAATTCTCAAACAATATTCTGACCAAATCCACCTCTCATTTGATCCTTATCTAGAAATTAGATTCAGCAATCAGATTTAAAAGATAATACAAATCTTGATTCCAGGAGAAGAAGATATAGCTTTTATAGACGTAGCGCCAAATTCGATGGCGAAGCTGCCTGAGAAGGGCATCCTGAAGAAGCACGGGTACGGTGCCGTGGACGGCAAGGACAAGTGGGGCGACGACTCGCAGTCGGAGCAGCTCGAGGCCGGCTCGCAATCCGACGGACAGGAGCCAGCTGGCGCCGTCGCAGATATGGAGTATAAGTTTAAGGTAACAGTAGTTTCCAAATTAAAAATAAATAAAGACCGAAGCCTTACTCTAAAACGAAACTTCGTTATACTCGTCCCTCTCGTTCTCCGGGCATGACAAAATTTATGTAAAGCGGTGAGGCTAACGAAGTTTAGTTTTTCATTGAATTAGAGTATGCTGATCTACCCTTAGTCTTGAACGAAATTGCATTGGATTCGGTTTGAGTTAATATCAAATATCAAAAGTAAAAACCATTGCATCGCGATAAGGTTCACAGATTTTCTGTTTGTCGCTAACTCAATAATTGACTGTTGTAATTTCGTTCAAGGTTAGGCGGCAGAATAAATAATAATCAATATTTAGGTCAGTTTTGTTGGGTTGTGCTGGATCAGATGAATATGTTCACAAATTCGTGCGAAATCTGTGGAATTAAGTACCTACCTACGAAAGAGCGAGCCTTATTTAAGTGTCATATCACAGCTTCTCAAACCAAAATGCTAACCCGTCTTTCTTTTTTTCGTAAGTTAACTTTAGTTACCGTGCATGGAAATTAACTTCTTTTAAACGATTTGACCTTTAACATTTTTTTTTACCAAATGATGATATTTGTTTACTAATTGTTGGCTCTGCCTAATATTCCAAACTGCTGCCAAAGAGACCATGAATACTCGACGTTTTATAAAACGTTTTGAAGAGTGTCCGCGCCACATAACTTGGCATTTGTCAGAGGGCGCTGATCGTCATGGTCGGTCGGAAAATAAGCCTTATTCCCATATCATAATTTTAAGCTCCAGATATTGACACGCGCCAAGTTAATTGGCGCGTACTCTGGGTACGGTAACTAACACTCAAAGGCAAAGCTTTTCTAAAATTAACCTCAAAAACCCTTTTTTGTAGGATTTGAACGGTTACCATGAAAACATAATCGTGGCGCTAAAGACTGCGGCGGCGCAGCGCGCGGCGGGCGGCGGCGCGGCGGCCGGCTCGGGCGACCTGCGCGCGCTGCAGGACTACGAATACAAGCGCGAGCGCGCGCCCAGCGCTGACAAGATACACGACGCGGAGCTGCGCAGGTGGGTGCTTCAGTTTGGTTTACATCGACAACAATTGAGCTAATCCTTTAGGTTGATGGAAAGAGTAGAACTCTAAGGGCGACCTGCGCGCGCTGCAGGACTACGAATACAAGCGCGAGCGCGCGCCCAGCGCTGAAAAGATACACGACGCGGAGCTGCGCAGGTCAGTGCTTCAGTTTGGTTTACATCGACAACAGTCGAGCTAATGCTTTTATCATGTCAGCCGAACGACGATTGGCGCTAGACGGACTTACCTC